>OX419755.1:73908430-74508430 GCA_948567375.1 Lunularia cruciata | reverse complement strand
CAAATCATAATAATAATTAGCAATGGCACAACAAAACTTCAAAGGAGGGAAGCCAAGGAAAGGCTATAGAAATTGTAAGCAAACATTTAGAAACTTCCAAGTGGGGTTTATAATGCAGATCCAATTAAGTAAAGAGTCGGGATCTAGAGTCCTTGCTTTGGGATTGGGATCTATCGGACTTCTCCTTTGCTAGAGGAGATTGGTAATAAATCCAATGCGAGTGGCAAAACAATGAAAGGACAAAAGACCATTGGCGACGAGTGTTGGGAGAAAAGTGCTTCACTTTTGGCCAAATACACATGGACACTTCACATGGCTTCACTGTAAGGATCTAAAGGGCAGATTTGACAACTCATTTGTTGATGTGAAGTAAACAAATGGATCTCAAGGTCCCTACTCGATGATTGTCACCAAAACAATCATGAAGTTATTTAGGTTGAAATAAATGTCCTATGTGAACCTAAATCAGGTAGTCTTCTTCTAGCTTGTTCACAAACAAATTGTAAGCTAAGCCAATATCTTTCAAGAATGAGTCATTGAACTGTTGGATGATATGGCTAAGTGCATGCCCACAATCATAGCCTCCTTTGTTCTACATAATACATAAGGATGCACATCTTATTGAAGAGGAGAGTGAGAAATATCCAACCACTTCTACCATCCAACGGACTTTAGTGGACACTCAGACCTTCCAAAAGAAATAATGAAATATAATGAAGCAGACAAGGAGTTTTCCCACATGAAGAAGTTTTTACAAATTGCCAAAACCTACAACACAATAATTATTAGCAAGAAGATGATCAAGGAACTAACCAAGATTCAAGCTTCCAAGAAACAAAAATGAGTTGTTCAGACATAGACTTATTATCTAGCAAGAGTAGAAGTAGAGAAGCTCCAAGAAATGATGGGGAACTTGAAACAATGGGCTAGGTCAGTCAATCTACATCACAAACAAGTAGGATAAAAACCTTGCTAGATAACATGGAAGCAAGAAGTGACAACTCCTTCCCTGGATCTCATCACATGCACAAAGTGATGACATGGACATAGGAGATCATAAGAACAAAATATAGTTGTTACAAATATCAGATGATGATACAACCATGGGGTTATTTTGTTCAAGGGGAAATGACCAAAGGAAGAAGACAAAAGGATCCCTATCTCCAAACTAAAGACACCATAAAATATATTACCTTTTGTCTACTTTGTCTCAAGAATGCATAACAAAAAGGCAGGGTTTTTAGGAACAAAGAACAACAACAAAACACTACCAACAAAGCATGAAAGTGCTAAATCAGAATGTCATCCACGCATAGAGCCACTTACAAGTGCCGATACAATTAAACTAAGGGAGGAGGAGTCATGAGAAGTGGCTTGCCTCTCACTCAAGATGAACCTCTTATGGCTATTATGGTAGCACACCATGGACTAAGAAGGCAAAGAACCCTAACTCCATCATACTCCTCCAAGGCTAACACTCCAAGACTCAAGACATTGCTCACTAGAGAACTCAATGAGAGAGAAATTGTTTCCAATGAAAGGATGATGAGTACCTCCTCACTCCCTAGTTTATATACTTGTGAAATAGTTACGCATCAAAGTTACTAATTAGCAAAATAACTCAAGTTACTAATTAGTAGAATAACTCAAGTTACTAGGCTAAAAGTCAAATAAAATCAAAATTCTAAAAGAATATCCATACTCATAAGAATATTCTCCTAAGCATGTGGTCTTTTATTCACTCAACCACTAAGTCAAGGATTCCTTCACATGGGCTATCCTTGGACTATAAAAGAATCCAAAACAAAAAGGTTTGTGGGTCCAAGAGTTATCAACTTTTTCCTCAAAGCCAAACACCTAAGAATAATACCAAGTCAATACACTAGAATCCAAAATAGTGGTGCTCATCTTTTCCACTTCCTCTAAAGTAAGGTCCTCTCTATTTTAGTTATGAATAAATTTAGCTAATCATGACTAATGTAGAACCATCCTTTAACTCTATATAAATAATATCTCTCAAGTATTTATAATACCAAACTAAATATCACAATAGTACATATATGCACAAATGGATGTTACATTTACCCCCGACTAAGATTTCACTTTGTCCTCAAAGTGAAGGTCTCTCTACCTTTTATGATACATCTTCAACTTATCATGGTTAATCCTATCAAAGTGTCTTCCTACCAACTCCTTGAGATCATAGGTGTAATTGCACCACATATTCTCCACTATGAAAGGACCAAATTATTTAGGTAAAACTTTTTTTGCATTCTCTTGAATTGGATGGAATCAAAAAACATTACCCAATCACCTTCTTTGAAGGGCTCCACCTTCTTGCATTGCTTGTCATAGCTCTCTTTTTGTTTCCTTTGTGCTTGCTCCACTTGAACCATAACAACTACTCTTACCTCCTCCAATTCCATGAGTTGATCCTTCTTTGACTTCTCTATATCACCTCCTTGTGCTTTCTTTAACCTCCTATGAATGCTTTGGAAGATAGGAAGATCAAAGTGAATAGGTAAGGTAGACTCAATACCATATACCAAATGAAATGGAGAATATCTGGTGGAAGTCTTCATGGTTGTCCTATACTCTCAAAAAACTGCAAGAATCCTCTTGTCCCAATGATTTTTAACCCCCTCCATTTCTGCATCTTTGACCAACATCATGCACAAGGTCTGATTGGTTCTCTCTAGCAAACCATTGAAATTTGACTCATAGGATGTAGTTACTCTATGTGTGATAGAGAAATGTCATAATATGATTGTAGTGATGCACCTTGTAAACTCTCCTCCTCTATCAAAAATCAACTCCAAAGGGCACCCAAACCTAATGATAATATGTTCATAAAAAATCTACCAACTTCATCTTCATTCTTGTCCCTCAATGGTCTAGCCTCAATCCACTTCGTAAGGTAATTGGTAACTACCACAATGTACAGATTTTTCCTTGGAGTTCTATTGAGAGGACCTTCAAAGTCAATTCTCCACTTCTCGAAAGGTCCTAGCAATAGAATTGATCTAAGAAGGGGAGTGGAAGTAAAATTTCTAGCAAAAGCTTGACAAACATGAAAAGTTTTTCAATAATCAAGACAATCCTTGAAAATCCCCTCCAATGGTAACTTGCATCTAGAATCTTGAAAGTGGTCACCTTTCTTGCAAATTGTACCTTACACACTAAACCTTCATGAAACTTCTTTATGATTAGGATCGACTCTTCCTTATCCATTGCTCTTCAAAGTACACCATTTGCTCCTTGATTAAAAAGAATACCCTCTACCATTGTGTAAGGTCTAGATCTTGCAACAATAGCCTTTCTATCCCTTTTAGATAGCTACCTCATGTAATAAAGTCCATAGTCTCCTTGTACTCCATTGGAAGCTCTTGAGTGATTGAGATTGTCATGAGCTCCTCATCCGGGAAGGAATCATCCATTGTTGCAACTCCATCATGATCATAGGCCCTAGATAAAAAGATCAACATTTGCATATTTCTTCCTTGGCCTATCCTCAATGGTGTAGTCTTACTCAGACAAGAGTATCATCCACCTTGCTAACCTCCCTTCCACATTAGGTTTGTTAAAGATGTACTTCAAAGCCTTGTGATCCGTGACAATGGTAGATTTCCCTCCAATCAAGTAGTATCTAAACTTCTTGAGACTACAGATTACTACCAACCCTTCTCTCTCTATGACAAAGTAATTCTTTTCTATTGAAACCATTTTTCTACTAGCATAAGCTATTGTATGATCATACCCATCTTGGTCTAATTGAATAAGAGTACATCCTATAGCTACATTGGAAGTATTAGTGTAGAGGATGAAAGGCTTACTCCAATCATCTTTAGCAAAAATTGGAGCCCTAACAAGGGATTTCTTGAGCTCCTCAAAAGCTTTGAGAGTCTTCTTATTCTCCAAAATCACCATGTATTCTACACCCTTCTTCATGTAGATGGTCAATGCGTAAGCCTTGTTGAAAAATGAGAAGATAAACCTCCTATAATATCCAACTATCCCCAAGAATTGGTGTAACTTTGTCAAGCTTGAAGGGAATGTAAGGTCTGAGAATTTCCTCACCTTCTTAGGATCAATCGCTATTCCATCCTTGGAGATGATGTGCCCCAAAAGTAGACCTTAATTACAACCAAAAATGCACTTCTCTAGGTTGAGTGATCCATTTGCTTCATCCATGAATTGCAAGATCTTGATTAGGTGCTCAAAGTGCTCCTCCTTGCTCCCATAGACACAAAAGTCATCAATTAAATCTCTCACAAATTTCCTAATGGAAGGTTTAAACACCTTGTTCATAAAACATTGGAATGTGGCTAGAGCATTGCAAAGCCCAAAAGGCATGACCTTGAAAGCATAAGTCATTCAAGGTGTAGTGAATGTAGTGAGTTGTTGATACTTTGGTGCAATCTTGATTTAGCTATACTCACTATAACCATCTCCAAAAATATACCTCTCATAATCTACAACCTCCTCCAAGATCTCATCAATGAATGGAAAAGTGTAATAGTCCTTCTTAGTAATAACATTGAGCTTCTTGTAATCCACACATACCCCAAGCTTGCCATTCTTTTTCTTCACAATCACCATTGGAAACACCTACTTTGATTTTCCACCTCAAAGATAAATCCGGCCTCCTTGAGCTTATCAATCTCCTCCTTCACAACCAAAGCTATAGGTGGGTTAATGCGACATTGTTTTTGGTGAACTATTTTTGCAAGTGAATCCAATTCTATCTTGTGCTCCTCCAAGGTGTCATCCTTTAGATCCTTGTAATTGAAAGAAAATACATGGATGAACTTGCGGAAAATCTCCTCAAATCTCACCTTCTCCTCCTTGGTAAAATTTGGACCATACTTGAGGGTAGATAATCTACTCTCTATCTCCTCAAGTATTAATGGTGATTTATTTGGGTCTTTTAAAAGCTCTGACTTTGGTACAAAATCCATAGCACACAAGGGACATACATTTGAATTAGATTCAGATTCATCCTCCTTTGTGAAAGTCTCATCCTCCATACTTGTTTCCACACCTAAAGCTCCTTCTTGTGAATCTGATTCCCAATAATCAGAAGATGTTGCATCTGAATGTGAAGTGTTGGTGGTGTTAGTCACAAAAGTAATAACTCTATGGTTTGATTACCCAATCCTCAAGCACCCTTTGTGCCATTGATCAATTGTGCATATTTCTCTCATCCATGGGCTCTCAACCATGGTCTCCCAAGAAGTAAATCATAGCTTGAATCCTTCAAGACTTGGAAAGTCATGAGATTTTGAACTCCCATAACTGAAACTACCACCTTATCCATCATCCCTAATGGTTGAACTTGATGCTTGTTTGCCATGCTCACTATAAATGTTGAATTTCTCAAGGGTATCATACCCAATTTCTTCATCAACCTTGCTGATATGGCATTCACTAGAGATCCTCCATCAATAAGTGCATCCTTGATATTGTGACCATTCACTTTCAGACCAATCTTGAAGGAATATTCACAAGCCTTCCATGGTGCTGGTTTGGCATACACCACCCCCATTGATACATGGGCTTTTTCTTTCTTCTTCCTCTTGCTTCTTGTAGAACTCAAACCACCTCTAAGGTCCTTTCTCAAGGTATAGTTCAAAGCAATCAGTTGGCTCACTATGATGTGAGCCTTGTGACTATTACATCCTCCAACACATTGTAGTTCCATTTTACTTTGAGATCAAGAAGTCCTCCATCCTCAACTTCTTCCTTGGAGTCTTTGTTGTTGATGGTATTGAGGTGCTAGTGCAAGTGCTCCTAGTAGGCATAGAATTATTCTTGCTTAGAGAAAATCATCGAGAAGAGTGAATATCCTCCGCAAAACGAGCTCTCTTCTTCTCTTGTGCCAAAAGCTCCAAAGTAACACCTTTGAGCACTCCCCCTTCTCATACTTGCTCACAACCACATTTATGAATACTAGCTCCTTACCTTTGTTTGGATTAGGAGTCACTTGGGTTTCATTACCTCCCTCTTTCTCTCTATTGTCTCCCTCGTAACCCCTTCTTCCATGGTAAGTGGAATTTGGGTAATTCTTTTGGATGTGACTTCTTTCTCCACAACCAAAACAATTTCTATTATTGAAATTGTTGGTTGGTTGGTGTAACAATATGGAGTTTAGCAACAAAGTTAGTAGGGCTAACAAAGTAGCAAATAAGACAAATTAGCCTAGAATATTTCTGGAAGTATTTAGGAAGCTTCTTGGGAAGCTCTTTGCTAGCTTAGCTTGCACCTCAAGTAAATAGCTTCTAGAAGCTTCCAACTAGCTTAGCTTGCACGCCAAGTAGATGGTTTTTAGAAGGAAGCTTCTTGGTTAACTTGGCTTGCACTCTAAGAAAGCGGCTCAAGGAAGCTTCTTGAGAAGCTTCTCAAGGACCTTGTATACTACTTATAAATACCAAAGCCAAAGCTCATGCTAGGCATTCAGAGTTTTCTCTCATTCCAATGTCCCAATGTGAGCTTCTATTCTCCTATTTCTCTCCTTGGTCTTGGTCTTTTTACATTGGCATGAGAGCAGGAATATGATGGATGGAATTTATGGACCACCAAATCCATTTCCACCAAATTTTCATAAAAATCCCAAACCATTGGGTTTTCATGTCCAGATATTACTCAAGCATCATTTCACACAATTCATCACCTCATGATTTGGGCAGGATTTTCTACATATGATCACCTTCTCTGAGGAACCCTTGATACTTCCGGTTGTAACTTATGGAGAACGGTGGACATGCTACATCTATGTGTTAATTAATTAGATAAATTGGGAGTAGTGGGGTAGAGTAGTAGTTATGGCGACAATACCAAATATTATCCTTGCGATGCAGCAACAAATCAAGCACCTTATTTGATTGTTAGATAAACAAGACTAACAATGACAAGAATATATAGAGAGAGTGCCAGTTTGAGATGGAGAAGATCACATTTGATTTCCAAAACCCAAGGTGTTTGAAGGCAAGAATCTTATGGGCATAGTGGAGAATTTTGTGTTTGACTACAAATGTTACTTTGAAACCACTAATCTTCAAGATGAATGGAAACAAATTCTCTTGGCTTTTAGCCAATTGGATCGTATGGTAAAAATTTGGTGGCGATTCCAAGTGGAGCGAGCTAAACAATAGATTGTTGCACCAATTTTGACATGAATAGAATTCAAGGATGCAATACTTGGTCAATTTCAAACTATAAATGCCACCCGAGCTGCATGAGAAAAATTGGTAGAGTTGAAGTAGATTGGCTTATTAAAGAGTTATATCACACAATTTCAGAACATCATCATGCAAATTCAAGATATACAAGAAGGTGAAGTTTTGGATTGATTTTTACAAAGATTGAAGTCACAAACCAAATTGGAGGTGACCATGTGGGAACCACAAAACATAGAAGAAGCCATGTAATTGGCTGGGTGCTTTGATTCCTTGGTTATGACTACTTGGTCTTGACCTCAACCTACACAAAGCTTACCAGTACACTACGTACAAGTGGAAGAACCAACACCAATGGAGATTGATGCTATCCAACAAAGACCACTTGGTACAACGGATAGAGAAAGATTGCAACAAAATAGAGGTTGTTTTTATTGTTGCCAAGTTGGACATCACATTGCTGAATGTCTACTTAGGAATGTGCAACCTCAACAAGTTGCCCAAATGGCATTTGTGGAATAGAATGATCAAGGAAACAAGGAATCCCAATAGGAGATTTTGAGTAATCTATTGGGAGCTTGATTCTAATATTGGGAGCTTGATTAATTCCAATGGGATTGAAGGCTTGACCTATGCAAGTTTGCTTCACTTGCAAGGTACAACATCTAATTGGGGTTGTAGGATTTTGGTTGATTTAGGAAGTTCAGTGAATTGCATGTCTATGCAAGTGGCAAAGGAATCGGGTATTCCTATCAAGCTAGTGATTGGAAGTAGATTGATGATGACGGATGGTAGAATGGGTTTTGCATTCCATACCTCACATCCTATTACTTTTGAGATTAGGAAGGAGTATTTGGAGTGTATGAGGTTTGTAGTGGCACCTCTATGATGTCATTCTAGGACTACCTTGGCTTGTACGTCATAAGGTTCAATCCGATTGGACCCGACAAAAAATTCAAGTACAACACCAAGGTAGAAATTTCTGATTAGGTTGTCTGGCACCTCTGAGTAAGACACCTAAGAATAGTTAGTCCTAGGATAGGAAGTTTGTTGAGAAGGTAACCATAGAGCATACCTTGAAGAGAAAGGAGCCCCAAGAGGAGAAGTTTGCCAGGAAGGCAACCATGGAGCAAGCTTTGAAGCGAAATGAGTCCTTCGATGGGAAGTTTGGTAGTGAAGTAGCCATAGAGCAAGCTTTGGAGAAGATAAGTCTATTTTTGCTATGTGGATCAAGCCTATTGCACAAGGACAATCTGAGGAGAGCCAAAAGCCTCATCAAGGAATGGTTGATCAAATAGTTTAGGAGTTTGCAGATGTTTTTTTGGATGATCTACCAAAGGGATTACCTTCCGATCATGGTATGCCTTTCAAGATTGAGTTATTGCCAAGGAGTACTCTAGTGAGTAGACCAATCTATTGGTTCTCACCAAAGGATTTGGAGGAGTTGCAAACAACACTTACAAAGTTGTTAGAGAAGGACTTCATACGACATAGTACCTCTCCTTGGGGAGCACGGGTACTATTTGTTCCAAAGAAAGATGGAGGACTTTGTTTCTGTATTGATTATCGTGGGCAATAAGCAATAATCAATATCAATAAGCAAATAATGAAGAATGCATATCGCTTGCCTTGTCAGATTGATGACTTGCTTGATCAATTAAGTGGAGCACGATACTTTTCCAAGGTGGATCTTCACAACGGCTATTGGCAAATCTCCATTGATAGGAAGGATGTGCAAAAGATGGCTTTTTGCACAAGGTATGGGCATTTTGAGTGGAGAGTTTTACCTTTCGGGCTCACTAATGCTCTAGTAGTCTTCATGGATCAGATGCATCGGGTGTTGGATGGACTATTAGATTGGTACGTGGTGGTGTTCTTGGATGATATCTTAATTATAGCAAGACAAAGGCAGAACATGTGAATCACATGCGAGAAGTTCTAAGACGACTACGACAATGGAAATTTTATTGCAAGAAGTCAAAGGTACCTTTTGGCAAAAGGAAGTTACCTTCTTGGAGCACAAGATCTCATCATAGGGGATCAAGATGGAAGAGGAGAAAATCAAGTCCATTATTGATTGGCCTACTCCAAAGGATGCTACAAAAGTAGGGGCATTTAGTAGACTGGCCAGTTTTTACCGACGGTTCATCTATTATTATGCTCATGTGGCTGCACCATTGACTAACATCTTGGGGAAGGACTCAAGTTTCCAATGGACTACCAAGCATGAAGAAGCATTCCAAAAGTTGAAACATATGGTGTCTTCAAGGCCCATTCTTCAACCATATGATCCTCACCTACCTTGTGTGGTTGATTTTGATGCTTCTAACTTTTCAATTGGAGCCGTGTTATGATAGGAATTCCCAGATGGACTACATCCCATTGCCTTTGTGTCTTACCAACTCAATATGGTTGAAAGAAACTACTCTGCTTGAGATCAATAACAACTTGCATTGGTATATGCCACTAAGGTATGGATGCATTACCTCTTGGGGAAACAAGTGATCATGCAAACTGATCATAAACTATTGTTGCAGACCTTACACTAGGAACACATGAGGAGTCGACATCATTGATGCGAGGAACAACTCCAATTTTTTGACATCAAACTTGAGTAAAAAGCAGGTTGGTTCCACATCATCCTTGATGCTTTATCATGATGACATGATTTGAAGTCTCTTTCTCTCATCATAGTGGCAATTACAACGGTGTCAATTGACTCCAAGGTCCAAAACAAGTTTCCTTCAGCTCTACAACAAGATCCCTTCTTCAAAATGGTACATGGCTGCCTTATAGCATGCGACAAGAAGTACAACACCTTCTTCATCAAGGAGGGCCTTCTATTCCATGACGACTAGATCTATGTTCTATCCAAAGGTGATCTTTGACTTGTGCACCTTCAAGAAGCTCATGATTTACCCATAGCTGGTCACATGGGTGTGAAAAAGACCTTGAGTAACCTCCAACGCCGATGGTGGTGGCCCAACATGACATGGGATTTTCAAGAATTTTCCTGATTGTGTAGAGCTACCAACGTAACAAGGCCAACAACCAAAAGCCGAGTGGACTCTTTCAACCACTTGCCATTCTATCCGCTTGATAGGAGCATATGAGCTTGGATCTCATCACATCCTTGCCCAAGACAAAGCAAGGACACACAACAATCATGGAGTTTGTGGATAAGCTTAGTAAGCAAATCCACTTGGCACCAACCTGTGATATTGTAGATGCTCCAACCTTAGCACAAATCTACTTTGAAAATATCTTCAAGCATCATGGGATGCCACGTGTACTCATCTTAGACCGTGATCCTTGATTTACCAAGAAGTTTTGGCAAGCACTATTCCAGATACTTGGTACCAAGCTTGCTTTGTCCATAGCCCATCATCCTTAAATTGATGGACAAACCAAATGTGCAAATTGTACATTGGAAGATATGCTATGTGCCTTTGTCAATGTCCGCCATACCAATTGGGATGAATGTCTTGCAGTTGCAGAATTTTCCTACAACAATTCCAAACAAGCAAACACTAGATTTTCTCTTTTCTTTCTCAATTTTGGCCAAGATCTGCTTGTTCCAGATTCTCTTCTTGCTCCTCCTCCATTTTAGGTTCCTCATTCTTCAACATTCTTGACCACTATATCCCAATCTCTCCAAGAAGCCAAATCTCACCTCCTTGTTGCTCAAAATCATCAAAAGAAATATGCGGACCACCATCATCATGATCTCACCTTTGAAGTTGGTGATTAAGTCATGTTATCCTCTAGTAACCTCCCTCCCCCCCTTGATACCCAAGTTTGTAAATATACTCCTAATTGGTTAGGACCCTTTGATGTCACCCAAATTGTCTCTCCTATTGCTTATTGACTTGCATTGCCTTGTCATATACGTATCTATCTTGTCTTTCATGTTTCCAAGTCGAAATCCTTTGTTCCTAACTCCTCTTCCTTTTCTCTTGAGTTCAACCTCCCTCTCCTCTTGTCCCTATCAATGATCATGAGGAGTATGAAGTTGATAATATCCTTGCACATCACCATATTCAACAAGGCCGTCAACAACATATGGACTACAAGGTCCTTTGGAAAGAGTATCCCCTTCATGATGCCACATGGGAATCTCTTTCTCACATCCAGAATGCAGAGACGGCCATCCAGGAGTTCAAAGCTTCACTAGCGATAAGGACATCACCAACTAGAGGTAGGGGAATATGTAAAAATATGGAGTTTAGCGACAAAGTTAGTAGGGCTAACAAAGTAGCAAATAGGATAAATTAGCCTAGAATATTCAAGAAGTATCTAGGAAGCTTCTTGGGAAGCTTCCCAACTAGCTTAGCTTGCATCTCAAATAAGTAGCTTCTAGAAGCTTCCAACTAGCTTAGCTTGCATGCCAAGTAGATGGCTTCTAGAAGGAAGCTTCTTGGTTAACTTGGCTTGCACTCTAAGAAAGCGGCTCAAGGAAGCTTCTTGAGAAGCTTCTCAAGGGCCTTGTGTACTACCTATAAATACCAAGGCCAAAGCTCATGCTAGGCATTTAGAGTTCTCCCTCATTCCAATGTCCCAATGTGAGCTTCCATTCTCTTATTTCTCTTCTTGGTCTTGGTCTTTTACAGTTGGCCTCCTCTATATGGATAACTTCCATAACTCCTAGGTCCTTTCCCCACATTTTGGTCCACCTCTCTCTTCTCCCATACATTGATCTTGAGATTTGCAAGTTGTTTTGTGATGGTTTGAAGTGAATCTTTTGGTAAAGGTGCAAGAATTGGAGAAACTTCTACTTGTGGTGCAACCCTTGCCACCAAAGTATCAAAATTTCTACCATACTTGTAGCTTTGAATAGGATGCACAACTTCCTTCACCACCAAATCACTCTCATCTCGTTCCAAACTCTCTTCCATACGAATTGCAATCTTGATAGTTTCAATCTTGGAAGAAGGTTTCTTATATCTCTCCTTACTTTTAATCTGTGGTCTCAACCCTCTCACAAAATTCTTGGTGAGCATGGCTCCTATGCCAATCATATTAGTCTCCAACTCATCTCCACCCTTCCTCAACACTATGCAAAATCTAGACTCTAACTTCTACACTCTTTCTACATGGACTCACTTTCTTTCCATCTCCTTGTCTGAGGAAGGTAACCTCACTCATCAATCTCTTATAACTCTCATTTGGAAGAAATTTCTCAATGAGTGTTGAAGTTAAACATTCCCAAGACTCTTCTTGCAAATCTCTCTCTTCTCCCTTTTGGTATTTTGACTCATACCATGCAAGTGTTGCATCCTCAAAAACATCTAGTAATGATGAGGTCCACTCATTCTTCCTCCTCTCATTATTTCCTTTGCAAGTTCTCTTGAAGTCTCTCACAAAGGCCTCCACATCTTCTCCATCTTTGCCAAAGAAAATCCGAAGTTTCTCCATCTTAGACCTTCATTATCTTTCTCTTTTCTCTAATTTTTTTTTGCTTTTCTCTCACTCTATAACTAATAGTGTATATACATGACTAACACCATTTGAGAATAATCCACCCTAGGGAGCACAAAGTTTCAGGTTACTCTAAGATTTGTAAAGCAACATCAGATCCTTGAGTGCATATTAATCAAACCCTCATGGATAATTTATCCATAAGTTGAAAGATTATCTCCATCATTAATCTTGAGAACTAGCTAATGAAGGTGGTATTTTCTTTGTAGCTATACTAAGATTCTCTCCTAGATCTTTTACCAAAGTTTCCAAAAATGATGTTATTCCATTACACTCATATCCTTTTGGAAGTCCTTTCACTCCACAAACCTCACACAACTCTTTGGTCTTAGATCTCCTCCTTCTCAATCTTGGTGAAGAAGGTCCAACATGCAATCCCAAGTCAAGTAAACCTCTCCTTTTCCTAAACCTCTTGCTCTCAAAGATCAATGGATATGAACTTGCTTTATGTCCATTCTATCCATATAAAAAGCACTTAGAATCACTCTTTCCTCTAAGTAGTGTATGTTTTTGGACCCTTCAAACATTCTCTTCAAATTCTATTCTAAACTTTTTTTTCTTCAAATCTATCCCGACAATCACCTCAAACCCTTGGGAAACCTTGCATAGCCTCAACTTCCATTCTTGTGACCCTTTATGCTCCCAAGATGAGTCTAAACACTCAAACATGATTTTGGTTACCCTCACACTCTTCATGCATGAGATCTCAACTCTCAAGAATTAACCTCTCTTCACAATGTCACTAAATTCTTTCAATTGGTAGGTCATAGTTCTTTGAAATTTTATACACTTCATCAGAACCCCATAGTGTTCTCCCTTGCAAAATTCCAATTTTTTTTTATGAGCCATTTGGCAAGGGCTTTTTTCTATTTGGCATAAATATTTCAGATTTGTTGTGAAAACCACCCCTCTCATTTTAAAAACTTATTACTTTTTGTGCAAGAACAATCTTTCCCTAATTCTTGGGCTAGAAGCTAGGATGCTATGCAATTAATTTTCTTGGAAAGTTTCAAAACAATCCAATGAAAAGTGAAGAAATGGCAAACTCTATGCAACATTCTAGAGGCGTGCAATTTGTGAGAACAATTTACCCTACCACCTTCCAAAAATTCTAGCTCAATGCATGTAGAAACTCTTGCAATAATTTTAAGTGTAACACCTAAAGAATGATCTAAGTTATTCTCTATGAAAAATTTCAAGTCTAGATCTCAAACTTGAGATTTTACCCAAAATCATCGTAATCTACAAAATCTGCAATCCACCTCACACAATCTCTCCAAATTCTCGGATATGTATAATATATAAAATATCACCTCAAAAACATCATAATCAACTATAGGGTATGCAAATGGATCCAAGTTCTTTAACATAAGTTCAGCCCTCTCCTCCACTAATGTTCTCCCCAAGTGAGCTCTCATAGCCTCCTTTTGTCTAATATGAAATTATTTGCGGAGCATTATCTTGCCTTCTAGAGATGTCCCAAAAATGAAATAAAAACTGTGAGTCAGCTTGTCTCTCACTTAGGATGAACCTTTGATGGTTATTATGGTAGTGCACCATGGCAAGGTAACAAATGCCAACTCCATCATACTCTTCCAAGGCTAACATTCAATGAGAGAGAGATAGTTGCAAATGAAAGGATGATGAATACCTCATTATCCCTAGTTTATATACTTGTGAAATAATTATGCATAAAAGTTACTTTACCATATTTACTCAAGTTACTAGGTTAAAAGTCAAAAGTCTAAAATAATATCCATACTTATTGGAATATTCTCCTAAGCATGTGATCTTATCTTGATCTAACCATTAAGTCAAGGATTCCTTCTCATGGGCTATCCTTGGATTATAGTAGAATCCAAAACAAAAAGACTTGTGAGTCCAAGAGTTCTCAACTCTTTCTTCAAAGTCAAACATCTAGGAATAATACCAAGTCAATACACTAGAATCCAAAATAATGGTGCTCATCTTTTCCACTTCTTCCAAAGTAAGGTCTTCTTTATTTTAGCTATGATTAACTTTAAATAATCATGACTACTGTAGAACCATCCTTTAACTCTATATAAATAATATCTCTCAAGTACTTATAATACCAAACTAAATATCACAATAATACATACATGCACAAATGGGTGTTACGGTCCATGATAGGAAAACATTATAAGGACCAACTACAAGGCTCCAACCCACAAAGGAAGAAGGAAGGATAATAAGGATCAGTCCACAAAGGCCCAATCAAAAATAGAAGAAGATAAATGTGACCAAGGACTTCTTAAGTGGCATGAAATGCTAAAATAACTTGCTCTTGTGGTTGATGGCAGTATACATTATAAACATTGTTATGCCCATGATGGAAGCCTTGGAGAAATTATTGCCATGTTTCAAGGAACTTGACCCTACTATCAATGACCCAACAACACTAGTACAATATTTGCATAAGCTGGTGCAAATGACAACCAAGGAGAAGGTCCTTCTATGTAACAAATTGATCAAGGCTAAGGAGTGGATTGAGGAGAATGATAGAAGTATGGAGAAGTTACATAAGGATGAGCTCTTACGACAAGAGCAGTATGAGGTGCTTATTCTATGGCTGAAATCAGAAGTTGACAACCATAGTAACAAAGTCTTACACCAATGAAAATATCACGAAGATGAACTACAAGCCCAAGACAACAAACTAAGGACTCTATGAGCTAAGTTAGAGGAAGCTTGCACTAGGACAATGACGTATAAACACAATATGAGAACTTAAACAAGACAATAAATATTTTTTTATCTTGGAACTCAATACAAACCTCAAATACCAACAAGAGAAGAAGGACGAGCAATGAACAAAAGCTCAAGATGAGCTGTTGAACAAAATCCAAAGTGGATAAAAGAATCTAGAGAACAAATGGACAAAGCTGCTTGCAACAACCAAGCATATGAAAATTCAACTCCTTAACTAGTTGGACTGCATCAACAACAAGAACCCCCCGCATATGAAGTTGAAGGACTTAAAAATTCAGATTGATGCGCTAGAGAGGAGTGCCTATACAAACAAACAACTCAAGGAATTGTCATTTAAACTATATACTAACTCCAAATTCAAGGAGACATAGACTAGCTTCATACAAGTAGTTGATGGTTATAGGAAGGAGCTTGTAGAACTGATTCAAATATGCAAAGGAGAGGATATTTTGTCACAAGTATCTCTAGGTCACTTTGTATATGAGTAACAATCACAACTTCATACACAATAAGTAGTGGTCAATTTTGTCAAGAAAAAATAAGAGTAATCGTATTGATAAGATAGTGTAATTTCAATTCTCAAAGTACAAGACATATATAAAAACTTAGGTTATGATACAAAGATCTTGTGCCATGCTTGGCACTTGATGTAATAGTATGGAGTTTAGTGACATAGTTAGTAAGGCTAAAAAAGTAGAGAATGAGCCAAATTAGCCTAGAATATTCCAAAAGCATCTAGGAAGCTTCTTGGGAAGCTTCCCAACTAGTTAACTTGCGCTCCAAGCAGGTAGCTTCTAGAAGCTTCTAATTAGCTTAGCTTGCATGCCAAGTAGGCAACTTCTAGAAGGAAGCTTCTTGAGAAACTTCCTAGTTAACTTGGCTTGCACTCTAAGAAAGCGGCTCAAGGAAACTTCTTGAGAAGCTTCTTAAGGGCCTTGTATGCTACCTATAAATACCAAAGCCGAAGCTCATGCTAGGCATTCGGAGTTTCACTCATTCAAGTGTCCCAATGTGAGTTTACATTCTTCTATTTCTCTCCTCAGTCTTGGTCTTTTACATTGGTATTGGTATTGGGATGGATGGAATTTATGGACCACCAAATCCACTTCCACCAAACCATTGGGATTTTTGTGTCCAAATACTACCCAAGCATCATTTCACACAATTCATCAACTCTCACTTTGGACATGATTTTTTGCATATGATCACCATATCTAAGGAACCCTTGGTGCTTCCGGTTGTAACTTATGGAGAACGCTGGACGTGCTATTTCTATGTGTTAGTAAATTAGATAGATTGGGAATGGTGTGATAGAGGAGCAACCATGGCAGAAATACCCAATGTTATCTTTGCTATGCAACAGCAAATTGAGCACCTTACTTGATTGTTGGATGAACGAGATCTTCGACGACAAGAGCATGTGGAGAGAATACCAATTCAAGAAGGAGAAGATCGGATAAGATTCTCTCAACCCAAGGTATTTGAAGGCAAGAATCTTCCAAGTGTAATGGAGAATTTTGTATTTGATTGAGAACATTATTTTGAAGCTACCAATCTACAAGACGAGCGAAACAAATTCTCTTGGCTTCTAGCCAATTGGATGGAGTAGCAAAGCTATGGTGGAGATTCCAAGTGGAGCGAGCTTAATGACAAATTGTTGCACCAATCTTGATATGGGAAAAATTCAAGAGTGCAATAATTGGTCCGGTTCCAAGCTATAAATGCCACACGAGCTCCACAGGATAAGTTGGCAGAGTTGAAACAGATTTGCTCTATAAGAAGTTACATCACACACTTTCAAAACACCATCATGCAAATTCCAGATATATTGGAAGGTGAAGCTCTGGATCAATTTGTGAGGGGCTTGAATGCAAGAACCAAAATTAGAGGTAACCATGCAAGGACACTTGGAGGAACACTTGGAGGTAACACTTGGAGGAAGCCATGCGGTTGGCCAAACATTTTGATTCCTTGGTGACAACAACTTGGTCTTGACCTCGACCTCCACAGAGCCTACCAATACAATACACACAAGTGGAGGTGCCAACACCAATGGAGATTGATGCCAGTCAACGAAGACCACTTGGCACGGCAGATAGAGAGAAACTACGACAAAATGGTGATTATTTTTATTGTCACCAATTGGGGCATTGCATTGCTGAATGTCCACTCAAGAATGGACGACCTCGACAAGTTGCCTAGGTGGAGGTTGTGGAGCGGAATGATCAGGGAAACAAAGAATCCTAGTAGGAGATTTTGAGCCGCCTATTGGGAGCTTGATTATTTCCAATGGGATTGAAGGCTTGACCTATACAAGTTTGCTTCACTTACAAGGTATGATATCTAATCGAGAGTGTAGGATTTTGGTTGATTCTAAAAGTTTAGAGAATTGCATGTCTATGCAAGTAGCAAAGGAATTGGGTATTCCTATCAGGCCAGTGATTGGAAGTAGTTTGATGATGGCGGATGGTAGAAAGGGTTTTGCATTCCGCACCTCGCATCATGTTACCTTCAAGATTGGGAAGGAGTATTTAGAGTGTATGAGGTTTGTAGTGGCACCTCTACACTATGATATCATTCTGGATCTACCTTGGCTTGAATATCATAAGGTTCAATTCAATTGGACCTAATGCCAAATTCATGTACAACACCAAGGTAGGAATTTCTGATTAGGTTGTTTGGCACTTTTGAGTAAGACACCTAAGAATAGTCAGTCCCAAGATAGGAAGTTTGTTGAGAAGGTAGCCATGGAGCGAACCTGGAAGGGAGATGAGTCCCAAGATGGGAAGTTTGCCAAGAAGGCAACCAAGGAGCAAGCTTGGAAGAGAGATGAGTCCCTAGAAGGGAAGTTTGTTAGTAAAGCAGCATAGAGCAAGCTTTGGAGGAAGATAAGTTTGTATTTGTAGTGTAGATCAAGCCGATTGCACAAGAACAATCTGCGGAGGGCCGAGAGCCTCATCAAGCAATGGTTGATTGGATAATTAAGGAGTTTGCGGACGTATTTCCGAATGATCTGCAAAAGGGATTACCCTCCGATCGAGGTATGCCCTTCAAGATTGAGTTATTGCCAGGGAGTACTCTAGTGAGTAGACCGATCTATTGACTCTCACCAAAAGAGTTGGAGAAGTTGCGAACAACACTTACAGAGTTGTTGGAGAAGGACTTCATACAACATAGTACCTCTCCTTTGGGAGCACCGGTACTATTTGTTACAAAGAAGAATGGAAGACTTCATTTCTATATTGATTATTGTGGGCTCAATAAGCAAACCGTGAAGAATGCATATTCCTTGCCTTAGATCGATGACTTGCTTGTGTAATACCAAGAGCTAGCTATATGATCTAGATGTGAAATTTGGTTTGGTAACATCTAGAATGATGTTATACATGATGGTCAAAATAGATAAAATGGAAGTATCACCAAAAGAGTACTTCTACTAATAGGGCAGAAACCAAAATAGACTTGAGAACCGTAGAACCAATAGCTAAACATATGATTTAAAGGTGAGAATTGGTTTGGTAGCATCTGGAAAGATATTACACATGATGGATTAAACAGATCAGAAAGAGATATCACCAAAAGTGGACTTCTACTAATAGAGTAAGAACCAAAATATGCCTGAAATCTTTGAAGGCAATTTTGGAGGCCTAAACGGATGAATTAGATCTAAAAAATGTGTAGATTTTTCTCCCCAATGGAGGGAAGGTCGGCCTTCCCTCCCCCCTACTTTGTCTTGTTGAGAGCTTTCCAATGGTACCTTACGTGATTCTGAGATTCCTATAGGAAGATTCCCTAAAAGATTCTCTCCGGTCAAAGCTTGTTTGACCAACCAGATAGGACCTAGACCAGACATGTCACCCATCCAAGTAAGTAATCCAAGGGTGGAGCTTGCTGACATGTCACCTATCTGTGTGCCTAATCCTATGGTGGAGCTTCATTGGAGGAGATCATCTTTGTCTATATAATAAAGAGAAGGTGCTCCTTTGGGGCATCAAACGTTTGAATGTGTAATCTGTGTTTTATTTCTTCTCTTGTCCTTGGAGTATTACAATGCTATGAGAGCAAGTGTTTTAGTCCAAGGGAGTAGATCACCTCTCTTGGAATAGCACGAACTATTGAAACTAAGTAATTTGAGATGGAGAACATAGAGTAATTGCTAGACTTAAGAAGGACTTTAGAGAGCGGATGGGATGGATGCACCGGGAGGGCAATTACCCGTACCTAGCTTTCCATTCTCGAATCCATTCCACATCAAAGTTATGTACATCCAGCGTGAGCAAATGAGGGTATTGCTAGTTTATCACTTTGGTGTAGAATTCATGGACAGAGTGATGAACTCACCAAACCCGATGATTCTACCTATGGTGATATATGACAGAGAGTAGGATTTGACAATCTACATTCTATTATGATAATATGGATATGAATGTCCCAAATCCTTTCCCTTTCAATACTCAAGTAGAAATCCATAATGTAGTGAGACCAAAAGTGATGTTTAGAGATTTTATGGTTAGGAATTTTGGTGAGGAGTATTATCAACGAGTGATAGCTTCTGAGGTCCCAATGGTAGTTCCGATAGTTTGTGCGCCTTCCAAAGTGATCATATTGACTTTGTATTGAAGTAGACATTAGAAATTGAGTGTTGCAGGCACCATGGATCCCCAATTGCAAGAGTTGGTGCAAGGAATGCAAGGGATGTTGAATGAATTTTGAGAGAATAAGATGACCATGGAGACATTACAAAGTCAAGTGCAGATCCTCAAGAACAATCAAGCCATGCAAGAAGAAGAACCGTCTCAAAACCCAGTACCTACAACTGAAGTACTTGGAGAGGCACTTGTGCCTACAAACCATATCAACAATGAAGTCACATTGCTACTCCGGATGAAGAAGACCTGCAACATCAAGCTGTACAAGGGGCAGCGTACGATGGGAGTAGTGGAAAATTGGATCTCAAGAATGAATTGATATTTCAAATTGTTCTCAACAGAGATCACGGAGCATGCTGCATGTGTGTTTGCATGTGGGTACTTGACCGATAAAGTCCTCACATGGTATGATGCTTGGGAACAATCTATGTTGGCAGAGAGAAGGGAGGTCACGTGGATAGCAATGCAAGAAGGATTGCTGAAGAATTTCCAATTGGTGGATTCTATGCATATGGCTCAAACCTGACTATGGGGATTGAGACAGGAGAACAGTGTACAAGAGTATGTGGAGGCATTCTGGATCTACAAGTCGCAATTACCGACATGAGTCCAGCAGAGGCTCTCAACAATTTCAAACAAGGGTTGAAAGAGCTGATTTGCCAAGAAGTCATGGTGCAAAATCCTTGCACAATATTTGAAGCCATTGCTTGTGCACAAAGAATAGAAGGAGCATTAGGTGGAGGTGAAGGAGTAGTTCCACTTCAACATTATTGGGCAGAAATGCCACACATGGGTGGACCAATACCAATGGAATTGGGCCACCTTTGATTCCAAGATCGAGGAGCACGACCGCTTTAAGGGGAGCGTGGACGGGTAGAAGAACAAAGAGATGGAGTCCCACGAGGAGAAGGGACTCAAGGAGAACAATGCCGTTGTTACAATTGTGGCCGTATTGGGCACATATCTACCAACTGTCGCACTTGTTTCCCTAAAGGCCCTTGGCCTTTGTACAAGCAATCTTTGAACAACATGGAGAGACACATTGAAGAAGAGGAAGTGGAAATCACTTCGGAAAATGAACATCGTTTGTAAAAGTACCTCGCGGCCTTATTGGCTCAATAAGGAAGCAAAGAAGCAAGGGAAGGAAGAAGACTAATGCACAAAGATCCCAAAAGGCAACCTCACAATTGATTGTCATGAATGGAATCCTAGAAGGTAATCAAGTGAGAGTATTAATAGATCCAGGAGTAACAAAGAATTTCTTGTCTAGCTCTGTTGCAATAAGATTGGGAATGGATCTAGAGAGAGATGGGAGTGAAGAAGTAGAGTTACCTAATGGGCAAACAGAGAGGATTGAATCATTACCTAGATGAGTAACACTCTCTATAGGAGAATATCAAGAAGCAATTGAGTGGCAAGTGATACAATTAGCTTGTTATGATGCAATCTTAGGCATGCCATGGATGGAGCATTACAACCCTATGGTAGATTGGAGGAAGAAAGTAGTGAGAACCCACCAATGGTCAATCATTGGGGTTAAAGAAAAATCACACAGGCAAAAACTGCCTCTATATGTCATAAAGACGACAATTGTCTATAAGACCGATAGATGTTTCATGGGTCTACTAAGAGAAGTCTAGAGTGCACAACTCAATGGACAAATTCCTGAGAAATTGAAGGATGTGGTAGATGAGTTTCAAGATGTCTTCCCAATGATCTCCCTTAGGATTACCACCAAAAAGGAGAGTAGGTCACAAAATTGAGACACTCCCGGGGAAGACACCTCCTTGTAAGGCCCCATATCGCCTATCACCTCATGAGTTGGAGGAGTGTAAGACTCAAATTGAGAAGATGTTGCAGAAGGAGTTCATCCAACCTAGTGTATCACCATATGGGGCCCCTGTCTTGTTTGTGAGAAGAAGGATGGTACAATGCGCATGTACATTGACTATCGGGGTCTCAATCAACAAACATTGAAGAAAAAATACCCCTTACCTCACATGGATGACCTGTTTGATCAACTCCATGGAGCAAGATACTTCACCAAATTGGACTTGCGGAGCGGTTACAATCAAATCCAAATTGCAAAGGAGGATGTATACAAAGTTGCTTTTCAAACTAGGTATGGCCACTTTGAGTATCTTGTGATGCCTTTTGGCCTCACCAATGCACCTGCCACTTTCATGAGTCTAATGAATGACATATTTCGTCCATACTTGGATAAGTCTGTTATTGTCTTCTTGGACAATATCTTAGTATATAGTAGCATGATGATAGAACACAAACAACATCTACGAGAGGTCTTCTAGATTCTAAGACAATCAATTGTACGCCAAAATCTCAAAGTGCGAGTTTGGCAAGTCTGAAGTAGACTACTTGGGGCATAGAGTAAGCGCAGAGGGCATTCAAGTATTGACGGATAAAATAAAGGTCATTCAAAAATGGAGTGCCCCAGAAGATCAGACTCAACTTAAGAGCTTCTTGGGGTTGACAAGATTCTATCATAGATTTTTCAAGGACTTCTCTAAGGTTGCATAACCTTTAATGGCACTACTTGGCAAAGGGAAGAAGTGGATATGAGGAATTGCACAAGAGTTGGCCTTTCAAGAATTGAAAGCCGCCTTGCTACATGCACCAATCTTGAAGTGGTATGACCCAAAACGTCCAATCAAGTTGGCTATAAATGCATCAGGCGTAGCAATAGGAGCAGTCCTACAACAAGAGTGGCATGATGGATGGCATCCAATTGCATATTTCTCTCAAAAAATGTTACCAACAAAGCACAACTACCATACCACAAAACAAGAAGAGCTGGCCATGGTTCTGGCAACCAAGCATTGGAAGCACTATTATGCAAGAAGGCATTTGTAGTAAATACAGAGCACAAACCTCTAGTCTACCTCGAGACGTAGAAGGATCTATCTCGTCGCCAAATTTGGTGGGCAGAGTGGCGACAACGCTTCAACATGACAATCACCTATGTAGAAGGTAAGAAGCAACTTGTAGATGCATTCACCCGCATGCCAATGGCAAACAACTTGGGGTTAAGATTAACCTTGAATTCTGGCCAAAGATTCTGGCTGCTACAAAAACTGATCCACAGATTGTAGAAGCGCAATCATCCAAAGGTGTGACCAGCATATAGGGACTCACCTTTTGGGATGGTAGATTATGGATCCCAAATGTCCCAGAATTACGTACCACTATTCTAGCAGAATGTCATGATTTGACCATTGCAGGTCATGTCGGAGTG
This sequence comes from Lunularia cruciata, assembly GCA_948567375.1. Classification (NCBI taxonomy): domain Eukaryota; kingdom Viridiplantae; phylum Streptophyta; class Marchantiopsida; order Lunulariales; family Lunulariaceae; genus Lunularia; species Lunularia cruciata. Next base: position 74,485,145 of record OX419755.1, on the reverse strand, counting down.
AACAAGACCTTGAATGCAATCAAGTGCCATTACTATTGGCCCAAGATGAGCAACGACGTGATGGACTATGTGCACAACTGCCTACTTTGTAAACATAACAAAGCTTCTAATCAAGTGGTGCAAGGCTCTTTCAACCTCTTCCCACTCCTACCCAAAGTTGGGAACAAGTGAGTATGGATCTTGTCTATGAATTACCCAAGACCATCTCAAAGTTTGACTCCGTTGTGGTCTTTGTGGACCGGCTAAGCAAAATGATTCATGTACGCCCTACCACCAAGGAGGTGACCGCTCCACAACTAGCTCAATTATACATAGATGCAGTCTTTGCTCACCATGGCTTGTCTAGAGTAATCATCATCGATAGAGGCACCCAATTCACCAATTTGTTTTGGCAAACACTCTTTGGTTCTTCAAAACTAAGTTGTCTATATCCACAGCTTACCACCCACAAACAAATGGCCAAATAGAGCAGGCTAATCGCACGATTGAAGACATGTTATGCAGCTTCACCTTAGAAGAGCAAGAGAGGTGAGACACCTTACTCCCATTAGTGGAATTTGCTTACAACAATTCAGTAATGCATCCACCCAGGTCACTCCGTTCTTCCTCATGTATGGTGAGCATTCCTTCACACCTTCTAGCTTGATGAAGGTCCATCCAGTGGCTTCCAAGGTCGATGTAGTCAACACATTTGTTTCTAGAATCCAACAAGGTGTGGAGAGCGCCAAGCACAGATTACAAATTGCGCAAAATTGACAGAAGCAATATGCTGATGCACACCATAGGCACATGGAGTTCAATGTTGGGAATCAAGTGTGGCTATCGACAACCAGCCTCACATTAGTTTGACCTCGTAAGCTCAAACTTCATTTTATTGGGCATTTCTTGATTCTTCGTCGTGTTGGCGCTGTGGCCTATCACCTTGAGCTACCACCACACATGAAGATCCATCCAGTGTTCCATGTCTCCCTACTACACAGATATGCTCCCCGATCAGGCCAGGGTCATTCCACACAAGACATTCGACCTTGTCCAACACTCATTGATGGCAAAGAGGAATATGAAGTGGAGCGGATTCTCCAAAAACACATGCGTGATACTCGGCATCCGTGAGTGGACTATCTAGTACAATGGAAAGGTTACCCTCTCTATGAAGCAACATGGGAGCCTACTGCCAATTTGACACATGCACCGGTGTTGGTGCAAGCATTTGAGCAACAATTGCACAACGAGGACGTTGCATCTTAAAAGGAGGGAGGTCTATAATACCAAGAGCTAGCCATATGATCTAGATGTGAAATTCGGTTTGGTAACATCTAGAATGATGTTATACATGATGGTCAAAATAGATAAGATAGAAGTATCACCAAAAGAGTACTTCTACTAATAGGGCAGAAACCAAAATAGACTTGAGAACCTTAGAACCAATAGTTAGACATATGATTTAAAGGTGAGAATTGGTTTGGTAACATTTGGAAAGATGTTACACATGATGGACTAAATAGATCAAAAAGAGGTATCACCAAATGGGGACTTTTACTAATAGAGTAAGAACCAAAAGTATGCCTGAAATCTTTGAAGGCAATTTTGGAGGCCTAAATAGATGAATTAGACCTCAAAATGTGCAGATTTTCCTCCCCAATGGAGGAAAGGTTAACCTTCACTCCCCCCTGATTTGTCTTGTTGAGAGCTTTCCAATGGTACCTTATTCACGTGATTCTGAGATTCTTATAGGAAGATTCCCTAAAAGATTCTCTCCGGTCAAAGCTTGTTTGACCAACCAGATAGGACCTAGACCAGACATGTCACCCATCCAAGTAAGTAATCCAAGGGTGGAGCTTGCTGACATGTCACCTATTTGTGTGCCTAATCCTATGGTGGAGCTTCCTTAGAGGAGATCATCTTTGTTTATATAATAAAGAGAAGGTGCTCCTTTGGGACATCGAACGTTTGAATGTGTAACCTGTGTTTTCTTTCTTCTCTTGTCCTTGGCATATTACAGCTTGATCAACTAAGTGGAGCACGCTATTTTTCCAAGCTGAATCTTCACAACGGCTATTGGAAAATTCCTATTGATAGAGAGGATGTGCAAAAGACTACCTTTTGCACAAAGTATGGGCATTTTGAGTGGAGAGTTCTACCTTTCGGACTCACTAATGCTCCAATAGTCTTTCATGGATCAGATGCATCGGGTGTTGGATGGACTATTGGATCAATCCGTGATGGTGTTCTTGGATGATATCTTAATCTATAGCAAGATAGAGGTCAAACACGTGAATCATGTGCGAGAAGTCCTAAGATGATTATGACAATGGAAATTTTACTGCAAGAAGTCAAAGTGTGCCTTTTGGCAGAAGGAGGTTACCTTCTTGGGTCATAAGATCTCATCAGAGGGGATTAAGATGGAGGAAGAGAAAATCAAGGCCATTATTGATTGGCCTACCCCAAAGGATGCTACAGAAGTATGGGCATTCAATGGATTGGCCAGTTTTTACCAACGGTTCATCCATTATTATGCTCATGTGGCTGCACCATTGACTGACCTCTTAAGGAAAGAACTCGAGTTTCCAGTGGACCACCAAGCATGAAGAAGCATTCCAGAAGTTAAAGCATATGGTGTCTTCAAGACCCATTCTTCAACCATATGATCCTCAACTACCTTGTGTGGTTGATTTTGATGCTTCTAACTTTGCAATTAGAGCCGTGCTGCAACAAGAATTCCCAGATGGACTCCATCACATTGCCTTTGTGTCTTGCCAACTCAATATGACTGAACAAAACTACTCTACTTGAGATCAAGAACAACTTGCAATGGTATACGCTATCAAGGTATGCATGCATTACCTCTTGGGGAAACAAGTGATCATGCGAATTGATCACAAACCATTGTTGCAGACCTTACACTTGGAACACATGAAGAGTTGACATCATTGGTGGGAGGAACAACTCCAACTATATGACATCGAGTACAAACCAAGTCGGTCATCCCTGATGTTTTATCACAATGACCTTATTTGAAGTCTCTTCCTCTCATCACAACGGCAATTTCAACGGTGTCAGTTGACTCCAAGGTCCAAAACAAGTTTTAGTCAGCTCTACACCAAGATCCCTTCTTCCAAATGGTACATGGTCACCTTATGGCATGCGATAAGGAGTACAACACCTTCTCCATCAAGGAGGGCCTTTTATTCCATGAGGACCGGATCTATGTTCCAACTAAAGGTGATCTTCGACTTGTGTGCCTTCAAGAAGCCCATGATTTACCCATTGCTGGTCATATGGGTGTGGAGAAGACCTTGGGTACCCTCCAACGTCAATGATGGTGGCTCAACATGACACAAGATGTTTGAGAATTTGTCCGATTGTGTGAGAGCTGCCAATGTAACAAGGCCTACAACCAAAAGCCGAGTTGACTCCTTCAACCACTCACTATTCCATCCGCTCATTGGGAGCATGTGAGCTTGGATCTCATCACATCTTTGCCAAAGACAAAACAAGGACACACCGCAATCGTGGTGTTTGTGGATAAGCTTAGTAAGCAAATCCACTTGGCACCACCAACCTGTGATACCGTGGATGCTCCAACCTTAGTGCAAATCTACTTTGACAATTTCTTGAAGCATCATGAGATGCCACATGTACTCATCTTCGACAGTGATCCTCAATTTACTAGGAAGTTTTGGCAAGCACTCTTCCAGATACTCGACACCAAGCTTGCTTTGTCCACAACCTATCATCCTTAAACTGATGGACAAACCAAACGTGCAAATTGTACGTTGGAAGATATGATGCGTGCCTTTATCAATGTCCACCATACCAATTGGGATGAATGTCTTGCAGTTGTAGAATTTGACTACAACAATTCCAAATAGGGCAAGCATTTTCTCCTTTCTTTCTCAATTTTGGCCAAGATCTGCTTGTTCAAGATTCTCTTCTTGCTCCCACTCCATCTCAAGTTCCTCATACTTCCACATTCTTGACCACTATATCCCACTCTCTCCAACAAGCCAAGTCTCACCTCCTTGTTGCTCAGAATTGCCAAAAAACAATATGCGGACCACCACCGTCGTGATCTCACCTTTGAAGTTGGTGATAAAGTCATGCTATCCTCTAGAAACCTCCCTCTCCCACTTGATACCCAAGTTTGTAAACTTGCCCCTAATTGGATAGGACCCTTTGATATCACCCAAATTGTCTCTCTTGTTGCTTATCAACTTGCCTTGCCTTGTCATATGCATATCCATCCTGTCTTTCATGTTTCCAAGTTGAAACCCTTTGTTCCTAACCCCTCTTCCTTTTCCTCTTGAGTCCAACCTCCCCTTCTTCCTGTCTCTATCAATGATCATGAGGAGTACAAAGTTGATTGTATCCTTGCACGTCGCCATATTCAACAAGGCCGTTGCCAACATACAAAGTACAAGGTCCATTGGAAAGGGTATCCCTTCATGATGCCACATGGGAACCTCTTTCTCACCTCCAGAATGCACAAATGGCCATCCAAGAATTTGAAGCTTCACTGGCAACGAGGACGTCACCAACTAGCGGCGGGAGAATATGTAACAGTATGGAGTTTAGCAACATAGTTAGTAAGGGTAAAGAAGTAGAGAATAAGCCAAATTAGCCTAGAATATTCCAAAAGCATCTAGGAAGCTTCTTGGGAAGCTTCATGACTAGTTAACTTGTGCTCCAAGCAGGTAGCTTCTAGAAGGAACTTCTAGAAGGAAGCTTCTAACTAGCTTAGCTTGCACGCCATGTAGGTGGCTTCTAGAAGGAAGCTTCTTAAGAAGCTTCCTAGTTAACTTGGCTTGCACTCTAAGAAAGAGACTCAAGGAAGCTTCTTGAGAAGCTTTTCAAGGGCCTTCTATGCTACCTATAAATACCCTAGGCATTCAGAGTTTTCCCTCATTCAAGTGTCCCAATGTGAGTTTCCCTTCTCCTATTTCTCTCCTCGGTCTTGGTCTTTTACACTTGATATTATATTTGTAGATGACAAGTTAAGAAGCTAAGGTGGTCATACCACATGGCTTGTACCTACTTAAGATTAGGTTAAGATATGATGAACAGATATGATGTGATTAGCATTGAGCACCTTAGATGTAATTAGGAGATTTTTGACACATTGTAGCTGTTGGATTTCTTTGTGGCTAAGTAGAAACATATAAAAGGTTTAAGCTTGATGTTTGCTGCATCCATTCAATGCATCTTTCTTTTGTAATAAATGAATTTTATACCATCAAGACTCTTGAGTTGGTATATGAGTATTAGTTTATACTTTGTATGAGTTATTACATGCTTAGTTGAGTGGGAGTGAGGAATCTTGATGTATGAGCAAAAGCACTTGAGTGAGGGGAATCATTTTTGTGGAACTAGAATGTGAAACTCTAGGGGCTCTAAAGAGGTTAGGAACAATATAGAGATAGGTTGGAGTATAATACTTGGAGTATAACACTTGGAGTATAATAAAGTAAAATCACCTTGTAAGATTCAACAATGTAGTTATTCAAGACTCTTATAACATTGTGCTTTTTGGGAAAGGTGGAAAACAATGTCACAATTGTAGTAGTAAGAGTGATTGGACCCTTGGAAGATCTTACTCCCTCTTAGTTTGCACATTTTAGAACACTATTTGTAAGACACCTTAATATTGCTAATCTTGTATGACTTGAACTTTGTGATGTGATTGCAGATTGTAGTACTTATGAATCTCTTGGAAATAGTGGTCAAGAATTTGGTCAGGCAATGAGGAAGGTAACTAAATTCAAAGGCAAAGTGAAGTTTGTTACTTGTGAACCATCACATTCAGGAATCCTTTGGATTAAATTTATAGAACATGAGTTTTGTTTGTTTATCTTTTTTTGGTAGTGTGCCAAGAGTGGTGACATTACACTCTTTTGGGAATGGCTATGCTCAAGAGGTTTTTCTAGTGTGCCAAGAGTGGTGAAATTACCTTCCTTTGGGAATGACTATGCCTAAGAGGTTAAATATGAAACAATAGATTGTTATCATAGTGACACTTTTATCTCATTTTTAGTCATCTCCAACTTATATCCTCATGAGATTGACCGGTTCTTACCACATTATTACAAATTTGGATAACAACAAGTTGTCACACATTCAACAAAAGAAAACACTTTATAGAATATAGTCACTAAACTTCTTTTCTTGAGTATCAAACCGAGCTTTGACTACTTCCTTAAGTACCATATTTAACTTCTAAAATAAATTCTTTAATATCCTTGTTTCTAACTCAAAAAAGAATAATATTAACAAAATGATCAAAAGCTTGCATCAATAGTTTTGGGTGAAGAATTTGACTTATAAATTATCTACTCTCATATGAAATTTAGACTTTACATAAATCTGTATTAAATTTCTTTCTATATTCAGACCTAGATTTACCACCACTTTCACCTCCTTCCCCTTACACATCTTGAGGATTTTTTTAATCTTAATTGTTATTTTGATTTTTATGTTTTTTAGATAGTTTATGCAATAATATTTGTGCTTATAATCAAGTAGTTGTAATTTTCCCAAGGACAATAGCCTTAATCAAAGCAATATCAAAAGCTATAATTCTAAGAGTAGTAGAATAAATTTCAATAACATAGAATAATATAACAATAGGTTGAAAATACTATATTCTTTTAATGCCAATAGGATGAAGAAAAGTATAAAACCATGCTTCTTTTCCTTGATATGTACTAAGTTTGCTTCCGAAAGTAGCATAAGAAGAAGGATATTATTTATAGTGTGCCTAGATTACCCATGTATAAATGTGTAGGTGGATGCTCAGGTTTCTTTAATAGGTAGGTGCAAAGGTTTCATGAGTATAGTTGAGTATGCAGGTTTATTGTGCATACTTGTGTACCTAGCTTTTAGCTTTATGGCGGCCTAGCTAGAATGTTTCTATTTTGCTATGTGAGAAATAATTTAAAGGTGGTATTCTTTGAAGGCTAAGTTTGATATGAAAGAGCTATGAATATCATGGTTCTACATAGGATTTATTTTATCCTGATGCTTATGAGGTTTTTGTGCTTGTGAGAAATTTATTTTAAGAATGCTTGTGCTTATGAGGAGTTTATTTTATCCTAATGCTTGAGGTTTTTAGGCATTTCTCAATATTTATTCAAATAAGGTATTATTAAAAGTTATGTTTGAGGATGGAGATATACATAGTCTTCCTTGATATAAATTTTTTTTATATAAGACTTGAAAATTCAGGATATTCACAAATTTCTCAAAAAATTTTATTTACTAGCTTTGTTTTTTTGGTTCTTGAGTAGTTTGGTGGAAGTAAATATAGAGGTATGACCATCAAATGTGTGCATTTTTCACGAGCTTTTAATTTTATCAATCAACCTTATTTTACCTCAATCAACCATTTTGTTGAAGAAGGTTTCTTTAGAAGTAAGTATATTTTATAAGTAGCAATACATGGTATTGCTAAATAATGTAAAATTTTAAATTTATTTTCACAGAACATCTCTATGAAATGAATAATTGTATTTTTCAGCTAAGGAAAATGATTTAACTATTTGTCTTGTGAGTGAAGTTTTTGAATCATATGATTGTTGAGACAAAATAACATGATTGTCTTCTTAAAGTGACATATCTTTTACAAAAGAGTTTTGCAAGAATATGTTATAAATAAAAAAATTAAAAATTTCAAATCAAGTTTGGTGGAGTAGTAGAAAATTTAAATTCTCATATCAATTATCCAACCTACCAAATAGAAGACACTAAAATTAATCATATAAAACATTCATATGTCTAAGGTTCTTTTTCTTCATCTTCTTCCAAGTAAATTCTTCACTAGCACTACACATTGATGTAATTCTTCTATTCTCTATTATAAGAGTTACGTTCAAGGACAAAATTGGTTAGATTAATCCTTTCTTTAAAATCTCTTTTTTCTTTGGGATTTATTTTCAAAGATACTATCTTGTGATCCACTCCTTTCTTTGCAATATATAGAATATAAGAACATCTGAAGATATACAATTAGACTCTCAATATATCTATTAATTATTTTTTTGCATTAGTTTCTGATGTTATTCTTAACAAATCAAATATACACATCTATATTGAATGGCAGATTTCTTTATCATAATATTCTATTTACATAGATCATTTATGCATTTTCACATATTTATTTCTTGGATGTAACTTTTAATTATATTATAAAAATTCTAAGGTAAAAAATTCACTAATCTTGTTATTAGTTTCTTTTCTTTTCTTGTTTTCTCAAATCTAGTTGCTAATTTCTTTTATATTTGTTTTGCCAACCTTCATTTTTCTTAGTATTTGCTTATAGGAAACCTCAATCACATCCAAGTCCATATCTCACTAGCTTTTAGTCATTCTGCAATGTTAGAGCATAGCAAGTGGTGGATATACTCTAAGTAGACCAAAAGTAGTTTAAGCACAAAAGAATACTTTGGAAATTATTCACTTGATAATCTAGTGATGATCACATGAGTGCAAATGATCACAAGTTTGAGCCATTCATCCGTTTAGGCCTCCAAAATTGGCTCTAAACGTTTCAGTGTGTTTTTAGGTCCTGCCATATTAGTGGAAGTAATTTTTTGGTGACACCTCCATCTGATCTACTTAGTTCATCATATATAACATCCTTCTAGATGTTACCAAGCCAATCTCCACCTCTAGATGATATATTTAGCTACTGGTATTCCAACTTGTGTTGCTTCCATTGCATACCAACACTCTCTCCAAGTGAAATATCTATTCTCTTGTATGATATACATAATATGCCTCAGTTGGCATCATGGGTAGGTATCTTCTCTATGCCACAAGACAAGAAGTCATATAGATTCCTATTAGAAGAAATATCAGAAGAAATATCATCAATGGTTAAGTTGTGAGAAGATGAAGGCAAAGAAGAGTACACCAACATTGCCAAGGGAGTGAGGCTCCTCATATGGAAGTATTAATGCAAAAGGGTGATATCAAGAAAAAATTGAGGTGTTTATAACCTATTTGAAGGCCGGAGTCCAATTTCAACCAAAAGTAGAGTCTAACCAATCAAGCAAGTGGACCTTTGTTGCCAAAAGAGCTTTCAAAGATCATGAGGAAGGAGCATTCACCATCAATATGAAGACCTTCGGTTGTGTGAATTACAAGGTTATTGAAGAATCTGATCCTTCCTATCATCAAAATCTAGAAATTGGTGTGCCCCAAATACACAAAAGCAATGGCCAAATATACAAAATTGTATGGAAGTAATAAGGAGCATGCACATTGCTCTCTACAACTACAAGTATGAATGCAAAACTAACAAAGGAGGAGTTTGAGCAATTGAAGAAGAACCTCAACAAGAGCAAGAATGAAAAATTCAAAGTATCAAGGAGCTGCACAAAGAGAACAAAGATTACATAAGCATTGTTCAAGCATAGCTTCTTTGACTCAAAAGTCTACAAGAGAAGTTGGACAATCTTTGAGTGAAGAGCATTATTTCATAGAGGATTGTAGAGGTACTCATTTTTGAGTTGCAAAAGGAACAAATAAGAAGGAAGAGGAACCTCATGCCATGGAGGACCTCAAGATGAAAGTGGAGGTGGAAATTCTTCAAGTTCAACAAATAAAGCATGAAGAATTGGCTATGGCAAAGGAAGAGCTTCAACTCACCAAGCTTTAAATTTGGGAGTTGGAAAAGAAGATTGCAAGAAATCAATAAGGAGTTGTAGGACCCTTATATCCTAACTATTTCTACAGTCGTAGGAGGAGTAGAAGCAATAGTGATAGTTGAAGGTCTCTCTAGAGCAGTCCTAAGAAAGGCTTCTCAATCCAAAGGGCAGGTCTCTTCAATGAAAGAGATCTCTACTAGATTGGTGTGTGACCAATTAAGAGAGGTACTCATAGAATATGTCAAGATACACTTTTTGAATTAGAGCTGAAGGAATTGAAGAATATTTAGCATCATCGTTTGCTAGGAGCCCAAAGAACAAAATATAAGAAGAAGTAACAATAGAACTAGGACTACAACTAAAACTAGCAAATATTTTTAATAAATTAGACACAATTATTGGTGGGTGAAGGGATTTTGCAGTTAGATTCCTTTGCTAAGAACTGGTTCTCCTTCATAGCTAATTAATTCAATTTGGGTAGTTTTTTGTAGCTACATAGTTCACTTAGTATAACCAATTGAGGCCAACTGTAAAAGTCCAAGACCGAGGAGAGAAATAGGAGAATGGAAGCTCACATTGGGACACTTGAATGAGTGAAAACTCTGAATGCCTAGCATGAACTTTGGCTTTGGTATTTATAGGTAGCATACAAGGTCCTTGAGAAGCTTCTCAAGAAGCTTCCTTGAGCCGCATTCTTAGAATGTAAGCCAAGTTAACTAGGAAGCTTCTCAAGAAGCTTCCTTCTAGAAGCCATCTACTTTCTGTGCAAGCTAAGTTAGTTGGAAGCTTCTAGAAGCTTCCTTCTAGAAGCTACTTACTTGAGGTGCAAACTAAGCTAGCCGGGAAGCTTCCCAAGAAGTTTTCTAGATATTTTTAGAATATTCTAGGCTAATTTGTCACTTTGTTAGCCCTACTAACTTCATCCCTAAACTCCATATTGTTACACCCACATTGGTATTTAAGTTATCAAATTTGTAGTTACTTTCTTCACATCTAGATATCAATAAAGCAAAGGAAAAAACTCCATGTTGTTTCTAATTCCTTGGTGAAGTTGTGTGCCTTTGTAGTTGTATGAATGATAAATTTTAGTAACTCAAGTAACTATGAAGACTTGATACTTGGTGTTTTTGATTAGTCTAGGGTTCTTAATCTTCTTTAAATAATGCATTGTCATGAATTTTGAGTTTTGCACTATTAACGATAGTCATAAAAGTAAATATATAAAGATAGTCTCTTTGAATGGAGACATTCCTTTGTGAAGACATATTCCTTCGTGGAAGGAAATTGCATATATCTTTGAGGAAGGGAGTAGTGGATTATAGAAGAAAGGAGTTAGATCTTTGATCTAAAACATCACTCTCAAGTGTTAGCAATGAAATATTGTATTACTTTGCTTTTCTTTTTGTACACTCTTGGGTGAAATTATGCTCTCTTGGGATTGATTTCTCTACAAAAGGTTAAAAAGGAAACAATAAAGAACTATGTAGTGATATATTCTGTCATATTTGTTCATTTTTCAATTGTATCCTTGTATGATTGACCTATTATTTAGCAAAGTACTTCATTTTCATCATTATTTGTTTATCACGAGACAAGATAAAATGAGCCACTGCACATTAAAACAATGATAAAATGTTGTCTAAGTTCAAATATTTATTGCGTTCTTGAAGACCCAAGGGATAACTTTCTAGAACAAGCCCTTTAAATCCTTGATAGATTCTTCTATAGGACACAAAGGCAAAACAATCTCAATATCATTGTTAATATTCCTTGATCTAATATCAAGACGAGGATAAGTAGGAAAAACTTCCTATCTAATGTATTTATCCCATGACTCAACATGGCAGACTAATCCGCTAATTTCTAGTCATCTATGGTATTGGTAGATTGTGGTCGCCACATAATCTTGCTATTGTATTGTTGTCTTGTGTTTAGACCAAGGAGAACCTTTGATCTAGAGTTCCTATTTGTATTGACCTATGATTGCTCTTATCACAAATTGGATTATGGCAAGTTATCCAAAAGAGAACCATAGGCAGCTTGTTGGAGCAATAGTCAGAGTTGTCACTTGTTGAAGATTCATCCATGACTCATTATGAGGAAAATCCAAATTATTACAACGAGTTTCTTAGGTCCATACCTTTCCACTCATGTGATAACCATTAGATTTTAACTTGAATAATTTCCAATGTATTCTTTTGTGCTTAACTCCTTGCGGTCTACTTAGAGGATATCCACCACTTGCTATGCTCCAACATTGCACAATGACTAAAAGCTATGAGATATTGACTTGGATGTGATTGAGGTTTCCTATAAGCATATACCAAAGAAGAATTAAGGTTGGGAGAACAAATCTAAAAGAAACTAGTAACCAGAATAGAAAAAAAAGAAAAGAAAAAAAGAAATCGGGCTTCTTTTGAGGCCTAAACCGATGAATTAGACCCCAAACTTGATGGGCGACGTCCCAATCTTCTTGATGTTCGCTTGTGTGCGGTGGGCTTTGGAAGATGCTGAAGATGAGCAGCCATGAATCAAGCTGTCATTGGCTTTGAACAGTGTCGTATACAGGAAGATGATGATTTGCAATTCGCTTGGATCAGCTGCAGGGGCAAAATGCCTGTTCAAGTCGCTGAATTTCTGCAACCTGTACCTACAAAATCGACTGAAGCTTGTCTGTCTTATTTTGCCTGCAAGCCGTGGCGAGAATTGATGGTGATATTAAAGCAACAGAGACAGATAGCATCCTCAGAAATAGCATAGCGGAAAGGAGGAGATCTAAGTCACAGTCTTAAGATGCTACAGACTTTATGGATTTCTTCTTCTGACGTCAATTCGCAATATCCACGCAGTTCCTCTTTGTGACAAGAATGACCGTACCTTACGTCTCATGTCAGAACATCGTACATCATACCAATTCATCGTCTTCTACCTTCTCATAGGGGACAATCTGAACTAATAGCTCGAACTAGAGGTAAAAATCCACGGCAGAATAGCGTTCAGCAGAAGGCTGAGGATGACAGAGTCTTGCGGCAGCTAAATTCTTTTCACAATGCTTGAAATCGAAGACCAACTCGTGATCACAGAGCAGATCCCATGAAACGATAGAACCCTTGTAACCTTGTTGATGAAAGTGAATAATATCCAACGATGTAACTCGACATGGAATGAAAGGACAACATCATTTCAAATTCAGGTATTGCCACTGCCATATGGATGATTGTGACGAGAACGACTGACAGATTGAGTGTAAATATCAGAGAAGTCAATGCAAGAAAAGATTGAAGTGCAGAATGCTGAGCCCTGACATACAAGAGAAGTCGTCCCATTCTGCAGCCCTGAATGTCTCAAGCGCGCTAGCTATCTGGTCTTTACACCTCGATTGCCTGTTGTACCCTTCGACAACAAGGCCGACTGACTTGTGTTGAAGAAATTGGTTGAAGATCTTTATTGAGTTGAGTTACTCTTGAACTAAAGACAGAAACAACTTCATATTTAGAACTGTCTTGACTCGGTCAAGTCGAAAGACATCCCGTATTACGCTGCGATAGTGCATCGTGGGGTCTGCTATTCAGATAAGGATCCCAATATGACGGTGAGCGTCACTACTACATTACATTAGGAGGACTTGCCGTAAACAACTCAATGGTCCTGTGCTGCAATTCCGAGAATCATGTTCGCTTGTTTATTGGAGACATCAAGAAAGACTTCACTTTCTGAAACACTAAACAGACTAATTTGCCGGATCTGCTTGAACACCAATGCATCGAGAGCACCCAACGGCAAAATCCAGGTTGCGGTACCGTTAGTTAAAACAAGCACAAAGGTGAGAAAAGCGGAACCGAATCACTACGCCGTACATAGAAACGACCCTATCGACCAAGGCCGGCCACAGTTCTTTCACACCCAGGGAGGATATGACGTGGTGACTGTGTGCCTTAAAATTGTAAGAAAGACGGCGAGAGCATGGACGGCGACGGAGGCGACATAATTATCCTAGCTACGAGGTCCATTATCGTCCAAGCGATTGTCGACGGACGGACGGACCAGAACGGGGGCCGCACGAAGTGCTCTTAAATTGAACGAAACGTGAGAATGCCCACATCAAAGAATGACAGGCTGTTTTGCTGCTTTACCTTATCGTGAGAGTCAATAGTAAACGGAATAGTGAGGCCACTGTGCCGTAATCTGTCTCGTCAATCATCGAGCTCTCTTCTGCATAAACTTTAAATACAGCAGTAGCTGACTTCACCTTACAGCAACTTATCTCTGCTGGGCTGAGCTGCCGGGGCCGAACTGACTACAAGCAAAGCAGCACATTGGCAAAGATGGCTCGTGGCAGTAGTGTTGTTGTTCTCGTCATATTCGCCATCCTGGCATTGCACAGACCATATGTCTATGCAGCTCTCCAGTACGGGTATTACGCCAAGTCCTGTCCCAGGCTTGAAGAAATTGTCAAGGCAAAGTCGAGAGAAATCTACGAAAGGCATGGCAACTTCGCCGTTTCCAGTTTGCGTAACCTTTTCCACGATTGTGCTGCGCAGGTCTGTTATGTTCTTCACCTTTGGTAGTTACTTTCTCTGCTGATCTTAATTGTTCCCAGTCGTATCCCAATTATCCAAGTCGGTCTTACATTCTTTTAATGGACACTTGGCAGGGTTGCGATGCCTCAATTTTACTCGACTCTTCGCCCGGGAACCCATCGGAGAAGGAATCAGACAATAACTTTGGCCAGAGAAACTACAAGCACTTCGATGTCATCAAGTCTGTGGTGGAGATGGAATGCCCCAACACGGTTTCATGCGCTGATATCCTAATGCTGGCAGGGCGAGAAGGCGTGATCAATGTACGTCCTGCCTCCGTACTGCCCATGTAGAAGTAGTTTCCTTGATGAAATAGAATATTGAGTCGCCCTTCTCATGTTTGAGGAATCTGATTTCACCTGACGGCTCTGGGCTGCTGTCTCGTGCAGCTTGGAGGACCCAGCATCCCTATTAAAACAGGGCGATTGGATAGCTTCACCAGCTCGAAATCTATCGCTGATGTTGAGTTGGTAGCAAAGGATGCTGACCTCGGGACAGTTATTACGCGCTTCGCAGACCTCGGCCTCAACACTGAGTACGCCGTGGCGATGCTAGGTACACACTCACACTCAAGACATCTGCTTAATCCAACTGCTGTAGCACTTCCGAATTTTCGGCATACTAACTATGCAGGAGAACTGATCATGTCCTTGTGTGGTTGTCCATGTTTTCAGGAGCTCATACCGTGGGTAGAACTCATTGTAGAAACTTAGTCCAACGTCTCTACCCAACGGTCGATCCCGTTATGAACGGCAACTATTCTCTGTACTTAAAAAATCGGTGCAAGTCTCCAATCACCAACGACAAGGCGGTCGAGTACTCTCGTAATGACCGAGTTACACCGATGGGTTTTGACAACTCTTACTTCAAGCTTATACTGGACGGGAAGGGCCACCTCCAAGTGGACTCGGATCTGTCGTTGGACGAAAGAACATCTTCCTACGTGAAAACGTTCGCAGCTGACAATGCCTATTTCTACAAGAAGTTCAGCGAGGCTACTCAGATACTCACCGAGTACAAACCATTGACAGGCACCCAAGGAGAAATTAGAAAAGTCTGTAAATTTGTTAATAAGAAGTGATACATGGATACAGTAGAGCCTGAACCTGCACATAAATTTGGCATCTTTTACTGTGAATGTATAGTTTGTGATTTGCTTACCGTTGTTCTAATTTCCCACATGAAGATTGCGTCCTAAGTTCATCGATCACAGAACGCTTTCAAACTGTAACTCTAACGCACACGTTCTTTACGAGTGCCAAGCGGTCGCTCGAGTGTAACTTACTTCCATCATGTAGTAAATTTTATTACCTGTAAATCGGCTGAAAGACTCGAGGAATGATTTTTGGGGATGTGCCGATCTTGAACTCTCGCACAATCAACGGCATCTCAGAAGCGTCTTCTTCACTTCGCTTCCGTGCTTAAAACTTCGGATTTCTAGGCAAACCGCCTGTGTACAAGCTCCTGCCACTGTGACTGAGAGCGTCTCGTATGCCAGTATCAAGCGATTGCAGAAACAGCCTCTTCACCAGGCAGACTGTGCACAATCGGTCTACTACTCCTGAGATGGAATAGCAGACCAAATGTGTATTTCGTGCAGAATAGGCAAGTTATGGAAGGGACATTTTACCCATCCGATAGTCATTTGCGTCGATATTGCGATTTGTTGGGTTCCGCATTTATTGCACTGCTGATCAAATTTACTAGCACTGTTGCAATTACATAGCACAATGACATCTCGAAAAGCCATTTCCCAAATGATTCGAACGTGATAGTGATAGTGAGGTTACGGATCATTCGGGATATGGAGGATCTGTCCACAGGGACAAGGAAAAAACGATGCGACTTTCAGGTGCAAAAGTCTGAGAAGACAATCTGTATTGTAGTTATAATTGTGAAGTCCAACATAGTCATAACTAGTTCCACTGCAGCCCTACTCACTTTCTACGTGCTGTTCAGGTAGCTGATATCTCAGTGAATACTTTGGAGAGCCGAAACAACTCCATCGCGCAAGACATTGACCCAGAATCGATTACAGTGACATGTTTGACAGTTACGGGAAGGGCTAGCACTATGTACAGAATATCACGGCGTGTTCCTATAAAATCCATGATTTACGGAACAGATTTCTATGGGTCTCTTCAAAGAGCCGCTGAATAAATTTCTGAATACTCATGGGAAGTCGCCGCAAATTTCACGAAAGATTTCTTCTCCTATTAAATTGGGAACCTGATCTGCACCTGACATGCCAATTTCCTGCTGGTGACTTCCGCTTCAGGAAATAAATGTATATCAGACCTGATTCACCGTTCAACATTCGCATTAGTTTGAGCGCATGGTCAGAAGCCAAAACACACAGGTCTGAATACAGCTCTCATGAGACTGCGTGAAAGAATTTAAGGCCAAGTAAGTAATTGAGCGCGACTCTTTACAGAAGGACGACAATTTTCAGGCTTCGCCTCACGTGTATGCGTTCAGTTTCAATCACGATTTGTGAAGAACCTGGAGTGAAAGACCAACTGACAGTCTACCTGATATGTATGGCCAACTGGAAAGTTCAATCTCCTCACAGCAGCTGAATGACAAAAGAATCGGTCAAGACATAAATGCCGCTGTACGAGCCTGGGACATGCACTTCTCGCTGTCTGTTCTGAGTATGAAGCGAAATGAGGCGAAGAGAGTTGGTGCAGCAAAAGCGAGAGAAGGTGTTGCGTGCCACGTAGAGTGGTGATCTGCAGACAGTCACTTTATGCTTTATGCCTCCTCGATGGCATGTCGAGGAGGCACAAAGCGTCGATAAAGTCTAATTACAACCGACAATGATCATAATGATCATTACCTCGACCCATCACATTCATCCATGCACACTCTCTATTACAAAGGTGGAGGAGTGTAAGATAGCTCGATCCCGTGCGCAGCACATGCTCGCCAGTGAAAGCAGAAATTGACTGCGGTGCTCAATTTCATCCTCGCTATCTCGACTTTCTTGTACACGACACAATTTTACCCCCTCATCTCTAATAAATGCCGCTGCTTCCGTAACTGCACGGCTGCATCTCCTCTCGATCCATGGAACACAGGGATTTATCTCTTATCCATCAGCAAGGTCCCTACGTTACCCATGCACTCGCACTAACACGAAGCAAACTGTAGGCATTATAAAGCTCAATGTATGAGTTCAATGGAGGACAAAACTTTGTACGAAACTTTTCTTTCAATAATCATTGACAGATTCCTCGGTAGTTATGACCTCTGCCATGAAGAGCCTGTCAAATGGGCCATACTGGAATGGATCATGCTCTCTTGCGGAAAGATTTGAGCTCCCGGAAGGCTTGAGCTCGAGATGCTGGTTGTCAGACAATGTACGCCACTCACGGATCTGAGGATGTGCAGGGCAGCGCATGATCTCCTGTCGATCATCAAATGTACAGTACGCCAGTTCCAATACAGGTATTGGTAGACCGTATAGAGTAACTAACACATAGGTACGGGCAACAAACTAAGGGAGCTTGTGTTCGTTGATCGTATCCGTATGTTTTGCATTAGAGGGGCTCTTTTGAAGTTTTATTTAGTATTTCGCTAAAATTAAATAGTGGAGATTTCTAGAAAGAATAACGCTTTACATGTAGTTGTTTTATGTACTTAAAATATGAAATAGATTTGATTTTTTATTTAAGCGATTCTTGTTTTGGAAAAAGGGTATTTTCTTTAGAACTTTGTTAACCTTTTATTTATATGAATTTTATGAATTTCTATGAATGAATAATTTAATAAAGAAATTACGACATCGTCACGACAATCTAGATTATATATCCTCGAAATAAATTTATTTCACTAAGTAGACAAAGGAGTGTTTGGATATAAATAAATTCAATTAAGAATAAATACCATAATTCGAGTATGTAGGGAACTCTCTCAAACTTTCTTCCAAAGTTGCTGAATTATTCTTCTTTCTAAAACTTTTTATCCGTTTATTGTCTTTAGTTACAAGAGTTAAACATACTGTTTTGAAATGCTAACATTTTATGAAACTTGAGATAATCAGCTCAAAAAGAAGATTGATTCTTTTTCCGATACTCAATTTGGACTACAAGACCTATGGCATCTACATCTTTGGATACCTATGAGTTTCCTTGTAGCCGTAGGATCTAATCCTTGCAGCTAAAAGAAATATGCACTATTCTATTCCGGTCATTAATTGCAGTAAAACATATAATTCCTTTCATTATAATCCTTAAATTTTAAATGAAAATCTGGGTAAAGAACTCCGCATTAATCATTTTAAAAATAAATTTGAGCAAATAGATGATATGAAAGTGGATACTTTTAATGGTGGTTGACTATGTCTAATATGAAGGCAAAGTCAAAAAAAATTCCTAGATATGATACATTAAAGAACATTTGTCAAACACATCTTTGAGTTCCAGTCTTTCAAGTCCAAAAGATTAGAGGTTGGCTCTATATCAACTATAGATTAAATTTTATGGCTTTTTATCATTTTCACATATCAATTCTAAAAAAACTTATAGTATAGATTTTCCTATCTTGGTAATTATGCTAAATTTTTATGTAGTTTCTATTTTACGCTGTTGTGGTGGAATTAAAAGACTCTTTGAATATGATATATAATGAGATTTCAATTATAAAGAACAAAACCACCAATGGGGTCGGTAAGAGAAATAGAATAAAATGAGACGTATTACTCTATTTCTCTTGATACACCAATTTACAGTTTAGGGACGCATAGCAGAAACGAAGAAAGGTATATGGGCATAGACTGGAAAAGATATGATAGATATATATATAAAAATATGACATTTTTTTCAGATATACAAGAAGAGTTCAAAGGAGTGCCAAATACAAGAACGGTAGGCGAGGTTTGATTATTTATCTTCCCATTTTCTATATTTTGCAACAATTTATCACTCATAGTTGTATTTGATGCCTCTCCATAATTTTGAACGTGAGGATAAAGCACATTTCTATATTTTAATATCATATACTGTGAGATTAAAAATAATTTTTATTCTTCTTAACAAATTTTCTGAGAATAATGTAGGATACAATAGCATCACATATTGATATAGCCAAGCAACCAAAGTACTCTCAAATATTTCCGCTTCATTCTAAAAATATCTCACATATCTCTCTTTTCTAGAATTTATTAAGAGTGTAGCCTGTATTTATTATCTTACAAAGGAAAATAAAATAATACTAGAAGATGTATTAAAGTTTTGGATTGAAAATGAGGAATACAAATAAAAGAAAAAATATATCAGAAAAAAAATATTCATGGATGACAAAGAATCATAAATTGACTAAATATTAAACGTTAGGGAAAGAAATAGGTGAAAAACAGATTATGGAATGCCCAAGAGAAGGATTGGTGAGAACAATGAACTCTACTCCATCTTGGTACTTTTCACTATAATAGGTAAGAGATGAGGTGCACCTTGCTAACATTAGATACCTTCAAAATATATCTTTAAGTCTAAACCCGTGTATGGAATGTGCACCCTTTCTAGTGTAACATAGTATAACTTGTAGAGAGTATATTGAACCTTTTGTTAATGGTTCCTCTAAATTGACATATTCATCAGAAACATGGGGCAAATACAAGACCATCCAACTTTAGAAAAGTTTAAAACTAATCATACCATAATTTGCAATGTCATTGAGTAGAGAACAAATATTCGTTTGCATGAGCTAAATCCAAATCACTTTATACAACTTTATTTGTACATGAGAAAAGGGTATACATGTACAGACTAGAGAGGGTATTACACAAAGACAAGGTTTGATTTTAAAGAAAAATTTACACTTGAATTTGTAAAACATCCGTCTCCTGGTAGGGATTCTATACTTTTATAGCGTTTATACATTTATTTTTCCTTGTGCACGAGAAGGAGTACTAAAATCTTTACTTCTATAGTGTTTATACGTTTAGACAGGCCGGTTTGCATACTGTGTTGATTTTCAAGTGAGAGAAAGTAAAGTGACGATGTCACTAATTTTGCAAGCAGTGCACACATTCTTACTCTATAGCTGGACGGTTAATCAATCAATCTAAACACTGATTATCAAATAAGCATTGTCACATTAGGCTTGTAGGGTGCGAATGACTACATGTGTTATCTACTGAAGAAAATGCAGTGAGAATGGAGACACAGAGAACGCATCTTGGAAGGGGAAAGCTACTGTGTCTCATAGACAGAAGAATCGGGAAAGTGTTGTTCCTTATTGAGTGGTAATAGCATCGACCTTCTCTTACAAATATGTACAGTGGCGCTTTCTTTTGTCAGTGAAAAGTTTTTTCTCTAGAAAGAAAGAATCTCAATTAGCTCGATAAAATGCAAGAGAGGAAATAAAAGACTCCTTATCTAAAAGCAAGAAATAATCCGCAATTAATGAGTGAGTACAAGTAAATGGGGGGAAGAAAGATGGAGATTTCCCCTACGAATGAGATTCCGTCACGAATGCACTCGTTTACTACGCTTCGCACTGTGTTCTCCTGAGCGAGAAGATGGAGGTCGAACCAATTCTATCTGTCGATTCCCCTGGCTATGCACTCGTTTACTACCGTTGGCATCGCGCGCTCCATCTTCTCCCGAGCTCGCGGTGATAACCGCGCCTTGTGCTGTGTCTACCTCACTCTATATCAGTCGATTTCCCCAATTCTACTCTCGTCCCACTTTCCTCACTCGTGCGTAGTGCTCTAATAAATTGTCACATGCCCGTGGAATTGTTCCCATGTGCTAGTCGACCACTAAACCTAACCTGGGCTTCATTTTCTTCCAAGACTCTTTCTTTTATATTGGGGTGCGAACCTGCAAAGTCAGCAGATCTGAGACTCGAGAGTTCTATAAAATCAGGTAAAGTCCCTTAGCACTACTTTTCAACAGAAGTTCGAGAAAGTTGGGTCTAGAGAGGAACACTAAACGGTTCATTTGATAAAATCGCCAAGGCTGCGTAGAGAGGTGTTGTAGTCAAACCTATTCCAGAGTAACTCACTGTATCTCCTCACCTTCTCAAGTGGCTTTGGTCTTGTTAACAGCGGACTGATGTTCTGTTGAACTTGAAGAATAACTGAAATCGATATTCCAACCAATCTTCTCGACATGCCTAACAGTTAAGCCTGACTTCCGATTCGCAGTAGTGTCTAGACTCATTTCTTCATCCTTTCATAATGTTCTCATTTCGAAGAATAAAAATTAGCCATACATAGTTTATTTGAAAGCATGATCTGTGATCAATGAGTTTCATGTCTTTCTTTTGGCCCTCGTAGTCAGAAGCCATGTTTGAACCGTTAGTTCTTGCTCCTGCAAACTTCATCCAAACCGTGGAAACACCCAGGATAAACTGATCACGAAATTAGCACTTGGCAAATGCTCGTTAGATATACCACAAGTCTTTCACGGACAAGATAATGAAACCTCCCATCTAAGGCGGTGTAGCTTTTGATGGGCAAATAATCTTTGCGTCAATTATCCTCATACAAGTCGCTGACAAGTTTCACCTATCTGCTAACGAAAGCAGTGCAGTATTGAAATTTTGGATCTACTCCTATGAGAATCCAATATTTGTGCGCTAAGTTCGATAACAGACATTCTTTTTGTTACCTAGCACCCCTACCTCTTGACTCTGAGTCTTGATGGGGTGGTGTGTATGGTCATAAACAAGAGTATATGAATGATCGCGAGAGTTCCAAATACCACCGACAGGATTGGCGTATAATTCACCATTCGCGTTCTCCATTTCGATGATCTTTGCTTCTGACTAAGCTTGGAGGGGAGCTTGTTCTGAAGATGTTCCTGCCTTTTCCTCAGTAGCTTTACCCACACCGAGGTCGGAGGAAAATAAAATGTTGCCAGAGAGCAGGGAATCAGAATCTGCGAGCCAACGTACGAGAATTACGAGGATAAGCTCATAAATCATATGCTCAAAAGGAGTACTTGCTGATTCCCTTTCCGCGGGACCTGTGAGAGACTTCTACTAACTGAATGGGCTGGTGACCATCTACAAAAGTTAAATGTAGTCTGAAATATGGACTCACAATACGTTTACTGAGTAGTGGTCATGCTTACCTGTCAAAGCAAGACAAGCCGCTTCTCGTCGAACATATCTTGCTAAGGACTGGAAAGAGCGCCAAAAAGAAACACGGTTCAGTCGGGTAATACCAGATGACAAGAACAACTTCTGATTCAAGCTAACAAGCTTAACTTTGCATCCTTCAATCGTACTTCTGAAAAGAATTATAATCACACAGTGGCATTCAATCAAGTCTCCTACAAACAACATTTCCTGGTAACTCCAACCTCTTTGAGTCCTGTTTGACCTCCCAACGTGCGAATGACTAACGAGATCTACAAACTTCTGCTCTCCGGGAAGCATGTAAATCTCCATAGACTGAAAGGATTAGATAGGTGTACTCTTACAAGAGTTATTTCCGAATAACAGAAGAAATTAGTGACTGAAACCCTTTTTTGTTAGGGCCCAGAGAGTCACAATTTTTCTCTGACAGAAAAGGTATGTTTGGAATTATCCATCCTTTGTACAAAACTACTTGGATTGTTCCCTTGATTAGCGAACTAACGTCCTATTCTACAACTTGAAACAAAGGTCAGAAGTGACAACCTTCACTGGTCCCGCCGCGGCTCCTGTGGGCATCATCGAACCATCCTCAGCGAATACGTTTCTGCCGAAACAACGAAAATGTACACATTATTTGTGAGGTTCTGGCAGGTGGCAAAGAAATTATACTTATCGTTAAATCGAGGCTAGTCAAGGTACAGCTCTAGCATCTAAAGAGCTAACTACGAGAGAGAACCACGTAGAAAATGATATCTAAAGGCGGACACAGCTCAGCTAGCTCAGCTTTAAGATGAAAACAGAGCGCAAAAATTACCTCCAGAGTGCACGTGCAAGTGCATCTTGTGCCGCATTTGGTTGCATCGCTGCATCATATGCTTCCACGGCACCGTAGAAATTTCTTTCAAGCTCTTTCATCCACTTGGAAATTAGCATCTTCACCTGTTTCTCCAAAATCCCCGGCACACGTGATCCCTAAATCAGAAAATACTCGACAACAATATCCAGCAAAAGGTTTACCTCCTGATATTCATTCTGATGCTCCTGATCAAGACCAAATTCCCTGCGAAGATGTACACAAATTCCCTTGATTATCCAGAACGCTTGACACGTAAAGAAACTGACCGAAAAGTGAGGTAGTGACTAGTGAGTGAAATTGAGAAGGAACATACAACAGAATCATGCAGGAGAGAAAAGAATCTGACGGAAACGACATGCATAGGAAGTTACCAAGTTAACACGGATACAGTATGACATACGGGAAATGAGAGCAGAAGCCGTTCGAAGAACGGCTTCTAGGGGCGTCCAGAACCCACTAAGTGCATATGCAGATGAAATATAAGTATGAAAGAGTGCAAATCGAAATGAATAGCAACTCAGGAAATGGAAATTAAGTGAAACTAACAATACGAAGGTAAGCCGAAGTAAAGACATAATTGAAACATCTCATGAGTAACACCTGCAGAGAACTAGTAGACATCGTGTAACCACGAGCAAGACGCGACGGATTAAGCATCTGAAATAAAAGACGGGTAGAAACCATGAAACAGAGAAACATCGAGCTAAGAGTAATATACAAAAAATACAGTAGGACATACTACAATATAGACAATCTAGACTTTAGGTACTGCTGGGGCTTGGTGTCGGGCAACTGAGCATTATCTATAAACGGCCAAAGTAACGTGGTGTACCCCTTCTCCAACGATACGCTTTTCAAGATCATGGTTAAAAATCTCGTACAGAGACTGCCCAACCTTCGATCCGTCCTTGCCTTCAGCTCGCAATCTCACAAGCGTCAACCACATGTGCAGTAACAGCATTGCATGGGTTGTTCTAAAGTTTCTTTCTAGTGCAAAACCTGAAATAGATTTCAAACAAAAAACGACTTAGACCAATTACCTTGTCCTTGCTATCTTTATGAAGATGCTGAGCAAGTTCAGATGAACAAATACCAAGTTTTAGCATCCACCTCAACGACAATCTAAAAGAGACCACGACCAATCACACGTAACAAGGAAAAGATTTTACTCTGAGGGTAACCGCAGCTTTAGCATTTCTGCTAGAGGGAGGCCGGTATTAGCATACACAGCAATCAGTCAGAATAACAAGTTCAGAGTCACAAATGGTGAGGTTCTATCATTTTATCAGAATGTGGTAGACGACCTACTTGCATACATCTCCGGTCTATCCACTTGCGCAGTAATCCGATTATACAAGGTTTTACTTCCGCGTATAAGTTGACTCTCCCTGCTGTAGAATCCCATAATCTTCAATGCAAGTCCGGACAGCCCCGTGCTTGGAGGGTCGGTAACTCTTAAATGTGAAGCAGGATTCAAACTTAAGGGTGTTGGCTTTGCAAACGACGATGCTTTAACTTCCTGTACAAATGCAGAAAATAATCAGTACAATCGAGAATAGTTCTACCAGTACACCAAAACGCGCATTATATTTCCCGCATGATCCTGCTGTGTAGGTTCTGACGTGCTAAACTCCCGGTCGGTTTACTGATTAACAAACTATACTGTAAACCTTGACATACACTGAGTTGAAATGACACACACAATTGACCTTGACAAAATCTGTCCCACACAGATAGCTGTATACCTTCTCCGTCACTGGATTAAGTGCAACATCTTCGGCAGCATAGGACAGGGGTCGATATTGAAATGAGGACCGAACGCTACTCGTAAGCCTTGCGAGGCTCGCTAGCTTCTGGTGTCTAACTATCCTTCCATACGCTCCCGACATCCTGCTATGATGGAATAGCAATTTAAATCTCCTCCTATTAATGTCTCCTCTGAAGCACCAAAAATCTTGTCAAAACATCAACTTCAAACCTTCCTTGCAAAACCCATAGACAGGTCCACAGTTGTCAGGTGCTCCTCTGCAGCTGGAAAGCCCAGGAATGGAAAATCCAGCATGAAGTGTTCACCAGGTATACAAAATACAACCTGAAACAAATGCAGATACAAACAATACGATTTATTAGACTCTTTAGAGAGCTCCAAATCAAAACCTGATTACTCATCGCCAACTACACCGTTGAGTAAACAGATCCACTATTGCCACAGTGGTAGATGTCACCAAGATATGGATGACCTTTCCCCGGTCAGCAAAGATGCTTGTTTATTTTTTCTAAAAATTAGTAGAAACGTAGATTGCTTACGAAGATCAATATCGACTATGAACTTCACATGATTGAGAAATTAACGCAATCATCTCTCCTCTTTGCCACGTGTCTACCCTCCTGCCCTAGCTAGTTTCCTTTCTCTTCATGATTACTTCCCTACTCCTTCAGATCTAAGCAATTCTCGATCCTCTCCTTGTCAATGCCTTCAGCAGACGGATGCACCAGACGGATGCTATCTGGAGAAGGATAATTGTTGAAACATTTCTATTCTAAGAGTATCCAGCAGGGCAGGATAAAAGGCCGGAGGATTAACTGTCCTGTTCAGAAGAATGAAAGTGCTCAGCACTTAGGCAAATTTTGCAGAGCGAATCGAGGTATGAAGAATTGTCCTCAACCACCTCCAGTTCTGATTATGGACTTGCCATGGGGTCCGATAGCTAGCAATTACGACCTGCAGACTCAGTGAGCTGTACCTGTCTTGATAAGCCTTCCCTTCTCCCATTCCGAACAAGTTCAACTCAGACAGTGCTCAACTTAGCACATCGTTACACTTTGAAGATCCTCACTATTAAGTTGAGCTACCTGTCGTCTAAAGAATTCCCAAAACGAACGTGCCCTGAATCTATTGGGGAGATTGCGAGTAGCGCGGAAGTGCACAACATCAGTAAAAACTTCCATGGGCAGAAGTGTCGTGCGAACATTGCCCGCTGTGGTAAAGAGGTTGACCGGTGTAGCTGAAAAGTATGGCAAAATAAGCGTTTGCATACCTCTGACTGTCAGACAGAACAATCGATGTCGAGGATCTCCACACTTCTCATCATCCCTCCACCATCGACCTGGCTACAATCTGATCAGAATCTGACGAGAATCCAATTCGATCGGCGTAATTGGACATGCAGCCGTTTTGACAGGACACATAGAAAATCAATTTAAGGCTCCTCGATTGATGGAGCTCGACAACAGAGAGTACCTTTGACTCGCTGAACAGAAAATCTCATGGATACGGCCCGAACCCTACTAAGACAAAATTTTGAGTTTTCGAACAACTTTTCAGCTTCCTCGTATCCGCATGGGGATCATTGAAACTCGCTCGCGCTCTGATGATCGAATTTCCTTTCTTTTTCACACCCGGAAATCAACATCCAGTGTCGGTTCCCGGTCATGTTCTAGTCTCGGTAAGTAACTGTGTTGTCCCAGGTCAGAAACCGAACAACAGAACTCCCAAGTGCCACGAATAAAACTTTTAAGAACAATGACACTGTATCCAAAAATTCTTCCTGGACAAGAACAAGCTCACGGGCTATCATAGGTGGGCACCTGTTTGGGATATGAAGAAGCCTTCTATTGTGTCTCACTTCTATTGAGCTTCCCCACGAAGTGATACATACCGGATTGTCATCCACGAAGACTCGTGATTCGATTACCGGTAGCGTCTGTAAATGCTTTCCTTCGGCCGGTGAGGCCCCAGACACGCTCCACGCGCGTTCCCGGTTTTGCCTTCGACAATGAAGAACCCGCCTTATACTCAATAAGTTCGAACCTACGATTTGACCGGACCATGGTCAGGTCAGATTGTTATGTAGTTGTGTCGTATTGTCGCGTTCTAAATATTGAATAAGATCAGCGAATTTTTATTTCTTTTCTTTTAGCAAACCCAATATCATATATTGGTGTACGGAACAAAATGAAAACGTGGCAAAAATACGATAGCAGCAAGGACTTATCAAGGGATAAGATTTAAGTAATAATATGAGGCTAAGTCCAAGAGAGTAGGAATGAGAACTCTATCTTTGTATCTAGAATATCAAAGCTATATAAATTAATAATCAATATACCAACGTTGTAAGTCAAATGATATAAATACACAGTAAGTCAAAAGTACCTATGGAACGTACAGAAAAGCATCACCCAAGAGGTATGAAACATATTAGGTCAGATTGCTTTATTCTTATAATAAAATAAGATAAAAAAATAAAAAAAACTAACGTGATTTATGACTTGATTGGCTTCTAACATTTAACGTTTCATCGTGAGAAGTTAGTCTACTTGTCTAGGCAGGATGTGTCCAAAAAAAACCAGATTGTCTGATCGATTAAGAATACAGATAACTTTACAAGACGAGTGAGAAGAAAACAGAGTCCTTTTGTAAATTTTCTTTATAAAATTAAATTTTACATTTGGTAACTGGTACTTGAATTAAACTTAGCTATATTCTACACTCTTTGTTTGTAAGTGTATACATCTATCATCTAAATAGGTTATATATGTATAATCAGTATAATCTAAGTGTATCTAGACGTGATAGGACTTTAAGAATGTGCTAAAATAATAAGTAAGCGGTGCTATTAAAGGTTTGGCTTTCTAAGCTGAAGTATGTGTCCTTTTTTATAGTCTATGTTATTTCTTTGATGGTAAAAAACTAAAGATAAATTATTTCAATGATCAACTGATGAAATCAATGACTTTATTAAAACTCACAGAAAGAGACAAATCTTTCATGAGGGTAGTCGAAACAAATATGAAACTCATCTGCCTGTTATTATATAGTTTCTGCTAGTGTCTAACCAGCTATGACATCATTTTCTCCATGATCCTAGCTTTAAGGCATACGTTTTTCTATACGCTCTTCACCTATGACAATCTATCTCATTTTCCAAAAAGTTATATATTTCCCTTCTGTGAAGTGAATATTAAACTAATGGAGTAAGTTGCTAGTGTCTGTCGCAAGGGGTTGTCTTATCTATTATGCTCTTCACAAGTTTGAAGTCTGTGATACATCTTGTACATCCTTCTTTAACGGGTTCAGCTTTATAAACTCCCGATATTGCAAATGATTCTAAAGGAATGCATTGTTATTTAGTGCTATACAACATATCCGTGATTTGCAATCGATATGAAAAAAATTAATGGAAGAGGTCTATGACAGTTTGTTCAAGAATTATATGAATTCAAGTTTAAAATTTCCCGTTCGGATGATTTTTTTTTACTATTTTAATTTCTCTCCTCTTTATCTTTCCTCTCTTTCTTTTGTCACAAACGTTCCTTCTTCTATACTTCTTCCTCCCATCTCACAAGCCGCCATAAGTACATGTCATAAGAAGACGAAGTTACGTGCATTAAAGCATGTGGTGCGATTTGTTGAACCCTCATGCTAACTAACTTTAGACAGCTAAGAAACTCGTCACAAAACACACAAAACCTGTTGGAGATAGCGAGCCCCATGAGCCAGTTCCCAGGTCTCAATATTTTGCTGGTAGATATATTTGAAAATTTGATTTTAATTTCTTGATTAATACATTATATCAAAGAAAATTGAATATAGTATCCAAATACCTTGTAAATTTGAAGAGCTTTTCTTATTATGAGGAATCAACCTGTCCATTTAAAATTTCTCTAAATGGGAGCAGAAATATTCGAAGATCCCCCTTCTTGGAACATTTCTGCTCCACTTCTGCTTCTCTGAACCGACTTAAAGTATGAAACAGAGAACGTGTATATGAAGAGCATACGAAAGCATGGATGACCCGACCCATGCAAACCGAAATAAATGGAATGTAAATGAATCTAACATTCGAGGGTGTGATGTGCATGTCCGAAGGAATATGAGAATAACAGATGGTATATTTAAAAGTGCGGACTGTGATGATAAGTCTGGATGAAAAGTTTGCTCTTGGTGACAGAAGATTCTTGAGCGAAATCGACGATAAGTCTGATCTGTATGAAAAGTTTGCTCTAGGCGATGAGAAGGTTCCTAAACTCACAAGAGGCTAGTAGTTCTCCATTTGGTGGTGAGTGTGGCGGAACTCGTGGACACAATCCCTAACATGTGAGTTTAACGTCCATTTTCCTACTTTGCAAATAGCAGTATTCTATAACTAGTCACTTTAAACTATTGTTATGACACTTTCATCCGGCTCAAGTGGGTATGCGTCGTCGGTGGGACAAGGGTAGTCCCCAATGACGCAAAACTCTTGAACAACAACCATAACAACTTAGTAATCCACACAGCTTCCATAAGCCTAGAAGGCATCTCAATTCCTTTTGCTTACAACGGGATTAAGAGAGGAAATAATGGAGTTACAAATGAGACGAAATCTTACTTTCACATGAGGCTTCTGTCAATCCAACTTAGATGTTTTAATTTTAACTCCAACATTCTCTTTCCTTGGTCCCTTGCTTTCATTTATTTCACTTGAACCGCATCAAATTTGAAGGATGGTTCATCCCCTGGGCAAGTACACAATACATGCGCACAAGTACCCAACCCTACTTTGTGGTTAGTTGTTTAACAATCTTATTTTTAACCCCATTACCCCATTTGTACGTGCTTTCTATGGGATTGAGATACATCTATTGTATAGCCATTGTACCACTACAAGAGAGTTCACAATTTCAATCACAATTAATATCAGCCAAGAGAACATGACAAGGGGATCCCTAGAGGACCTCTCTTTGCCATAGCGCATTATATGGCTTTACAACAAGTTGTAACAACTTTTCCATCTTGTCCTTTTCCATCCATCTTGGATGACACTCATATATTGGAGGATGTTGCTAGAGCAATGTCTACTTTCATACCTCAGCTTAGAGGCCTTGGGTTTATGAGTCCATACTTGTAAATGAAAACTCTTCACTACCTTTGATTTCCCATCAAGATTCTAGTTCCTCGTTAGTGGGTTTGCAATTTTTAGATTCTCCTTTAGAACAACATGATTTTTATAATTCATTCATATCATAAACCTTTAGTACATACTACAGCCCATGCTCACATCCTCCCTAGGTTGAGGAATACCTAGGTGGCCTACTTCATTCTTACTCCATGTCATTTCCCTTGTGCCTCATATTTAGCATGGACTTTCTTGCCTACAAAGACAATATTGTCATATTTGTGGATGTTTGATAGTACTATCTCCCATCCTTTCTCCACTCTATTAAGGCCATGCATGCTTCCACAACTATCAGAAGAGTGGTGTAGGCAACAATTAGCTCTTTGTATAGTCATGGGTGGATACAGCTTCATAGGGTAGGAGTCCACAATACCAACAACATATATTGACGCTTGGGTTCTAGTGGTCCCTTGTTTAGCAAATAGTTTCTTACATCAATGTTGTCCATACCTGTTAGGACTTCTCATAACAATGGATTCAAGCACTTATGACTTCTAGGCATATCTTTATGACTTCTAGGCATATCTTTGTTGGCTTGTGACTTTTTGCCAAGCCCTACATGTTCATCATTCATAGAGTTTATTTACTTTATCTCTCTTGACTCTAGGAAACTCTAGGCAGATCTCAATGAGCATATACACACTCACACACTTACTATCATCCTTATTGATGTGGCTCTATCGGACACAACTAGGATTCTCTCTTGTGGGAGAAAGTCTATGGGACTTGGCTTTAGGCTTCATCCTTGATTGACAACTTCCGTTTACTTCCAAAGAGTTTACCACATCATTATAGCTGAGGTTAGCTCTCCCACACCTAGCTCTCATAGGCCTTCCAACCCAGTACGCATATGGTTCCCTATATGACATGCATGGGATATACTTTTTACATTGTGTAGTAGGTGGAGAGGGGAGCACACAAGAGTCCATGATGAATTTTGTGATATAGTCTCTCAAATCTTATGAGCTACACTGACCAGGTTCAGATTGAGCAATAGTTGGATCTACCAAGACCACCTATAAGTAGGATAGAAGTAGATATTGTTAATTTCAAAGATGGTCATTACACATTGTATGATATGGTGGTGGCAAACCCTCTACAAGCAGAGTCATTGGCACAAGCAAGCATACATGTGGGAGTAGTGGCGACCATTTCCTCTAAGGGCAAAGAAGACCACTACATAGCCAACTATCCTCATATACTTTTGTCCACCTAGCGATTGAGATTTGTAGGCGCTTACATCACCATTTCTACAATCTTCTCAAGGATGCAGCACGAGGTTCTTTGCAGAGGAAAAGGGCAGTAGTTGTCTCTCCAACCATGCTCACATTGCATTTCATTCACTTTACAATGTGCTCAAGTTTTGGGTCTACACCAATGTGCAATTGTTGTAGGCACACCCAACACAACTAGGGTCCACCCTCCATAGTTATTAAATATACCATTGGAAGACCTCTACTACATAGTTAAGGAGTAGATTTCCCTCTCTCTAGTTTCTTTGGTACTTATTGTCTACTTGCTTTTCCCTTTGGTACCTTAGAGCTCTACTTTGGTATGCTTTTTAGTTTGCCACGAGACTTTTGAGCCTAGCTCTCTTGTTTCCTTTTGCACTTGCTTGTGCTTTGTACTATCCCTTTTCTTTTCTATACATAAATTCTTTTTTTAATCCCTCCTAAGTTAAGATAAAAAATTATATATTTGGAAGAATCCAAACACATGTGATACCAAGAAAGATAGAAAACCCGTCAAGAGGATAATACGCATAACAACTAACTTGGAAGCATGAGCCTGTCATACCAATTGGATAAATTCTGCACATATCCTTGAGGCCGGACGTTAAAAGGATTGCTTCACCATCTATTGACAAAAAGGACCGCCACACCAAAGGATTGTCCCACTACCATACGGGTAGGAATTTTGGGATCCGAATACCAAATGTCATCCATCCCTTGATAGAAAGGATCATGCCAGATAGAAAGTTTTCAATTTTCTTCTATAAAAGTAAAGTAGATAGATGGAGTCCAAAACCCATTGCAAACGCCTTAGTTCCATACCTACCCATTTATATTTGACACATGGTGTCAATTATCATATATGTCGAGTTCTATAGGGTTGTCAACACGCATACGTCATCATATAAGGTAATATCATATTTTTGATTGTGCTGTCTTCTTAGGGCTCTATTGCTTCCCTCTACTTTGGTGGTCCCACAGAAGGAAGTCACCGTCTTGGAATCAACTATGGGTACATGTAAGGGAGATCCTTTAAGGGGACCCTTATTTGCCATGGTTCACTTTAGAGCTCTCTTACCTACTACTTTGGCCAAACTAGGTTGTATATTTCTTTCTTTGGTAGATGATACACACATTGTGGGCCTTGTAGATCAGATTAGACAAGCCTTTGACCACTTGACTACCGAGCTACATTTAGTAGGCTTGAGAGTCAAGGTGTCAAAGTGTAGAGCATGGCTCCCTTGAGGTATTCCTCCCCACCTTGAGCTTCTTGATGTAATACTCTGAGGACAAGAGAACTCTTCAAGAGAAAAAATAAAGATTTCACACTCAATCCTCCGATGCCCCAAAGGAGCACCTTTTCTTTATTATATAGCAAAGAGGTTCCTCTCAAATGAAACTCTACACTTGGATCAGATACATGGATTAGTGACCTGTCAACAAGTTCTATTTTTGGATTAGTTTTTTAAATGGGTGACATGTCAGTCCTTGCACTATCTAGGTGGTCAAATGGATTTGACCAAAAGGAATCTTTAGGGAATCTTCTTGTAGGAAGCTCAAAATGGCATGGGTAAGGTACCATTGGAAAGCTCTCAACAAGAAAAATCATAGGGGTGAGAAGGAAAACCTTTTACTCCTAAGGGGGAAGGATTCTTTCCATTTTCAAGGCCTGTTTCATCAATTTAGGCCTCCAAAAATGGCTTTAAAGTTTTCAAGTTATTTTTAACTTTTGCACTATTAGTAGAATTGCTCTTTTGGTGATACCTCTATTTGATCTACGTTCTCCATCATGTGTAACATCCTTCTAGATGTCACCACTCCAAGTTTCACATCTAGATCATATGTTTAACTATTGATTCTAAAGTCTTAAAGCATGTTTCGGTTTTTGGTCTATTAGTAGAAGTAATCTTCCAATGATATCTCTATCTGATCTACTAAGTCTTTCATGTATAACATCCTTCTAGATGTTACCAAACCAAATTTGATCTCTAGATCATGTGTCTAGCTATTGGTATTACAAACCTCCCTCCTTTTAAGATGCAATGTCCTTGTTGCGAAACTACTGCTCAAAAGATTTTCTTAACATTGGTGTGTGAGTCAAGTTTTGTTGTTGGCTCCCATATCACCTCATACAATGGGTAAAATTTCCATTGTATGAGGAAAAAAATGGGTAACCTTTCCATTGCATTCTCCACGCCTTGTTGGATTCTCAAAGTGAAAAAGTTGACAACATCAACCTTGGTAGTGATCGGACGGATCTTCATCAAGGTCACGGGTGTGAAAGGATGTTTGCCATACATGAGAAAGAATGGTGTGACTTGGATGGAGGTATTTATTGAATTTTTCTATGAAAATTCCACCAATGGAAGTAAGGTGTCCCACCTCTCTTGCTCATCTAAGGTGAAACCCCGAAGCATATCTTCAATAATGTGATTGGCCCGCTCCATTTGGCTATCGATCTGAGGATTGTAAACCATGGATATGGTTTTGAAGACACCAACAAGTGTTCTCCAAAACAAACTAGTAAATTGAGTGCCTCTATTAGTGATGAGCACTCGAGACAAGCCATGGTCAGAGAAGACTGCATCTAAGTACAATTGAGCTAGTTATGGAACCGTCAACTCCTTGGTGGTAGGGTGTACATGAATCCTTTTGTTGAGTCGGTCAATAAATATTACAATGGAGTCAAATTTTGAGGTGGTCTTGGGCGATTTGTAGACTAGATCCATACGCACCTATTCACAACATTACGTTGGAGTAGGGAAGGGTTGCGAGAGTCCTACAAGAGTTTGATTAGAGGTTTTGTTCTATTAACAAAATAGGAAACTCCAAACATATTCCATCATATGATTGCTCATCTTAGGCCAATAGTTATGCCGTTGGATTGCATCCAAGGTCTTGTCCATTCTCACATGATCTACAATGATAAAATCATGACATTTTGCTAAGATGGTGATGCGTAATTTTACGACATTTGGGATCCATAATTTACCATAGCAAAAATTGAGTCCTTGATTGTTGGTGATACCTTTGGATGATTGAGCTTCTACAATCTAGGGATCTATTTTTGTAGCAACTAGAATCTTTGGCCAAAATTCAAAGTTCATCTTGACCTCTACCACCAAATTGTTTGTCATTGGCATTCTGGTGAATGCATCCGCAAGTTGTTTCTTGTCTTCCATGGAGGTGATTGTCATGTTGAATCGTTATCATCACTTTGCTCACCAAATCTGGCAATGAGATAGATCCTTTTATGTCTTGAGGTAGATTAAAGGTTTATGGTCTATCTCCACTACAAATGTCTTCTTACCAAGATAGTGCTTTCAATGCTTGGTTGCAAGGACAATGGTCAATTCTTCTTGCTCTGTGGTGTGATAATTGTGTTCTATCGGTAATAGCTTTCAAGAGAAGTTTGCAATTTGATGTCACTCATCATACCACTCATGTTGTAAGACTGCTCTTATTGTTACTCTTGATGCATCAATAGCCAATTTGATTGGACGTTTTGGGTCATACCATTTCAAGATTGATGCATGTAGCAAGGCGTCTTTCAAGTCTTGGAAAGCCAACTCTTGTACAATTCTCCATGTCCACTTCTTCTCTTTGCCAAGTAATGTTGTTAAAGGCTATGACACCTTCAAGAAGTCCTTGACAAATCAACAATAGAACCCTGTCAACCCCAAGAAGCTCTCAAGTTGCATATGTTCTTCTAAAGCACTCCATTTTTTAGTGATCTCTATTTTATATGTTAATACTTGGATACCCTTTGCATTTACTCTATGTCCCAAGTAGTCTACTTCAAACTTGCACTTTGAGATTTTGCCATACAAGTGATTTTGTCTTAGAACCTGAACGATTTCTTATAGATATTGTTTGTGTTTCGTTATTGTCCTACTATATGTTAAGATATTATCTAGGAAGATAATAACAGACTTATCCAAATATGGCCAAAATATATCATTCATCAAGTTCATGAAAGTGGCAGGTGCATCGGTGAGGCTGAATGGCATCACAAGGTACTCAAAGTGGCCTTACTTGGTTTGAATTTTGTACACATCTTCCTCTGCAATCCTGATTTGATTGTAACTGTTCTGTAAGTCCAGTTTGGTGAAGTGTCTTGCTCCATTGAGTTGATCAAATAGGTCGTCCATGCGGGGTAATGGATGTTTGTTCTTCACTATTTGTTGATTGAGACCCCAATAGTCAATGCACATGCGCATTGTATTGTCCTTCTTCTCCACAAACAAGACAAGAGCCCTGTATGGTAATACGTTGGGTTGGATAAACTCTTTTTGCAACATATTCTCAATTTGAGCCTTACACTCCTCCAACTCCGAAGGTGATAGACGATATGGGGCCTCACAAGGAAGTGTCTCCTTGGAAGTATCTCAATTTTATGATCTACTCTTTTTTTTTTGGTGATAATCTCAAGGTTAAATTATATGGGAAAACATCTTGAAACTCATTTACCACATCCTTCAAATTTTTTAAGCATTTATCTATCACTCTAGATTTTTCTTATTAAACCCATGAAACATGTATCTGTCTTACTTATAATTGTTGTTCATATGACATAACCAAGCAATTTCTGCCTATGTGTTTTTTCTCTAACCCCAATGATCATCCATTGACAAGGACTCATTGTTTTCTTCCTCCAATCTACCATAGAGTTATATTGTTCCATCCAAGGCATGCTTAAGATTACACTATAACAAACTAATTATATCACCCGTCACTCAATTACTTCTTGATACTCTCCTACACAAAGTGTTACCTTTTTGAATAGCGACTCAATCTTCTCTATTTGCCCACTAGATAACTCTACTTCTTTGCTCTCATCTTTCTCTAGATTCATTTTCAATTTTATTGCAATAGAGCAAGATAAAAAAAATTTTATTGTTCTCGGATCTATCAATACTCACTTGGTTGCCTTCTAGGACCACTTTCACGACAATCAAGTGTGAGTTTGTCATTTAGATCTTTGCACACTCATCTTCTTCCTCCACTTGCTTGTCCAATTCACTATTGAGCCAGCAAGACCATGAGGAACCTTACTGGCAATCTTTGTTTTTTGAGGTGATTTCTACCTCCTTTTCCTCCATAATTTGTTCCATGTTGTTCAAAGATTGCTTGTATGGAGGCTGAGTGTCTCTCAGGAGACAAGCACGACAATTTATGGAGATGTGTCCAATATGGCCACAATTGTAACAACGATGTTATTTTCTTTTGAGTTCTTTCTTCTCGTGGGACTCCATCTCTCTATTATTCCACCCATCTCTACTTTCCTTGTGTAATACCAAGAGCTATCCATATGATCTAGATGTAAAATTTGGTTGGGTAACATCTAGAATGATGTTATACATGATGGTCAAAATAGATAAGATAAAAATATCATCAAAAAAAGTACTTCTACTAATAGAGTAAAAACAAAAATAAACTTGAGAACCTTAGAACCACTAACTAGACATATGATTTAAAGATGAGAATTGATTTGGTGATATATGGAAAGATGTTACACATGATGGACTAAATAGATCAAAAAGAGATATCACCAAAAAGAAAATTCTACTAATATAGTAAAAACCAAAATATGCCTAAAATCTTTGAAGGCAATTTTGGAGACCTAAACGGATGAATTAGGCTTCAAAAAGGTGCAGATTCCCAGCCCCAATGGAGGGAAGGTTGGCCTTCCCTCCCCCCTGGTTTGTCTTGTCAAGAGCTTTCCAACGATACCTTACTCACATGATTCTAAGACTCCTCCTACAAGAAGATTCCCTAAAGGATTTACTAAAGGATTCCCTCCGGTCAAAACTTGTTTGACCGACTAGATAAGACCTACACCGACATGTCATCCAACCAAGTAAGTAATCCAAGGGTGGAGCTTGCTGACATGTCACTTATTTGTGTGCCTAATCTTATGGTTGAGCTTCCTTGGAAGAGATCCTCTTTGTCTATATAATAAAAGGAAGGTGCTCCTTTGGGACACCGAATGTTGAGTATGTAATTTGTGTTTTCTCTCTTCTCTTGTCCTCGGAATATTATAATGGTATTAGAGCAAATTTCTTAGTCCAAGAGAGTGGATAACCCCTCTTGGAAGAGCATGAACTACTGAAATTGAGTAATTTGAGATGGAGAACATAGAGTAATTGCTAGACTTGGGAAGTACTTTAGAGAACGGACAGGATGGATGCACCTGGAGGACAATTTCTTGCACCTAGCTTTCCATTCCCAAATCCATTCCACATCAAAGTTATGTACATCTAGCATGAACAAATGAGGGTATCATTAGTTTATCACTTTGACGTAGAATTCATGGATAGGGTGATGAACTCACCAAACCCAGTGATTCTACCTATGGTAATATATGACAGAGAGTGGAATTTTACAATATATATTCTATTATGATAATATGGATGTGAATGTTCCAAATCCTCTCCCTTTCAACGCTCAAATAGAAATCCATTATGTAGTGAGACAAAAAGTGATGTTTAGAGACTTTATGGTTAGGAATTTTAGCAACGAGTATTATCAACAAATGATAGCTTTTGAGATCCCAATGGTAGTTCCGATAGTTTGTGCACCTTCCAAAGTGATCATATTAATTCTATATTGAAGTAGACATAAACAATTTAGTGTTGCAAGAACCATAGATCCGCAATTGCAAAAGCTTATGTAAAGAATGCAAAGGATGTTGAATGAATTTTGAGAGATTAAGATGACCATAGAACATTACAAAGTCAAGTGCAAATCTTCAATAACAATCAAGCCATGCAAGAAGAAGAGCCATCTCAAAACTCAATACTTGCGATTGAAGTACTTGGAGAGAGGCACCTATATCTACGAACCCTATCAACAATGAAGCCATATTGCTATTCCGAATGAAGAAGACATGCAATATCAAGCCTTACAAGGGGCAGCGTATGATGTGAATAGTGGAAAATTGGATCTCAAGAATGAATTGATATTTCTGATTGTTCTCAACAGAGATCACAGAGCATGTTGCAGGCGTGTTTGCATATAAGTTATTGACCAATAAAGCCCTCACATGGTATGATGCTTGGGAATGATCCATGTTGGCAAAGACAAGGGAGGTCACAAGTACAGCAATGCAAGAAAGATTGTTGAAAAATTTTCAATCGGTGGATTTTGTGTAGATGGTTCAAACCCGACTATGGGGATTGAGACAAAAGAATAACGTACAATAGTATGTGGAAGCATTTTTGGATTTACAAGTCGCAATAACCAACATGAATCAAGCAAAGACTCTCAACAATTTCAAACGAAGGTTAAAGGAGCGGATTCGCTAAGAAGTCATGGTGCAAAATCCTTGCACGACATTTGAAACTATTGCTTGTGCGCAGAGAATAGCAAGAGCATTGGGTGGAGTTGAAGGAGTAGTTCCACCTCAACATTATTGGGCAAAAATGTCACACATGGGTGGACCAGTACCAATGGAATTGGGCAACATTTGATTTTGAGATTGAGGAGCACAACCATTTCAAGGAGAACGTGGACGGGTAAAAGAACAAAGAGATAGAGTCCCACAAGGAGAAGGAACTTGAGGAGAACAATACCGTTGTTACAATTGTGACCGTATTGGGCACATATCCATCAGCTGTCGCACTCGTTTCCCTAGAGACCTTCGGACTTCCTACAGGCAATCTTTGAACAACATGGAGAGGCACATTGAAGAGGAGGAGGTGGAAATCACTTCGGAAAACAAAGATTGCCAATAGATGTATTTTGCAGCCTTACAAGCTCAATAAGGAAAAAGAAAAGCAAGGGAAGGAAGAAGACTAATGCGCAAAGATCCTGAAAGGCAACCTCACAATTGATTGTCGTGAATGGAGTCCTAGAAGACAATCAAGTGAGAGTATTAATCGATCTGAGAGAAAAAGAGAATCTTTTATTTCACTTTGTTGCAATAAGATCGGGAATAGATCTAGAGAGAGATTTGAGTGAAGAAGTAGAGTTGCTCAACAGGCAAAAAAAGAAGATTGAATCATTACCTAGACGGGTAACACTCTTTGTAAGAGAATATCAAGAAACAATTGAGTGACAAGTGATACAATTAGCTTGTTATGATACAATCTTAGGCATACTATGGATGGAACATTATAACCTTATGGTAGATTGGAAGAAGAAAGTAGTGAAAACCCACAAATAGTCAATCATTGGAGTTAAAGAAAGATCACCCAAATAGGATCTACCTCTATATACCATAGGGACGGCAATTGTCTGTAAGATCGATAGATGTTTCATAGGTCTAATAAGAAAAGTCCAGAGTGCACAACTCAATGGACAAGTTCCGGAGAAATTGAAGATTATGATGGATGAATTTCAAGATGTCTTTCTCGATGATCTACCCTCATGATTACCACCAAAAAGGAGAGTAGATCATAAAATTGAGACACTCTCAGAGAAGACACATCCTAGTAAGGCCCATATCGCCTATCACCTCATGAGTTGGAAGAGTGTAAGACTCAAATTGAAGATGCTGCAGAAGGAGTTCACCCAACCTAACGTATCACCATATGGAACTCTTGTCTTGTTTGTGAAGAAAAAAGATGGTACAATGCGCATGTGCATTTACTATCGAGGTCTCAATCAACAAACAGTGAAGAACAAATACCCTTTACCTTGCATGGATGATCTGTTTGATCAACTCCATGGAGCGAGATACTTCACCAAATTGGACTTGCGGAATGGTTACAATCAAATCCAAATTACCAAGGAGGATGTGTACAAAACTGCATCTCGAACTAGGTATGGTCACTTTGAGTATCTTGTGATGCCTTTTGGTCTCACCAATCACCTCCCACTTTCATGAGTCTAATGAATGACATATTTTGTCCAACCAAGCAAGGAAGCACTATCTGGACAAGAAGGCATTTGTAGTAGAGACAGACCACAAACCTCTAGTCTACCTCAAGACACATAAAGATTTATCTCGTCGTTAGATTTGGTGGGCAAAGTGGCAACAACGCTTCAACATGTCAATCATCTATGTGGAAGGTAAGAAGCAACTTGCAGAAACATTCACCCACATGCCAATGGCAAACAACTTGGTGATAAAGGTTAGGATTAACCTTGAATTTTGGTCAAAGATTCTGGTTGTTATAAAAACTAATCCGCAGATTGTAAAAGCGCAATCATCCAAAGACGTCACCAGCACCCAAGGACTCACCTTTCGTGATGGTAGATTATGGATCCCAAATGTCTTAGAATTACGCACCACCATTCTAGCAAAATGTCATGATTCGACCATTGCAGGTCATGTTGGAGTGGACAAGCCTTGGATGCAATCCAGTGCTATTACTATTGGCCAACGATGAGCAATGACATGATGGACTACGTGCATAGCTGCCTGCTTTGTCAATAGAACAAAACTTCTAATCAAGTTTCTGTAGGGCTCTTTTAACCTCTCGCCACGCCTACCCAACGTTGGGAACAAGTGAGTATGGATCTTTGTTTGTGAATTATTCTGTAAATAAAGAAAAGGTGCTCCTTTGGGGCACTAAATGTTGAGTGTGTAATTTGTGTTTTCTCTCTTCTCTTGTCCTTGGAGTATTACACTTTGAAACAGCCGTGCTCCTCCATCTCGAAACCAAAGGTTGCCTAATTCCATAGGTGTTGGTCCACCCATGTGTGATATTTCTACCTGATAGTGTTGAGACAAAACTATTCCTTCACCTCCTACAAGTGCCCTTGCTATTCTCTGAACACAAGCAATAACTTCAAATACAATGGGAGGATTTTGTACCATGATTCTTGATGAATTTAGTCTTTCAACCCTTGTTTGAAATTGTCTAGAACCTCTATTGGACTCATGTCGGTTATTGCAACTTATAGATCCAGAAATACTTCCATGTATTCTTATATGCTATTCTTTTGTTTCAATCTCTATAGTCGGATTCATGTTATCTG
This sequence comes from Lunularia cruciata, assembly GCA_948567375.1. Lineage (NCBI taxonomy): Eukaryota > Viridiplantae > Streptophyta > Marchantiopsida > Lunulariales > Lunulariaceae > Lunularia > Lunularia cruciata. The sequence continues at coordinate 74,443,877 of OX419755.1, read as the reverse complement.
CATAGAGTCCACAGATTAGAAATCCTTCAAAAGTCCTTCTTGCATTGTTGTCCACGTGATCTCCTTTCTTTTTACCAACATTGATCATTCACAAGCATCGTACCATGTGAGTGCTTTATTGGTCATGTAATCACATGCAAACATGCATGCGGATGCTCATTGATCTCTGTCAAGAACAATCAAAAATATTGATTCATTCTCAAGATCCAATTCTCCACTACTCCCATAGCACGATGCCTCTTGTAAAACTCAATATTGTAAGTCTTTTTTATCCATAATAACAATGTGACTTCATCATTGGTCGGGTTTGATGTTCTAGGCACGAGTGCCTCTCCAAGTATTTCAATCGCAAATATTGGGCTTTGAGGCGGTTGGTTGCATAGCTCGAGTATGGTTATAATTCCCTAATACTCCACACCGCCACTATGCATGATACTCTACATACAACACTGGGTTGTTTGTAAGCTCTTTCACATATGTTGCAAGGTCTTCCATTGGGGTGAAATCACTACATAGGATTATGGACCTTGGAGGTACAAATTTGAGCACATTAGGCGCTCCAAAATATATAGGAACTGCACCATTTGCACAGAATCCACAAATTAGAAATTCTTCAAAAGTCTTTCTTGCATTGTTGTCTACATGATTTCCCTTCCTAACATTGATTTTTCATAAGCATCGTACCATGTGAAGGCTTTATTGATCAAGTATGCACATGCAAACATGTCTACGGCATGCTCAATGATCTCCGTCAATAATAATCATAAGTATCAATTCATTCTAGAGATCTAACTCTCCACTCTCCCATAGCATGTTGCACCTTGCAAGGCTTGATATTGCAAGTCTTTTTCATCCGTAGTAACAACGTGGCTTCATCATTGGTCAGGTTTGATGTACTATGCATAGATGCCTTTCCAAGTACTTCAATTGCAAATATTGGACTTTGAGACGGTCCCTTTTCTTGCACTGTTTGATCATTCTTGAGAGATTGTACTTGATTTTGTAATGCTTTCATGATCATCTTGATTTCTCAAAATTTGTTCAACATCCCTTGCATTCATTGCATCAACTCATGCCATTGCGTATCCAAAACTTGTTCAACATCCCATGCATTCATTGCATCAACTCATGCCATTGCATATCCATGATTCTTACATATGATCAATGTTCACTTGCTACTTCATACTTCAATAGAGGATTAGAATGATCACTCAAGAGGATGCACAAACTTTTATGGACTACCATTGGGACTTGAGAGTTCATCACTTGTTGATAATATTCTTCACCAAAATTACGGATTACAAAATCCTTAAATATCATTTTTTTATCTAACTACATAATGGATTTTTACTTGCATGTTGAAAGGGTGAGGATTTGGTATATTCAGATCCATAACATCATAATAAAATATGGATTGTCAAATTCCATTCTGTGTCATATACCACCACATGTAAAATCACCGGGTTTAGTGAATTCATCACTCTGTCTATGAATTTCATTTCCAAAATGATAAACTAATGATATTCTCATTCGCTTCCGCTGGATGTACATAATCTTGATGTGAAATGGATTCAAGAATGGGAAACTAAGTGTGTGAAATTATCCACCTGGTACATCTATCCCATCCGCTCTCTAAAACACTTCCCAAGTCTAACAATTGCATTATATTCTCCATCTCAAATTATTCAGTTTCAATAGCTCGTGTTCTTCCAAGAAGGGTGATCCACTCTCTTGGATTGAAACACATACTCTGATACCCTTGTAATACTCCGAGGACAAGAGAATTCTTGAAGAGAGAAAACACTAATTTCACACTCAAGCCTCCAATACCCCAAAGGAGCACATTCTCTTTATTATATAGCAAAGGGGATCCCCTCAAAGGAAGTTTCACCTTTGGATCAGATACATGGATTGGTGATTTGTAAACGAATTCCATCCTTGGATTACTTGTTTGGATGGGTGGCATGTCAATCTTGTCCTATCTAGTTAGTCAAATGGATTTGACCAAAGGAAATCTTTAGGGAATCTTTCTTGAAAAAAACTTAGAATTGTATGGGTAAGGTACCATTAGAAAACTCTCGACAAGACAAATTATAGAGGTGAGAAGGCAAGTTTTTTTACCCAAAGCTCTCGACAAGACAAATTATAGAAGTGAGAAGGCAAGTTTTTTTACCCTTAGGGAAAAAAATATTTATATTTTTTAAACCTAATTCATCAATTTGGGCTTCCAAAAATGGTTTTAAAGGTTTTGGGTTATTTTTGACTTCTGCACTATTAGTATAAATATTTTTGTGGAGATATCTCTATTTGATCTATGTTTTCCATAATGTGTAACATACTTCCAAATGTCACCACCTCAAGTTTTACCTTTAGATCATATGTCTAATTATTGATTCTAAAGTCTTCAATATGTTTGAGTTCCTAGCCTATTAGTAGAAGTACTCTTTCAGTGATACCTTTGTCTGATCTACTTATTCCATCATGCATAACATTGTTCTAAATATTACCAAACCAAATTTTATCTCTAGATTATGTGTCTAGCTATTGGTATTACACTTGAGCGGTGTATTATATCTATAGATGGACTACGTGTTCTTTGAATGCTAGTAGGATCTGAGGATTTTGTCACATGCTTCTTAGATATTACCGTTATAGAGGAATTCTCCAGGTGGATTACCTTCCATTACTAGGAGATCCACAAGTGCCATTTGGTATACTTTTCTCTAGTATTGCTCGTCTACCGTCCTCCCTCAAGCGTTTAGTTCCTCACTCCTCATTCTTCCTATCACATTTGAGAGTCTTTGATAGAAGGATTATCAAAGTCTTTGGTGATATTATTGGACCACAGACATTTGACTATGTAATAGGGGATTTTGCATGTAGACAAACGGCTCTGTTGATCTTGTGTAGAGAGCTTTGTTTGCTATCTATAGAGGAGATTGCACCTATAGCATTTTTGGGTAATTGTGCTCTCTCGACACTCCTACTTTCCTCTAGTTTTGTGATTGTTGATAGGTTGGTCTTGGAGATTTATGTGATAAGAGGTGAAAGGGGATCACTTTTCTCTAGATGTTATTGCAACTGACGAGAGATAGCCTATCACCACGAGCATGAGAGCACTTTTCATCTTTTGCTTCATTATCGTCAAATTGGACTAGAGGTTTACAGTCCTCCTGGATGGAGCGGAAGTGTGAACATATATTACATTCTCCCTTAGTTGACTCGTCCATTCCTTAGGCTACTAGAGCACGTCTTCACTCTTGTTCCGGCAAAGGTGCATGCTCTTGGATCCTAGCTGGACTGTGCATTAGGGCATTCCAACTCGCACCAACTACTCTATCTACCGCGATGAGATTTTGCCTAGGTTTGGTCCACACATCTACGTCTTCATTACTCACTTGTGAGTGTTGTTCTACACTAGATGCAACAACGGTCCATCTAACACTATGTCTTTTTGGAGGACAGAGGATAACTACCCATGATGTTATTAGGGACATAGTGTTTGCTATGGCACGAAAGAATGGATATTTGGCTTGGATGGAGTGTTCGCATACTTTGCATACGATATGTGTGAAAGAAAACTTATACTTGGTTCGAGATGATCAGGTGATAATAGTAGATGTCGTGATTACAGACCCTACGCGAGATGCAATTTTGGAGGGAATGATTACCCATTCCCTTGGATGGGCAACGAGCGCATTAGCAAGTCGCAAGGTCTCCAAATATAAGGGCATGCAATGAGTTCAACTCTTTGTTCCTTTAACCTTTGAGTTATATGGAACAATGGACATACAATTTGACACATTTATCAAGAGTGCATGAGAGCTTATTATGTTAGGCGCTAGAGTGTACCACTCTCACTCTCATAGTATATATTAGACAACGTATGTCCATTGCTCTACAAAGGACAATGGCCGGTGCAATCCATAGGAAAACAATCACACTAGATGATACTTCTTTGGATATTACAATTGTTTGTAGATTACACAACTTGCATAGCTCTTCTATCTTAGGTGCAATGGGGCAGATGTCTCATATAGACTCTATTGGGGCTTAGTCCCATTTTACCTTTTTCATCTCTCTTCCCATCCTTCATTTTGTCTACGTAGTCATCCTTCTCTGTTTTTGATGCAAAGGTAGCTGCAGTGCAGATTGAGTGCGAGCATGTGTAACCGCTGAGAGAAAAGAATAATGTGACACATTCATAACATTACTGCGCAGGACATAAACTGCGGCAGTCTGGAGGCCAGAATCATGAGACGCCCCCGGAGTGAGTGTATGAGGACAGGGATTAACCCCTACATGCTCTATGTCAGCATCAGCCCGTCAACAATGCACAATCAGGAAGTAGCAATCTTTCATAGTAAATCTGCACGGTATCACCACGATTTCGTCTTTGCCTGATGCGGTGCCGAGGTAGCTGGATGCAAATGTCAATACGCCTCGTCTCGAGGTCCTATGTCTTTGCTCATGAGTGCTAAGGCAAACCGGAGTCTTCCTGGAAAAGGTGCTCAAGAACCAAATATGGGGTACGGAGGCCAGTATTAGCTTTAGCCTTCCTGCGCCATATACCAGGTATTGGCATGTAAACCTGTATGCCTTATAAGAAAGGTATACACCAGGTTTACGTTCCGCTGTAGTAAACCTGGTATGTAGTGTACTAGAACGGCAGCAGAGAGACGAGGGGTCGGGAAGCAAAGTCGCAAGGTGAGTAACTCACCTCGATATCACCTGCAGATTGAGAATTGGAAAACATCAATTCTATATAGGTTCTATCGGCACGGATGGTAGTAGACTGTATTACCATCCGGACAGACTTTTGACTTTAACATAGAAGTTGGGATTCGTTTACACACTGGAAGGACGAGATCCATCGTATCCCGCACTGTATTGTTTGTGCAAATATAAAGAACAGGTAGAACCTTTTCTGGGCAGTTTTGTAAAATAACAAATCTGGAGTTCGTTTATCTGGAGTATATTACGACTGGCAGTAGTCATGTCTACTAGCTCACTCTACTGGCATGCAGCATATGCAGATCTTGACCTCGCCAGGCCTCAAGCGTACTGTTATTCGAGGCTATCAACTTCCAAGTTAATAACCTTTTGGATCACAGTAGTTTTAGGCTTATTCTTCTCGTGTATCCCCCGTGTCGACATTATATCCTGTGTTGAATTGTGCCCGAGTCTCATGACATAGCCTTTCCCTTAACGATGTGTCAAGTTGCAGACCATGAAACTAAGTCTTTACTGCAGTTTGGATTCCTACTGTAGAGATGCTAACATATCAGGACATGTAGCCAATCTTGAAGAAAAATGTCTGGTATAATGTTAGGCAGAACAACGAGCAAAAGAATATTCGAACTGGGACATTGTATATCACGTCGAGTACTTCCAGGGTAGTGGGTAATGTAATACACAAGGTAAAGCCGTTCCAAAACAAATCCCCACAAGGTTTCATGGAGTCCCTCAACGGCATGCTCAAAAATTTCAGATACGTCTAAGAAACGTTTAAACACATAGGGAAACTGGACTCTAGAATCTATGAGAACACTCTCCCATAGTTTACACCCGATGAGGAGTCTCGCCATCTCAAGGAAGCATCACATGATGTTGCATACTGCTGGTAACTGGACTTGAAGAGTAGTGTTATACATGAATTCTATATGTACAAGAGAAGCCAGATTCGTCAGGCAGACCTCCTATTGTGGCCTAATAAGGCACTGGATATGAGCGTCATTGAGATAGTGCGTTCAGCGTCGCTCCACCTCTCTATCTCAAACAATCATCTATAATGAAATTTCATTTATTCTATCTCAGCTCTGGCAGTTTTGCCGCCGAGGGAACTGACAAGGGCACATAGACGACAGGGCAAAGTGTCAAGACTAACAGCTCGAGTGTGGTTATAATTCCCTAACACTCCACACCGCCGCCAGGCATGATACTCGGCGTACAGCACTGGGTTGTTTGCAAGCTCCTTCACATATGTTGCAAGGTCTTCCATCGAGGTGAAATCACTACCCAGGATTATGGACTTTGGAGGTACGAAGTCGAGCACATTAGGAGCTCCAAAATATATAGGAACCGCACCAGCATCAAGAGCGTAAAAGAGCTTCTCAGTCACATAGCTTTCTGAGAAAGTATTCTCGATGGCTAAGACGAACTTGTAATGGGACATGGCACAGTGAAGGCTCTGGTACCAATTGGCTCCCCCGCCACCCTCCACACATCTTGGGTACATATCAAGAAGCGAATCTCGCCCCCCCACGTTGTTCAAGCATTGCCCAAAGGAATGGTATGCAACAAGGGGCAGAAAGCTCCTTGCAATGTCCTGTCTGTCCTTGAGACAACGTGACGAAGACCAATAGACCAAAACGTCCTGCACCGTCCAGCACTATAAGAGACAACCGCCAGAGATCTAAAGTGGTGTTGTCTTCAATAACTTGGTGCAAATGCATATCAAAGGACAGAATTCACTACCTACTGTGAGAAACCACAAAGTGGTGTGTTACAAAAAGAAACACGATCATATGGGTCAGAGACTTGCTTTCTTGTTAGGAAATACTTACAGGATTCTTCTCCGTGGAAATGTGATGATTTCGGTTCATGTGGAAGGAGGTACCCGCGTATGTTGCCTGTAGATTATCCTCGGCATGATAACTCACGAATATGTCCTGCGAAGCCCGAGTTCTCGCTGGTTCTAGATCGATATATACTCTTAGAGCATCCCCGGTACTCCTCTGTTCTCAGTGAACCAAAACCATCAGTTGAGGTAGTAACTAGATGTAATCTGACAACAGAGACTGGCTTCCCTGCCACATAATGCAGATTAGATCTAGAAGTTTCTTGAGTATCTAACAAATGTAGCCCGCAAATATGTAACTCAAGAAGGCACTGACAACTTCTGTTTCGATTTCTCACTGACTATACCCTTTAGCGGAAGTCTGTACTTAGACTGACTGAGGATTGTATGAATTGCCAAGCAACCAACTGCCAAGCTGAGGAAAATTCAATGCTAACAGTTAACTGAGTTCAGTTTCGATTCTCTTCATCCACATTAAAAGTTCAAATACCTCAGAAAGAGACGTAGAACTGTCTTAGTGACAATTGAAGATGACTCCCATACAATTTTACGGAGCTCTTTCCAAGTAGATTAAGCCTTGGCTTGTAAAGACCCTGGATGTACTGGAGTAACATGATAGATGACAAGCAGTGAAACACACGTAATCAACGACGCAAAACGGGGGCAAAGCTATAGTTTCGGCTTCATTGTACCTCCTCCGGTGGTTTATGCATCTCATAGAGGTTTGCGTCTGGATCATCTGCTAGCACAGAAGACTTTGTCCACAGGCAGGTTAGACCACAGCTACAAGAGTAAACGTTGTTTAGTGAGTCGGGGATCCATGTATACTCCTTCACTAGCACGGACACATGCCGCTGTTTTAAATCAGAGCACTTCACAATAATGGGGTCTTGTAGATGTGCAGAGCGATTAGGCGAAATCAGTCCCTCCCTAAAAGCTTTGCAGCCGACTTCTGCATCCCATCTTCGAAAAGCGTCCACAACATTTGTAAATGAAGCTTCAGTTTGAAGATGACCACGTCCCTCCTGTTCATGACCATCATTCCTACCACCAGTATATCCATCTTTTTCAAACCACACATTTACGGACCTTGCAGGGTAGAAATAACCGCGAGCGTTGAGTTCAATTTTGGGGCCTCGCATGAACGACGCGCTGACGAAAAAAATCCCTACAACGAGAAGTATAGTCGATAACCATGGGGATGCTCGACGTCTCACTAGACCCAGCACCATTGTGACTGTTCAGCTCCACACGCATCGAGAATATTTTCAAACCCAGAGAGTCAGCCCAGGCCCGGCACTCTCAAGACCTCATCTCCTTCAAAAATCTGTCCTCCTGGGCCCGTAGAGGTCTGCAAGGTCCGCTACTCAAAGACTCTCATCTTCACTTCACACCTCTCGCTCCAAAAGACCCACACTCAATGTACCACATTCATGGGACCAACAAAGAGAATCTTGACATTCTTGGACTTTCCGTCGAGACTCCCCCTGCCAGTGGTTCTGAAATAACACCTCCATACCAGCGATGGTCTTGGTCCTGGGACTTTGGATAAGCGTTCTATATCTCGTGCGATCAGCGGAGCGCTGTTAAAAGGCAACCCATGTTAAAAGGGAAATTCGGGGGAGTGTGGAGACGCGAGGGGAGAAGGAGAAATGTGAGAAGAAAGATATACCTTTTCACGAGGGAGTTCGAATAATCGAATTTGTTCATTTTTCAATTTGGATTCCACGGGTATCTAGATTAGATTGAAGACCAAGGAGAATTAAGTATAAAATTAGTCTGTTTTCTAGGGTTTAGAGTGATTATTACACATGGCAGCGCTGGGTAGAGAATTTTGTATTTATGTTATAGTTCCAAGAGAATTTAAAATTTTAAAATTCTAAGAGTATTTAAGGATTGAAAGAAATAATATTTATTAACGTGAGTTGAGCCGTGAGAAGTGGTGGTTTTGTGGAAAGTGGAAGAGATGGAGGTGAGCGATGTATATTATTATCATTATTCATGTGCTAGCAATGATTACACTTTCACATGTAGTGTTGCACATAGTGATTCAAGATACACCATAACCATAGTGTCACCAATGTTTTATCTCGCAAGGTGTAAAGATCCATATGGGAAGGAGATACAAGGATTATGATAGGACCACTTGGGATCTTCATATAAGGTGAGTGATCACATTGACAGAAGTGACACTCTGGATTACATATGCTTCCTTTATCCCTTCGTTGACCATTCCAAGTATATTGATCAAGTTGTGAGAACGGGTTAGCTTCTCAAGCAAGTTGCATTTTGGGGTGGTTATTTGAGACTAGTTTTCCATGTTCGCGTTTCTTCCATAGGCTATGCCATATATTCCATGATGGCTAGATAGGCTTTTTGCCTATCACTTGGTCATTTGGCATGTGTTCCCTTGGACGAGTTTGCATGGTTCCTATTGCTCTTACTCCCTCGATGGTGTCTTCATTATGCTAGAGGGGGACCTGCAGTGCATAGAGAGGTGGTTACTAGATTTCTTCAATTCCAAGCGGTGGATTGGGCAGTTCTACAAGAGGAGTTTGTTAGGGCTGCATGTTTTAGGAGACAGGTTTTGCCATATGATGGCATAGAGTCCACTCAATTACAACATTGTAGTACATTAAGTCAGGCAAGAGAGTTTAGTAGAGCAACACCCTTTGTTTATGGCTAGTCCTATTAATGAGACTATCTTTTCCCTACGCTCATTACATCCTATGGCAAAAAGTGGATTACCACCAAGGTCTTAGATTATTAGCATGAGTAGCCTTTATATTTTGATAGGTCACTTTTTGCACAAGCATTGTGCACTACCTCTTGCCTTTCCTCAAGAGGCTTGTCAAGGATGGAATATAAGCACATCATAGAGATTGCTTTTAGGCAAATGATCCTTCTAGTAGTTTTACCAAGTTGTTTTAGGTGGTTGTAGTAATAGCAAGGGTAGACATTTCTATGTCTGTTAGTATGGTGTTTGGTGCTAGTCAATTTCTCGTGATGGAGAAGGGCACGGGAGCCATTAGACCAGTTGTTATTGGAGAGATCTTTTTGAGTTTGGTTGGTGCACCATTATCCTTCAACATCATTCTCACTTCTGACAGCACCTTAGTCCACATGAGTATGGAGTAACTACACCTGTAGGATGTGATGCGATATCTCTAGGTATTAGGGCACTCCTAGATATCCATCCAAAGTGGGTCATCCTATAGGTGGATGTTGAGAATGCTTTTAATAGCGTCTCACAAACATCTATCTTTAGAGAGCTTAGGGAGGATGGTGGATCCTTGGTGAGTCTTATTCCTTTTTGTGCGGTCTTTTTATGGCTCTCTTGTTTCCCTTTACTACCAGCACAGTTGTTCACATGAAGGAGTCATTGTCTTGGAGTCAATTATTGATACACATCAAGGAGATCCTTTAGGGGAACCCTTGTTTGCCATGGCTAACTTTAGAGCTCTCTTATCTACTACTTTTGCCATGCCAGGTTGTGTATTTCCCTCCTTGGTAGATAAATACACACATCGTGGGTACCCTTTAGATCAGATGAGACAGGCCTTTGACCACTTGACTACCAAGCTTCATCTAATAGGCTTGAATTTCAAGGTGTCAAAGTGCAGGACATGGTCTCTTTTAGGCATCCCTTCCTACCTTGAGCTTCCAGAGGGGTGTGTCACATCTACAAATGGACTACATGTTCTTGGAGTGCCAATAGGATCTGAAGATTTTGTCACACATTTCCTAAATAGTGCCCTTGTGGAGGATATTCTCCATGTGGATGAAGTTCTTTTACTAGGAGATCTGCAAGTGGCATTTGCTCATCTCCTTTAGTATTGCTCGTTGATTGACTTACTTCCTCTGCACAATTCCTCCTTCCTTGACCTTCCTATCACTTTTGAGAACCTTTGATAGGAGGATTGTGGGAGTCTTTGGTGATATTATTGGGCCATGGACATTTGAGTGTGTGACATGGGATTTGGCACATACATATATATCTCTACCAATCTCATGTGGAGGAGTGGGCTTGCTATCTATGGAGGAGATGACACCTATAGCATTTTTGGGTAGTTGGGCTCTCTTGGCACCCCTACTTTCCTCTTGTTTTGTGGTCGTTGATAAGTTGGTTTAGTAGATTTATGTGATAAATGTAGAGGAGGGATCCTTTTCTCTCCACATGTTATTGCAACAAATGAGAGATAGTCTATCTCCATGGGCATGTGAGGACTTTCCATCACTATTGTCAGATTGGAGTAGAGTTTTGTAGTCTTCCTTGATGGAGTGACATATCAACAAATGTAACAATATGGAGTTTAGCGACGAAGTTAGTCATGATTACGAAGTAGCATATAAGACAAATTAGCCTAGAATATTTCGGAAGTATCTTGGAAGCTTCTTGGAAAGCTTCCCGGCTAGCTTAGCTTGCACCTCAAGTAAGTAGCTTCTAGAAGGAAGCTTCTAGAAACTTCCAACTAGCTTAGCTCGCATGCCAAGTAGGCGGCTTCTAGAAGGAAGCTTCTTGAGAAGCTTCCTAGTTAACTTGGCTTGCACTCTATGAAAGCAGCTTGAGGAAGCTTCTTGAGAAGCTTCTCAAGGACCTTGTATGCTACTTATAAATACCAAGGCCAAATCTCATGCTAGGCATTCGGAGTTTTCCCTTATTCAAGTGTCCCAATGTGAGTTTCCATTCTCCTATTTCTCTCCTCGGATTCAATCTTTTACAACAATGTCACATTCTCTCTTAGTTGACTTGTCCATTCCTCAAGCTACTAGAGCACATCTTTGCTCTTGCTCTAACAAGAGTGCAAGCTCTTGGATCCTAGCTTGATTGTGCATTAGGGCATTCCAACTCGCACCAACTACTTTCTCTACAACAATGAGGTTTTGCCTAGGTTTGGTCCACCCATCTGCATCTTCATAACTCACTTGTGAGTGTGGTTCTACACTAGATGCAACAGCGGTCTATTTGACATGGTGTCCTTTTGGAGGATAAAGGTTAGCTACCCGTGATGCTATTAGGGACATAGTGTTTTCTATGGCACGAGAGAGTGGATACTTGGCTTGGACGGAGCGTTTGTATGCTTTGCAGACAACACGTGTTGGGGAAGACTTATACTTAGTCCAAGATGATCAAGTGATAGTAGCGGATGTCATGGTTATGGACCCTACGCATGATACAATTTTGGGGGAAAATGATTACCCATCCTCTTGGATGGGCGGCGAGTGCAATAGCAACTTGCAAGGTCTCCAAGTATAGGAGAATGCAATGAGGTGACCTCTTTGTTCCTCTAGCCTTTGAGTTATATGGAGTGATGGACACAACGTTCAACACATTTGTCAAGGAGTGCACAAGATCTTATCATGTTAGGCGCCAGGGGATACCACTCCCACTCTCATACTTTGTAGCATATTTTAAACAACATATGTCCATTGCTTTATAAAGGGTAGTGGCTAGTGCAATCCATAAGAGAGCAATCACACTAGGTGATGCTTCTTTAGATGCTCCAATTGTTTGTAGATACTATGACTTGCATAGCTCGGATATCTTAGGTGTTGTAGGATAGATCTCTCATATTGACTCTATTGGGCCTTAGCCCCATTTTACCTATTTTGTCTCACCCTTGTCTCGCTTGATGGTGTCTTCCCATCTTTTGTGTTTTCTATGTGGCGCCCTTTTCTTTCTCTGTTAAAGGGAAATTGCAACCCTACCTCATATTTTCTGCTCATCTACTTCACCCTTCCTATTGTAACACTTCCAACCAATCGAACTGGCTAAAATTATATGAAATTGGTTATTGTCATAGGATGGTCCTAGGATTCTTTCTATGTCATGTTCTACCATTGTAACCAAGCTCATAATAAAGCAAAAGTGGTTTGATTGGTTTCCTTACATCCTATATAGTACTGTAGAGGAGTGAGGTGAATGAGCAGAAAAGAAAAGGTGAGGTGGCGGTTTATTGTTTCCCTATGTTAAAAGGTGAACATCAATTGGGATATACTTGTTAATCATAATGCTATGAAGATATAGAAAAGCTACCTAAATTATCCATTAACAATTGGATACAATCACATTATTGTACATAATGTTAAAATTCAATAAATTTTGGATTTTACACACTATATTATTTATAATTAAACGTGTCTTGAGAAATATATGCTTAATAAACACATATGGTGAAGGTTAATCCATTGTTTTAAACTTAAGCATTCTCCAAAAAAGGCAATTACATAGAACACAAGAAGGATTGGAAGACCTCATCAATCCATACAAAGGAGAGACAAAAGAGGTAGAATGGGGCTTGGCTACAATAGTATCGATATGAGAAATTTTTCTTATGGCACCTAAGATATATAAGCTATGCAAGTCGTAAGGTCTACAAACTATGGGAGCATCCAAAGAATCATCATCTAGAGTAATTGCTCTCTTGTAGATTGCACCAGCCAATGCTCTTTGTAGACCAATGGACACACATTGTCCTTAAGTATGCTACAAAGTATGAGAGTGAGAGTAGTACCTAACGTCTAATATGATAAGTTCTCGTGCACTCCCTAACAAATGTGTCAAACGCCATGTCTATCACTCCATATAACTCCAAGGCTAGAGGAACAAAGAGGTGACTTCACTGCATACTCCTATACTTGGAGATCTTGCATGTTGCAGCTCCACTTGCTGCCCACCTAGGAGGATCACTCTCTTGGTAATACTCCAAGGACAAGAGAAGAGAGAAAACACTAATTACACACTCAACATTCGGTGCCCCAAAGGAGCACCTTCTCTTTATTATATAGACAAAGAGGATCTCCTCCAAGGAAGCTCAACCATAGGATTAGGCACACAAATAGGTGACATGTCAGAAAACTCTACCCTTGGATTACTTACTTGGATGGGTGACATGTCGGTCTAGGTCCTATCTGGTTGGTCAAACAAGCTTTGAGCGGAGGGAATCTTTTAGGGAATCTTCTTGTATGAGTCTCAGAATCATGTGAGTAAGGTACTGTTGGAAAGCTCTCAACTAGACAAATCAAGGGTGAGGGAAGGCAAAATTTTCCTCCGTTGAGGGGGAGGTTTTGCATATTTTTGAGGCCTAATTCATCCGTTTAGGCCTCCAAAATTGCCTTCAAAGATTTCACGTATATTTTGATTCCTACTCTATTAGTAGAAGTCCCCTTTTGGTGATACCTCTTTCTGATCTATTTAGTCCATCATGTGTAGCATCCTTCCAGATGTTACCAAACCAATTCTCACCTTTAAATCATATGTCTAGCTATTGGTTCTAAGGTTCTCAAGTCTATTTTGGTTTTTGCTCTATTAGTAGAAGTACTCTTTTGGTGATACTTCTATCTGATCTATTTTGACCATCATGTATAACATCATTCTGGATGTTACCAAACTGAATTTCACATCTAGATCATATGGGTAGCTCTTGGTATTACACTCGCCAAAATTGCATAATATGTAAGGTCTATAACCACAACATCCACCATTGTTGCATGATCATTTTGGACCAAGTATTAGTCTACTTTAACACTTGTCTTCTACAAAGAATATGCACGCTCTATCCAAGCAAGGTATCCACTCTCTTGTGCCATAGCAAATACTATATCCTTGATGGCATCATGGGTAGCTATAGTTTGTCCTCCATAAGGACACCATATCATTTGGACCATTGTTACATCTAGTGTAGAACCACACTCACAAGTGAAAACAAAGATGTAGACTGGTGGACCAAACTTAGGTGGAACCTCATCACATTAGAGAAAGTGGCTAGTACAAGTTGAGAATGCTCTAATGCACAATTGAGCTAGGATCCAAAAGACTACACCTTTGCCAGAGCTAGAGCAAAGACGTGTTGTAGTGGCCCATGGAATGGATGAGTCAACTAAGAGAGAATGTAGCATATACTTATACTTTTGTTCCATCAGGGAAGATTGCAAACCTTTGGTCCAATTTGACAATAATGAAGCAAAGGATGGAAAGTCCTCTCATGCCTATGGAGATAGACCACCTCTCATCTGCAGCAATAACACCTAAAGGGAAAAGGATCCTTCTTCCACCTTTTTCACATAAGTCTCCAAAATTTTCCTATTAGCAACCATAAAATGAGAGGAAAGTAGGGGTGCCAAGAGAGCCCAACTACCCAAAAATGCTATAGGTGTCATCTCATCTATAGATAATAGGCCAACCCCTCTGCACAAGATTACTAGAGATGTTTATCAACGTGCCAAATCCCCATCACACACTCAAAAGTCTCTAGTCCAATGATATCACCAAAGACTCCCATAATCCTCCTATCAAAAGCTCTCAAATGTGATAGGAAAGTCAAGGAAGGAGGAATTGTGTGGAGAAAGTAAGTTAATTGATAGGCAATACTAGAGGAGAGTGTACCAAAATGCCACTTGTGGATCTCTTAGTATAGGAAGTTCATCCACATGGAGAATGTCCTTTGCAAAGGTAACATCTAAGAAGCATGTGACAAAATCCTTGGATCTTACTGGCACTCCAAGTATATGCAGTCCATCTATAGATGTGACACACCCCTCTTGAAGCTCAAGATGGGGAGGGGTACCTAAAGAGGACCATGCTCTACACTTTGGCACCTTGACTCTCAAGCCTACAAGATGTAGCTTGGTAGTCAAGTGATCAAAGGTCTACTTAATCTGATCTATGGGCCCCACAATATGTGTATCATCTGCTAAGGAAGTAAATATGCAACCTTGCATGGCCAAAGTACTAATAAGAGAGCTCTAAAGTGAGCCATGGTAAACAAAGGTCACCCTACAGGATCTCCTTATCATGTACTGACAACTAATTCCAAGACAATGACTCTCTTTTGTGACCACCCATGTTGGTAGTAAAGGAAGTAGGAGAACCATAGAATGACCGCATAAAGGAGATGAGACTTGCCAAGGATCCACCAACCTCACTAAGCTCTCTAAAGGTGGATTATTAAAAGTGTTCTCAACATCCACATGTAGGACAACCTACTTTGGATGGATATCTAAGAGTGCCTTGATGCCTAGAGAAATAGCTTTGCAACCTCCAAGTGTAGCTACTCCAAACTAATATGGATTGAGGTGCTCTTGGAAGTAGGATCAATGTTGGAGGACAATGGTATGGCTAACCAAGCATAAAAATATTTCTCCAATAGCAATTGATCTAATGCCCCTTGTGCCCTTCTCCATTGCAAGAAGTCAACTAGCCTCTAACACCCGACTAACTTACAAAGGGATATCTTCCCTCGCTCTTGTTACAGCCACCTAAAATAGCTTGGTAAATCCACTAGAAGGATCATCTACTTGAAATCAATATCTAAGATGATCATATACCATCCTTAACAAGCCTTCTGAGGAGAAGCAAGGGGTGGTGCAAAATGCAACCTATCAAGACATAAAAGCTACTCATGTTGATAATCTAAGAATTCTAATTGTACTCCTTCTCCTACCTTATGATGTAGTGAACGTAGGGAAGAGATAGTCTTATCAGTGGGGGACTAGCCATAGACAAAGGATGTAGTGCTCTTGTTGCTCTACTAAACTCACCTAAACTCTCCTACTTGACCCAATGTCCTACATCAGCATAATTGAGTAGACTTTGCAGAATCCTATGGCAGAATTTGTCTCCTAAAATGTGTAGCCCTAACTGACTCCTCTTGTAGGGCAGCCCAATTTTTTGCTTGAAATTGACAAAATCTAGTAGCCACCTCTATATGCCCCACATGTCCCCCTCTAACATAATGAAGATACCATCAAGGGAGTAAGAGGAATAAGAACCATGCTAAATCATTCAAGGGATCACATGACAAACAATCAAGTGGTAGGAAAAAAGCCTATCTAGCCTCATCATGGAGTGTATGGGGTAGCCTATGGAATAGACATGGACATGGAAAACTAGTCTCAAATAACCCCAAAATACACCTGAGATACTAACCACTTCTGCGACTTGATTGGTATCATTGGAATTGTCAACAAAGGGATAGAAGAAGCGTGTGTAATCCCCAAGTGTCACCATTGTCAATGTGGTTGCTTGCCTCACTTGCCCAAGTGGTCTAATCATAGTGCTTGTGTATCCTTATCACATAGATCTGTATCCCTTGCAAGGTAAAGCTCTAATGACACACCGAGCATGGTGTATCTTGAGCCACTCTAGGTAGCCCAAATGGGGAAGTGTAGCCATGGCTAGCATAAGAATAACAACTTTAACACACAATTCTCCTCTCCATATCTCCCCATACATACAAAACCACAACACTTCAAACCCCAACTCACAAGAGGAAATAAAATCTCTTCAAACCCTACAAACTATAAACTCTCATAACTTTCAATTTCCAGCTCAAAAAATTTTAAACTAAGTTCCCATGGAACTCAAGCATGATCACATAGAACTAGAAATGAAAATTCCAGACCCATCACTCTTAGTGTCAAGTATTCACTCTAAATCCTAGAAAACCTAAAAGTACTAAGAGCTTTCTACTCAGTTTTCCATGGCATTTAATATAGGTATCAATGGAACCAAAATTGAAAAACACACAGAATCTAGTATTCACTCATGAGAGGTATGCAAATGAGATCTCTAAAACTCTAGAATATCCTTACCTCCTTTCTCCTATTCCAATCCCCCTCCTATCCTCCTGTTCCCTATCCTCTCTTCTCATCTCTCTGAGTTAAGCATTTGGGATTTCAATGCTTTCCGGATGAGGGTAATTGTGTTTTCCAAGTGAGAAAATTGGCTTATTTAATATATAATGGTCTTTATAATGCTCATGCATTATACTTTATATATGATTTTCATGTTCAAAGTGCTATATTATTGTCAATTTTTTTGACATTACTTTAACATTGTAAGGATAGGAGAACCCTCAAGAGAAACACAAGGAAGAAATACAAGCTTCACGCTCAATATTCCGATGTCCCAAAGGAGCACCTTGTCTTTATTATATAGAAAAAAAGATTTTCTAAATGGAAGCTCCACCCTTGGATAAGACACATGGATTGGTGACATGAGAATGAGCTCCACCCTTAGATTAGTTGCATGGATGGATGACATGTTGGTTCTTGACATATCTGGTTGGTCATACAAGTTTGACCAGAGGGAATCGTTAGGGAACCTTCCTTTAGGAAGCTCAAAATCATATGGGTGAGGTACCATTGGAAAGCTCTCAACAAGATGGAAAATGAGGACGGGAGAAGGCAAGTCTTTTGTCCTAGTGGGGTATGTCTTTTTCCCATTTTTGAGACCTAATTCATTTGTTTATGCCTTCAAAGTTGACTTTGAAGCTTTTAGGGTGTTTTTGGCTCCTGCCCTATCATTGGAAGTATTCTTTTGGTGACACCTCCATCTAATCTACTTGTTCCATCATATATACCATCCTCCTAGATGTTACCAAGCCAAATTTCACCTCTAAATAATGTACCTAGCTAATGGCATAACAATTATACTTCACTTATTCTTTTACCATTACTCTTGACCTAAGTAAAAATATCATATAAATTCAAGAAAATTCTATATATCTAAATTTAATTATGATAAGAGATCTTTTCACTATCCTTTATTACAAAGGATTTTAATGTTTAATGTCAATGTTACAAGGGTAGTGTAATTTTGAGTGGAATTATAGCTTTTTCTATTAAATATATAAAGATAAACTTGTAAGTGAGTTCTTCTAGAATTTTTATTTTATTAAATATATTAAGATAAATGTTTAAGTGAGTTCTTATATGACACATATCAACCCCTTTTTCTTTATTTGTATGATTTTCCATGCTTATGATGCAACAAGAATAACTTTGCATCGATCGAATGTGAGTAAGGATCTTACTATTCAAATTTGAAGATAAAAGTAGGATTTTATATCATAAGTTGATGCATTGCAGATATAACTCTGAAGATATTTGATATCTCATTACTAACTTGATATTTTTAGAGAGCTCTCAGCAAAGCACCTCTTATATAAGCGGATCATAATCTTACAAGAACTAAATAATTATAGACTCTTTTCAATCGACTTTAATTAACTAAACTCAAATAATTTTAGGCCAAATAAGGATTTTATAAATTTAATGATGCTTACACTTAGTAGTAGTTTTGGAGAGTATATAAGGAAGACCTTAGAAGTAGGAAGATATATATATATTCCTTAAAAGAGCTTGGTTAGTGGAGTGAGAAGGTTTGGGTACTATTTGCTCTTGAGTAAAGAGAGAAATTTTCCACTCTAAAGTATCATCATTATGGAGGGATGATCTTAGATGTCCTTTTAAGTCTAGAGGTTTGTGAGTTTTTACCTCATGTGTTGTATTAGATTATTCTATTTTACAAGTGTATGTTTTGTTGTAGAAGCCTTTAGTCATGGTTTTGAATTAGACCAGTCTACTAATGAGTGGAGTAAAGAGTGGTGAGAGTATTCTTATAGAACTGCTTTCTTTTATTTACAATTTGACATAACTTATAGCACAAGCTACATACTAAATGAGAGTTATACTTTGATGACAGATTGGTTTGTACTATTTTTTTCCTTTTTGTTCATTATCAAGACCTCTTTAGAAAGAAGAAATGCATGTATACACTAAGTAGAATTCTAAATTTACCAAAAGAAGATTATGAAATCCTAAATATTAAGAATGCTTGCAGAAGATATAACCAACCTAATGTTAGATAATGAGGAGTTAGTTTTTGTCTTATTTGCTATTATGACATTTGGAAGTGATCATATATATATATACTTCAGAGAAAGTGAGATTCTTAATATATATTAAATATATTTCCAAATTTTTTGTGTGTATTCATTGTCTTTGGAACACTTCAAGCACATAGGAGAAAAGAGATGAGCTACCCAAAGAAAAACATAATTTCGAACTAACAATTTTTGAGTTTAAAGTTATAGGTTGTGGAAGTTAAAGAAATTTAGGAAAGTTATCATAAGAACATGTGAGTTAGCAATTTTCTATCCAAATGCTATCACTTCCTCTATATTTAACCATATGCCTTGTGAAGGTTTGAGGTGCACCTATGCAAGAAAGCTAACTAGTACTACAAAACTCCAAAATGAAATAGATCTAAATATTTACAAACAATATTTTTGAAGTAAAAGGTGATCTTCCAAAGTATAGTTTGGATCAAAGGAGTATTTTAATGGTTTCTCCAAATTGATTTAACAATATGAATTGAAATTTGGAGTACTTTATTATGGCTACCAAGTAAAATATTCTCTCTTTCAAGATAATACATAAGATGATCTTCTTATTATGGATGTTCCAACATAAATATCTCTTTAATTGCTAGTATGAATTATAATTTAGAATGCCTTGATTAGAAGCAACTAGATCAACCAAAATATGCCCAAAGTGATATCTGAAAATGAGCCTAAAGCACCATAGTGTCAAGGTACTTTTGATCAATATCAAAGTGTATACTTTTGGTTTGGATATATCAAGTGACTAATGGAACTCAAAAGAAAGCAAGCTACCCAAATATTCATATTGAAGAAAGTTCAAGACTAGATGACAAATTCAGAAGTAGAGATCTTTTATTTGAGTATGATCGGACACCATAAGATACAAAGTTAGGAACTAAACCTTGAGTATCATTGGATCCGCCATATTAACCCCTAGATTCCCAAGGATCTAAACACATCCTTGATAAACAAGTAGATTAAGTCTACTCCAAAATATGGTAAGAAGGTAACTTTGGGGAAGAAAGTGAGATTTGAAGAAATAGTTTGTGAATACATCCATATATTTCCTATAGTTACTAGGATTCAAATTTGAAGGAAATCATCTTGGAGAATATTTTATTGAGTTTGAAAAGAAAGCCGAATATGTTTACCAAAAATAAAGACAAATCAACTACAACAATTATCAAGGAGGAGTTACATAAGCTTAAGAAGAAGGTAAGCTTAATCCATGAATTGGAGAATTCAAAATGGATATTTTATTTATAATAATGAAGAATAAGAATGAGAATTTGACTGTTTTTATTACAAGAAGTTCAAGATGGTGTCCTAAAAATGTTGTTGTCTTCAGATTTATTATATAACATGGTTAAACTCCATCATTCATTGATGTGATGTTGGAAGAAATTACATGATACTTTAGAAAAAGCTCTAGATTGTAGATAGTAAATGATTGGTTATAATGAAATCAACATTGCTTTTAAACATCAATATATGATAATATTCATTATAATTTAAGACAAACACATGAGATTTTTTTTTTTACCTTTATTACAGATCTTGAAAAAAAACCTTCTATCTTTGTAATGCTACTTCAACTTTTAAAGAATTCATGAATGATTCTTTTGATTTTATTCCATTCTAGATGATATGAAAAATTATAGACATACAAAAGTAAAACTGAAATAAATTATATCATTCTAATCTGCTAAGCTCCAATAGTATTGGTAAGAGAAATATGCACTTCAACACCTTAGATATCCAAGTTATGCAAGTTGTATGGTCTACAAACAATTGAATCATCCAAAGAAGCATCACATAGTATGACTGCTCTCCTATAGATTGTTCCAACCAATGCTCTATATACAGCCTTGCACACACACTAAGACATCTCAATAACTCACTTTTCACTTCCCATAAATAACTTGTAAAAAAAAGTATGGGCACCCATATATTTTTATATGGGTAGTAGACAATGGGCAATGGGGTACTTGGGAATTTTATAGGTGAAGATCCACAGTCATAAAATATTTATGGGCACTTGAAATCATGACCCATAGATTTTTATAGATTATGAGTGCTCCCATAAATATTACTAATATGAATTAGCTTAATAATCACCTGACATGACATTTAGACCTAACCAATTTGATTTGAAAAGATCTACATAAATTGGGAATCGAAATTTGAGTCCAAACAAGAACTAAACAATGAGAGGGTGGGAAAGAAATAACCCACAAAGGAAGGAATGAAATTTGATGAGTTTAGTCATGAAAGACTCTATGAAAGATGTGAAAGATTTTTATTCATGAAAGACACAAACCATGAAGGAATTGGAATTTGAGAGTTGAGTTGAGTTGTGAAAGAAGTTATGAGGATTGTGATGGAATAAGTTCATGAAATTGGGGTTTAAGAGTTGCATTTAGTGGGACAAAAAACTATGTAGGATTGTCTCATGGTCGACAAGATAGAAACTACATGGGAGAGAAGTAGACAAGACAAAAAATACACAAGAGAGAAGCTAAGGGGTCATGAAAGGATTAGTTCAATTTCAAAGCCAGTGAGAAGAAAACTACATAAGACAAAGAAGCTGAAGAGAGAGAAACTACTTGAATTCACTACACTTCTCTTCCAAAGGCCATGATTAGTTCATGAAATTGATGGGAAGCCACCAAGCAAAGGTCGTGAAAGAATTAGTTAATTAAGTTGTTGAGTGTTGTGAAAGAATAAGTTAGTGAAATTATCAAGAGGCCCAAAGAGGTAAAGGGTAATGAAAAAACCCTTTAGCTTGTCAAGTTTACTTTAAAGATTGTTTTCAGTTTTGAGAGTTTAATTGAGAGAACTTAGGGGTAAAAGGTCATGAAGGAATTAGTTTGTAGATTTCACTTTAGAGATTGTTTTCAATTTAGAGAGTTAATTGAGAGAATGAGTAAAGGATCATGAAAGAAATAGTTTTTTGAGTTGACTTAAGATATGATTGTTCAATTTAGAGAGTAACATACAAAGATCAAGAGAGCTTTATGGTGGAAGGGATTGCATCAATATTTTTCAAATCTGGTTATGAGCACTTGTCTCACCTTTAACATGCTTGTTTAGATTTTGAACCTCTCATAATAAATATGATTATTCATTTGAGAAAAGGTTCAACTCGTTTATATTTGAAAAAAGATTCATTGTTGTATTTGTATGCATGAGCATTTTTTGTTGTTGATGTCTTGAACTTTGTATGTTAGTGTGCATGATGGGTCTCACCCGAGCTTAGCTTTGAAAAACAGTAGCATTTGAAATAAAACCCAACTTTTTTTGTATTAATTCTAGGAACATTTGAAATAAGGACTGGATTTAAATTGAGAATGTGAAGCATTCTAATGGGAGGTTTTATGAAGTTTTGCAATCATTTGAAGATAAGCTCATTGAAATTATTCACTTTGTTCATTGGAATAATTGCATTCAACATTCAAAGATAAGTTATTGAAATCATTCACTTTGTTTTCAAGAAATATCAATTTTGTAGTCACCTTTTAAAGATTAGTTCCTATATAAAATCTATATTTCTATATTTGAGATGTCACTCTAAGGAAGTGTGTTGTTGATGTAAGGAGAAAGCAAAACCCCTTTGTCAGGTTTGGGTATCCCAAGCCATTTCTTCAATAATATTTAACCAACAAAACCTATCTTGTTATAAATTTTTGTAAAGTAACTAACAAATTGAAGCAAAATAAAGGATCTACATGACCAAATTCTCCACCTGATCTTTTCTTGCTTGAACAAGCAAGTATTGTAATGTTTGAAGGATAGGAGAAACCCCAAGAGAAAAAACAAGAGAAGAAACACAAGAGAAACACAAGTTTTCATTCCTAAATACTCTAATCCCCAAAGCACCTTGTTTTATTATATAGCAAAGAGGATCCATTCATAGAGAGCTACACACTTGGATCAAATACATGGATTGGTGACATGTTAGCAAGCTCCACCCTTAGATTAGCTGCATGGATTAGTAATATGTCTATCCTTGTCTTATTTGGTTGGTCAAACAAGTTTGACCAAAGGGAATCTTTGAGGAATATTCCCATAGGAAGCTTAGAACAACATGGATGACATATCATTGGAAAGCTCTTGATGAGACAAAAATGAGGGGAGAAGGCCAAAAGTTTGTCATTGGAGAAGGGAAACTTTTAATTTTTGAGGCCTAATTCATCCGTTTAAGCCTCAAAATTAGGATTTAACTTTTTCAAGGTGTTTTCAACACGTGCACTATTAGCAAAATTACTCTTTTGGTGACACCTCTATCTGATCTACTTAGACCATCATTTATAACATGCATAAATATATTACAAAACCAATTTCCACCTCTAGATAATCTGTCCAACTAATGGTATTGCAAGGATCCACGAAAGACCTTTCCATATAAAGCATATCATAAAATAATTTCTACATTTTCTTACTATTGTTTCTTATTATTTTTTAAACACACCTTTGGTAGGCTTGCCTCAAGGTGAATACCAAAAGTGTAATACCCTTAGCTAGATAGATTATCTAGATGTAAAAATTGGCTTGGTAATATCTTTAGGGATGTTATATACAATGGTCTAAGTAGATAAGATAGAGGTGTCACCAAAAGAGTACTTCCACTAATACAGTAGAGGTTAAAAACATCCTAAAAACTTTAGAGCCAATTTTGGAGGCCTAAAAAAATAAATTAGACCTGAAAAGTGTAATATTCCTTCCCCTCCTTAATGGAATATCCCCCCTTGTTTGTCTTATCAAGATCTTCTTCCAATGGTACCTTACCCATGCTATTCTAACTTTCATATAGGAAGATTCTCCAAATATTCCCTTTGGTCAAACTTGTTTGACCAACCAATTAGGGCAAGGATAAAAAAGTAATCCATGCAACTAATCCAAGGGTGGAGCTCGTTGACATGTCACCAATCCATGTATTTGATCCAAGGGTGTAGCTCCCTTTGAACGGATCCTCTTTGCTATATAATAAAGGCAAGATGTTCCATTGAGGTATCAGACTATTGAAGAATGAAACGTTATGTTTCTTGTGTTTCTCTTGGGGTTTCTCTTGTCCTTGGAGTATTACAAAAGGTTTACCTCCTTTAGTGCACCCTTCACTGCCTTGGTGAGGATGATCAATTGGATTCATAACAACGCCTGGAACAGTGGGACGTCTGCTTAACCACCAACTTTGTCCTACGTTGTAAGCTTATATTTACCATGATAAAGATTAGAAACTATACTAATAGTAGATTGGCATGGGAAATCTATTAATTTGTCAACATGTAATTGCACAATACATTTTGGTGGATTCTCAACTTTCTTAATTGTTTGTCATAGGTTCCTACCACCTCAAGTAAACTTTACATTTTGACATGTGTTCCTTTCAATATTATGTGTTCATGTGCCTATAGGTTCTTTTGCTAATAGTAAGCAAAGTTTGACCATTTGATAATATGAATCAAGTATGTATTTACTCTCACTATAAGCGTAGTCTTTATGGAAGTGTATCTAAGCCTTGTTATCCTTGACGGTCTCTTCCACCCTAAGGCATGAAGAGTCATTAGCTTTTGGGAAGGTAGTTTAACAAGATCAAAGGTTTAGACCCATGTAAATTCATCCAAAACATCATGAGTATCACTATAGAAAAATAAGGATAGATAGAAGGAGACATGTCATTTTACAGATTGTAATTGTGAAGGTAATTATACAATTAATCTACAATTGTGATCCATTTGAGTTAAATGGTTCTCCCTAAATCATTTCTATACACAACATCTTACACCATCTCTCTACACAATAGCTACAATAGTTGTTCTTTCACATAGAGTTAAGAAGGCTTTACCATATAGTATCAAGTATCATCACATATCACCATACTTAAGGTACTTCTACTTATATTGATAATAGAAGATAGATAGAGTTAGCCCAAATTCACAAGTAGACTGCTTAGTGACAGGTACTTCTACTTATATTGATAATAGAAGATAGATAGTGTTAGCCCAAATTCACAAGTAGACTGCTTAGTGACGGGGTTGAATTGCAAAGTCTCATCTAGTTTCATATTTTGGCATCCCTACTATGGTTGAATTTAATGATTCAGGTAGTCAAGAAACAATCTACATCCCATGGACCTCCCCTCCAACTTTCCTCAGCCAAGTATCTCAAGATTTCAAGCATTGATCTAAACAAGACCAAGATACATTTATCTAGAGGGGAATAAGCTTCTTTTCTCTCAAGAAATAAACGGAGGAGATGCCCACACTCCGACCTCCTTGATGAACGATTATCATATTATGCTGTGTAGTTTTCAGTGACACATTTGTTAATGGGTGAGTGTTTTGTTCGGTTGTACGGACGCATTTATTGATCTTTTTCAATACAATATATTTCATGTTCCTATCTAGTGGCAGTTTTGGGCCAAGAGTGGTGCTTTGTATGAGCTTATTTTGATCTTGCAAGAGTGGGAAGGTTAGATCTGTGTAGAGTAGTGACAATCTTGGACTCATAGAAATACTCTTGGAAAGACAAGAGGCAGTGTGCACTCTATCATATTGTCAATCTCAAATCTCTTAGTAAGCAAATCCAGCGCACTTATTTTCTCGCCCCGTTCCATTCTCCCATAATACCACTGCACATCCACAAATATTATTTCACAATCCTCTAACCTCTGGGCACCCAAACACCTATATAGGGTTCAATAACTTTTCCTCGCTTTGAGCAGATTTCTAATTTCCTCTCAATTTCCCCTTTCGACCGTTTTCTCTTTCATTTCTCTAATCTACCACCAATCTCTCTCTTAACCACTCTCTCTGAACCATGGTATGATCAGACAAGTGAATCCATAATCAAATTAACAAGGGTGACGTGAAGAAAGACTTGTAATTGTGAAACTGGTGGATATCCATGTTAGGGTAAATTCAATTTGACTTTCATAAAAAACGTTTATTTCTTGCCCTGTGGCACCGGTTCTGGTATTTCATGGCATATAATAATTAAGGTTAGGTTCACTGATTTTGCACCATAAATATTAATCACATTCACTAGGAAATGGAAATTACCGTAGGGTGGTTTAGTACCCGTATATATTTACAGGTGTTTCCTTTTGCTGGCCCTCTTTTTCCGGCTATTGTAGAAACTTTTGAGGGTACCTTGGCCTTACCGGTAAAACACCTAAAATATGAAAGTGAGAATGATACACTGACATCTAAAATGATATGCACCTCGACTCTTACACAATTTTCCTCATGCTTAATTTCCACGTTGGGTCTTCCTCTCCTTCATGTGTTCTATGTGGTCGCCCTTTTTCCCTTAATTGCACTTGCTCCATTCTATCTCGTTTCTCCCCTTCCTTCCGCACAACTTGCCAACTTGGAGGAGATCCCATGTGAATCTAAAGCGACTGAAATTCAGACATCTATTGTAAAAGACAAATGAAACCGTCCTTACTATGGATTGAAGTGTTTCCATTAATCTTGCTAGCTGATATTGAAACACATGTCAAAGTGGGACCATCTTCATACTGTCGGGTTCAACTGGCAGAGAAGCATCGCAGGGTCTTGACTTCCTTACCCGTTCATGGAAAACAAGAGTTTGGAGTACAGTACTTGAGAGGCATTTCACAGAAGCATACAAGACACTTAAAGGAAGAAGCCAAACATCAATCGTTTCAGTCAACAACAGACTATGACTATTACCATTTCCATTAAGGTGGTGGGTGATGACACGAAGTCTTGGCTCCAACAAAACTTCGTGCCATCAGTAGCAGATACAGTTTTTTAAAAGCTTTGTCAGCCCTTTCCTAACAGTATAGATCGCTTCATCTTCAAATTGCTTGACAAGTTAGACGAATCTGCCAAACCGGGACTTGGATGTGGTTCAGGCATCGCATTATCTGTCGTTTTGTTCAAAGTCATCTTCATGACAGCGTCGTCGTTAACTTGATCTAGCGGCAATTCGGTGGTTTCTGTTGTTGATCGCCGCATGGTTGTCCCATTCTCTGAAGGATTGACGAGAAGGAGTCGGAAGGACCGGAGTCTGATAGTACAGTAGATTTGGATTGGATTCACGATGGAGAAAACTGTAATTTACAAAACTTTATAGTTCTGAACTGGGTCCCCTTCAGAAAATGTGACAGCACCATGGCCTCGATGTAAAGGGGATACCTTGACTTCTAGGTACACCACCACGGTGTAGCTACTTCAGAGGTGGTAAGGCAAGGCTCACCTGCTTTCGAGGAATTCCTTCGGGAGAACCGGTTAGAGACAGGGAGAAGATTCAGATACCAGAGGATGCTACCTTCACGGGAATGATAAGGTGCATATTCCTATATTTTTGGGAATATTCGAGAAACTTTCCCGGTTGTCTTCCGACGGGAAAATGGTAACTTGTCCGTTTCCCGAGAATCAACCGGCGAATTGTCGGTTGTCTGCGAACGTGGGTCCCCGAAGTGGTGGGGACCGTGGGGTCGAGTATGTGGAGTTTATTTTTGCTTGCTTGTTGCTTATTATTCTACGTTGTGAAGCAGCTGAGTTCGGAGAGAGCGAAGTCAACGAAATACACTAGTGTTGAAAAGCACGCAAAAGCTGGAAAGTTAGCAGGATGCTTTGCTTCTGTTGCTCACTTCATCAAGGACAAGGCCAATTGGAAGTTGTACCTTCCAGGGTAACGCGTGCTCTGGTTTTCAACGGATGCAGAAAAGGAGTCCCGACGAGCTTCTGATGTGACCATGAAGGTACGGGGATGGAGTAGTCGATCCATGTCTATTCTATTCTTTGGGGATGAATGAGACGTGAATACGTCTCATTCTTTCACGTGGTAGCGGCCGGTCAGTCAGTCCTCAGTCTAAGCAGACTAGTCTGATCTGACGACACTTCGAAATTTTGATTCTTCCAAAACGCAATTTCTGAGAGCGCTTCCCCTTTGCCTAGTCCTGCCATCCTTCTTCAATTTCCTCTTCCTTTTTCTGATTTTTGCTTACGCCTGCCTGCCATCTGTGTACAGATTCTTCTAGGGTGCACGGATATACAGGAGCAACAATGTTACGGTGTAGATGGAGCTTGCTTGGATTCGAATTTGAGTTATGTGTGTACGATAGAAACTATGGAGCCGAAGATTGAGACAGTCAGAACGAGATTTTGGATTGCAAATCTGATCTAGGATCACGAGTTTCCGTTGAGGGATTAGATTATAAGTAGGGATAACTGGGAACAAGAGATTGGAAAACTTGAACACTTGGACAATATGGCGGTGGCAGTGAAGAGCCTGGGTCTACCCTGGGTGCACTCAGGTGTTACTTGTACGAGTTGCCATGTCGCTCCTATTACAGGTTATCGCTACAAGTGTGAAACGTAAGTTCTTATCTTGCTCTTCACAACTGTGAATGAAGTGGTTCTGTTTGAATTGAGTTGGAGATACTTGAAGCTAGCAGTGCACTGAAACATCCACCTTAACTGTGAATGTGATCGTTCATGCAGCTGCCCCAATCATGAGCTGTGCGAGAAGTGCTATCGCCTGGGTCATACACAGAAGGGACATACTTTTTTGCGGATCGCGAGGGATAGTAACAATTTCCACCCCCCCTTCCAAGTCTACTACATCGTGTGTGATGATTGCGGACAAGCTCCAATAGAAGGAAGACGTTACCACCATAGATGGTAAGAACTCATGTTACTGTGTTTACATCAAATTATTGTCAAAAGTGACAAGGTGTCTAGTTATCTCATTTTTGGTTTCGAGCTCATTTTGGCACTCATATTGAATAGATGTTTTCCTTCGCGCTCCAACAGGCGACCAAACCACAACCTTTGCTTCGGGTGCTTCACGAAACAACCGCACAGGCCAGGACATGACCTCTCTAGAGATTTTGAGATGATCGAGGACGTGAAGATCACAACAATATGCGCGACCCATAGTCCGGTTTACCACTTTCACAAATGTTGTGGATCTTGTGGCGTCACTCCCATAATTGGACCTCGGTTTGACTCGATAACGTACGTAATCATGACACTTTCAACGTCCTTGACTTACGTGATTGACATCACCTGTTCTTCCCATGGTTCTATTGCAATGACATGATGACTGTTTGATGCCTCATGATAAATAATTCGTGACAAGGAGTTGTTTTTGATTTGCTTCTGGTTTGCAGGTATACAGATTACTCGTTATGTCTCGTCTGTTTCGATACGAAGTTCATCAAGGGAGCAATCAAGAATGAAGAATATCTGAGAATCGAGCGTCCTGAGACCAACAAAGTTCGTCAAATATTTGTCTATTCATGTATGAGTTGTGGAGATGCACCCATTTGTGGGCCAGCGTATGTCAACCAAAGGTGCGTATACTATGAGTTAAATAAATTGTAAAAGTATGAGTTTTCTTCGATGAAAACAAGAACTACAATTCCCATTTTAAAGAATTGAACACCTGAGCAGCTCGTGATGACCTTGCTTTCCCGTTTGAGAATAAGTTGACCAAACTCTTGAAGAAAGTATGCATCTAAGCAGCCCGTGCAATTACATGTCTTGTTTGGTCATGAAACAGAGTACCAGAGAAGGTCTTCTGCTTACTGTGCTACATGAACGTCCCTCGCCAAGTCCAGTTCGAGTACAGCAGAGTTGAAACTCCAACTCAGCTTGGGGATCCTCCCGCACCTGCGATTTCACAACATGCTGCAGTGGTAACGGGTGGGTCCATCAGGTCTGAAGACTATACGAAGCTTGCTCGTGAGTTTGAGCTTTACAGAAAGGAGAAAGAAGAGAAGGAGGAAGCGGCGAAACTTATGGCCAAAAAGTTTGTGGAGCTTAATGATAAGTTTGTGAAGCAACAAACCATGGGAAGAACAGGTGATGATGAGCTTGACAGGATAAGAAGAGAAAAGGATGAAGCTGTTTTGGAATGTGCAAAGCTTAGTGACGACCTTGAAAGGCTGAAAAAAGAGAAAGAGGACGATGCAGAGTACGCCACTCGGATCTACGTTAGTCGAATTGAGGCGTTAGAGAAGGAGGTTGCCGAGGGCCAAGACTCAGAGAATAGAAGTGCGGAGTACATCAGAACTCTTAAGGAGGAAAATGAAAAGCTGAAGCTGGACAAACAGGAAACAATGCAGTCCGCCAGTGTTGCTCGAGAGCAGAAAACCTTGGATGCAGACAAGGAACATTTGAATCTTGTTCATGAATTTGAGAGCTTGAAGAAGAAGATGGAAGAGGACGCCATGTTGAGTGCTCAGAAATACGATGATCTTGTCAAGGAGCGGATGGCAGAGAACTCAAACATCTCTACAAAGTCAGAGAATGAAAAGGGAGAGCTTTTAATTCTTATCAGCGCGCTCGAGAGTTCCAAACTGGTGGCGGATGAGGAGTTGAAATTGAAGACCGCGAAATACGAGGAGCTTCTGAGAGAGCATTTGAAACTCACAGACGAGTTCGAGTCTCTGAAGGAGGAGAAAGAAGCAGCAGAAAACGAACGGGATGAGCACGACCTCAGCATCGCAATTCTGAAGGAAGAGGTTGAAAAGTTGAAGCTGGAGAAGCAAGAGGCTGAGGGGCAAGCTACAATTAGTAGAGAATTGGCAACCGCGGATGCAGGGAAGCAGGAACTTTTCAAGGCAGAGCACTTGAACCTCTCAGAAGAATTTCAGAAACTGAAACAAATGCACTCCACGTTGACCACGGAATATGAGCATCTTCTGAAAGAGAAGGAGGAAGAAGCCAGTCTCTTTGCTGAGAGGTATGACAACCTCGCCAAGGAGCATTTGACTCTCAACGAAGAATTTGACGCTTGGAAGGACGAGAAGACCTTGGCTGAGAGAGAAAGAGAAGAAATGCACACGAATCTGACGAAAGAGATAGGGATTCTCAGAGAGAAGGGAGAAACAGGAACTGTTTTTGCAGAGAAATACGCGAACCTTGAGCAGAGTCACATACTGTACAAGCAGGAGGCAGAAGAAGAAGTGAGAGTTATCGTAGAGAAGCTCAAAGATCTTGAGGAGGAGTTTGCGCGTTACAAGGAAGACACAGAAGAGAAGGCAAGAAAGACTGGAGAAAGTGAAGCTGAGGTTCAAGAGGAGAACAAGAAACTTAAAGAAGATGCAGCAGAGTGGGCCGCCCTGATTGAGGAGTTCCAAACTTTGGTCAAGGTTAAGGAAACAAAAATACTTGAGCTTAATAGGAGAGTGAACGAGTTGGAGGAACTGCTGGAAGAAACAGAAGCAGAAGCCCGAATGAGAGCAAGTGAGTACCACACTCTTACTGAGGAATACGATGCTTTAGAGAAGGAGACCGATGCCTTGCAAGAGAAATATGGTGCGTTGGAAGAAGATTTTGAGAAGTTTAGACAGGAGAAGGAGGAGTTGTTGAAGGAGAAAGAGACAGTTAGCAGTCGTAGTATAGAGGCTCATTCAAGTCTTGCTGAAGAGATCCGAACATTGAAGGAGGATCTAGCAAGGGCTGAGGAGACAGCCAGACTCAGCAGGGCAGAGAATCTAGAGCTTTCTGAGGAATTTGAGAGCTTCAGGGAAGAGGTTGAGCAAGATTTGGCGGTTAGTCGTGGGGAGCATAAAAGACTGCAGAAGGAGTATGAGAATCTGAAGATCGAAAAAGGAGATGAAATATCTGACTTAATAGAGCACATCGAGGACCTAAAGAAACTCCTCAAAGAGAAGGAAGAAGCATCAAAGACGGGTGCGGGATCTCAATCAGCTCTTCTTCAGGAGATAGAGAACTTGAAGGAGGATCTCGAGAACCTGGCAGAAGAAAAAAAGATGGAGAAGGACAATGCAGCCCGGCTCTTTCATGAATTGCAGAAGGATGTAGGGAAGTTGGAGAATGTGGTGAAAGAGAAGGAGGAATCTTTAAAGATCTTCATGAACTCCAGTGTCAATTCTATTGGGAGAACTGGAAGTGTTCAATTTAGTTCGGAGGATTTCAACGAGCTCAAGGAGGAAAATGAATCGCTGAAAGAGGACCTAGAAAGCGCCAAGGAGGACTTCAAAAAGATATTCGCGAAATATCAGCAGCTCTTTCAGTCGAGGGTAACCAGGGAAGAATACGAGCGTATAAAAAACACCATTCCTGCCCCTTTCAGAATTAGTAAGAAAGGAGTTGGCAAGTGTTCCGTGGCATCAATCTGCTGCTATGGAGTCATAAATGAGAAGAAAAAGAATCAATTAGAGGAAGGGTATGTAAAATCTCGACGTAACTGTAAGGACCCGGACCTCATCCGTCAGTCTGAGGAGTTCATGGACAGTTCTATCGAAGAGCTCGACAGGCAATTTGATTTCTATGTCGAAGAGGCGCTCACTATTACTGACGAGGCAGCCCAAGAATTTTTTGAGACGCACAAAATTTTAGATTTAATACCGTCCCAATAGGTAATTTCTCTTGTGGCAGTTTCGTGATTTTGATTCCATATTGGTCGGAGCTGCCAGTACTTTTATTTGGCCGATGGAAAGACACGGATTGACCTAGTGGCATAACCAATCGCCATTGGTCTCTCCAGAGTGTAGCCTTTGATGATATATACTGCTTTTTATGTGGGGCTAGTGACTGACTAAACCATTCAACTATGCTACATCAGGGTATGTTACTAAAGCGTTGCTAAAGATGGTGGCCGAGGAGGAGTTTAGAAGTAGACGTGGTAAGTTCATCTCGATGGATCCGTTGCAAATTCGTTTTTAAGGTCGCTACTATTTGCACAGTCCAATTATCTTGCTTCCTTTGTTAAGCAAACTATCACTACAGTGCATCACTCATTTATCTTTGATGGCCATGTTGATTGACTGAAACTCTGTCTCAAGTTGTTTTGAGACCAGACTTATTTGCTAGTGGACTTCAATACTTCTACTTCACATTCCGTTTAACATTTACCTTGTCTCTGTTTACAGAGTTACTGAGGGAAGCTTTCTATAGGAGTTCAGTGCACTTCAGATCTGTAACTCCGTAATGGATTCATTCTCAGAAGTCGATCTCTTCACTTTCAGGTTTAGAATTAAAGGCCGTCTGTACTGGCGGTTAAAATTGTAGTAAAAATTTATTTTGTTTCAACTTGGTGACAGACATTACAGCATTCAAAGGGATTTCGGAATGCGTAGAGAAGTGATTTCCAACGGGGTTGACCTAAAATTAAGTACATATCAGGTCATGCCTTCTTTTGGTGTTTACGACCAATAGCACTTGTAATGAGCGGTGGTGGATCTTCCAACTTGTTTATATGGATACAGAATCTAAAACTGCTGTGGCATTGATTTGCAGGGTTTATAGTGTGCCAAATCGTCACCGTGTCTGTTTCAGTGCATGTCTAGCTTCTGTAGCAGATTGCTGTCATGAGAGGTAGCACTTTTATCACTCGATAGCAAATCATTGCTCTGAGGACTATCAGACTCATTTTCCTCCCCATGTAGACAACCTTTCGGAGTTGGGGCAAGAGCTCTACAATTGTAACAAAGTGGAAACTCAGTAAATCCCTGACTACGTTTCTTGGTCAACTCTGCTGAAGACACCGGTTGGTATATCTGCTTTTCCACTAAAGGTTAAGATTCTACCAGCTCTTTCACCAGTTGCAACATTGGATTGTTTTTACCGGTCACAGAAATCTTCAGCACCAATCCTTGCTCCGCTGCTTAAATTAAACCTCTCTCGCGTTGCAGATAGTAAGGTGGATGAGACTGCTTTCATGTATCACTCAGTACTATACATCCTCAGATCCCTGCCACCAAGAGATTCCACACCGATAAAAGACCCCTTGACTTGGCTAGTTACTTGAGAGCTTTGAGCGTTTGGTTGCGAGGATGCAAGCGAAGAGGATGCCCTCTGTATGCCCAGACATTCCACCATTTGGGACATACATAGAAAGACTTGCAAAAAATGGGAAAGGACTCGCGAGACACAAACAGGAACGAAGCTACCCGGACTGGACGGACGAACTCCAGAAGCGTTTCATGCATTTGCTTCGTTGCGCTGTGCATGAGTATTTGCTATACAGAATCCGAGATACAAATCTTGCATATATAATGTAAAAGTAAGTCGGAATCATAACCCGTTGATCTTCAATATACACAGCTAAGGTAGCACTAGCACTTCTTGTACTGCGTGCACACGTTATGCGAATGGATCAAGCTTCTATCACATTCTCCCCATAACCCAACCGATTGTTTTTGGCCACATAAACAATGGTTTTCGCTTTGACTAATATCTCTCACCTACAATGTTTCTTATTAGAGCACTACTCTCTACTACTTTTGTGCTTCTATAGCTCTCTATTTATCGCATATATTTAGCATACTAGCGGCGGTTCTTTCTGCTTTCCAACTATATTCCTCACCCTACAGCTATATATACGAGGTATTTTCTCCACTTCTGACCCTACAGATGATACACTGGTCAGTTATGTATACAGCATTGACTGTTTGGCGTTCGAAGTTAATGGATCTCTGGAGCCACTCCATACCATCTATTCTACATTTACAGTCCCATAGTCTGATTCATCCATTTGCGTATTGCGACTTCCTTTGATCTGACTGCTTTTGATCTGATTTAAGGACGCATAATTTACAAGTAAGATGCATATACAACTGCTGTATCAATTACAGCCCAACTAGAGCTGAGGAGATTGACCAAGCCTATACAGAGATTACTACATTTTCAACAGACTATGATCTGATAGTATAGTCACTATACACTATGAGCATCAGCTTTACCTCTTTGCAACACTACTTATGACCCGCGTTCTATTTCCAACTTATTGCGATAAATGTTTCATCATCAATTGCAGATTGGCACCCGGAAGTGCTTGAGGTTGAGGCCATTGTGCCCCGGCTGGTATCTTGACTCTTTTAAACCCTTCTCGCAAATAGAGAGCCTCAGCACCAGCGTTGTTAACATCAACGTGAAGCGCCATAGAACGGCAGCCCCAGGTACGAGCAACTCGTTGAGCCTCGCGCATTAGCCTGCAGGCAATGCCTCTTCTTCTGCGTGACGGCCGCACAGCTACATTTGATACATACGCTATCCCTGTCCTGCAAAAACCATATCATGTGTGAGTCCAGCATCAAATTCTAGAAAGCCTATTAAACTTGCCCTAACAACAGACAGATGAAGGCGACGTGTACTTCCTCGTGATAAAGTACACTTGCCTCTGAAATCATCATGATTCGTCAGGTAACATTCTCGATAAGGTACTTGAGGTATGATACTGATGGTATACCTTCGACGATTCAAGGGTTTTCTTCGTGGAAGAAACTCTGCAAGTGTGTCCATGGTCATTGATCCAGAAACCCTTTTAGAGAGGTCATCTACTTCAGTGTTGTTCATACTTATCATCAAGTCGCCCAGATAAGAGGACTCTACAGCCACCAAACATATTCGTTTCTGATCCGCTGGCAGTGTAAGATTGCCAAGCATTGTCATTGCCCTGTACCACAAAGTCCCAGAGTATTGAACAAACGGAAACAATGCACAATTCAAGTTTGAGTTGATTATTCCTGAAATACGTTTTTGCCATTTCAGTGACCTCAATAGACGACCCAGATTGAATGACCTCCAGATGTACCTTTGACTGTAAGCAAAGTAAAGCCCCCAAGAACCAACACATATGTTGCAGTGACGGATGGTTGCAGGTAAACTGGACAGCCTGCCGGACATACGCTTGAGCAAGTGCTTTCCACTAATTTGCCACTTCTTGGTAAAGCAGCAAGCAGCAAGTACCGAGGGTGCGGAGGTTGTGGATCTCATCAAGCATTACTCTGGATAGAAATCTCACTTCAACCACGAAAGTTTTATTTCGGTACTAGATTGTCAAACAGCTATTAAACTTGGAGTGATAGGATGCACGTTTGATGGAGGTGAACTAAATACCTGTCACTTCGCAGAATGAAGTCCATCGGAAACTTGACATGGGGAAAGAAAGCACCACAGTGAGTATCCGAAACTTCCCAAAAATCGGTTAAATAAGCCTCGCGGATAACGAGATTGGGACTGCATATTGCAGCCCGCCGAACGCCCGCACCGCCACTGCCAGTATGCAAAGTTTTAATCTGGGGACTGTTGTCCGTGTCGCCAGGTGTTGCAATATTGCACTTCACATTCACAACAACCGTTCCTAGGTCCCTTATGCGACATCGTCCTGAAAGTTCCGCCAGAGTACAAGCAGAATAGAATTATAAATTTACTGAATTGGAATCAGATTGAGTTGATTCAGTCATTCGCTATGAACATCAGCGCCATTGGTGGCCCCGAAGTTACAGTCTCAGCTCTGAGACTGTAACTTCTGAGTGTTTCGTTACGTGCCGTAGAAATACACGCTCACACGTGAAAGCAGAGTGGATTACCAGCAGACAGTTTTACAGCTGCAATTCATTAACTTGGTTAAACTCAAGCAGAGCAGACTACCACAACAGGCAAGTCCAACCAAGTAACCGGGACTAAGCATATGTCAGTCTCCGGGGTTTATCTCATGAACAGAAACCGCACTCACCACAGAAATATTGCTCACGAATTTTGGATGAAGACAGAAATTTGGCTCTGGAGGAAGCCAGTCCTGTTGAAAATTGCTGTGAAGCGCCTAACTGCATTCCCACTTTTGGCCCCAGATTGACTACTTCTACGAAATGGGGGTATGCTGCTCAATCTTGCATATGAATATCAATTCTAACAATTCTCTACTTCTGCTTCTCCGCGCAAATCCCCGCGTCCAAATTCTTCACCTCAAAATCTGTCCCCTCTATCCTTGCCTCCACCGTTTCAAAACGAAACCATTCAACACTTCATGTTCGCAATTCTCCCCAAAAATTCGTTTCACAAACTTCCGGTCCGAAACCGTTCTCATCGATCGGACGCCAAACTCCGATTTGTCCTGTCCTAACTGCGAAAACCAACGATTTTCGACCTTTTCTTCAGCAATCCTTTGTCCCCAAGGACCACATTTGTTGATCAGATTAGATCGAATAACTCGACTCTCCCTTCCAGTCGTTCCAGCTGTTGGCGTATAGCTAAAGAGAAAGTTTCTTTTGCGCATAACGTGGCCGGGGTACTGATCGATTTTCCTCGGGCTAATCCAAATCCATTCACTCAATTTCCACTGCATGTCTTCGTTATGATTCTCCCGTAACTAACACTCCTCATGTGCTATGCGGGGTGACGGCCGTCCGGCGTGGTGGATGGACGGAACTGACAAGATTCTCTCTATATTCATCTATTGGAAGGATGTGATCACATCCACTTATTAGGAACGTTATTGAGCTAAAACAAGGTTAATCTACGGTCGCGAGGGAGTTGATATCGGTCATAGAGATCAGTATACAATCGGGAATGGAGAACATAAGGGTTTCGAGTTTTGAAAGAGTAATACTTATCTAATTTAATACTTCCTGCTGATAAGATTGACTGCGAGTTTAAATTTATCGAGAAATACAGAAAATTCAAAATCTCATAGAAATAACATCAAGCAAGCAAGCATTTAAGCCGAGTTAATTCCGCTTCACGGGTGCGTATACTGTTGACTGATGTTTTACATCAAGCTAAACAATAAAATAATAATTAAATGTAATATATGGATAAATGGATATCTAAATATCAGAAAAAGGCTTGTTCATACTCACGGGTTCGCAATCCCGTTACTATTTTTGGTTGCATGACTTCCATGACCCATCAGAGGCATCAAGGCCTGACAATCCTATGTGGCACCGTAACCATTGCCCTGGAAGGTTTGACAAGCTGATATGGCGAATATTCTTATTCTTTGACTTCGATATCTTATGTCATTTCATTGGGGCTTAGCCCCATTTTACCTCTTTTGTCTCACCCTTGTACGGCTTGACGGGTCTTCTCGTCCTTCGTGTTTTCTACGCGTTCGCCTTTTTTTCCCATTTCATCGCATTTTATAAGAGTTTATCTGACTCATGCGATATGTAAGTGCACCCTCAACAATGAAAGTGTAGGGAAATCGTTTGGTAAGCTTTATATACAATGTCAACTTGCGGATAGTGTCATTTTCAATTTAGAATGTTCTTGTGACTGCTCTGAATCTAGATTGGAAAATTACCAGTGCTATCATCAAGCAATCAAGTTCCAATATGTAAAGGAGCGATTTCTGCGTGGAGACCCATAAATGCAGATGCCTCTATTTTCCTCTTGTCCCGTCTTCTTACTCCTATCTTAAATTGAAACTTTGGTTCAGGACTTGTGTCAAACACTCGACATTCTGAACTGTTTGAAACTATGCAGTTTCAGCTGTATGGTTTCTTTCCATCGAGCTTCTAATGTAAGCCAATCTCTGTCTCTCTCGGTCCTCTATTGTCGACTTCTTGTAGATTAAAATATCGTGTTGCACGATATTTCGGAGATGCACATAACGGTGTTATCAAATTCACTGGGGTATATCTAGGCATACTTTCAAGTGTCTTATAATGTACGTTTCAAAAAGTTTGATGACATAGAAAGTGTTCGCCATCTGTCTTTCCAGAAAACTTCTGATATGATCTTTCGTCTCATCTACTAGGAAGTTGACTAATTCAGAATTCCGCAAGATAGAGATCAACTTATGTTACTAGCTGCGTGGGAAGGCAGAGCAAAACGAGGTACTACAATCACAGTAAATAAGCA
Organism: Lunularia cruciata; assembly: GCA_948567375.1. Classification (NCBI taxonomy): domain Eukaryota; kingdom Viridiplantae; phylum Streptophyta; class Marchantiopsida; order Lunulariales; family Lunulariaceae; genus Lunularia; species Lunularia cruciata. The sequence goes on along the minus strand of OX419755.1, from coordinate 74,405,037 downwards.
ACAGAAAGGAAGTGGCAGGTAGAGATATTTCAGCTATAATGCGGATTATTTGGGAAACGATCGCTAGTATCGAGTTCGAGATTTGTATCTGTATCTACTTCTGAGCAAATCAGATATTTCAGCTCACTGATTTAGTCTCACAATCTTTCCAGATCCTGTTCAGACTAATGAATGGATTTGATCAGAAGTAGTTACAAATCCTTTCTTGATGTCTGACCTTCTGGCAGCTCAGAAACTCTTTTCGGCTTCCAGGATTGTTATACATGCCAAAAGGTCGCAGACCGCTCATAGTTGGCGGCCATTTCCTTAAGAGTCCAGGCAAGCACGTTGGCGACTTCTGTTGCAACCTGGTCTTCGAGTGGCCATGCTCTTGGCTGTAGATTCAGTGCAGTTAGTTGAAAAGACTCGCTTCCTTACAGTGTCCATACCTTGTGTTTCTGTAGACGAAGCAGTAGTGCTGCAGGTACTAAAGGCTACTAATAATTCACAATCTCTGGTAACCACGTTTTGCATAAACAGGGTGTACCTTGTTTTCCTTACTTTGTAAGGAGACTCCGCCACAAACTTGATATGATTCAAGAATTAAAACGCTTTTCTGGTCACAGATGGACAGCGTCCAAGAAGGGTGGATTCCTTTGGGAATAAAGTATTTGCTGACGCAAGGGATGCCCTGACTGCGACTTTGGTTCGAGATGAGGTAGTATTGGTCAATTATACTTTCTTGACTATAATCACATTATCACACACTTGAGATTCAGATATACAAACTTTAATGAGCATGCAGAAGCTATCCGTTCACCTTGCCTCTTTTGTTATGAAAGGAGTTGTCAACCATGAAGAACTCAGAATAGAAGCTCTTTACGCAGTGTCTGGACAAAGTTGCCGATGCCATCCTACATGAAGACAAACAGATCTTGAAATTTAAAACTTTGAAATTTCGAAACGGCCGGTATCTTTCCTGTTTACTTATCGCAGACAGAGAAAAGCAACAAACGAAGTAGAGTTACCTCTCGCCGAATCTTGCGACTCAAAAGTGCAGCACCTTTCCGTATGGTTGGGCTAGAGGCATCCTGAATTGCAGATTGCAGTGTATTGACAGCCTCCAAGAATTCTTGATCACTTTCAGGTGACAGAATTTTTGGTTTCAAGGGGTTAGGGGCCACTCCAATCCACGTCATCCGTTCTGCCCAATAAAATTGGTCCAACAGGAAAGGACATATGATCTGCATCAGGTTTCATGAAATGAGATGGCCAAAACAGGTCAAAACTGGGCCTGCTGCCTTATTGAAACTGAACATGTTCTCGAAGAAGAGAAGATCAGAAGCGGACCTGGGGAATCCCGGACCATATAGCAGCAGCAGTAGTTCCACTGCATCAACACAAGCAACCAACCAGCTAGCCACTTTCAGTTCTTTCTGTTATGCGCATTGGAGAAAATATAAATACGCACGAGAAGTCTTTGATCGACTGGAGTTGACAGTGCAAATGGTCTCCAAACGCAATGGTCATCCCACTACGCCCTGTAGGAAGATGCATCTCGAGTCAATCTTCATAGTCAGCTTCTAAGATTGAAGGAGGATCTGATGACCCGAATAAATTTCTCGAAAGCTAGTTAGAAACACTCTGACCTGCCACCGTGGTGAATGATGACAGAGAGCTGTGGAAATAGCCAGCGGTAAGGAACTGATCTGCATCAAAGAAGACATTTTTTTTATATAAGTCATCCGAGTTTATCAGAGAAGTATGATTCCATCTCCATTATTTCTTTCCGTCCACAATACAACATCGTCTTGGTTTTGATCGATTTACCCAGAAAAGCAGAACAGACGATTGTTGCCCACAAGGACCCCATCCTTCAAACGAGAAACGTCGTCTCTCTGGCCGCAATTCACTACATGGTCCTCCACGGTCCTGGATGCATGGCATAAGAGAACAATCGTAGAGATCCCATCATAATCACGCTTAACAAGTCCTATTATGATAACTTCCACGAATGACCCTCAAGCAAGACGGTCACCATGCCCAAATAGTTCTATGCAGCAAATATACTAGCATTGATAACTTAGTTTATCCGAACAAAGCTCAGGTAAATCCGGGTACATCGGTTCAAGTAATCCACTAGGACCTTTTAATCACATTTGGCAAAAAGAAGAACTTTATTTTGCACTCGAAACAGATCTCACCTGCTGGATTTTAAAGATGCTATAATAGCCGCATCAAGGGCTGTGTAGGAAGCGGTGAATAAAATGGCTCGTCTATCAGTAGCTTCCAGAACTTTAAGGATAACCTTCAGGAAGGCCTCTGGGTTCTTCAAGTAGCCCATGCTGCAGGAGATTCACGACTACTGCCATATCAACGCATATCATACTTCCCAGATCTTTCTATCGGACTAAAGTAGTTCGAACATTTACTGGTGTTAGAACTCCGTTCTTAATAATAATAGCAGATGGACTGAAGCGAATCAAATGATGGTCATAATAAGCGGAATTTTAAGAGCTCGCAATAGCTGAAAATCGTAGAGATTACCTTCCAATTGAGCTGAATCCGACAAAAAACGGCAAGTTGCTTGCTCTGCTATTCTCTGATAAGAACTCCAAAAGTTTCGGTGGGTATGGACCAGGCAACATGGGTCCGACTGCATTCCGGAGGTCATCTTCTTCCCACTCCGTTGGTGCGTACCAGAATCCACAGACATGGACGGTTTTCGGCCAGTAGTCTACAAGAGTAGGTTACTGTTAAGATCTGTCCATTCTCATGCAACTACTGAAGTTTCCTCATGTGGCTAGCGTATCACATAAGGGATGGTCAATTGTGGTCATTCGGAACCTCCCAATACATGTATGATAGAGGAAGATACCTGGGCATTCAACCACTCCCGAGCTAAATCCATACCTGAGAACACATCGAAATTCTCAGTCATTATCAGATCTGAAACATGAGGGGAGCTACGGGAAACAGCTAAATAGTTCTACAGTGTTGTCTAGATTAATGAGCAGGTGGAACACTCCGAGACTTACATTACTGGTGGTGCTCGTGGCCAGCACTGAGACACAGGCAACTCTGTGAAAGGATCCTGCAGTGCAAAGAATGTCGAAAGGGAATTTCAGAGACATTAGAGAGGAAAGCTCCATTTGCTGCTGTGAGCATCCGAAGATTAAGTTGGAATGATCCGAATCATGTAAATTAGAAGCTAGATTAGTGTAATTGCAAACAGTTTCAGTAATCGAGAGACAGGATAGTTTACTACACTGTCAAGGGACAAGCGCTGAGGTGCAGAGTGTCAGTGCGCCAAGCCGTCCAACGTTCCGTAAACAGAGGCCACATCCAATGCATAACTTCACCCCAACCTACCTGCAGTGACCAAACAGATAAGGTACATGGATATTCAAGTGTAAGTTTGTACTTTTAATTGGCCCTTCAGGCCCCTGAGGACTTGAGAAATACGCATTAATTCATCGACTGTGATATCAGCAGACAGAGAGTACATGGAGTATGTATCCGAGGTACAATCTTGTTAGACGATTTAGATAATGTTTGCAGTTGGGAAGGACCTGCTAATCTCATGTTTTTCACAAGCTTGACCACTCTTCCTATGCCAGCCATGAACATACGACTGATGGTATTGATAGCAGCTTCTTTCAGCTACCAGTGGAGATTATTTTTTCTCATATTTCCGTACCTTGACAACTAGACAACCACATGCTCAGTTCGCTGGATAAACAGTAGAGGCTCTTACCTCTCCAGGCTCAGCTCTCTGAAGACGCTTGTAAAGGAACGGGCGCGATGAACGGAACTGTCGTTCAAATGATGCAGGTGCACTAACAAGGTCACCAAAGAATATATTAGTCATCCATCAGACAGGATTATCATTATATCAGCAGCAAACGAGGTACTCTTAGCAAACAGAGTCAGAAGATTAAATTTCTCAACGACAAAAAGTAACATCTTTACCCGTGACGCGCAAGAGACGTTAGATTATCAGGCCAATAGATACTAGAGTAAAGAAGATATGCCACTTCATTGATTCAAAGATGCTATGAGGAAAAAAGGCCACGTCTCATCACATGATAAGGATGTTAACCACATACACTTTCTATACATTTTGCATCGTTTATTCAAAAGATAGTGATTAAAAAGTTCTTTGAAATTTGATGAAAACATTTGTTACAGCTGTTTAAATTAGCTGCTCTTGCAAGTGAAGTGACTACCTGTAAGGTACAACGTAGGGCGCAACAACAGCACAACGGGCATTATAGAGTTCTGCCAGATGCCAACCTTCCTGATCACCATGCCAAGCAATCATGGTTAGCTCGCGCAGTCTATGCAGAGAGCGAGTTCCTGGCAAGAAAAGCGTGCTACGCCTTAGAAAGGCCAGTAAGCAAATCTGGTTCACAGGCTTTAAGGAACTGTACACGCAGGCTTTCTAAGATAAATCTCTCCTAATGGCCACAAGTCAGTTATAGAGAACAAACCAGCGCAAAAAAGTTGAAGATGATGAGATTCTGTCTCCCATCTTCTTCTTGTCCAAAGACTTGATCGACAGCTGATAGGCACTCTTCACGGTGACGTTTCTCTAATGAAGCTTTCCACTGATTTTCAACTGAACGTGCCGTACAGCCAGAATAGCAGCCTTAGCAGTAAATCAACCCTCGATGTGAGAAAGCCATTTATACGCATCTAGCCATGCCATTGTCGATCGTTATATGCATCAACATAAGATTCTCATAAAGTGCTCAAATGGTCGAGTGTCAAAACTTGTCAAGACAATCAACCGGTAGAGAAACTCATCCAACCTGGTCCCGGAAGATTTCCCTGCAGATTCTGAGCACATGCAGCTTCTGGTGGTAAGGAAACAGGAACTGTGGATACTGGATGGAAGCGTACTCCTAGGGAAGTAAGGCGCCTTTCCAAAAACTGTAAGAAGAAGAAAGCAACATAATTTCGAATCAATCCTGGCTTTTGCTTGGCCACGGTTAACCCACCATACTTTAAAAGATTACACTTTCGGTTTTCAAACATGTGTACATACCTCGTGAGCAGAATGGGTAACAAAAGTTATGGCGTAATTCTTCTCACTTGTTGCTAGTTTCGCCACCACAACCTGAACGCATCAAGCTTGTAACGTTTCTAAGCTGCGTGGAAAAATAGAAATGCGTACAAATGCAACGAAAGCCATTTTGTCAAGAGTTAAGTCTTTCCGGCGTTCTACTATAAGTGAGCAAAAAATCAAATTACTTCAGGGACCAGGTAGCAGACTCACAGCAACAGGCAAAACGTCTCCAATGGTCCCAAAGGCTAGGACGGCAACGTTCATGTGTTTTCTCGTATGTTCCATTGCTTTCGCTCAAGCGTGACTCTCCATCCCTGGAAGTGCCAATACCTTGAATTCACCGACCTTACCACTCCACTGCAGCATCAGCTACGGCATTGGGAATATCCTGCAATGCTTCCAAGACGCTTGCAATTTTCCTCCTTTATTTTCCTGTTTGTGCGATTGGCGCAACGGTTAAATGACCCGAACAGACGAAAACGATCCAAAAAGGAGAAACGGATTGATTTGGTCGAGAAGCAGAGGATGTATAGCACTGCAGTCCAGCAAACAAGAGCAGGGAAAGAGAGTGTAATGCACTGGACGAGCAATTGACTGCTCACAGGGGTAAGAAAGTCATACGTCCTAGAACTGCAATGTCCTTTCAGGAATGTCCAGCCTGCAGTTTACAAACATAGAGATTACAAGGATTTAGCTGGCGCATGGATTTAGTTCTTGCCCTTGTTCTCTGAATCTTTTCGTCTATGTTGGGATTTCCATGTCCTTTAGATGATTCTGACTCCTGAAGCATTGCTAGTTCAATGCTCCCCGCAGCTTCGTCCAATTCTTAGCAATTTCTGGACTGTATCACAGTTATTCCTCCCCCTCCCTTACAACGAGGTGTCAAACTCGGAGAGAGGACGTTATGAGCACAGAATATTAAGACTCTCGAGTACTTCTTTCCTTCTCAACTCTCAACTCGTGAACAAGAACGAAATTCATTTGAATGGGTTACTTCAATTTGCAGTGAACAAGTGGACTGGGAAATTGGATACACCAGCAGCTCTTCTACTAACTGGCACTTCCATCCTTTGAGGACCATGTGTCACATACACCTCGTGGACGGCTGTTGAGGGAGTAACATCAACCAGTTGTTATTCTCGTAATACCGCGTCAATTTTAGTAATCCTATAAACCCACATTCTTCACCTTTGGCACATATGCATATTAACATCCACTTAGTACGTCTACTTCACTTTGAACTGCCGTTCTGGATTTTACTCTGCCAGTTGGGTGGTTACCCACACCGTTAATCACTCCCAGCTCCGAATGGGGATGCTTACCTCATTCATGGCTTGTTCAATTCTACACCACCTAAAGCTAGTTCCATCAGAGTAGTTGCTAAACCTAGCTTGGAGAAACAAAGTTTCAGCGTATTCTCTCATCATGATCGAGGTCGTAAACACCAAGTCATCGCTAAACAAAACATTCAAAACATTTCGAAGCGCTAAACATTCATTACATTCAAAACATTTCGAAACGCTAAACAAACACACAATTTAAGAATCGCTCCAGACTTTAAGTTGAGAGAAACAGAAAGAACTTGCTTTTCTAGCTCTAAATGATTTAAGCATATGTAAACTTACATTTGATTTACAACGGACTTGTTAACCAAAACAAAAGAGGCAAAACCCTCTTTCTTCAGTCCATGTTACATAGAGATACTTTCTCGGTGACCCTATGGAGAATGCATATAGACTGTCAGTGACAGTATTTTTGAGTAACTTCCCTCTCATGCATTCAACACTCTCCTCTGCATGGCAGTTGCTCTGGAAAGTGAAAGTGAGAGTAGTCCACAGACAAAGGACTTTATAGCCGGTATGTAAAGGAGATTATAGTCCATTGGAGATGTAGCAACAACATTTCTCATTCATTTACAAGGTGGAGTCCTTCCTCCCAAACATCTCATGATGTCACTTCCTTGAGGACTCTTCTTGTCCTGCTGGTTAGAGCTCCAACTAATTAGCAGAGTTGATCCACCCTACACAGAAAGGGGGAGAAAGTCTCTGTGTATTCAGCACCTTAGATGAAGCATCTTCTGCATTGATTAGTTGTAGAAATTAACCAAAAGTTTTATTGTTCGAGTCTTCCCAACTTGAAGTTTAAATCTTGTCCACTTTATCCGTTCCCATAAAAGCCCTTTTGCCTATCCTCTGAGTGCATCTGCTTTTGTAGAGAAAGAGTGTTTTTTATTACATTACTTAAATTACAGGAATTGAGGAATATATATTACTGCACACTGGATGAGACTAAAAGTCAAAAGTTCACTTTTTTATGAAGTCGAACTAGATCATATCAGTGATTATTTCATTGAGGATTGAATGCAATGAGGAAGAGGACATTTAATACCAGGGGTGTCAACTGCGAGTTTGCATGATCAAACAGAAATAGTGGAGTAGGATTTAAAGATTAATAAGTGTAAATATTCTAAGTCGAGAAATATCGTCATATAAGGGAGAAAGGTCCGCTAGTGTATAGTCTAGGGTATGTCTGCCGCCAGATGTGACCGGAGACCGGGCCAGCCATGTTTAGCAGAGGTTGATAGGGATCTGACCGAGGTACTTGCGACCTCTTTGTACAGCTCTTCAACACAGACCAACGGATTTCCAAGACGGGCACATTTGTCTGTCGGACAAAGTGTCGCGACCTTTGGATTCGGACCGAGCATTTGATGCTCAGCTAGTGCCAGCAGCAGGCAGGCGATGGGAGGACACACGCTAAAGCTCTGTGTGTGGGAGTGCCGCTGAAGGAGCTGCTGCTCTTCGCTCTTCCCTTTCTCTTCGATTATCGAGCGATGCGATCAAGCAGATTGAGCTGCTAGGCTAAACCAAAGCTGTGGGAAGAGATCTTGAGGAATCTGCCGCAGTCACTCGCAGTGGGCAAAGCAAAGCTAAGGTCCCCTCGAAATAGATATCGGGTAGTGTGTTGTTGCCCAGGGAGGGACCCGAGGGTTGAATCGAGGTCGGCGTGATGGGGACGTTGGGCCGAGTTCTGTACACAGTGGGGTTCTGGGTGCGCGAGACGGGGCAGGCTGTAGATCGCCTCGGGTCGAGATTGCAGGGGCATTATGCTTTCAAGGAGCAATGTGAGTGGCTTTCTGTTTTGCTTCTGATTGAACTCGATAGAATTTGTGAAACTGCTGGTTTAGGGCTTATAGGATTCAATTGTGATTTTGCGTGTTTGTTGGTTGGGATCATTGTTACGGTCAGCTATGTTTGTCAATTGGAGAAAGAATGGTCTGAGATTCTGGGAAGGAATCGCGTAGCAAGATCTGTGTTGGCTCTCCGTTTTCCTCCAGTTCACCTCGCCCGGGCTGTTGACAGTCTACTCCTCAGACTTGCTACTTTTTACTTCTTCCCCACATTTCATACGTGTAAACGCTAAGGAATTTTTAATCTTCTGAGGTTGGGAATTTATCATTACTTCTCACTTCAACTGCTTTCCTCTGTATTGCTTATTCTGTGGAGAGGAAGGCCAGAAGATGAACGAGGCATCCTTTTTTTATCGTTGCTTCCGGATTCAGCAGTAGTACTGCTGTCACTAGTACTACGTTCACTACGAATGTATATCATGTGCCCCCCATCATCTCCAGTTGCATGTGATTGCAGCTTGAGCTCTGCGATCGTTGTCGGCATGTGTGACATAGCTTCTAGTTTAGATGTGGTTGCTAGTGCCCTTGAGCGAGTAGTACAAACTGGCATTAATCTGATGATGTTGGTGCATACTGGGAATGGATCTAAATGTGGGAGTCGATTTAGTTGTGGTTAGGTGACAGTATCACTTGCCGGATAAGGAATCAGTGGTATATTGAAATGTTCCCATGCTCTTGAAGTGATTCGATACACGATTGATCTATGATCGTCGCTCCGGGGATCCTGTTGCCCTTTGCCCATTAAACCTAACAAAACAGCGGACAGCGAATTCAGGCATTCATAAAAGCAGAGCTGAATACCAGCTGTGTCCCACCTCAATCTTGCTTTCTATGTTACGTCCCTTATCATTTCGTCATAGCACCAGTCTCATCTCGAAGGAATTCCATGGCAGCATTCATTTATCTCTTCCTGCATAGACAACAAGTGCACTTGAATATTTCCTTTTGGACTGCAAATAATCTTTTGGTCTGCTGAAAATTATTGAGACCATTCTTATCCTTTGAAGAAAGATCATCATTCTTATCTATTGAAGAAACTGTGTTTATCTCTATACCTTGTACACACGACGTGCTAATCGCTCCAATGATCAACGACTCGCAGTGTCCAGGCATCGGACCATCATGAACATCTTCGACAAGAAACCCGAGATTTCAAGCAATGCTTTTGTGGCTCCTAGTGCTGCTGTAATAGGAGATGTTCACATTGGTGAGAAATCATCGATTTGGTACGGCTGTGTGGTTCGGGGTAAGAAACTTTGGTTTTCTTAGTGGCTTGGGGATGTATTACGTGCGACTTGAAGGAACAGTCCTCACTCTGTTGTCAACATGTCTTGGAAGTTCTTCGAACGTTGCATATAATCTGGTCGCCTAGGACATGCATCCTGTCTTTGTCATGTAGGTATACTCGCCTCGCACTTTTCAGCAAAATCTATTTTACTACATATTCAAGAGGAATAAACCGCGGGCAATTTGATCTTCATAAAGTTTTATTGCGTGTTGTATTCCTTGTCTTTTGGTCCTACGACACATTAACCAACGACAGCGGACTTCCATGCCGGACTATCAAGTTCCATTAGCTAGAGCAGTCGATTCCGATCTAATGCTTCTGCTGTGCTCTTGGAGCACCGATGGGACAGACAGTCTGTTTCAACAGATTTGCATGGAAGAGATTAGGGTCACACACGCTTTGCGTGAAGCAAAACTGAGTCACTGATAGACACAAGTTGTTGATGACTTAAATTTGTTCTTTTCTTTGTAGGAGACGTGAACTACATCAGGATTGGATCTGAGACGAACATCCAGGACAACACCCTCGTCCATGTGGCCAAAACGAATGTCAGTGGCAATGTCGCTCCCACGATTATTGGGGACAAAGTGACCGTTGGTAAGGTTACTTTTCCTCTTATCCGCAGTGACTGTGTTCGTGTTGGGATTACTGGAGAAGACCATGGGTACTTGTGTTCTGTGAAAGGAGTGACGTATTTAATATGCGTGGCTAATATGTGAAAGATCGCAAGCGTGGTAAGCTTGTATCTTTACTGTCGGTTATAGGTAAGTCGAATTGGAAAACGATTAAACTTTAGAACTCATGGCCCAGCCAACGCAGTTCAGTTCTTGGTTTCTTGTACTCAACCTCAATTAGGGCCTTCTGGTTTATTCTTCGTTGATTTTCCTTACAAAATCACGCTTACTATCATCGATTCGCCCGGACTTGGGTCTGCGCAGGTCACAACGCAGTTTTACATGCGTGCACAGTCGAGGACGAGGCTTTTGTTGGCATGGGCGCAACCATCTTAGATGGTGCAGTTGTAGAGAAAGGAGCCATGGTCGCTGCAGGAGCCCTTGTCACTCAAAACACACGTATACCTGCGGGACAGGTGAGATTACTTTTTGAATGTCATTTTGTTATCAAGACTCGCTTAGGCCGGACTGTCAAAGACACACTGAGCATCAACTCTTCTTTTCTCGTTTGGGATGTCAAAGTCTACACTTATTTCAAGTCCATAGTGTTTTAGCCCGTCTGCTTCCGAGATATTTTGTGGAACTCTTCAGTGTGCACTTCTTGGTGATATTCAAGTAATTCTTTCTGAGTAATACGGTATGATTTTCTTTTGTCTCTCTAGATTTGGGCCGGTAATCCTGCAAGATTTATGAGGAATCTCTCAGCCGAGGAGCGAGCATTTATTGGCAAGTCAGCCGATAACTACGCTAGTTTGGGGGTTACCCATGCTGAGGAGAATGCCAAGAGCTTTCAGCAGATCGAAGGAGATATTGAGCGCCGAAAGAAGGTCGCACAACAAAGTGACGACTACGATTCACATCTTGGCATTGTACGAGAGAAACACCCGGACTTGGCATTCCCCGACAAGTCTGGCTCCAGGGGTCCCCACTGATTTTCTCAATCCCAACTTTGGGAGTTGTGCAGGTATCAATAGTTAAATGCTTGCTGTTGTCCACTGTAATAAACTGGTCATCAAATTGGGCTTGGTCTATTCGATCCATTCTGTATTTGAAAGAGTGGAGCACCACTCTGCCTTCAGTTTTGGTAAAAGTAATCGCTCCAGCTTTGAGATTGCTGGGAGAATGGTCTCCTAAAAAAAGATTGCTAAAACATGCAATTTGGTTGTCAATTTCAAGATTCATAGCTCTCAGGGAGCTCGGCAAGTATACTTTGACAGAAACGCATCTAAGATTGTAGAAGGTCATTTTCTAGGCTTGTCGTGGTCGAAGTACCAATCAATTTGGAGTTAATTTGTGCAGCTCTCATTCTGCTCCTTCAACTTAATTTGAGAAGTTGAGTTGAAATAACGAACTTGGATAGACCAAGTTGGGACTGCGCTGTTCGTTCAACTGTCTTTATTGATTTAATGATCCTCGATAAGCACGATTCTGACGATGAGAAAGGCTTTGGATGTTGAGGAGATGGTAGTCTGTGGGAGAGGTGGAGTGGTTAGGTGATAGTTTCAGTAGTGAGTGCGAATCGATATGTGTGATTTGCGTACCTCTCATTCAAGATGGTGGAAACTCGTCCAAAATGTAGCGAACTCAAAACACGAGGAACCTTGTGTCTGTCCTTCGAACTCACGATGTTGTCAAATCTGGTTCCTCGCTCAGAGTATGAACGGTGAGCTAGCGAAACTAGTGCAAGAGTTATAGCAGACTGCGGGGAAGAAGCAAGGTGGAAAGCATCGGACTGTAGCTCGGATATTGGTCTTTCTTCTAGTCTTTGTCAATTGGTTCGTAGATAGAGGGCATCCATTTTATGGCGTTTGAATGCTCTCATGAGCCTGGTAAGAAGAAAATTTGGTTTCCTGCACAAAGGAAGCTGAATTCTCGACGGATTGAGCAATGTCGAAATAAAGGAATGAAACTGTGTTGGACGAAATTGATCGCAATTTGACCATGTTGATCTCTGGCAGATGATACGCAAGTCCGGAGAGTTGACGAAAGTCAGTGAGCTTATCCTTGACTAAGAGGGTTACAACCTCTCATTTACATCACCCTTGCTTCGGTGGTCTCTGCATCCATGTACCTTGAGAGTGGGTTGTTTCTCGATATGTTCTTGTCACGCAGCACCTTTGACTTCTTGTGTATCATCTTGCTTTTCTCTGCGGGTCCACTCTCTTGAGAACGATAATCTCTACCCAAACTACCTCTTGTCAGGAATCAGGAATCATGGTTGTGTTGACCCTTTTGTGAGTGAATATCGGAACTTATGAACATGACATTATTCCGAATATATGACATATTCTTATCCTTCCTTCTTCCTGTCCTTTCGTCTCGTCCACCACCAAAACTCGCTTTCTCACGCATCGATAAGCGAGTTAGGGTCTAACCAATGAGTCAAACGAATACCAATTGGGATACGTCATCAGGACTGCATGTTTGGTACTTCCCTTAGAGTAGCTTCTAACGTGAAAGTTTCTCTGCGAACATTCTGTTGTCCATGATTTCACGTAGTTTCTGTACTGTTCCTTCGAGTTCTTTGTTTCCCGCAAAGCATTCACCATTACAGATCAATACAACATCGTAGGAGTTGTCAGTGAACTCTCTTCTGCAGGGCCGGCAATAACGTATCCAACAAGATATTCAAAGCAGATAAAACTTTCTAAAGTAATTGGGCCCTTTGCAATCCCTCATTTGCTTCCTCCTGACCGTAGCACAACGTAAAACACGGCGTAAATGATAACCCTACAGAGCATTGGACTCCCATCTCAGCATGCCATTTTCCCTTTTCTGTTGGTCGGAACGGATCAGTTTCAGAGAGGCATTGACAACAGCAGGAGGATATTCAACTCCGATTTCCAAACCGAAACTCATGTCAGCGAGCATGGACAATTCTTGAATCATAAGACATGTTTGCCATACGCATGCGCTATTCACGCCTTCCATGTCAAACATCGCATTGTCCACATCAAAAGAGGCGACTTTCTCTGAGATCATACGGAACGTCTCGAGGAAATACGATTAGTAACGTATCATTGAAAATCTGCCTTGTCTCCATGTTGGAATTGGAATTATGCGAAGGCATCGAGGTGTTTTGCTATGGCCGCTAGCATTTGGGTTTTTCTATGAAGAAAATTCTGGATAGATTCCGTAAACTTCTACGGGTGTCTCAAACAAAATTTGACGGAGTGTGCCCCATAAACTTGTAATGGTTCTGTCCACGGCAGTAAATACACTGACGTTGGTCTTAATTTTCGAACTCAACATTCTTCGAGTTTCCTATAAAGTTCAACATTCATGAGAATTCCAGTAAGCATCTATATGGACATTTCTGACTGCAACTCAATCTTATAAGGTGTACATACAACTTCTCCGTGACAAACTCCATCCACACGAAAGAAGAGATTGCGAATATCACAAGTGAAGATACATGATAAAGGCCGCTTATTTGAGACTTGAGATCACATCATTTTCTTATTCTCCAAAAGTACCCATGAGCGTTTTGGTGACCTTTCTTCTTCCTATTTGTTTTCCCAATTCTTTTGGTTTTCAATTCTTGATTCGTTCTCCTTTTTAGTATACAATATTCTTGAAGACTCTTGCAATTGCAAAAGTGTGATCTATTATGCGTTTTTCATACCTCAGCTGACTGTTGCACAACTACAATGTACCTGACCTGGTGCTTTTAAATCCCTTTATAAATAAATAATGGTATAAATTGATAGGAGCTTGCACGTATACAAATTTCCTTTGCCCATAAAGTTCGTGTTGAATAAGGGTATGTCAAATATTGCTGCCTTGTATTACGAGCAGACAACTCCCCATGGGGTACAAAGCAAAGCCATATGATACTATAAGTAAGTGTAAGATATATTTAGTGATCTTGTACATGGTAAAAATCTGCTAGATGGAAGAAAAAAAAAAGAACCAGTCAAGAAACAACGTCTATAAATTTTAATTTAAAGAATCTAAACCTGAAAATCTTTCATACAACTAATTAAGGTTGATAATTTAATTTGAGCATAGTCTGGATCCATATCATCTCATTTTCAAACGAACAAGGGAAAGCCATTACACGAATATGCTTTTACTAGCACTAACGGATCTCCCTCAAGAGTGCTCTGATTTATTTGCTTTGATGTGTAAACAAAATTTAATTACTTAAAAAACAATTCACATCGTGTGACCACCATATCGTTGAAATTGGAAGTCCCTTCGTTGGATTCTACGTAGAGAAAATGGGGTATTCATGACATTCACTTTCTAGATATTTCAACATAGTGTATCGGACCAGAAAGGTTCGACTTATCATAGAAAGAAACAAAGGTAATAAATCATACATTATGAGATCTCATCTCATTTAGAGCATTTACTGTTCGATATCTAAAGTGGTTAGTGCATGGGATACCTAAATTTATGTGAATCATTGGCTTCACGACCAAAATAGCGTTACATGATGATGAATAACTTGAGTTCTACCCAGCGTCCTTAATATTATCAGAACTTATTTTATTATTCTATTTTATCGGCTTTTGGCTACCACGTAGAATTTTCTTTGAACCATGTTGAATGTCATTTTACCTGGTAATATTTATTTATTTCGTAGATTGTTTTTTCTCTCTCGAGATTAACTTTTCCTCGTCAAGCTTAGCACTTGTTCAATATTTTGTAAAGCCTCTTTATACCTTCATATTACGGGCTCTGCTTCTATTACATTAGATAGAGGACGACATATAGACTAGAAAGGCTTGAGATCTTTCAAAAAAGAAAGTCATTTTAAGGCTTTGGAAGACTGAGATCAATACTTTATATGTCCTTGGCTTGTGCGCAAAAGAATGGCATTCTCCCAATTAGGCTATGAACAAATTGGTTCCCATTATTTTCTATATACTTCTCTTTTCTCAAGTCTATTTAAGCTCTTGGGTAGTACTCCATTCTTTGGGATGTCAACTCTCAAGGCACAAGATTAATGTAGACTAAAGAACATGTGTGAGTATTTGAATATTTTAAAATTAATATACTATAAATTCTTAGTTTGGAAAATCTGTAAGACCTGAAATAGGACACATGCTCCCTTTTATATAAAATCCGAAAGGCATATTATTGTCTTTCCACACTGTTTAAGTCTCAGCTTTGGTTTTTTTTTTGTGTTGATCGTGATATGAAATATAAGCCATGAATTCCGTTGCCATCTTTGAGCGATATTTTTGAAGTTCTTGCCCTCGTCTCTCATTTTTTTTTTTGGGCCTAGTAGCCGCACAGAGGATCAAAGGATTTGCCCTAAAGTCTCACCATTCTTACTCCTTCATGATAATCTTGTCAGAAATAAAAATTAATAAAGAGAGACAACCATGGCCTCAAAATACAGCTTTGCTGCAAGAATAAGCGAGCTCATTTTCATATGAATTCATGCGATTCATTAATCCATTATCATATAAATAGCAGTCTCCCCATGATAAATTACAAATGTAAATGGCTTTATCCACTAATCAATGTATATTTTTACTAAAGGAGGTTGATAATGTTGCTAGTAGGAAAGACTGAAAGCAAGGTCATGCACTACCACACATTATCAAAACTTTCTATTGCTTTGATTTGTTCCATTTAGTAGGTTTCCAAAGTAATCAACGTTATTCACTTCTACTTTTTGTTATCATAGTATACTTATTCATATTTGAATTGAATTATCCAATATTTGGGTACACAAATTTTGGTGCTGCAAATTTTAGAACCAATGAGAATGTATATATAAAAGAGGAAAGATCAGCATGGTACTTGTAGTAGAACCAAAAACCACAGTCTGATTGTCCATTCATTGTAGAAATATTTTGATAGTTAAATTTTGCTCTATATGAGTTCTAGAGCAGAGTAAGAATCATCTATATTCTTGATCTAACAAAGTCCATCATTATTGCTTGATCAATCCAAATTCTGAGTTGCTAAATATTGCATTATTATATTTGCTTAAAAATCAATTTTGTTACAAAGTTAGATTTGTTGTTATTAACAAAGTTTGATTTGCTATTGATGTTGGAATTTTTTTTCTAAGATTGTATTTGGTTGATGCTGGAGTTAGTTGAAATGTTTATTTGAGGATAGAGTTTGGATTATTTATCTAATCTATCATGCACATGGAAGCACGCCACTATTATGTGGGTTGTCTTTCTACGTAGTGTATTGGTTGGTTGGACTTTTTCAATCAGTTTAGAGTTGATGTTATCTATCTTATTGACATAGATCAGGGAAGTGGAGCGCTCTTACTTTCATTTTACCAATTTATTTCTTGAGGTTGTATTTTTTGCTACGCTTATAGATTAAAAAATTTCACCACGTTTGATTTCACATTTCAATTTTTATTCTAATTTTCCAAAGTCTGATTTATTATTCAAGGATTTTGCACGTATATCTAATTACAAGCATTAGATCAAATTAGATAATATAATCCAAATTGTACTAGAGATACAATCTATAGTACAATATCTATGCAACCCTTAAAATAGTCATCTAGATGGGGTTGGAAGCTTTCACTTGTAGTTCCTAGAAAATCACAAGTTGCTACTAATTATTGATACTAAATCTTCTAGCTTTTCTTTGAAAATAGTTTTTATATTGATGTTTATTAATTAGTCAATTTGTTGTGAATGATCAAACTCAACACTCCAAAATTGCAATACATATTGAGTTTGTTTAGAGAAGCTCACACTTCACTTCAGGTTTACCTTTCTAAATCAAGTACTTATTCAATTATGTTGGATAAAATATCATTATTATTTTCTCAAGTTACTTCTCTATTTCCTGAAATATAAATAGACTATAAGTTGAGTAGTTTGGGTTTAGCATATGATAGAGACACTGAAAGATCTCAAAGTTATTTTCTTGTCTTGTCTTGTCCGACATCAGAGCTATGCATCATAAGAGTCTACAAACTACTTGAGCATAGCATCACCTAGAGTGATAGCATTCTAAAAAACTCCTTATGAGAATAATACAATATTAAAAAATATTAGATATAAAAATTGATAGTTGATATTAAAGAAATACTAGATATACAAGTTGATAGTTGATAGGATGATTTACTATCTAAAAAATTTTACTTTTAAATCCTCAGATCATTGATAAATAAATCATTGATACAATGTCTATGATATACATCAAAATTTTATAAAATTTACTCTGAGAATATTTCTTTATTCAGAATTACATGATGAAGAATATAATACAAAAGAGTTGATTTTAAAATTTAAATTGATTGTTAAAAAAATACTTCATTATTTATTAAATTTAACGAGGTTTTGATAGAAATTTATGTCTAATATCATTTTAAACGTACAACCCATAGAACTGTCTATAATATACAGAATTTGCAAAACGAAGGATGTGCTTCTGAGCAAATTTTTTTCAAATGACCGGGAAATAATTTAAATTTATAAATTGGATCAATAAATTACTGATTAATGATTATGTATTCTGATAATAATAGAATGATATATAACCAAGTATTTATAATGTTATGAACGGATATTCTATGAGTTATATTAGAAGTAGACTATTCAGCTCTCAAGAAAAGAGTTATCATCCCCCTTGATTCTTATCGTATGTTACTAAATTTTATGTTAATTTCTTATCAATATATGAACTTCAGATCAAATTTTATGCTATGCAAGGAATTCACCGAGATCCTGACTCTCTATTTTCTTTACAGAATTGATGGTGAACCGAGGATTCTTTGATTGCGTCTTAGTAGTCATTCCTGTATTTTCATATTGGAAGGCCTATTATTGAAGTAATTTAATTGTAATAGAATTAGTCGTGCCTATTATATTCAAAGTTTTTATATTGTCCGATAATATTCTCATATATATCATATTTACTCAAAAAATTTCATCTTATTTAATACATGTGTTTAAGAATATTCACTTTATTTATTTATATATTTAATCAATTAATCAATTATGTAACCTATCACGATAGTAAACCTAGACATTGAAAGTACATAGAAAGTTTTAGGTAGAATATACTGTAATTTATTATTTTAGTTTGAAATATAGTCTTAGTATACTCTAAGATATTTAAATGAGCATAAGTTAAAATATGACATAAATAGTTTAATATTCATAAGCTTTAAGATAAATAATTTTTAATATTTTTAATTTACAATAATTAAATTCATTTATGGTTTATAAAAGACAAGAAACTTTTACACATGCCAATTTTTTAATTTAAGGTTCACTTTTTAAAATGTATCTTAAAGCTAAAGAAGCAATATTTTTGGGATGATAATATGAAGATAATAATCATCTAATTAGCCATTCAAATTTTGGTATTAATGTAACTTAAAGTGCATTGTAAAAGCTTGATCTAAAATAAAATTTAATTCTTTAAATAATCATAAAGTAGAACAAAATTTGAAATATTGACTTTGATACTTTGATAGATTAAGATGGAAGTGACAACTCACATTAAATACGTGACAACATCAAAGAATCATACCTTAATGTCTAACTATATTTATATGAAAATGCATTATACTAGGTATTAAGCAACTTATAATATCCTCTGTTTATTATCAATAAGAAATTGTTGTTACATATTGAATTCTGTATGTTAAATTGAAAATAAATTAAATAAATATGATTAATGAAAATACATTCATAAAGGTTTGATAGTATAGATGATGCAATCACCTAAACCTACCTGCAAATGAAATCTTAAAAATACAAGTTGAAGGAACTAAAATTGGAATATTTGAGATGATTCATAGATTTAAAATTTCTTTCTATTCTGGGAACTTATGCAAGTAGTAGCTCAATGTGATATAGTTTAAGAAATAGGAGTAATAGAAATCATGGTATATTAACATGCTATATTGTACCAGCATTTAGTTGACAAAACAACTAAATATTCACTTTTAAGAATAGCTCCATGTGATATTTTATTGTGCTTAATCAACGTATTTATAGCCATATTCTTATTAATTGTAGATCTCCCTAGTTGAAATTCAATTTAAGGAATAATTAAAAATATTCAAAACCCGTAATTTATTTCTCCCTAAAAAGGAAAGATAAGTTTTCATCCTTCTTCAGAGTACACCTGTAGACTGTAACAAGCCTTTTCTGAAGGAAATGTGCTCTGGGGTAACTGTAGATGGATCTGTCGACGCCGTCAGATCTTGGAACCCTAAGAGAGTAAGCTAACCATAGTCTACAAACTTGCCCAGGTTAGTGACCAGGCGAGTGAGTTTGCGGTGTATGTGCGAAAGTATTAGGGTTTCAATTTCTCACGGGTCAGTTCTCTTTCCAATCCACGATTCTGCAGCTCTTGCCGAATAGCAGCAACGTTGAGGTGCGCGTTCCTAACGATTTCTCCCTCGACTGCACTGATTCTCACTACCAGCTGTTTCCTCATCGCACTAGATAAAAGTATCGCAAACGTATTATCGCTGTAGTTGGTTTTCGTAGTTTTCTTGTCTACTTTCACGTTAAAGCTTCGGTAAGAGAATCATCGGTTAGGAATGTTGTGGACAATGTCAGGGGATTCGGAAGGCGTTGGTCATTCCGAGATTGCATCAATTACTTTTCTGTTGACTGTTCTCTTTGAGTCTCTATTAGACTGTTTTTCTGGATATTCCTTGCTCTGTAGGGAAATGACCTCATTGCTCATTGCTCAATGCTCAATCAAGCTTCTTTGTCTAGGTTTTTTTGTGCGGACTTGGATGTGTGCTTGCTTCAAGACGGGAATCTGGCGAAGTCGCGATCTCAGTCTGCTTAGTTTAGGTCTTAGCGCCGACTCCCTGTTGGGGTCCGGATGAAAATGCGCATGTCAAACTGCTCCTCGCTGACAATTCGTTAGTTGCCCGTGTCTTTGATCAGGTGCAATGGCGAAGTCGAAGAATCACACGGCTCACAACCAGTCGTACAAGGCTCACAAGAATGGTATCAAGAAGCCGAAGAAACATAAGTACACCTCAAGGAAGGGCGTAAGTATCTTCAGCTTTTACCTTGAAATATTCTGTTGGGTTCATGTTGTAATCTCTTGTGGCTCCTGTCCATTTGCTGTGTGCTCTTCATGCTTGAGTCGGTGGATCAGCTACTTTAAATTCTTGGAATTATCGGAGCTTCTTGAGATCCAGACTTAGTAGACGAGCTTTGATAATTTTTGGAGGAGAATCGTGCTTATTTTTTCTCAGTGTGTTCGCCTCTGGTATCTAGCTATGAAGTCATGCCAGTTAACATCAATCTGTATGGACTCTCGTAGCTCTCCGTGTGGATCAGTTGTGCTAGGTTTTCTTTGATATCAATGTTGTTTTTGATCTGACTGCAGATGGACCCTAAGTTTTTGAGGAACCAGAGGTACGCCAAGAAGCACAACAGAGTAGGTGGTGCTGAAGAGGTCCACTCTGAGTAAATGAGCCCGTTTTAAGTTAGAGGAAACCTTAGTCATGCTTTCAGATTACAGCTGGTGTGATCGGCGCCTCGATGGCCAACGTTTCATCACCGGAACTTGTGGTGATGTCGTGGTACTTCACCATGGTTGGAAATCTATGTTAAAACAGTATAAGAGGATGTAATTTCTACCAATCTCGAAACTAAGCGAATTGTAAACTTCGTAGAATTTTGTCCATATGTCACAAAGGGTGGAATCAGGTTGTTTACAACGGGTTCTGTATTTCATTACGCAATACGTCACGAGCGATACTTCCAAGATTCGTCGCCTTTCGTGACTGAAAGAAAACCAGATTTCTCCTTACGTCTTACACAATTTTCATCTTTTGTGAGAGGGGCAAAGTTGTATGGATGCGAGGGCTCGCTTGTCTGAATTGCTGTCAATCAATGGGGCGGAGTCTGACTACTCTTTGGTGTCTGACAACGCTTTTTTGCTTTGTGTTAGACAGTGAAGACTTGTGTCGTCTGTTTCATTTGGAATGGTCAACGGTACTGTTGTTTTTTTGTAGTTATTTTTCGGTGACGAACTTTATTTGCTGAGGGAAATTTCGGGGGGATTTCCAGAGATTTTGATACTGAGAGGTTGAGGTGCTGCCCAGTACAAAGAACTATCTCGCGTTTATGAATTCTTTCACGGTCTATTTGGGTTAACTGGCCTGGCCTGATCTCATAATGCGTCATTTTAGCTGGATATGTCATCCACTTTGGTATAATTGTTATTAGTGTAGTTTCGTGTAGATTATTAGTCCAGTTCTTTCCGGCGGTGACAGCTTTGAAGCATATCCGCTTTTGAAGACGCGGTGAAATTGTCGAAGTAAGCCCAACATCAGAAATTAAACTGCAGAAGCCAGCTCTTCTCTAGTGTCAATCACATCTACCGACAGGGATATCTGATCTCTGAACCGACCAACAGTCGACTTCGAGTCGGAGTTTAATCTCAGCGTCTACGCAGGGTCATCTTATTACGCTGAGAGAAAGTTTAATTTTCAACTGGGAGTCCCAGTTTATTATGGTGCGCTAAGACAAGGTATCACCGGACCTAAAGATCCTAGTTGGTGGTTTCCCAAGTTCAACTCATGTCCGACCCCTCCGCGCCAATCTTCTTTTCCCCACAAACTACCAGGAAATGCTTTTCATCGTGGTGATTTTGCCTTTGGACTAAAGTTCTAATGCCGAACAATGCACTAGAGGGGAATCTGTGTATGTCGCTATATAGTGCGAACAAAAGTAGACACTGGTCAAAACGAAAATCAGAAAATGTGTGTCAAAGATGAGACACTTCCGGCCCCAAGATTTGAGACATGTTATCATCCCAAGAAATTTACCCCCACGGCTCTGTAAACACTAAAATGTTGCCGATCTCTAATGAACGATTGAACTTGGCAGGGGATCGAACTTCCATTCTCCTCTGAAACCAACGTTCTGCCGAAGGCAACAGACTATGGTTTGTTCAAGCATATAAGCAGTCGCGGTGTAACTGGTTTTAGGCAATGTGGAAATACGCTTGACATTCTACTTTAGTGCTCCTCCTTACGACGAGTTTAAAGTTTGTCTGAGCACATAACCATTTTTCGACCATTCTAAATCCTACTAGAAAATTTCAGCTTATCAACATGCCCCATTTCATTAACTTGATAATCTTTGTGTTTGATTTTAAAGCTTCAATGGAATCTCCTGTAAAACGTAATTAGAGTCCAGTTTTGAAATCAGGGTGACACGTGTCACTGTTCCGAATACGGTTGGTTTCTTTCCTCGACACGCGGCACATTTGGACCCGATCTGACCCTCAACGGAAGTCAGGAATAAATTAAGTACTCACTTAATCACTCCCGTTAAACCTCACCTGAATGAAAAGGCCCTGTAAAAAGTATTCCACCCATGTAACAAATGTTTACGGACCCTTTCTTCTTCTTTTTTGCGAGTTTTCTTTACGGGTCTCATAAAATATTTTACGGAAGCGATCCATTGCCATCAAGTTCCCATAAGTTTTTAAAACCTCAGTAAACCCTTGAAGCTTTAAAATCACGGGGACGAAGACCGCCGTAGCGTCTTCTTGAGGAATCAACTGCAAGGTCACAGCACCCTACTCTTACTCCGTATCGTGGCCTTCAGCAATCGCTGTAATGGGTGGGCCACCTTACTTTTATCCAACGAGTTCTCGGGAGGAGAAGTTGGGCTCTCAGAACGGCTCCCTTCATTGATATTAACCTCGTTAGATTGCTTCAGGTTTTCGTGGTACAAAATTGAGTGACCCTCTGGGCTCGTGGATGCTTTCAGCAAAGTTCTGCCCCGTAGACTACAAGTTACCCCGTTTGTAGCTTGCTGGGAAATCTATGAGGCACTGTACGTTCTTCGAAGAACTGTGCAAATGCTTGTGTAGTTAGTTGCTCGTCCTTTGTTGGATGGGACGGTCTCAATTTCGAATGCAGAACATCTGATGCCTTCATGTAGACATGTTTTACAAGGTTCGTTATGAGAAAAGGGCCCCCTTGGCGTTCAGGTGGACTTCGCTTTGTGGATAATCTACTCTTTGTGAAGTTGCGAAGCCAGTGATTCATAATAAGCACCTCTAGTACACCGGGTCTTCTCACTTGAATGTGCACTTTACATTTTTGTCAGTGACTGGAAGACATCTTTCCAGCTAAAGGGACCTCAGTCCAGACATGGATCAAATAATGTCCACGGGATGTGTAGGTCATTTTGCTCAAGGACTTAAGGAGTACTGGGAGATTACACAAGACTTTTCTGAGATTGGGACAAGCGACCGCCTGTGAAAACAAGAAGGATGGGGTTACACAAGGAAAGATTACACAGTCGACTTTTCTGAGATTTGGGGAAAGTGAAGTCTGTGTAAGTCAACGGCTAATCAACCTCCTTGAAAGGCAGGGCAGTTATACAGTTCATGTATGAATGCTCTTTCAGAACAAGGAAATCAAAAGATAATTTATCCTGAGGTATTGACTGTGTACAAATGCAGTTCTGACAAGAGTCAGAGCTCAAGGCCCTAGCCTTCATCTCAATGGAGCAGGTAAATAACTGTACTACCTTCACGTTCAGTGGAACCAAACTTTGCGAAATGCGGATTTCCCAATTTTCAAGAGCATATCTGGTAGGATGGATTTCCGTACATAAACATAAGACGCTTTGCTTGTATCCACGAAAGCCTTTGTATTTGAAAGTGAGGTTTACTTCAAAGTCCATTTCTAGATCTGAGGTAAGTAGCACGCCTTTTGTAGGTCCCGAAGTCTGCAAGGCTCTGGACACTCCAGTAATGCATAGGTAAAGAAAACAACCTTCGGACGCAGACATCATCAGGCTAGTAGTTGGTCTGCTTTCCTGCTAAAGCGCTTTGCATTCATGCTGGTGAGATTGATCAAACTTCCGGATCCACACTAAAGGCAGTTTCAAACTAGGACTTCATACAAGAGTTCCTGAAGGAAATACGGGAATATGAAAGCAGAATGATGTGCCAACAAGAATATGCATTCAGGTTTTCCTCTTCCCAAACTCTAGCTGCTAGGAGAAGTAGACCAAGATTATTTGACTGTTACGGTGAGGGCGGTTCAAACCTACGTTTTCACTATGTACCGGTGAACAAAAGACAGTGCAGTCAGTGAAGGTCTTTCTCTCGTGGCAAGCGATAAGAGTTAATAGGTCTGCCCAAGTGCGAGACGATATTTCAAACAGAAGGTCGTGTCACCAACGTGACGATAGACATCTTGGAGCTGGCTGCCCAATTACGCATATAATAATAGGATAGATACAAAGAAGGATGCAGATAAGTGAAGTTGGGATTTGAAAATGCTCGAACCATCGTTGTATACATTACATATGTGGCCAACTTGAGTCATATCCTCCGACTTGAGCTTCTACCAAAACTTTATGACGAATCCAGTGAGCTGTCTCACTGACATGCCGGCAAACATCGGTGACGAATATGACTTCAGTGGCAGAATACTACTTTGCTAATGACGGCTCTGCTTTGTTAGGTGCAAATTATATACGCATGTCAGAAGTAGCTGGAATTGCGACCCCGACATCATCAAAGTTACCCTAAGCATGTTCATCATGCGCTCCTGATATCTACATTGTACAACGGGCGCAATTGCACTAGCATGCACAGGTATAGCTAAGGCATCACTTAAATTGAAGTTTTCTAGAAAGTTTCCTAAAAGAAGGAAAACGATAACAAAAACACCGAATCAAAGATCAGACATTTGAACTCACGATGTTTAGCCACCGGTAGCATTCATGATAGCCTTCTTGAGCTCTTCGGACACAGGATCTATTGTGCTGGTAAAATCCGTGCTCGTAGAGCCTGATGTCTTGGTGCCACTCTTGTTCCCGCTCGATCTGGACACGTCATGCGGCTCCATCTTTGTCGAAGTGTCCTTAGCCTGACTACCGTCTCTTGACTTCCCACGGAAGGACTTGGTACTGCTGCTGGTGTCTGGTTTACCATTCAACTCATCGAAAAGCTGCAAACGTAGGGCATTTTCTTCCTGCATTAGAAGGTCTGACCCTTTGGCAGGCGAAGGTTTAGTTGCCAACTCTGCCCTCAACTCATCCATTGACTTCTTCAGGATCTTGTTCTCCGAATGCAGCAGTTGGAGCTGGTATCTCATTGAGACACACATGGCTGCAATTCGACCCATTTGCTGATTGTCATCGTCAGTGTAATTAAAGCCTGGTATTGTCAAGTCTGTCGTTTCAAAACTGGAATTGCCTCGGTAGTTCTTTGGTGGTTCAACAGCCTCTATACTGAATTTGTCCACAGTGAGTGACGGCAATCTGATGTCAGTTATGCTAAATCCATCTCTGAAGTTGTGAAATGCGTTAGATCCAAACCTCATACTCCACCTCACTTTAGCAACAGCCCTATTTCCTAGCGGAAGGGCAGAATGCGCACTCATGCTCCACCCATTTGTACTAGCCCCAATCAAAGAGTCCACCCTGTTCCCTTTAGATTCTTCGCGGATCGCACCCTCAGGTTGAGCTTGAGATTCTCGATCGTCGAACACAGGAGTGAAGCCGTCCTCAATAGACCCGCTGTCAGAAGCACCATCTTTGAAATGTTCCAGTGTCTTTCCATCTGTTTTGAGGTTCTCGTTCTTTTCCAAATTGCCGTTACTAAAATTCTGGATTTTTTCTTTCACGGAGAACACTCCTGAACCATTCACAACCTTCACAGGCGGACTAACGTCCGTATGTGAGCCGT
This sequence comes from Lunularia cruciata, assembly GCA_948567375.1. NCBI lineage: Eukaryota > Viridiplantae > Streptophyta > Marchantiopsida > Lunulariales > Lunulariaceae > Lunularia > Lunularia cruciata. The sequence continues at coordinate 74,379,190 of OX419755.1, read as the reverse complement.
TGGGTGAAGAGAAACCATCGTAAGATAGCGCGCGTATGCTGCTCTCGTGCCCCTTCTGCTCTCCACCCAAATCGATGGATTTCATTTTCTCCTCAAAAGCTGAGGTTGGCGCACCTTCATCCTTCCCTTCCGCTGAGGAAAAGGCGACAGTGATGCTTCTGGTGTCCTTTCGGAAGCCGAAGTCTCCAAATTTAGGTTTGAGTCTGAATGAAAAGGAAGGAGTCCCAGTCGAAGAGAGATTGAGTTCGGCAGACATAGCCAACGCTGCTCCATGAGGAGAACCCCACACACCGAAACCTGTCTTCAGAAGCATAGCGAATGGAGCCGTAGCATTATTAGGTTTATACGAAAACCGCATTGCCGGACCCGCTTCCGAGTAAGTCCCCACATGAAGCGCCAATTCATGTGGAGCGCCAGAGGTGAGCCCTGTGAAGAGAGGCAGACCTAGCAGATTCAGAGGCAACTTGGCGCGAAGCAGGGGTCTCTGCTCCTCTCTCACCCTCAGTGACGCCTTCATTTTGAAAGTCGGTCAAACTAGCATTCCAGTTAGTCAATGTCTCACATATAGAAAACGAACCGCGGAGATTTTTCGGCGGTTCAAATTCCACTTCCTACGAGTTCTGCGTTTCTGCGCAGGGCTCCTAGATGAGTTAGCAATCGATTTCCTGCACGGACAGAGATCTCAGATCAATACCACAAGCCAGATACCCCAAACACATTGAGCTAAGGGTACAAAGGCACAATTGTCTTCATAAGCTGAAAATGAAGCGCTGCAAACACGCGAACTGACATGGCAGGCAACAGAAAAAGAACTTGAAACTAAACGACCTCCATTCAAAAGCTTCAAAGACTTACTGATGGCGATCCGAACGCAAAGGATCACGCTCGTCGAGCAGCTTCTCTCTGTGCAAATCCAATGAGGCCTGAATTCACATGCAACGAATATCACGCAACACTACTAAGCCAGGAGAAACAAAACGCGTTCCATGCAAAACACTCTCCTCAACAACGGTCAATAGAAGAGGGTTCCAAAAGACCTGCCCTGAAAACTAAACCTCGATGCCTCCTTCAGAACCTAATCCGCGTCGCATCCACTCACCAATCAATCAAGTAAGCAATCAAGCAATAAACCACCAGATGGAAACAATCACAACCCACCCATAAAATTCGAGCGACAGCACCACAACGATGACGGGCCGACAGCCAAGTAAAGTACAGACGTGATGATGATCCGACTACTGAGACTTACGAGTCAACACTCTGTTCTTCCCTCCACCTGATTGATATCTCCCCGTTTCCAAGGAAGACTTTAAGTACAGAGCTCAATGCTAAAGATTGTGACACACGAGTACAGCACAGCACAGCACAGCACACCACAGCATATCCAATTCTGAGAAAAACCCGCCAAGAGATGGCGAAAGGTGCCCCCACCAACTCACCCACTACTGATTTTTGAACTCGAGACCGACCACAGTCTCGAATTAGTCCTCAGTACTAAACAGTAAAGCTTTGCTAGCTGTGCTGTGCTTTGTTTTGCCTCTATTTCTTTAATTCAAATTCAAAGGTCGATTCGATTTCAGAAGAGACCAACTTTTTCCCTCTTCGTACGGTATAAGGTGGACCAGAAGCACCAAAAGGCAATTTCTTGAATGTAACTCGAAGGAAGGTCAAGGATGGTAAGGTGTTTTGCTTTTCTTCTTACTTAATCCTTCATAACGAATCTATCTATCTATCTATCAATGAAGGTCTTTCCCAACTTCATCAACCTACAACAACAGCTTGAAGATTAGCTCAAATGACGATCATTATCACCCTTTGTTTGTTATACAACTACCAACCTGGGGATGAATTAGGTTAAGGCAATCAGCCAGCCATACTTGTTAATTTTCTCATGATTCAATCAAGTTTTAGCATATGCTATTTTCAGTACTTATTTGCCCTACATATATGCAGTATGATGTAGGTCAAAATTATAAGTAAGTCGTATCTCTACATGTTTGACCCATCTTTATTCCATTCCATGAGGTTTTAGTCACACACAAGCGAAGCAGATAAAGAAATCCATGTGAGAGGTAAACATTGTGAATTATCTTACGTCCATGTTTATTTTAATAAGGGACGGTGTGTATGACAGGTGCTTAGTATGAGAATCAACGGGACAATAAATCCAGAAAAGAAGACAAAATGGCAGATGCCAGGTAAGTAGTATGCTACACACGCTACTGCTATTCGTTGAGGAGATGGTTGACGTTTGATTTTGATTCCATCTTATTTTGGCTGTTTCTGGAATGTTAAACAATACTCAACGCCATATCTCCCTTCAAGTTGTTGATGGCTAGATTGGAGTTAATATTGTCGTATAGAATCCAATATTTACATGCTCTCAAGTAACAATGTAATCTTCACACTACAAAGTGTGAAGAACATTTAACTGATATCCTGTTCAAATGTGTTGACTCTAGTATTTGATGGGAACCATTACCTTTTTCGTCTCTTTGTATGTTTCTTTGTATGTAGATTTATTGGCATCTATGGAGCTGAAAAGCTTGTAGAATCGTAAACTTTCTTTTGCCGAATAAATAAATATAGCAAAATCTTCCAACTATTTACGCTTGCATTGTTCTGTGAAAATCTTGATGGATATTTTATTCAAAATAGTAACAAATCAATTGATTGCATAAGATATTTCCTAGGATTCTGCCACCGTGATCATTCTAAAACCATGAAGGAATATCTAGAACGAAATTATGTAAGCTGACATCAGTAAGACTATATATATATATTGGTATACGAGAACAGAAGCCATTACGGGAAGGGGTTATCCAGAACTCATGAGGTGCAAATGATCGATAAGTAATATGTCCATGAATCACAATTCAAGACTAGTGCGAAAGCACTAAGGTAGCAGACATCGAATGTAACCTATAGCAAAAGCATCATGGAAACAAATTGAAAATAACTGATTGCCAACAAACTAGTAAAAGACATTAAGTCGAGAGCATCTATGCAAACTATAGCAAGGAATAGAAACCATGATTAAGACTATATATATTTTTTGCTAGACATGGTGACCTGTGCAATTTCACTAGGTTAGAAGTGGAGGGACTTAAAATTTCGGACTTCAAATCAACTTTGTTAGTTATAAAATTTAATAAATCGACATTCCCGATTTGAAGGAACTGTTCTCGTTTCACGACTGCTCAAGAACTTCTTGCTTTTGGTTGAGTTTACGGACACAACTTAAAAAATACGTACTGTGGCTGTGATGCTCCAGTGGTCGGGGACAATTCGCAAAGAGGCTGTTTGAAGAGACAGTATTACCGAGAGAGGACGAATTCTACAGTTGGAACTGTCAGAGACATGTCCATGTAGAGTAAAGATTCAAATAGTACCGGCACATAGTTTGTAAAGTAGCTAAAACCTTCCTGGCGGCCGGTATGATACGTTGAGTTAACATCTCCTCCCATCGGCTGCCTCACTCTATCTGGATAAGTGAAGTCTATGCAGAGACACACTTCACAATTTTGTACAAATCTGTACCAGGTGTTTGAATCTTAAATTTGGTTATTAGTGGATACGACCCTAGACCTGAGAATTATCTGAACTGATTACCTGCACTTATCTACCCGGTCCCAACATGTACAGACGACCCTGCAGAAAGACCGCACCCCAATCGGAAGAAACAAAGGCTCAGAAGAGTGTACAGGCCCTCTGAAGTGGATGGCACACTCGCTAGAGGATCTGCCTGTCTGAAGGCACAGGAGATCGCTGTGAAAGCAATCAGAGAATCAAATGCGGCAAAACACGATCTGGGCTTCTACCAATTACCTCCAAAATTTTAGAACTTTTTGCCAAATTAGGTCAAAGGTAATATGAACACACGTAGATGGTATGGTATAGGGCGTTTACATATCATTAACAAGTAGAGGAAGTTCTCTATAATGATCAGTGAAATGTAACAGACAGAAGGAACGCGAGATTGTATCATGTTGCCATAGCAAGAACCCATATCTTTAAGTATCATACAGAAGGGTGGGAGATGTGAACTAGGTCAAGAACCTCCAGACCAAAATGCATGACTGTGAAATTCACCAGATCATGGAGCATCTTATTGGACCGAACTTTTACACCTACACAACGAACAAAGTTTTGTGGGCAACGTGCATGGGAGCAATTAGGAAAAGATGGTACCCGCCTCATGTTTTGGAAGAACGCCAGTCCCCTCGGCGTCAAGTGATAGATCCCCACTCATTACTACCTGGAGTCTGAAATTTACCATCTCATGGTTCTGATCCAGAGAAACTATGCAGATACGTAACTATCAAACCTTCAAGCAACTACTAAACACCAAAATTCTGCTTAGAGTTTACAAATCCTCTCATAGATTTACAAGTGAGAGTTTCGTTCTATCTAAGATGACATGACATACAGAATCAACACAGGAAAGGATGCTCCTGTAACTTAGCAACAAATACTTTTTCTGCCACATAGGAAAGAAAACGCCAATCCTGTATCCAAGTCAATACAACCGTATACGAGGTGACCGAGGACACTTTAGCTCGGAAATGGAATCTATTCCCTAACTGGTGCTATGATACTCCCATTCGAAATGAATGACCTTCACCTAGTCTTCCTCATGTTCGGTCTATAACTTAGCAAATTAATGCACACCTTCACATACTATTCATACATACATACTACCATGCAACTATGTCTCCTCAAGCTTTGAAAATACGATTATTCCTTTAGTAGACTAATAGTTGGAGTAACAATCTGCTCAAAATGAAGACATGTCAACCTAGCATCGGTGCCGTACTTTGCAACCTAAACTCCGATGCAAACGAATACCGTGATGTTCAAAATTAGCGATGTCTACAGGCAACGTTAGCCGGAGAAATTCCATGTCCCTGTTTAAAACCCAGCAAAAAGTACGATCCCATCACTTTTTCTGCGCCAAAACCATGTAATAATTTCGTAGGGAGAACAATTTATTATGTTTTTAAACCTATTCAAGGACCATTACAGGGCAAGAGAGAACCAGAAAGTACCCAGGCCGATCCATGTTCAATTTGGCTGCTTCATCCGATCATTTAAGCGCGTCGGAAGTAGTCCGCATTGCTTGGTGAACACAATTTCCTCAATTACAGATCAAACACAAGAATATCACCTATCACCTCCAAGAGTTGGGCCAGAATCCATGAATCCAGTAGCCCGTCTTCCAGTTGTCTAAAGTGATTACCTTTCTGACTGCGGTGAAGCCTATAGCCATCACTAACACCATAATAAATCGTTGGGCGGCCTTCGATCTGATCTCGTGCAAAAAATGGGTCACAAAGGCTAGGAGAATTCCTACTACGGAGTACAAGGAACCAACAACGAAACCCTCTGCTCCCAGCTGCATCCCAGAACCCTGATAAAAGAACAAGAGTTTGCCGGGATTGTTTCTATCAGCCATGAAGAACGGCATTCTTCGGATGATGTTGTGCATACCACCCGAGACACTGAAAAAGTACACCAATACAGCTCCTAGGCACCAAAACCTGGAGTCATGTAATACAGTGTCCTTGGCTATAAGTCTCTTGATGACGAAAGGAGCTGTCACCAGCAGACCCCCAGCCAGAATCGCAATCTGTTTGGTCGACACAGCAGGTGGCCTCTCGACTGGCCCGATTTTCACATTCGATTTGCCCTCCGCAAAAGAAATAATCCCCTCCGCTGTCCGATGGAAATCGCTCTGCTCCATCTCATCAGCTTCTTTCAGGTTGCCACTGCCAGAAGGCACATGCTTGATATGCGGCAAGGTACTCACCCCGAACGCTTGAAAACTGGCCTGAGCCTGCTTGAACTCCAGGTCACAGAAAAACAATTTGCCACTTCCTCCACTACTGCCCTTGGCATACGCGGTCGCTGCCAATCCATACTCCCGTCTAAGTTCTTCCAGCTTCAGCTCCGAGTTATCCCTCAACTGCAAAGCATCGAAGAATATAATCAACGAGTACGGCCGGGCCTCCGGGGTGGGATTTGCAAACCTTCTTAACGACTCGTCATCTAACCGGATCACGCCATCTGCCGAACGGGCCTGTCTGTGCAACAGATCAGCGACTCTCTCCGAATTCACTTTCCCTCCCAGAACTCCCACAGCACATTCTGTTGAGAGAGCGACGATGAGCACCGCGGCAAGGACACATCCGATTCCTCTCTCCATCGCTCCTCAATCTCCTCTCGGTAAGACGTTCAAATTTGCTTCCCATCGATGGGAAGGGCGTCCAGATTTTGTTGCAAATCATCAACCCCTTCTTTCCTCGCCTTTCTTCCTCGAGTTGGACTTTCCAACGAGATTGTCCGTCTACCGTAGGACCTTTAGGCCGGCCCGTCTCCGACGGCCGGTCGGAAAGCCTCTGCGTAAATACCAGATCTGTCCTGCCGGAAACTACACTCCATCCAACATCCGTACGTGCGTACACGCTAAAGGAATAAGCTAAGGGGCTTCGGAAACTTTAACTTACTATGATAAAAACCAAATTTTGTTTTCCCTGATGGTCCAAAATGGAATGAAGATAGCTTAAATTTAATCAAACTCTAAAAAACTAGGCGGCAATTTGTAATAATGGACCTGTTTGTTTGTTATTTTTAACATTCTGTTAGTAATTTTCGTTTGGATTGTTAAGGTGATATGTATTTATATAAAATAATCAACAGTTGCACAGGATTTCTTTTTCTTTATAATTCTATACAAAAATTTATGACAATAAGATGATTAAGATGATTAAGATGATTATAAGTGACAAGAGATACGAAACTCGCTTTTCATACTAATGGCCTGATACTCAAACGCCGGCTTACCAAAAGTTTAGAGTTTGTGAAACTCTAAGCCCAAGGACAGCCCTTGCTTATACTTCTACTCAATTTTAAGACAAAGTCTGTATGTATAAGTTGTTAGTATTCATTCTAAGGTGTTTGCACTAAATGTACCTATTGTTTATACACTTTTCATGATTGAAAAATCTGAGTTCTAGATCGACCATTGAATGTGCGTTTACAATACGTTTCATATTATGTAAGAGCTTATTATACTACATAATAATATCGTATATTTGCTATTTTGTAGTAAAATACTTTTAATATTTTGGTTCACAAAGAATATTAGCTAGCTAGTGTAATGGTATGTATGTCATTTAACTTGAAAAGCTCCGATTTTCTAAATACAATGAAAGAAAATTTTCATTGTTATATTATTGAAAACTAACCTGTTTTACCCTTTGAATTCTATCCTCGTATTGTGGGATGAAATTTTCCGATCCATTCTCTATCCTACGGACTCCATTTCAAAAGTAACAATAGTAAATGAATGAATCAAATAGAGTTAGATCGATAGGACTCTATGGGATACGAGTGAGGGTGAAGAACATATAGACTTCAGGGAGAAGAACAGAACATATAGAAGAACACATACTCTTCGTGGAGAAGAACAGAAAATCTAATAGACCATTCTGGTCTATTAGACTTGCACTTTCAGAACCTTTACAACTTCTTTTCCGCATCATGTTCTTTCACTTCTATTTTGATGGGTTCTCTTCCCACATCACTGGGAAGCAACAACCGAGAGAATCTGGAGACATACCTCCAGAGCAAAAAGAAACTAAAAATCACCTCAAGGATGCCATAGGATATAGATATACATATATAAATGGCATCCTTTCATTAACTTGAGAAGCCTGCTTGCCTTTTGTACGCAAAAAGGACGACTTTGCTCAGGAAAAGACTTCGTACGAAAATATTTTCGAAAATATTTTGGAAGAGTTGTTGATGAAAAGATATTCGTAAGCAATAAGAGGTCTTCCGTAGGAGGAAGGAGGTAAACAAGACTAGCTTGGAATAGTCGAGACCTAGAGGTAGGGCCAAAATAAAACAGAAGCAGATGAACAAGGCATGTATAAAACAAAAGATAAATTGCATATACTGCAGAAAGAAGAAAAGTACTCATAGGGTCACGATTGCCAGTACCAAGGTATACATTCAATAAGATGGAGAGAGTCTCTATTCGAGATCCCACGTTGTGAGGAACAATTTCTGAAGTCACCAAGTCATAAACTGTATGGGATTCACTAACCATTTCATCTAGAATCAAAATGAAACATCAAAACCTCATACCGCTTGCTAGCAAGCACAATCGATCATACTATACACACAAGAGAGTGATTACACCTTGATATTATCTTCCCAATTGCTTCCTAACTCTGCTTTGTCTAATACGAGACGAGTATTAAACTCGAGAAAAGCAAGTCACAGCGAGAAGCGTATATATGATAAACATACACACTTATTAATAAAACATTACGGACGGTATAAGCCCAAGCGAAAGAAGAAAGTGGACCTACAAGGAAGACTCAAAGCATGTCTCGATTAGAGAGAAATGCACTATTAAGGGAGATTTCGTCAAAGTGCACTCATAGAGCACTTAAAACTCAGTTGAAATATCTCTCTTGCAACATGATAAGTACCGTGATAAATAGCAAGCTGGACCGTCTTGCTAAGGTTCTACGTATGTTGGATTATCAATGAAGAAGTGACACCCAAAACTACAAGAGGGTATCCGAAGTTGCTATACGAAGAGGAATTCCTGGAATGGGAGAAATTTTGAAATCTACAAACAAACTAAAGGTTTGTAGTTTGTTTAGTTAGTTTAGTTAGTACGACCAGAATCCTCGAAATGAAAACATCCTGCATATTATTGTTTTATATTTCTCTAATTTATTTTCTGAACCAATGTATTTTGACTTTATATGAACGTCTTGCAAAATTCTAGGTTTTTTACTTATACCTATGCAGAATGCTTGTCATCGCCCTAACCCTCCAAATACCCAATTAGATAGATATATTGGAAATGAGTCAAGAACATAGTAATGAGCGGAACTTTGACGACTAGAGAATGGTACATGAGTAAGTATAGATGGACGATAGTAAGAAATTCTTTGTTAGAGGACTACGCTTGGAGTTGATACATATCTCCTCCGTGCAACTTATTAGAGTTTGAAGGATGAGAATCAATGGAATGATATTATTTGTGGTTGCTATATTAAATTTGATAGTAATGTTTACTCTTATAGGTCTAGCATTAGAGGAAGTGTTTATTTCGGAGAGACAAATATTGATCATATTACTTCTATTTTACTTATGTTGCACATTTAAAGCTGAGATTATTGTAAAGTCAAGATCAATTGGCAATTCAATTTATCTTACTTCATTTCAACCCATCCCATACCCTTTCAACACAAACTGCATTGAGTCTTGAGAGTCTACGTGTGAAAAAAGTTACTACATTGAGGCTTGATAGTCTATTGAATGTAAGAAAGCTACAGCATTGAGACTCGGTAGTCTATTGAATGTAAGAAAGTTATTACTTTGTAATAATATACTTGACTCTTGATATAGCTTTGTTGAAAATTTGTATCACTTACTGTAACTGAGCTTTTTGAGAAAGAGAGTACTTCTAGTGGTAAAATTTTCTACAAAGGAATCAAAAAATTTAGCAAAAAATTGTTTGGACACGAGATCTCTTTTAGTACCCTTTGCTTGAGAGTTAATTAATATGCAATATGAGACAAAACAACTTAGTTGAAACATTTTTAGTATTTTTTTAAGTACCAAACTTTTTTATAGAGTTAAATAAATTTTTTGCATTAGAGCAATACTACATTGGGAAATAAAATTCAAAATCATTTAATTATTAGTTACTTATAATTAAAAATGACTTCTTTGAGTAGCAGGTTACTTTATATAACAAGTTTTCCCCCATGGTTTAATGAATAATTAATGGGTTTTGATTCATTGATAAATAATTGTTTTTATTTTTATACATATTTTTATTCTATATTACATATAAGGTAATTTTAAATCTCATTTATATAAAATTTAATGACTAACCTACCATGTGAAATATTTACTTTATTTGATATTTTGTAGATATTTGTAAGTTGTTCTTCATGTGCAAAATAACCATATCTTTTATCTGAATTTGGTCTATTGATTTTTATTAGAGTGACTGATCCTCTACATTTAGTAATTCCTTTGAGTATATGCTACTTTTTTAGTTTGCACTATGCAAAAGTTCTATATAAGACAACACAAAAGGAGAGAAATAAAAGAGTACTATAGCTACAATACACATTAGATCTGTACTCAAAAGAACAAATAAATGATCTATTTGTAATTGGACATGGATTTAAATTCCTTCTTAAAAAGTAGCAATATTATAGTAACAAATTTACCATAGTAATTTTGTAAAATGTATTGATATAGCTCATAATGAAATTCTAAAGTATATTAGATGGTATTACTTGTGTATACAATACATAAGTAATTCAAGAAGAAATATGAAATATTAACATATGAAATTTTTCAAAAAATTAATAGTCTAATAAAGTGTTCAATTTTATAATATGCAATTTACCTTAGTGACTTAGTACAAATGAGAAATATATGTCACACTAAACTTCTAAACAATGCTTTAAAAATAGCTAGGGAGTACCTCCAAACCTTTCCTCAGGACTATCCATCCAACAAGGTAATGGTGAGTAATGATGATGATAACATTTTGTCCGAGGTATAAACTAATCTTCTTAAACATTGAATAAGTCTTTCCACGATAGTATGCTTATATTGTTCTACAATTTAAATATTAAGGCTTGTACCATATATTTGAAGCAAAATTGTTTAATTCTTGGTTCAATTCTTCTTTCTTGTCTTTTTTTGTTATATATGAATCTTCTCTTCTATAATTATATTATTTTGGACTGTATAATGTTTGGAAGATAGTAGAACACCCAAGAGAAAACCCAAAAAAAAAACACAAAGCTTCACACTCAAAAATCCAATGGAGCACATTGTCTTCATTGTATAGCAAAGAGGAGTCCCTCAAATGAAGCTTCACATTTTGATCAAATAAATGGATTGGTCACATGTCAGCAAGCTGTACCCTTAGATTAGTTGTATGCATGGGTGACATGTTGGTTTTTGTCTTATCGAGTTGGTCAAACAAGCTTTGACCAAAGGGAATCTTTAGAGGAATTTCCTTGTAAGAATCTCATAATTACATGGGTGAGGTATAGTTGGAAAGCTCTCAAAGAGACAAATAAGGGAGGAGGGAAGGCCAACCTTTTCATCCTATAGGGAAGAGCTCATACATTTTGAGGCCTAATTCATCAATTTAATCCTCCAAATTTGGGTTTGAAGTATTCAAGTTATTTTTGACTTCTGCCCTATTAGTAAAATTACTTTTTTGGTGATACCTTTATCTGACCTTAGTCCATCATATATAACATCCTTTTTGATGTTACCAAACTAATTTTCACATCTAGATAACATGTAGAGCTATTTGTATTACAAAGTGTTTGTGGCATTCATTCTTCTTTAGCCCAAGAGATGTATATAAAAAGAACAAGTCAATCAGTAATTCAATTCATTGCTATTAGATTTGTTTATATATATATATTAACTTCAATTCTTTGCTTGATTGAACTAGGGTACATTGGAATTAAAATACGTAAGTAGTACTTGAATTTTGAAAAGTCATTTGTAACTTTCATTTCATATTTTCTTTGTTTATTTACAAATTTTCAAATTTTTATTGAAAGAGAGATGATTAGTACTATATCTCTACAAAACATTCCTAATCATTCAAGAAAGTACTTTTCTTTTTAGCTCTTATTTTTCCTTAAGTTATAATTGATGTTAATTTGGAATGGAAAACAGTCTTGGTAGGTATCTTTCTACATTTGTGTTATGAGATTTTTAGACGAAACATTATATTCCTCAATAATCATATTTTATAATGTATATTTTATACTTTTGTTTCTCCAATTGTTCAGTAGGTTGAGATAATTTGTAGTTAAGACAAATATTGGTTATATACATTTCACTCATACACAAAAATCATCTTTCTTGCATCTTGATATTCTCAATTAAAATGAGATATAATTTGATATGAGTGTACTAAGCTTTTTAAATACAAAATTCAAACTCAATCAAGAAAATTTTTACATGAATACTATTTACTATTTGAAGATGGATAGGTTTGCTTCTTGTTCATATATCAACTTAATCCAATTTGATAAAAAAAATCAGTTTGAGATATTTCAAAGCTCATCAACTTAAACTTCTCAACTAGTATCAATTTAATTTCTATGGTCTTTAGTAAAATCTCATAATATTAAAATTATGTTTTAAAACTATGGAAAAGTATAATGCTAATTAAGACTAATTCCTTTATTAACAATACAAAAAGTCCCAAGGAATACAATTTATCACAAAATATTGGTACATAATAGAGTATCATTGCACATGAATTAAACAATCTCTAATGCATGGGTACACAAAAGACTACCAAAGGTACATGAGAAACCTTGCAAGGATGAAAGTTGACCATATGAAGAATTATATTTTTCCATCAAATTGAAGGAGTATGCTATCATCTCCATGTTAATGTCTTTAGGAATCTATGAATATATGTTAATGCCTTATAATGTTTATTTTAATGATATGGACTTAACATAAGAATTAAAAGAAGGAAAGAAGTTAGTAGAATCAATCATATATAGAAAAAATAAGGTAAAACTAGCATAACCTACTAACGATAAGAATATGTTAAACTAATCTAGGAAGCTTTGTGATAGAATACTCTAGAAGCATCTAGGAAGCTCTGAGGTGATAAGCTTCCTAGTACTTTCCAAAGATCAAGCAACTTGCACATCAAGTTAGTAATTAGTTTAGCTTATACATCAATAATGCAAAGTACTTTCCAAAGATCTAGTAACTTGCATGTTACTTTAATTATTAGTTTAGTGTAATACCAAGAGCCAGCCATATGATCTATAGGTGAATTTTGGTTTGGTAACATATAGAATGATGTTATACATGATGGTCAAAATAGATTAGATAGAAATGTTACCAAAAGAGTACTTCTACTAATAGTGCAGAAACCGAAATAGACTTGAAAACCCTATAACCAATAGCTAGACATATGATTTAAAGGTGAAAATTGGTTTTGTAACATCTAGAAGGATATTACACATGATGAAATAAACAGATCAGAAAGAGGTATCACCAAAAGGGGACTTCTACTAATAGAGTAAGAACCAAAATATGCTTGAAATCTTTGAAGGCAATTTCGGAGGCCTGAATGGTGAATTAGGCCTAAAAAATGTGCAGATTATCCCATGAAGAAAAGGTTGGACTTTCATCTCCCTTAGTTTGTCTCATCGAGAGCTTTCCAATGGTACCTCACCCACATGATTATGAGATTCCTACAAGAAGATTCACTAAAAGATTCCTTCCAATCAAAGCTTGTTTGACCAACCAGATAGGACCAGGACCGACATATCACCCATCCAAGTAAGTAATCCAAGGGCGAAGCTTGCTGACATGTTACCTATCTGTGTGCCTAATCCTATGGTAGAGCTTCCTTGGAGGAGATCCTCTTTGTCTATAAATAAGGAGAAGGTGCTCCTTTGGGGATCGGATGATTGAGTGTGAAATATGTGTTTTCTCTCTGCTCTTGTCCTCGGAGTATTATATTTAGCTTATACATCAAGTGTGCAACTTCTATAAGAAAACTTCCTTGGCAACTTCTCTTGTAGCTTAGCTTGCATTCCAAGATGATTACCTTGATAAGGAAGCTTCTAAAGAAATTTGTATTGTTTTACTATAAATACCAAAGCCTAAATGCAATATAGACATTGGAGTTTCACTCACTTGAATGTTTTGAATATGACTTTTCATTATGACATTTTATTCTCTATTTTTCTCCTTGGTCTTTTATATTTATGATTGTATGTAATACGTCTTTGAAAATACCATTCACAAGAGATTATTCTAAGATTAGTTTGTTAATCTTATATTATTCTTCATTTGTCTTCTTCTTTGTCTTTGTGTTTTTAGGTGTGATAGAAATATCTCAATACAAGATAGAACTTCTGGTTAATCAAATTTAAAGTTGTAGCTCTCATCTAATCAAAGGTATTGGCTAGTAGAGTAGTTGGTTAAGTTAATGTGCGAAGTTGACCATGGACTTTTAAATGAAGTGAAGAGTAAATTTTGAGTAAATTTAAGCTCAAACTTGTAGTGAAGATGGACTAGTACATTAGTTTTGTTTGTCGTATGTACTAGATTATTATCTATATGAGAGATGATAATAAATTTCTATGTTAATGCTTCTCTATATAAAGTAAGAAGACTCATACTTGAAGCTATTTCATTTCCAAAGTCTATTTAGAGGATCTTTTTTGTGTGCACAAGTTACATTGAATCTCTTTCCTTCATTTATGACACTCAAAAAATAAACACACAAGAATTTTGGTATGTTATATTTATTGGAATGCCTACAAGAAAGTGTTTCACCTCTGCTTTGCTTTTTGCTTTTTGATCATGGTGAATACAATCATGGCGAATACAATTTATATCTATATTCATGTTTGCCTTAATTGATACTCTAGTAAGGAAAGTATACTATTGACATATATTCTCTCTTGCATATTAGACATATTATATTATTATAGATTTCTATTATACCCTAAATCTAAAGGCTCATACCTAATATCTGTCTTGTTTGTTTGTGATCTAAAACTAAGATATAGTTATAGATTGCATATTTAATACCAAAAGAATAGCTTATATAAATATTGATAAAAGTTCTTGGGAGAGGCAATAAAATTTGTTTCCTTAAGGATTGTTAACATATCTTAGATAATTTGTAAGCAAAGTGTAATTTTTTTAGAAATTATTTTATCATCTAAATTTCAAAAGTTGAGCTATTTTATTTTAATTTTGAACTAAATGTTCAATTGAATTTTTACTTTAAGGGTCCTAGAATTTACTTATTTTGGTCCCACAATCAAAATGCAAATTTCTATCCTTATATAGTTTATATAGTGATCTATTTGTACTGATTTATTGGTACGAGTCTATTATGATGATAATCATAAATTTCATGCTTCAATCTTATTATTATTGAGCAATATAAATCATGAACTCACTATTATGATATTATGAAAATCAATGCTAATAATTGTAGATTATTATCTAATTTGTATAAATGTAGATTTGTATAAATAATTCTTTCATGCGTACAATGCCTTTCTTCCATCCTTATTATTACTTGTTGTGAAAATGAGAATTTAGTATTTAGATTCAGATCAAATAATTTAAACATATTCATACTATTGATCAATTAATTCTGAGCTTGAAACAAATTTGAAAATATATGAGATACTCTATGACCTATTTATTCACAAGCATTTTGTTAAAATAGCTACAGCAATGGTCTTAAAATAATTAGATTTATAAGTTAGATGGAGAAAATGCAGATTGTCTTAAGTTTTGATTTTAGCCTTCCACTTTATCTCAAATCGGATGCTCATGTAAATGATTGTTTCACCTTTCGAATATAATTAAATCACCTTATATATCTTGATATAGTGACGGAAGAGACATTCAGAAAGAGTAACCGGTTTTGATAGTTTGCTATACGTAATATATCTCTTAATTTGACTAATTGATGATATATTCGCTGCTTATATAGGAGAAATTAAGTAACAGATGAGAAGTTATTTAAAGATAAGGATAAATAAATAACAAGGATATTGATCCATATTAAAGTCAATCTCTCGAAATCGATAGAAACTAACTAAAGTAGAAATTACGTCGGTGGTTGAGGAACTTTAGGGTCTAAACCTAACCCGGCTGAAACCCGAGGTGCAGATAACCACCAGGTGTAGGTAGGATTGTTCTCTCTACCTAAAACACAAAATCGATTATGCTGCCTTGCAAGTAAGGCAAAGTTAGGGCAATTGTCTACTAGGGCCTACGCAGCAGGGCACGTGGCAAGGCTTCAAGACGGATGTCCAAAACCACAGAACAACGACCACGACGTCTTCATCCCATTTCCTCTCTCTCCTCCTGCTTCTCTCCTCCCTTCCTCTGCTCCGCCGTACTGTGCTCGTGCCTTGCCCTCTTCCCCATTCTGGTCCTTCAAATTGTCTCGCTCGACAGCTCGCGGGGTTGCAGCAATCTGCTACAATTGCACATCTTACTACTTTTCCGTCGATATTGGTTCGCGCCACTTTGCCAGACGCGGAAATTGGCCCTTTGGAGGTTGACAACGCCCTTTTCTCCAGGTGCTCGAGCGGGTTTTAACTTTCGGATGGCGTTAGGTCAGTCCCTGGATTTACTGGCAATTCTATCAATGAGTCGATGGTTGGAATGGTCGTGATACTTGATTTGAGATGGTTTCTGTGTAGGTATGAGAATTTGAGGTGACAAAAGGTTTGATCATCGGTTTGATCGTGCTCGGTGTTGCAGATGAGGACAGCGGCAACTATTTGATCTGAGACACGGCTTGAGCTTCGGGAGTTGTATGGCAGGTTTGCCTGTACCGGAGAATGGGTGCCAACGGTAAATTGGATGAAGAATCGTTAGGAGCATCGAAGAAAAGTTCTCGAGAGCGGCATTTGAGAAAGAGAGAATATTACGATGAAGGTGAAGAGCGAGATAATAGCAGCGACAAGAAGCAGTATGGCAGGGACGCCGATCGCACACGTAAGGATGATGGCAAAGTACGAGATAGGGGTGAAAGAGATAAAAGGGACGGGGACAGGCTGAAGGAAAGGGATCCAGAAAAGTCCCGAGACAAAGAGGAGAAACGTAGTAAAGATAGGGAACTCTTGACGGAGAAGGAACGTGAGAGGTTGAAGGAGAAGGAGAAACTTAGAGAGAAGGAGCGTGGTGATAGAGACAAGGACAGAGAGAGGGCGAAGTCGAGGGACAGGGAGCGAGAGAAGGAGAAGGAGCGGGAGAAAGCGAAGAGGAAGGAAAGGAGGGATCGCGAAGCAGAGTTTGAAGAATTGTCAAGGGAGAAAGAAAAGGAGAAACGGGAGAAGGAGAAGGCTAGGGAAGAACAATCAGAGAGGCCTGACAGATCTGGTCTTTACAGGGAGAGGGAAAAAGACGAAGAGAGGAGAAGGGAGAGAGAGAGAGAGTTACTGAAGGAGCGGGAGAAGAAGCGAGAGAAGGAAAAAAGAGACAAGGAGCGGGAGAAGAGAGAGCGAGAGAAGCTCGAGAAAGGGGATGACGAAGATAAAGATAGAGATAGGAAGAAGAGGAGAAAAGAGGAAGATGGAGAAGCTGGTAACAGACGCGAGAGCGAGGAAAATGATTTGGATGAGGAGCAAAGGCGACTTGACGAAGAGATGGAAAAGAGGCGTAGAAGAGTACAGGAGTGGCAAGAATTAAGGCGACGAAAAGAGGAAGAGGAACGGAAGAGGAGGGGCGACATAGACGGGTCTACAGAGCCGCACGCGAATGGGAAGACGTGGACACTTGAGGGAGACGACTCTGACGACGAGGATGAACGCAAGGATGGGTTCCCTGCTGCAACCAAAGTTATGGCTTTCGAAAACGGCGACGTTGTTATGGCAGAGAGTAAAGAGGATCCTCTTGGCTTGAGAGATGAAGACCTGATTGACGAAGATGATGAAGGTCAAAGTAAGGGAGGCGATGACAAAAAGGGTGATGATGACGATGAAGTGGATCCACTGGATGCCTTTATGAATGCTATGGTGATCCCTGAAGTGGAGAGCCCTCCAACTGAATCTGGAAAGAAGGAAGTACCTGTGAAGCGGCCCGTCGAGGTCAAGGTTTTCAACAAGATGGGGAAACCTGTAAAGAGAGAAGCGAAGCTTTCTACGGGTCGGATAATTGCTGGTGAAGATTCTGCCTCTGACAATGAATACAATGATGACGGCGAACCGGAGGAAGGGGAAGAAGATGACGACGATTTCATGAAAAGAGTGAAGAAGAGTAAGGCAGAAAAATTGGCTCTTGTGGATCACTCCAAAGTGCAATATGCTCCGTTTAGGAAAAACTTCTACATTGAAGTGAAAGAGATTTCGAGGATGCCAGCAGAGGAGGTGGCAGCTTTTCGGAAATCGTTAGAGTTAAAGGTGAGAGGTAAGGAAGTGCCGCAGCCCATTAAGACCTGGAATCAAACAGGTTTGAGCGCCAAGGTTCTGGAAGTGATAAAGAAATCAGGGTTTGATAAACCGATGCCTATTCAAGCTCAAGCTCTGCCAATCATTATGAGTGGCAGAGACTGTATTGGTGTTGCAAAGACGGGCTCGGGCAAGACTTTGGCCTTTGTTTTGCCTATGCTTAGACATATTATGGACCAACCGCCCCTGGCGCAAGGGGATGGACCAATTGGTCTGATAATGGCGCCGACCAGGGAGCTTGTGCAGCAGATTTACAGTGACATCAAGAAGTTTTCAAGAACAATGGGATTAACTTGCGTTCCTGTCTATGGGGGTTCAGGAGTTGCCCAGCAGATTAGTGATCTGAAAAGAGGTGCAGAAATTGTGGTCTGCACACCAGGGAGGATGATTGATATCTTGTGTACCAGTGCAGGTAAAATCATGAACTTAAGACGCGTAACTTACCTTGTGATGGATGAGGCGGATCGTATGTTTGACATGGGTTTTGAACCTCAAATTACAAGGATTGTTCAGAACACGCGGCCTGATAGGCAAACAGTGTTATTCTCAGCTACCTTTCCTAGACAAGTCGAGGTGCTTGCCAGGAAAGTCTTGAGTAAACCAGTGGAGATTCAAGTTGGAGGCCGAAGTGTTGCCAACAAAGACATTACCCAGACTGTTGAGGTCCGACCTGACAGTGAAAGGTTTCTGCGGCTACTGGAACTTCTCGGAGAGTGGTACGAGAAAGGAAAAATTTTGATATTTGTCCACTCACAGGAAAAATGTGACAGCTTATTTAAGGATCTCCTCAAGGCTGGCTACCCATGCTTGTCTCTGCACGGGGCTAAGGATCAGACTGATCGAGAGTCTACTCTAGCAGACTTCAAGTCTAACGTGTGCAATCTGATGATTGCTACGAGTGTAGCGGCAAGGGGACTGGATGTCAAAGAGTTGGAGCTTGTTGTCAACTACGATGTTCCTAATCACTACGAGGATTATGTGCACAGAGTTGGTCGAACAGGCAGGGCTGGTCGAAAAGGTGTTGCTGTGACTTTCATCTCTATTGAGGAAGAGCGATATGCCCCAGACTTAGTTAAAGCACTTGTTCTGTCTGAACAGCCTATACCAGAGGATCTGAAGAAGCTTGCAGATGACTTTATGGCGAAGGTGAAGCAGGGCAGTGAACAAGTACATGGTAGTGGTTATGGTGGAAGTGGTTTTAAGTTTAACGAGGAAGAAGATGAGGCACGGAAGGCTGCCAAGAAAGCACAGGCCAAGGAGTATGGATTTGAAGAAGATGAGGAGAAGTCTGATTCGGATTCTGATGATGATGGAATACGAAAGGCCGGTGGGGATCTTGCACAAGCCGCGGCAGCAGCTGCCCATGCTGCCGCCATGGCTGCAGCCGCGAAGGCCGGTATAACCTCAATGACAGGTCCATCTCTCGGCGTGTCAGGTTTGGGTGCGGCTAATCCCCAACTCCAGGCAGCCCTCGCGATGGCCCAAGCTGCTGCTGCCAGCCAGGGTCTGCCTACACAATTCACTGTGCCTGGGAGCTTAGGCATGAACTTCCCTGGATTGAATTTAGCTGGGATGCCAGGTATGGGAATGAATATGATGAATGTGACTGGCATGGCGAATGTGGCAAACATGGCTAATATGGCTGCTGCTGGAATTGCGGGCATGCCAGGTATGGGAGCAATGAATCTTCTAGGCATGGGTCTAACTCCTGGTGCTACACCGGGAAGTATGACTGATGGCGCTGCTAGAGCCTCAGCGTTTGCTGCTGCTCTCAACTTGCAACACAATCTTGCTAAGATTCAGGCCGAAGCAATCCCGGAACATTATGAAGCGGAATTGGAGATTAATGACTTCCCTCAGCATGCGCGATGGAAAGTTACTCACAAGGATGCATTAGGGCAGATAAGCGAGTGGACTGGGGCCGCCATTACCACGCGGGGTCAATTTTTCCCACCAGGAAAAGTGCCTGCACCAGGAGAGAGGAAACTCTTCTTGTTCATTGAGGGTCCTACAGAGGCATCTGTCAAGAAAGCCAAAGCGGAGGTGAAGCGTCTCCTGGAAGAGTCGACTTCTGCAGCTACTTCACTTCCAGTGACAATACAACCTGGGAAGTATTCTGTACTATGATTACGTGGAAAGAACCACTTAGGACGGTGGGAAATATCTGTAGTTTCTGACTCATAGCATTGGAATAACCGTGCTTAGTCATTTTCAGGAATGCACATGTAGAACCACTTGGAACAGGACCAAATTGTAATTCTATGTCATTGTTGAGGAACTATTCTTTCTTCCTACTCGTTCACCTTCTGTTTGCCTGACATCATTAAGACCGATGTAATTGATGGAGCGAATTGGGTCTTCCAAGCATTGACATAGGCCTACATTTTGGCTTTGCAGGAATTGCTTGGCAGAAAAGGCATGCGCCTTGTGGACCTTACGCTGAAGTTTTGATTCCCACATTACATATTTACCTGGCTGGTTTGGGAAGCTTTATGTACTGTATACATTTCCGCGTTCTCGTTGCTTGTTGTTTTGGTCATTTTTCAAAGTCCGGTAGAGGTAGTTTTGGTTATTGATGTGAAGGATCTGACACCGAGCTGTTAAGCAGCTAAGTGTAGAGTCTTGGATTATCTGCTCAACAAATACCAGATATACACCAGCAAGTAAGTACATGTCATCCTCCTCATCTTTATGCCTTTCCATATATGGACACTGTAACATCGTCTAAGGGCCAAGTATGAAGTAGGTTAGAGAGTAGGTTTCCAATCGTAAGGATGAAGGCAAGCGCGGGTGCACATTTCCCGTCAGCCGCTCTTGTATTACTTCCTTTCATCTAGGTTTGAATGGAGGAATTCCATTCCTTTATAGGATAGACATCGTCTGATGGTAGTCTAACACGGAATGGAGACTCTTGTTAGCGAGCAACTGCACTGTTTCTGTGGATTGCCGAGATTGTTTGTAGCAGTTGAGATCGAGAAGTTAGTGGGAATGGCATCCTTACATCGATTTCTCTCTAAGGTTTCTCTATTTGTGTGAAGAAACGCTTTTCAGACAACAAGAAGTTCGTTTGGAACTTGTAGAAGCTGATACTTATGCTGGCAGAAATCAGTACAAACCAGAGAAGCTTTACCGAATATGGGCCTAAAAGACGCTAACATGGCTCTGGAGGTCCTATCGGGGGCTGGAGAGTACCCACACCAGATGTCTGGCTGAGATCATTACCTGTAGGGTGCATTTTATTTTGCGGACTGGGAGCCGTTAGCTTGGAGCATTCTAACGTGATAGAGAGGGGATAGGTGGTGTTGCAGACATTTGCGCACTTGGCCAATGGAAGGCAGGATGGAATAAACAAATACTCTTTCTTCACTCAATTGCTTATATTGAGAGGAATTACGATACATTTTACAATTGAGATTCATGTACACGGTAGCTACTACATTTTGTCTTTCCCTGACAGTGGGGAAATTTCTTTGAGCCAATGGTCATCATAGACACCGTCCTGTGTCACCGAGTACAGGTCAAGATGTTATTGTCCTTTGATGGCGAATAATATCCTATTGTAACCTTGGGGTGGATGACATCTCGTTACATCCATCACACTACTGACTGCGAATGCTAATTCGTTCACTTCAGTTTCCTTCAGTGAGAGTTTGTGTGGAAGTAGATTTCTGAGCGCTTTCTTAGTTTTAGATCCTTATCTCTGAGTACGAAGTTCCCTACCCTATTGTGGATATACAACAGGATGACTGATGCGTCTTTAAATATAGGGTGACAATCATACGAGGAAGACGATGTTTATACCTGATCATCAGCCATGCCATCAAGTTCCACAATTGACCTCGGGAAAGGCTGTGGACCTGAGGGTTCCGTCAAGCCTTCTTCACACTGCATTTTAGGTGCAGTTGGGAGACGAAGTACTAGATGGGCAAAGGATTTACACTGTAATTGAAGGCGGAATTGCATTGTTTTCGTTCTTGATAAGAGTAATTACATAACAAGATGTGTGGCTAAATCAGAACAGGTCTGCAGATTTATGGCTAAATGCCGGCAGTGGAGGAAAGGATTCCGCTCTGAGATTAGTTGAGCAGAAAACGGGACATCTCTGTTTGTATCACCGGTGTGAATCCTGCCCTCAATTGAGTGTTTTAGTAATTGGTTCTTTGACAGTGGCATCAATTAGAAAGTCAATGCAAAATTTCAAAGCCGAGAATTCAGTATGCCACTCGATGGGTGCAATGCCTCCGTCCCCACGCCAAGACTCTACTGAAGGACCAGTTTCACATTCATCTACAACTTCATAAGCTCCACTCCCTCTCAAATTCTATTTGTCGGAGAGTAACGAATCACCGTTTCACATATCAAAGCTTCAAGTCTGGTACTTTTCTTTCAAGACTCGCAGGTTTAAGAATGAAAGAGAAAGTTGAGTGGATAGTTTCGTCTACAAAACTAGATGGAATATGGACAAGAAAGAACTTAGGAAATAAGAGAAATCATTGTCAATTTTACGATGTGTGCACAAGAAGGTGGCTGATCTACCTTTCAACGAAAAGAATCAGAAAAGAAACTAGTAAGAAGCTGGTTTTCTGGCAAGATCCATCCACGAAAAACATCCTAATAAAATTCTCTCGTTTCTCAATCCCGTTGATCCTAAGATTTTTCGAGAAAGTAGTATATGGATCGGTAAGTGGATCGTTTATTCCCAAAGTACTCTTGTGGAATATGGGGTTCCACTTTACTTATGGATTGCACATACTCTACTCGTAGATTACTTTTATTCGAAGAAACGTCATTCCAATCATCAAGAGTTGCATAAACTTCTTATCTTCTATTCCCTATTAGGATTGAGCTTAAAACAAGGACTACATAAGCATGGTAGGGCAAGAAAAAGGTAAGGCAGGAGGCAGTTTCCACAAAGAAAGTCGGTCCTTTTCCCCAAAGCTCCCAACTTTAGTCACGAGCTTGACAATTTGGATATATGGTTCTAAAACGCCTATTCCATTAACTAACGAGCATAAAAGTCTGAAGAGCTAGAATCTTCATACTAGTCGGATACTAAAGGATACTGGGATACTAGGATACTAAAGGATACTCATTTCATGTCATGAGCAAGTGATTTATGTGCAGTAGATTTTGCTCAGAAAACCACCAAGTTTTTTTGAAGGATTTGTTCTCTGAGTGGGATATTGCTTTTGTTAGCGACTGTTTCCCGAGAGAATCACTACATTTATCACTAAAATTTGATTAGCAAGTCCTAGAGGAAATAGGTGAGAGTACGAATCTTTCCGGAGAATCACTCATTTATCACCAAAATTTGATTAGTAAGTCTTCGACGAGATAGGTGAGAGTACAAATCTTTGATATGTCCGAATATATTCATAGTTAGCTATTTAGATAGTTATTTAGACCAATAAAAGTCTAGGTCTAGTAATAATGACTACGGTCAACTTACTCTAGTTTATAGAACTGTACCCTTAGAAAAAGGATATAAAAGATTTATTCCATGGAAGAAAGTGTTTACAAAAAACTGCTTTTGATTTCTTGAAAATGAAGGACAACTTTCACCCATGAAAAAAGTGGAAGTAATGATGAAAAAATATTATTTTTTGAATATAGAATTTCTTTTTTAGTAATGTGTCTATGGCAATAAAAGAGGACAAGGCACAATTAAAGTCATGACATAGTATGAGCATGAGTCAAAATTGTGCTCATACTATGTTATGGTCAAAATTCATGCTATATACATGGTAAAAATTGTACCATTCCTCATAATGTACAATGTATTATTTAACGTCTATGTATGAACAAATAAATTTAATCTTTGTACACAATATCTATTTGAGATAAGTAAAATTCTTATGATTTCTACGTTTTTACTGTAAAAGTCATGTTAACAATATGTGCGTTCTTCTCCAAAAAGAATTGAACCAGATATTAGACAACATAATTAAAAATAAAAAAATAAATTTCTTATCATTTTCATTAGTTTTAATAGCATATATAAAACATAGTTCTTAACGTTTTATTTTTATTTTTTATGTATATTAATTATAGGCTGATTAACGATGAGACAATAGCATGTAACGCAGTAAGTATGATTAATTTTTACAGTACCTAGTGGAAAAGAATACTAGTTTAAAAATCGAACTCTGGCTTGAACATTTCTTCAAATATACTGGATGTAGGATTAGATCTAAAGTACATAATGGAAAAGAATACTACATTAAAAAATTGATATGACCTTGATATGATCATTTCTTTAAATACAATGCATGTTTATTTTGTGTTCCATAATGAAGAAAATTTAATATCTATATTATACCCTCTTATATTTGCACAGAAACTTTGTTTATCTTTCGAATAGGTTAAGCACATAATCAGTTCGCGATACGAGGTTCATTTTCTGTAGAGGATGAAGGTTACAGTTTCTTGCACCCACTTGTCAATTGCCCCATTCGGAGGAGGTTACAGTTTCTTGTATGGGATCGTCTTGTTACTTGCCTCCTCTCCCCCTCCAACGATCTTTCGCGCACAAGACCTCTCTCAATCTCTTGCACTTCTCTGTCATGCTAATTTCTCGGTTCTTCTTTCTCTTCTCGATGCTATTTTCTCTGCTTTTACCTCCTCTCCCAATCTGTTGGCACTTCTCTCATGTTAATTCTCTATTCTTCTTTCTTTTCTCGAGGTAATGTTCTCTGCTTTTACCTTCTCTCCCAATCTCTTACACTTCTCTCATGCTATTTCTGGGTTCTTTTCTCTTCTTTCGATGAAATGTTCTCTGCTTTTACCTCCTCTCCCAATCTCTTGCACTTCTCTCATGCTTTTTGTCCTTGTTTCTTTTGCGATGTGCTCTTCTCTGCTTTTCTACCTCTATCATCACGTAAGGGGCACTTCGGGACGGAACCGAGTTTGACTGGGCATTTATAAGCATTCGAACCGATACTCGATCGAGGGGCATTGGCATTCGCCCAGTTACTTTGGCACCTCGTGGGCCTCTGATGATGTGGTGAAGTGCAGTGTGCTTTCATGCAGGTTTACCTTGAATGTCTTAACTGTTATCTTCTGATGTTCAGTGTTTTGAGACTCGTGTACTCATAGAGCATGATGTGATATACTTTATCCAGTCCTGTCACACGTCGCTCCAGTCCAGTCTCTTTTTCATCTGGTGGATGGGTTCCTCTTGCTTTACCTTGGCTTCACAGACAAGGTTTCATTTTCTTTTCTCAATGATTGTTGTAGAAGTCCAGTATGCACGTTACTCAGGATTGAATTCAATCTTTGCTTTTGTTTCCATGGAATAGACTTATTTTGCCTTCTGCATTCTAATGATTTCGAATATGTTCTGCTCTGTATTACTTGCCTCTCGAATTCTTTCGATTTCATGCGTTGTATCACCTCAACTTTGAAGTAAGGAGTTCTCGTTCTCCACTATCTTTGATATTCATCATCTTTGTCCCACCAGTCAGTCTCGTAATCGAGAAATTAAGTGCCCAATCTAGTCTCCCGCTTGTTTCTCCTAGCCAGTGTTTGTTGTTGAGAGTGAATGCAATGTCGAGAATTCCCGTTCCTTGCCAATATTTCAGGTATGTTCCTAGTAGCCAGTGCTCTCCCGACGTCTAAGAGTAACTTAGACACCACGGTACAATCCCACCTGCAAAAAAAGTGGGGCTGCATTTTTCACTGCCTCAACGGTCCTTCACACTAGACATGAGATTTTCAGGCACTTCCATTCAGGCCATATGCTGGCAACATAGTTTGAGAAAGTACAATCCGTTCGGACAGACGCAATACATCCAATGTCTCGGCAGATTATCGAAGATGCAACTTCAAAAAAATAATCTGCCTACATGAGACTCACTAGCTTTTCAAATGCGAGATAACTCGACCGGCTGCACCTCATAATCAACAGTTATACATTACAGTACGGAAATATCTCATATGGTGTTTAGATGAAACCTGGGGTTTAGATCACATTCCCACGAATGCTTTACATTATCTATCCGACCCCAGCCTTTGCACTGCTCCAGTCGGGGGAGATCAGGTTCAAGCTCCGGTATTTTGTCTGAAGCACAACTCCATCCTCAAAGTTCATCGCATCTTGGTACGTCCTAATGCAATTCTAATTTCACCTCTTCACTTAATTTCCTCTGCCTACTGCAAGAGGAACCAAACCCATAGACGTGGTACGTTGGCTGCTCTTTCAGAGCAATTGCATTCTCACCTGCGTCTGCCATGTTCGCTGATTGGCAATGGATCAGCCTGTACACTGAGGGAGAAACAGAAAGGACCCGGCCTGGTAAACAATCATCCTCCATGATTTCATGGATTTGGCGATGATGAGCTGGCATGGTCCAAAGAATTCAAGTCGAAAAATTTGATAAGTACAGATTTATAATCACTTGAAAGAAAAATTCCGAGAGTAGGTTCGAGATGAAGGAGAAGGTTCATCACAGAGACACTCTTGAGGGTTTGAGTAGAAATAATCTTCCTCCTTTGGTCTGCCAGGCACTACTCGCCTTTTCAACGGCGACCCCATCCGGCCTTCGTGTACTTGCCTGACCGAAAGCGAAAACTCATCCCACTGCAATAGCTTACTGTCATATAAATCCAATAACTCAACCAGCCTCCTACGATTTAGAAGGATCGTTGTCCGAAATCCAAGATATCTGCGCAATCCCAAACGATTGTCAAAGCCCATTTGTAAGTCTAGATGTCGAGTTTGCAAGAGAGAAAGAGGGTAAGTCAAACTTGTTTACCAAAGCACCTTCTAAACTTGAAGGTTGAGATAGGAGTGCATTGCTGAACGAATCTGCAATAAAACTCCTTGCAGCACGTAAATGGTACATAGAACAATGAGATGATCCCATAAGTTATCTGCAGATTTAAGAGGAAACCAACCTGCGGTGCCCTTCCACGACCTTCGCCATGTTACCATCATATGTAGGAATGAAGACATCACTCGCGAGTGAAACTAAATAATCGAGACCTGCCATCTGTGATGAGCGATTGACGAAAGGCCTCAACTCCTCCCTACTTAAAAGCATTTCCTTCCGTACCTGCGCAAAGTAATTTAGTTTAAGAAGATTTGCAAAGATGGCGGATATTAGCTATTGATAAGCGATACGAATACTAGTTTGCTCGATAGATTTAGCTTAGCAGTCAGTGCAGTGACTATGCAGTACTCCAGTTCGTTTGAGAGTTATATAGAGAAGATTTAGACAACTGACCACATTGGGGAAAGCTGCGTGCAAAGCGGCCATCCGCCTGTCACTCCCATAGATTTCTCCAGCAGCGATGTAGATCTGAGTGTCTCGGTCATAGCCCAACGCTCTCAAGATTAATGCGGTCTCCTCTGGAGTGAGTGGACAAAGGCCATCCTTTCTCTTTTGATCTGAATGGATTACCTTCTCTTTCCACCAGGGGTAGGCATACCTGTAGCAGACCATTAAAGGAAAAATTTGGTTATGATGAGGAACGAATAGGCTCGATGCAAGACACCTTAAGTTACACACATGAAGCCAACTGTGGTACTTTTTTACATCTCAGAGAAACTAAACTACTTTGAAGTTCAAAAGTGTTTATCTCCGTAATAGAGACGGCTGAAATAAAATCCAACAGAAGAAATGGGGTACGTGCGCTTCTGTCCGACCTCATGCTCGTGAGTTCATCGGCCTCCTCATCTGTACAGCCATGCGTACATCCAGAAAATGCCAGCATGTCCATTTCATAACGCAGATGGAGTACTAAAAATGGACCCCTCCCGCGGAGAATTTGCACCAGTCTTCGACCTAATTCTTCGATGCGAGGAGTAAACCGAAGGGCGTGATAGTTTACGTGGCAACGCAACTTTTGCATAGGCAGCGGAAGGCCGTTGTTTGCCAAGCGGGAATCTGTCTTGTTCAGCCGCAAAACTTCGTATTTTTGGACTAGGGGCAAAATCTGCAGTACATGAGAAAATGAGATATCGAGGCACATTTCTTCGCCTCACCTCAACACTCATCACTTTCACAGGCTAATTAGCGAAAGATAGTTATGTTATGGTACCTGATTGGAGTAGTATGTTTGATTTGACCAACTAACTGGGGGCAACCCAAAATAGTTGCCCTCTGCCACCATTTTCGCATACTCCTGAGGCAACTCCTTCACGATGTGAACATAATCCTTAAGGGATGAAATGAAATGGTCCACATCGAATATATCACCAAAATCACTGTCAAGTCACTAAGCAATGATAGTTAGAACAACGAAACCTTCACAGTCCGAACTTTTGGACGCACATAAATACAATCCAACAAACATTCGAAACATTTCTATCAAAAACTGCTACAAAAACTGCTAACTCTCCCAAATTTTAGTCCACAAATTCAGAACCTCTGAACCTGAGGCCAGAATCTCTTCGGAAGTTGCCACACATGGTAGAGGTTACCTTGGATCTGCCCAGAATGAAGTTTTGTCCAACTCAGGTACCACCAGCGTGACGTTCATGTGCTTCGATATAGCAACCATATCACAAATCTACCAAGAAGGAAAATGCGGTGAGATAAGTAAGCGTTAGAACTGGAAGATCTTCTCCTAGCTCGCTCATATTCATATTCTACAAACATGGATTGAAAATACACTCAGCTAAAACTTGAGATGGTAGACTTGTTCCAGAACAGAAAATCGTAACCGAAAATCACAGCACACTGTCATGGGACTGCTCGTACCGCAGCTCTCATTTGATTGAGTCCCCCGTTACAGGACACCATAAGGTACCCATTACTTTTGTACAGTCCTACATAGCGCACGGTGAACGTCAGGGCCTCTCATGTGAATTTTGGCTGACTAACCCAAATCCAATTTCTAATTCTTAGAAATTTATATTTGTACTGCTCTTGACAAACCTATAACGTGTTCAGAGTTCAGAGCTCCCCTAATAAGCCGTGATAAGATCTCTCTCCATAGGCGATCAGCGGAGAGAGTGTCTTGCAGACTGGCAAGACTTCCAGTAAGAAGAACAACCTCTACGCCTATATCTGAAAGGAGGAAAGGGGTGAACTTACTGGAAGGTGGGGTGGTAAGAAAAGTGGAATGATTCCGTTTAGGGAAGGGCGGATGAATCTGCTCGAAGCATGAGCGAAGCATTTGCGGTTGCCATAATTCTTTAAATGTCGTAAGTTGAATGAGACATGTCCATAGGAAAATGCTGGTACTGGCACGAATGAACCACACCTGCACACGAGATCTAGGTAGCATCGGTGGCTTAGCTTTGCCGTGTTTCGTGAACTGTCCAGCGAGGGACTTCATACTCATTTCCACCGTATCATTCCACCAGTCCTTAGATTTCCCATTGCTCATGGAATGACTTGGTAAACTCGCCTTGAGCATGGCTCCAATCTTTCGACCCTGCCACTAAAGGCTGCATGCCCCTGCACTGATACCCTTCAATTCAGGCATCCACTGTCCGGCTTACAGTTCCACACCTCCTCGAAGTGTGCATCCAACCAGTGTTCCGACACAGAAATTCCACGATCATTCACAGCCGAGTGTGTCAAATCGTCGATATGCTTTCTGGACGGAGACCGACCAAGTCTCCACCCGTACAAAATAGATGAATTTCCTCGTCCTCTCTCTTCACTGCGCTGCACATCCACTTGAAAGAGCAGCACTACCCCTGCCCCACAGTTTTCTTCGTTAACAATACAACTTCCTCGTCGTCCTATACTCCGATAAAAGCCCTCCTGAACAACAATTGCTCAGAATCCAATCTCTGCGCCTACCTCAATACTTCTCATACTTATCAGCTGCATTCTCTCTCTCTCTCTCTCTCTCTCTCTCTCTCTCTCTCTCTCTCTCTCTCGCTGCTACTCGCTGCTACAGGAACATGCCTCTCAAAACAAATTATTACTCACATTCTACAACTCATCCATTCCGGTCCAATCTCCGGCCGCACTCCGCAATCCATCCTCCTTCCCCTCTTTTCGATCTCTCCTCTCTTCTGTACCTAAACTTTCTCCACCAAAAATCTCTCGCCTCTCCTGTCAAACACAACACAGAAAACACTTCCCCACACAGAGCTCTTCTCCTGTCCTTTCCAAACACTCAGACGATGCGCTGCTCCGTCCGTCTAATCTTCTCTCGTCCTCTCGCCATCAATCAAATCACAGCACCGAATCCGTTACTCCCTCTCTCTTCCATCAATCAAATACCATCTCTTCTTCTGAGACACCAGAAGCAGAAGCAGCAGCTGCGTCTTCTTCGTTCGTCGGCCCCTCCCCTCTCTCTCTCTCTCCCTGTCCGCGGATCATGGTTCATACTCTTCTTCTTTTACTACTGAGTACGGTGCGGTACTACCACATCCAGTACGGGGCAAACAGTGGTGGTACTTTCAGTCACCCACTCCTTCTAATTCCTTCGCAACTCGTCGTCAAGTAACGGACAACTTCTCTCGGTCGTCGTTCCCGTAGTTCCGATGAAAGAATCTAGGAGGGGTTTTCGTCATCCGACGATCCCTGCCCGCCGAAGCAGAATCATACTGAAAAGGGTCCGAAATTTCAGCATCCAACGGTCGGGAGTAGCAGTATTGCTATTTTATTTCGAACAGTGGTGAAAGCACTCTCCCTCTGACTGACAGCAACTCTCATCCTCATCTCATCCGATCGCCCCCTCCTCCTCGTCTCTTGCCGAACGGTACTGTACTGTAGTAGAAGTCTGTAAAAGCTCCCACTGTAGTCTAGCGACAAGTCGTCATAGGCGGCGTCGCGTTTTGCAGTCGTGACCTTCAAGGTCTCAACCAATAGAAAATCTGGTTTAGACGTCCTCATCATGACGTCGTTCTGCTGGGCGAATCCATACTGACGGAAGGAACCCCGCAGAATCAGGGACCCGTGACAGTTCCTGGCCCGACACCAGACCGGCGCATTTCCTGCCTGTCCCAAATTGTCCACTACAGTGGAAGAGAGAGAAGTTCGGCCAATTGTTGGCGACTGAGGCTCTCGTCAGTGATGGAAAGACAAGGACTCCAGACAGGCAATACAGTGGCGGTTGGTTGGCGGATGGAGTCCTATCCTCAACTTGCTCTTCATCAATCTCCGACCTACGAGGATGGATAGATGGACGGAAGAATGCTGAAGGTCATGTCAAGTCATTTCATTCCATTTCACTACCTTGCCGAGACTCGACCTTTGGCAGGAGAAGTAACAGTACTATCTGTAGATGGTTGTCACTTGCAGAGCACGGGGGCAAGTCTCTAGTGGTGGTGGTGGTGGTATCTGAATGTCAAACACAAACAAACAGTTGAAATTGTCGAGAAATGAACGCCCTGTCCATATTGAAGAGTATTACCTTCACACATATCGTAGTGATTATATCAAGCCTTGACACCCACAACCTTGCAAGTAATAGCCACGGAGTTTTAACCAGCATTATTGCAAGATTTCATTCTACCCAATTGTATACATATATAATAACTTGATACAAAGTGACCCTTTCTTATTGTTTTCTACGTTTTTACGAAACACAGAATTTTTTTTGAAGCATCTATTACCAAACCGAAATACGTTTTCTTAACTTGGGGAGAGGAGAGGCACCTCCTGCATCATAAGGAAAACATGACGGAGGTCACGTCTCATTGTTCCCACCTTGAGAACAACGTACAGTGTGCATCTAGAAACGGAAGCTACAGAAAATGTTCGAGTTTAAATACTGGTTCACATCCATGAATAAATGATCATACGAACAATAATTGCTCCAGATCTTATCTTATCTCCCTTTGTTACGTACCTACCTCCTTAGCAAGAAGCAAGCAAAAGCATGCTCGAGTAGAGTTTGGCACAATAAGAATAGTGACAAAAAGTAACATCTGGCTCCTTGACAGAGACAAGAAAAGCCTCCCGATTTTCTCACCGTCACCGGCTACAACAACAGCGAGCCTAGTCGATTCTTCATGGTACATTGATGAAGAATCGACTAGGCAAATCATAAAGTCAAGGACAAATTGGTGTTTTTGTGCTGTACTCCATCAAGGGGAAGAAGATGAAATTCACCTGGCTTAGAACTCTCGATGAAGAGGACGCACCCCCGAGCAGATGAGAGGAGAGGAGAGGAGGAGAGTTCGACTGTACTGCAGTTGACTTCGACAGCGGTTCCCTCCGTAATCACGTGGTAAGTTTCATATTCACCTGGTTCGGTTCCGTTTCGTTCTACCAAGTTTTGTCGTAGTTGATCAGGCCTGATACGACAAAAGAGAAGGCGGAAGTGGAGTCCAGCTGTAGGTACTACAAAGCAGTTTCAACTATTTTCCCTTCCGTTAAAGTAAAGTAGTAGTTGCTATATTCGCAAAAGACCGAGCATCTCTTGCTTGTTGTGTTGAGTGTTCTTCACTGAAAGGACCTTCGAGGATTCCTTCATGGGAGAAACATAAGTGGAAATAATGCCCCACAATCGAAGGGTGTTTGACACGAGTCAGAAACATTCATATATATGTCTCACGCGGTAATGTGCATATGAGGCAGCCTCCTTCTCCATGAAAATAAAATAAAATAAAATAAAAGATAGCGTCCAGTAGAGGATGTAGATTGAAAATGGCCTTTTCAAGGTCGAACAAAATTACGCTATATGAAGTGACTGTGCTTCCCTTTTACATGATGTACTCATAGTGGTAGTAGTAGTAGTAGTAGTAGTAGTAGTAGGAATACATCCAGCACATGTCGAAAAGTCTTGCATGAATGGAAGGTTCTTCATTCAATTGCATGAGCTTTTGCGAGAATTTGTCATTGATATTTTAAGCATGTCTTTCCGAATAATCATTTTCTTATTTGTCCTTTTGTTTTGTTTTCCCATCACATGGGCCAACTTGTCCTGAAGGATGGGGTCTTCCCATCCTTCTGGTTACCACAAGCGCTTGCCTTCTTCCACTTGTCTTGAAGATGTCTTAGTTTCAAGGTGAGTCAGATTGATCCCCAGTTCTAGAATTTTCCTCCTGCTACCACAGTAGGTGGTGGTTCTAGCTACCTAGATAGGCGAGGTACACAAGACCATGCAACCGTTGTTTTTTCCTCATGGTGACTTTGGACCTAAAGTTGACGTGACGTCGGCACCACAGTCCTATAAACTTACATTTAATGGAACTAGACATATATAGTTTCATTTAACCGTTGTTTATTTTCATTTGTTTAATTTGTCATTTGTCCTGACTCTCGAGTGTTTAGGCAATCTTTTTCATCTTTAAAGTCTACCGCTTTGTCGCATAAGTTATCCACAATCATAGGGTTCTCTCTTGATGTTATATATCTATCTATATATATATATATATACATACACACAAAATAAATGCATAAATACAGGACTGAATTTGATGCCAAGCAAAAATGAAGATGTACACATCAGGGATTTCATTTCGTTTGTTCTAGGATTCTATTATAGTATTCCACACAAAATCGTGAAAAAGATATATAGATGGTTTTGTAATAAACTATGGACTGTGTGGTAAAGTGTTCCATGAAATTTTATAGTACTGAAGTTATATTAAAGAGCTTATAGATTATTCACTAAATTTTTAATCAGTGAAAAATAGTTCCGTAAGCACCTTTATAAGTTCATTCATTTTGGCTTCAGGCTTTCAGGCTGCCTTTACAAGATGTCATTAGCATTAAAAAGAATATTCGTTCCCGTAAATTTCAGAATCACAACACTCTACCCCATGAGGAGGAGTATGATATAGCAGAATTGAATATCTATCTACAGTGCTATGCAACATCTATTGAAAGAAGAGTGCCTTGTCAAGCTAGGCGCTTGGAGAAATCCGATGTTTATTTTAAGTTCAAAGTAATGGAAAACTATCTAGGATTGTCATAGGGTTGGTTCACTATTCAGACAAGTTTTACATGCAAAGTACGTTTTGTTTTGTTTTTATTTGCTCTTTTAGTATATTGTGTACATGCCCTCTCCTACACCTTTTCTCTTTATATTCCATCAAATGAACACTCAATATGTTTGCATGCATGCATGTTTGGACTGTAATAATGTGGTTTCCTTCCATATAATCCAAAATCAGGTTGATTACCAAAGGATCTCTAGCCAGAGCAATGATGAAAGGAGAAATAAAAGAAAACATATTAAATCAACTAATACTGAATAGCTATCCTATACACAAGCATTCGGGTTTACATATTTCAATCTAAATTAAAAAAGTGAAATTTCTTGGTCGGGTAAACTTATATTAGAATATGAACTAACGTTCACACTATTTCTTAAAGTTGAGGAAATCACTTGATGGAAAAGGACAAGAGATGAAAACTCTCAAACTTGGGCATGTTGCAAACCTCAGGGTGAAGAAATGCTTTTACGTTTATTACTTCCCAGTGGGTACCACCAAACATGTAAGTCTAAATCATAGAAAGAGAAAACAGCTGCCAGGATCCATGTCCCAGTTTAATATGGAGAACTTTGAAAGATGGAAAAGAAGGGACATAGAAACCCCACCATGAGATACTAAGCTAGTGGGGTCGTCCATGCTCTTTTTCTTTACAAACATGCCGCTGAAAATTCATGATGGTTAAAAACTGATATTGGTGAACAAAGTACTGTTTCATTGCACGTTTTGTTACTATTACCCTACAGAAGATTGATTGATTGATTGCACTGTAGGCTATGCTTTTGCACCAACCTTTATGATCTTACTACATATAGCATCATGGTAACGGTAGCCATAGTTCATCTAACTTGTCTCATAGACAGAAAAAGTGGCTGGTGATATTTGGCTCAAATAAATGAAATTGTTTCATATGACCATCAATACGCGTGGTTGCCCCCTTTCCTTTAGCAGGGGTATCAAATCCCCATAGCTTTACGAAGAAAAAGCGCCTTATATTTCAAAGGTACATACTTCACTGGAGATTCTTCGATGCAACATCCAAGAAACTCGTACTTTAGAGATAGTGACAAGTTAGGTAGGATTATTATCATGGAATTGTGGCATTTTACTTGGTGTTAACTTTCGTGACCTCTTTGACTTCTATGGAAATACATCCCCTCACCCCTACCCATCATCATCATCCACTTCTACATGGAGTAACATGAATGGGTACAATCACTCAGCCTCCAACTTTCTTAGGCTTTTGTCATCCATATCTACATATATTATATTAAATTTTGTACACTCATGCTCGTATTGTGTCGTTGTAACTTCATAAGTATGTTTTGTATTTTTGTCGAGTGAGCAGATCTCTCAATCAACCTGACCCTATCAATATAATATTAATGTGCATCGCATAAATTAAATATAATGTATTTTTATTTAACTTTAATATTTATATATCTCTCAATTCCAGGAGAAGCTGCTGTCACTAGTCAACCGAGTGAACTCACTGTCGTTTAAAATAAAACTATTTTACATGCGAAGACAAAGAATGTAGAGAGCCGAGCGAGACAAACAGGAACTAAGAAGGCACCGATTTTATTTCATACTAATTTTCTTATGTCAGAGGTATATAGTCATCATTCTTTGAGGAAAGAAGAAAGATAGAGGCCTCCAGTTATTGGTTTTGATCTGATCATGCTTCGTTTTTGTCGTCGACTTGAAGTAGACTCGCATTTGACTAGATTAATTAAGTCATAAGATTATCATCACGCACGTATCAGTGATAACTGCAGTACAGTACCTGCTTTTAGGCCACTAACTCGGTTGCGGATCTCAGTAACTTTGGGGAAACTGCGCTACTACTACAACTACTACTGACTACCGTAGTTACAAACGTAATTAGTTCTTCATGATTAACTTAGTTATTTGATTGACCCTTCGCCGATCCGATCTCGTCAAATTACCATAGATTTTGGGTGGAGGTGAGATGGTATAGTGCAGAGAGCTGTGTAGAAAATAGACTCTTGGAATGATGGTTTCTCATACAGTAATAATAATAGTAATAACTGATCATGTATTCCTTAATCCAATGTACCACCTCCCAAAACCAAGACTAATGTACATCCACACCCTACTTCAAGAGCTGTAGAGCTGAACACACGAAACCATGATGGTGGGATGCATTATAGAAAGGGAAATTCTAATAGTAATAATAGTAATAATTCATTCAGCAGAGTAGCAGATAAAGTGTCCTTACAAAAGCATCGAGATAAGAGCGAAGGGTAGGGGAAAAAAAAACACCAAAAGTACAGAGCAAACTCCATAAACAACAAAAGGCTCGAAAAAAGAGCCCATCTATCTAACGAGTGCTTGAACCGGTTCCATCATGCTTTAAATGATGATGATGCGAAATACAAATAAACTACTCCTCATGAAAATACATGATTGGTTGATAGATAGTCCAGCATATTTTTGGGTCAAGGACAACGGGAGAGAGTTCACTTCAACAGACAAAGAATGTCTAGAGCAATACAGCTTGGAGGGCAAAGGCGACGAAAACTCGTTTTGGAGCTTCTCGTGCACTCCATTGAGTTCCATTGGAGATTTTGACGCTTTCGCAAACAGCAGGCGCCCAAAGACAAGTCAAGCATAATGTACGTAGAACCACGACACTGTAGCTGGGCTTCATCGATTGACTGAAGTACGTAAACAAGTCTTGACTTGAGATCAGCACTCGGTACAGAGGGAGGGCACGTGGCGGCAGCGTGAGACAAGGTGGCTTGACATGTCATTCCACTAGCATTCTGTAGCAGTGCGCATACCCCTTGCTTCTCGTCGCTGAGATTGCAGGACTCAAATCTCGAAGAGTTCATAACTCTCTGTCTTTGGTGGCAGAGCGTGGATTGTCAAAGCCCGGAAGCTTTGATCTTAGCTTTAGTAAAGAGGCATGGCTCGATCCTTGTGCGGGTGCATCATGCCTCCACGGAATTGCTGCAAAATTGTCATTCTCATGTCGTGAGTTTCAAGACAGATTTTACAACGTCGTCTGAACGATGTCCGAGGAGGAAATAGGGTACCCGATGTTGTTATTGTTGTTGTTGTTCGTTTGGTGACAGGAGTACAAAGACTTAGGGTGTGCCGAGTCCCCAGAGGTCACGAGTAGGCTACTGAGGGATTGCACTTCCTCTTTTGCGCCTAATCCTCGTGCTGTCGTATCGCTTCTGTTACTGTTGCACTTGCCTGTCGTCCACGAACTTTGAGAGGAACATACGTTTGCAGAGTCGAAGGATTCGTGCTCCGTCATGATCATGATGTAATCTATCTCCCTAAGAGTAATATATGATATCTACGGTAGATTGACAACTCTGTAAGTATTGCAATTTTCAACTGAACTCTCAGCTCCAGAAATTCTGGTGTTCCGTATTATCGCGCGTACGAGAGAGATCAGAACTGTTGGTAAACCATTCGCAAGACCGACCTAAAGTCTTCGGTCTATTCACTTCTACTTTACCAGAAAATCCCGGCCACTGCTCACTAGGACGTCGCGCAACGCGTCGTTTCCTGACTCAGTTTCCCTAAGATCTTGTTTGGACCACGCGACATCGATCTGATAAAGCATCTACGGTAGCATTTCCCTAAGATCTTGTTTGGTTGCTATGTTGTCAATGTCATGCCGTTTCACTGCTTTATCAAGCTGAGGTGATCTGATACAACTGGGTGTACGAAACGTTTTGAATATTGGATTCATGGATTTTATCAATCAAGCAATCAATCTCATTACATCATGTAAGATACTCTTCACCAAAGGCTGAATATATCCTTTGTACGAGACTTCGCAAAGAATTGAGAGCCATTTTCTGTATAAAGGTCCTTCCTTCTGGATTAGGCAGTGTCGTCCTGTTCTTCCTAACATTCACCTAATATTCCCACTGTTGTAGCGATTGATTCGTGCTTTGATTACGAATAGCCTTTTGTATTGAGGACAAGCAGTGCCTATCAATTTACAATTTGGTCCGTGCTCTGGTTGGGACCATCCAATTCTGATGGATCAAATTAGTGTCTCGCATACTGTGGAAGGTTCCGACGATCCTATGGAATGTTTCTTTTAAGAATACGAGTTTGCTGACACATAAATTTGTAGCCTTCACTTTCGGTGACCTACACATTGTTCACCTACAAACAAATGTAGCAAATTTTGATTTTGACTGTTCCCGTACATTTCATGCGGGTACCATCTGCTGGGAAATCGTCATTGCTTTAACCTGTGAGCAATTCATATTTTGGTTGCGGTTTGCTTAATTGATTTTACATTCATAAGAGATCTTGGCGCTATTCAACTTGAATAGGAAAGGCGATTTTTGAGGTGCATCCAATATTGTACCATCTAGTTGAAACTGTAGTAAGCCGGATTTCGGTTTTCCCGTCAATCTTTGTTCTGTCCGGATCGCTGGTCCACTTTAGCGAGCAGAGGAGATTTGCACTTTGATGCACCTACTGAATGCTTCAATTTGCTTCCACGGATGAACTTCCTTGGGTCTTGACTATGTCAGGAAGCGGGACCGACTCATTCACTGACAAGGACCAAACCGTCTTATAGCCTCTTTGCTGAAGGTGCGATATAAAATGTAGAAACTTTCTTCCTGTGAAACCTTTCGTCGCATCAATGTTGACGCTCGAGAACTGCCCTGCAAGTAGAGGAAAGCTAGACCACTGGTCGAGAGCACACGAGGAAAGACTGACAGACCTGTAGTACCACATGGCAACGAGTCAAGGGATCCTAGAATGATCTTGTCGTGAATACTAGGAATAGAAACTCGGGAACACATGGCGATGGATTTGAAGTTGATACAGAAAGCTCGGACCTTTTACCATGTCTCGCTCAGGAAACCAGCCAGATCACGACATCCGAAAGCCTTGGAAAGCACCAAAGCGTGTGCTATGCTAGAAGCACCATGCTAGAATGTGTCAACGCTTTGGTGCAAAAGTACCCAGAAAGTTCCCCACCATGGGTTGACAGGCTTCGCTCACCTCGCTCGGGAAAGGTATGAGAGGACCTCGTTGCATAACCCTATCAGCCTTGGTCAAACACCCGACTGAAGGTCTCAAGATTGAAAACCATATTCTCCCAGGGAATAAAGACTCTAAGATGCAAACGCTCAGAAACGGTCCACTAGATGTCGCCGGGCCTCTGCTCCGCGCTTTGCTACAGGCTTCACAATGCTTGTCTAGGCAGCTACTCTGTCTAATGACTGACCAGACTGGCAGATAACTTTCTACTTAACTCCTTTTCTAGCTGTAGCATGTACTGGGGAATCTACAAGGCCTCAATTAGTGGCAAGCAGGTCTGCGGGATGGCTTCACTACTCGTGCCTCTTTCCGTCTGGGGGAGTACCTACCGAAGAGAAAGGAACTCCGATCGGGAGTAACAGGTGTCACTACTTATAAGCTTGAGAAAATGATACATCTGTAATTGCTGTGTAGTTCTTGTTCAAGGACGTCCACGCAATAGCCAAAAGCTTAACGACAACGTAAAGCAAAGAGAGAAAGTAAGCACGAGGGACTGAAAGAAGAACTCGGTTGGAGCTGGTGCCACCTTAATTTTGAATTTTATCAGGAGCATCGCAGATAACATAAAGGGAACAATGGATGATTCTGTGCTGAACCCAAAGAAAAGAACCTACGGTCTAAAATAAAACATTTGATCTACATTCATAATTGACAAGATTGGAGAACCGTGATTTCCTGCTTTTGTACTCTTAAATTAGAGCAAGTTAGCATGTCTACTCACTAGCCATATTATAAACGACATTGTAAGGCAAAGAATGGAGAAAACCCTTCCCGATCATGATACATTTTTTTCCAACTCCAGCCCAGCAATACGCTACAACGGAGAGGAGAGGAGGTTTAAAGGAGAGGGCATTCAACAAAGCAATCATCATTGTTTAAATTGTGACAGACCACTCTTGACTGGTGGTTGCTTCTCTTTGGAACTTGGGTCAGCATTATCTGAGTTCCTTGCCGGGCTATCTCCTTGAGCTCCTGGCCTATCCCAAATCTTCACGTGCCCTTCAAGACAAGCAGTCAAAATGGCCTCTTTCGTAAAAATCAGGCTTGACATCGGTTCAGTGTGCACCCGGTGTGCCATTACAGGTGCAAGCTTAGGCACCTCCTTGCGAACAGGAGCTTGATGAAGCATTCCAACAGGTTGCACGCCGTCCCATCGAGCTGACTGCGCTGCTCCTTCTCTAAAAGCTGGTGATCCAACGAGTGTACCCCCCAGCCTGCGCAGGGGCACCACTACTTCATCCATAGCTAGGTCCCATAGAAGCAACTGTGTATCCTGAACAATAAACGCAGTCCATAGAGCTTGGTCTCAGTCACCTCCGCCCTGTCTGGACCATCGACTCAGTGGAAATTTGGACATCTATTGCGAAGAACTTTATCCAAATAGGTCTACAAGTACCTGTCCCACAGAGCCGAATCTGTAAGTCACTGATTCTCCGGACTCGTCCGAAGGAGGTGCTGCCCAATGTGCGTCGAAAGCGACTGCACTAACCTGGTAATAACGCACACCAATTTACGTAAGAAGAGCACGATGCGAGGAGCATATGCTGTATGGGGCATCATTCTGTATCAAAGTTGAGACGTCTACGCAGTCAAAAGTATTTAGATAGCTCTGTAAGAGATCAGATCCATTTAAAGGCAGGCAGGTAAGTGAAAGGGCTAGCATTCGAATTGCACCTGTAGTCTAACTTACCCAAGAATTGTGACCCTCACCCCAGGCCACTACTCGTTGATCCTCCATACTCCAGACTTGGACTAGATCGTCCTCTCCTCCAGTCAAAACGTATTTGCCGTCCGGGCTACTCGTTCCCATGCAAGAAAGGGCAGATCACATTGTCAGTTCCTGCCCAGCAGTGCAAGTACAATCTTCCTGCAGAAGATTCTAATACAAATCCCCTGACTATATGATGCAATGGTATAATTCGAACCTTTTTAGATTCCTCTGGAAAAAGCTTTCTGGTCTGCGAGGATTTGACTGACTCAATTAAGTGTGCTCATTCATAACTTTCAAGCTGTGGTGAGTGTCGCTATAACATAAAATATTATATGATAATGTCTGTTGACAACTGCAGTATACCCAACATATTACATGAAAACTCCGACTACGTATAACTAGAGTAGACTCTCTCCATAACAGACGTGCCGCCTCATTCAGCGCATCAACGTCCAAGGTCATCAACACATGGAGGCAGGAAAAAACGCATATCACCAAACAAAGGACTCCTCCGTGTCAAAGTAGAACCAGCCTAACGATTCCTCAGATCATCAACTGACTAAGTCGAGCAAGGCCAGTACTGAGATGTTGTCTATCCTGGCAATGCTTAAGTTACAGCAAGACTCGCTCCACAAAATACCGGACAGAAATAACCGCAATGTCACTATAACTCAGTTCAACAACACTATGCCTTAAACGGCCGTCATAGGGTCGGTGTAGATGGATAGAACTCCAACCCCTGGTATCGCTATCTATCATGGCTCTGGAGTGTCAGGGCAGACTCAGTTACGTTCTGTATAGCTAACTCTGCGTCGAAATGAGCAAAACCATAGACCCAATCAGAATGAGAGGGAAGCGCAGAGAAAGCACCCAGGTGCGAGTACGATCAAGGTGTTTAATTAAGGGATTAAGGGAGGTGTACACAAACTTATAAAGACTCTGGGATGAATCGGCTACTACCAACGGAATAAGAGAGGGTATAAAGTCGAACAAAACGAGATCGGCGCAGAGATGAGATGGGGAAATATATGTCAGCATAGACAGACTCAGTCAAGCGAATGGAAAGAAAGAATTGATAGAAAACTGATCTGGATCTAGAAAGGGTAGGCTGCGCCGATTGTACAGTCCACATCTAGCTTCATCACTATACGTATAGCTCTTGCTTGATCTTGCCTTGGATGAGGACACACTTAGTGACACACTATTACGCTGGCTTTCTTGCCTTCACTTTCGATACCCTATACATTGTTGATTTTACTTTTTCCAGAATTGGACTTCTAGACCTCGCACCACATCAGTCATTCACCAATGCACATGAAAACAGTGAGACATTATTCCGACTTGAACAATGCCCCGGGTCCCAGTGAACAAAGATACAAGTTGAACTATAGGCTGAACTCTCATACCTCCAGGCACAGCAAAGAAGAGCCCCAAAATAGCTCTTACTGCCACATGTTAACTGCTCCTTGCTGTAATCGAAGACTCTCAGATAACCTGCAAACACAGGCATGTGTGACATCAGTGGTTGGAACAGGAATTTCCTCAAAAACGTCTTCGTTGATGGGCACAAGTAGATAGTACCAACTTGCTTGCAATCACTCGGATTGCACCAGCATAATGGACATACCGTCTCTGCCAACTGTGGCGAGGTAAAGGCCATTTGGCGAGAAGGCAATTTCATTGATAGAACCCTGACAGATGTGCCATCTTGCGACTGGATTGCTCTGCAACCACAATAGATAACTCAATACATTGTGGCCATTCATTAGGTAGACAGAAACCACCACAGGAAAAGCAATTAATGATCGTGTACAGCATATGCATTTGGCAACTCACAGACTAGACACTAGAATTTTTCCTGTTGCAGGACATATTACGAGGATGTTCAAAACCCACATGTTAGAGATTGGATGCTACAATCCGTCAAGAGAGGACCTGAATTGTATCACATTAAATCCTTGCCTTGATAAGACGCTTTTAAGCAGAGCTACAAGCAACACGGAATACAGCTGCTGCGATGCATTCACTAGGTAAGATTACGGGTATTATTGAACTGAAAGAATAGAACTTCGGTCTTATGTCTTTGGTAGAGCATTTCTGGTAGAGAAGATTCACCTTGCTTGACCTTGCGTGTGCCACCGAAAATTGAGCCTGATCCTTCACAGGAGGAAAAGCCACATCTCCACTCCCATCCTTGCTCTGAGTCAAGCCAGAAGAGGAGCATATCAATTTGAAGAACTTGCTTTGAGGTAACACAATTTATATTCTCAAATAGTTATATACTGGGGAGAGCGTCCTCTATAGCTCCATATCATCCCACTTGACGTCTTCGTTCAATCAAATTTATTACCATACCTCCAAGTCTTCAGCTACGAAGCATCTAAATACAGAACCACGGAAGGAATATCTACGACGAACTTCATGAGTCTTGGGGGCAATTACTTTGTCGTAAATATAGACATTGCCGTCTGCATGTGCTACCACAAAGAGCCCGTCATCGTGAGGAACCCACGCAACTGAAGTGCACCGGCTGTCGAGTAACAAAAAGAACATGTTCAGTACATTTACTTTCCAGATTGAGAAAATGTATCTAATAGCGGACGGCTGAAATGAAACTGGCTAGAAACGGTCAGGATAATCGTCTTTGTAGTGCTCTTTACTGATACAAAATGTGTTGGTACCGAAGAACATCCTATAGCATACAGTCTTCATAGATACACATTGACAAAAATCCGCCAGCCTCGCTCCAAAGTTGCAGAATCGCAATAACCACCAAAAGATGAGCATAAACCTTGAAGGAAAGAGATATACCTGGAATTGATAGAGCCGTCCTTGTTATAGTGCATTGCTCCTACTATCTTCTTTCCTGGGTCTTGTAATTGCTGTCTCAAGGATGCAGTATAAACTGCAGCAAGTGAACACGTGAGAAACATTATGGCAGAGCAAAGCTAAGCTACGAAGCTCTGTGACTTATGCCCACCTCAGTTTACCATTCTCACACGAGCGTTACACCTAGAAATGTTTTTGTAGGTAGGCTTCTACGTAAACATAAAATGGAATCACTTGCAGAGATGAATGCAAATGATTAAATTTCAAGATAGGAATTTTACTTCAGGAAAAGTAGAACACAGAATCTAAACATGCACTACTTCAGCGAAACCAAACTTAACTGCATAAAACACCAAGTAAGGTAATTCGACGGAAAGCTAAGTGCTTGTTACGTTTTCAACAGGGGGCACAGCCCTCAACTTATTAGAGGGCGGACAGGAAAAGTTGTTTACCATCTCCAGAACTCAAACCAATAAGAAAGTCATGGCCTTCTTTGGCATCCGGATCGAATGTGTGGTGAATCGAATTTGCATTGCTAAAGTGAAGACCTTTGATAGGATCCTGCATCAGTAAAAGAAGAAATATAGAACTTCATGACTCTGCTATTGTAGTAATGAACAAATAAGTTAGCGAGAGAAACATGAGCGTTGCCTTTACCATACGACTTAACATACGATATGTCCACGTTCTGCTGTACTTTATGACGGTCATACCTCTCCATACATGAGACGTAAACGTTTACCATTGATTTAGAGCATAACTTCATGGCGAGAAACCAAGGGAAATTCAGATCAGAACTTGCCTTGTCTTGAGAGAAATAGTCACTGATAAAAATCATATCCCCGACGTTGAATATGATGAAAGTTCCCTCTCCATCATAGCTTGAAGCCAAAGGACCATTGCTTAGTCCCAGGCCTGCATTAGCTACGCTGGTGGACTTGCCTCCACCTGTCAGTCTGCCTGAAAACCCATTGCCTCCTCCAAATACAAGTCCCCGCCCCCCATTCCCAGCCCCCAGTAACCTTGCAGCGGAAAACCTCGCTCCAACACCACCACTACTGCTAGAAGAACTGCTGGTTGAGGGTGTTTGAGGCGGCTTGTCTCTCAAGTGAGCCAACGTCAACTGTCAAGTGCAACAAAATGCTTTGGTGAATTCTTTGAATTCCCTCCTTAAAATTCAACCTAATCCACCTGCCTACCTACCGTTGCAGTCCGTGCCCACACTCACCGAGAAACCCTACCTTATGAAAGATA
The DNA here is from genome assembly GCA_948567375.1 of Lunularia cruciata. NCBI lineage: Eukaryota > Viridiplantae > Streptophyta > Marchantiopsida > Lunulariales > Lunulariaceae > Lunularia > Lunularia cruciata. The sequence goes on along the minus strand of OX419755.1, from coordinate 74,334,453 downwards.
ACTAATTGCACAACCAAGGCGTGACCTCGAGAGGGGAATTCCTCCCCAGTGATTTACCTCTTCCGAGGACAAAAACAAAGCTTTCCAAACCAGTTCTCCGAGATCATACAGGTCATCAAAAACAAATTACAATTATACAGTGCTAATGTATTGCTTTCGGCAACCTGAACCTCCAACAAGTAATTTACAAGAGTGGCTGCCGCTGGACATGCTGTTTGATTTCTTGCTTAATTAACAATTTCAGCAATCTCCGAGTTTCTCAAGGTGAATTTTCCAGTGAATTATGGCAGCTAAACATTGATGTGCCAAACAGGAGACTACGACAGGAGACCCGAGTCCACCAGGTAGCAAAGATCTATGTATCGGTCCATATTGACGCTGCTCAGCATCGTCGATGCTGACACGATGGAAATCCCTCGTTTAGAGTTCATAATTAATTAAAGAAAGAGTTGGAAGCTGGTGCCAAAATAAGTTCACAAGCAGAATGAAAGGAACGACGCACCTGCGTAGTAGCCTTGCTGGGGCTGTAGTGAAGAAGGCCTGTAGGATGAGTTTTTTCATGAGACAACTTGTAACGGCCTTCCGGGGTCTTGAAATGAGTCCTTACAGCGGGAGACTGAGAATTTGGCGCTGCCATCAGTCCTACTTCTGTGCCACGACGTCCCGTCCAATATCTCCAGCATACCACCTTCCTCTACCACCCGATCTAGAGAACAGTAACCAAGAAACAAAACTGGAAAACAGCATTCTTTCATAAATTACCCTCGCATTGCCCCACCCTGTCCTCACCTCCTCCCATTCCGATGCCTACACGGCGCTTCCCCCATCCTAAACCCGTATTCCGAAGCAAACTCCCTACCTTCACTATCCACAATAACCGGCTTCCTTCCGTCCGTCCACTAATCTATCCAGCTGATATGAGTTTCCGATCTTCTCCTGTCAATCAATCCAAGCTCTTCTTCTGCACTCCCTGTTCCTCCGCTTCAACCCTTTAACTTCCATCACAGCACCACCTCCACCACCGTCTCCTCCCTCTCTCATCCAGTAGTGTAGATTGCGCTGATTCCTATGTACACCTCCTTCAGATCACCCCCTCCAGCGTCACGACCAACATGGATTGCAAGACAAGACGACTTCTAAAAAGGGACCGGAAAGCTTTCTGCTCAACGATACATCAGGGATGCAGGGGATTCGTGCTTTCCTTCCTCTTTCGCACTCACAGCCAGCCAGCCAGCCAGCCAGCCAGGACGCTCCTCCTCCTCTCTCCTCTCTTCCCTCTCCCCTCTACTACGCTTCCACGAACACGGGTGCGGGTCACACACACACATACACCATACTCCCAACATCCCTACGCTTTCTTTCTTTCCCTGTCCAAGGACGACGACGATGTCGGGTCACGCACAGTCAGCCTTCCCCTCCCCTTTACCCTTTCTCGATCGATGCACTCCTTCTCTCTGTCTTTCAATATTCTCGCATTCTCTTCTCTGAACACTTCTTGTCCTGCTAAACCATTCTTCCTCTCTAAATTTGTACCCATCTTCTCCTCTTCTATCTAACTTTTACATCTTCGAAGACAAAGAAACGCATGAGATATTCTTCTCTTACCAACTTTCTCTTGATTACGTGAGTTTGCGAGAGAAATGCTTCACATGGCAAACCATGTCCTGCGAATACTAAGCAATTTCTCTGTGAGTTTTAGAACAAAACTTTTATTAGAGCTCTGCTTTGTTGTCCGTTTTAAACATAATGCATGTAAGTAAACTGGATGGAAACTTATGTGATCTTGTAAATTACTCTAAAAGTAGATTCATTAGTTTTCAATTACGTTATGGTTCAATTTTGATCATGTATGGAGGTTGTGATGAGAGTACTCGGAAATATCTACATCTCATTGGTTTGAAGAACTCCATCTTCTATACTAACTTGAAACTATCAACATGACTAATATATCTTTTGTCAAGCAGAAGATGATAATAAAGATGGAGGTTCTGTTATTTCTTCAAATTCTTGCATAACTTTTCTTGCCTTTCTATTCATTGTGTTATATCTTACCGCCAATAGTAACTTCTATTTTTGGACTCACTCAACTTAGTAACCTAATAGGAGAACATGCAATTTATAGAAGTAGAGTCCTATTTCATAATAGATAATGTAGATAATTCCATAGTCTAACAGCTTGTACTTTAAGGCTTTATGAGAAAAATAGGAAGCAAATCCCATTCCAAAGAGGATCAAACAGAAATGCAAATCCTCAATGCATCAACCGCCTGAAACTATACAATGAATTACGTTGGGTTAGACTAACTTATATGCTTCAAAAAAGTGGTCAGTGGACAAAACTCCAAGCGTACAAGCATAATAAACAATGCTTAAGCACATGGAATAAACGCTTTGTATAGTAAAGTTACTTATCATTCCCACAATTATCCTGTAATCTTTATATCCTTTATATGAGAAAAAGACGATTGCTTAGGATAACAAGAAGGATGGGAAGACCACATTAAGCCGCACAAGGATAAGACATTTTATCTACATGGGGCTAAGCCCCAATATATCGGCATATCTTTATATGCTTTGCAATAACTTTTTCGAATATTTCTTATTTTTTCCCTTTGTAGTTCACATATATAGATTACTAGGTATCGGTTGTTATGCTCTCGGGAAAGAACTCTACCATATATAAAAACACCATTTGTATTATCAAGAGAATAACTAACTATGTGTATACGTAAATGAAAACCTTGTACAGATGCTAATAAATGATACATGTGTTGTAGATACAGACATGAATGTAATACAAAGGAGATATCATAGAAGTTAATACCTGATCATCAATGTAATTATCAAAATACTCCAAGGGTAGTGAAAATTATCGAAATAAAAGAATGAAGCATCTGTATATATATAAAAATAAAAACAAGTTTATTAGTTTTAATCAATTCTATGTCTGGTATTGGTCATATTTCATTCTCAATTTTTTAAATCATATAATCAAACCTAAATTGCTTAATACCAATATTGCCTCGTTCTTCACATGAGTGTTTTACTACTGATTTCATATTAGTCCAATTGAAACCCTAAAGCAAGAAGCAATTCAGTTGCAATGTGAAAGAATATATTTTAGCCTCAATTCTTTTTTTATCCAAGGAATTGAATTGAAATTAACTAAGATATAAATTTAAATATCTATAGAAAATTGATATTAACATATAATAATAATTTCTTTATCAAAAGATATATTAGTCAAATCAACCTCCAAGTTTTTCATTCTATGCATTGTCTTAAAGATATGATTGTAATTTCTATAATGATTAAAATATATTTGTTAAAGTAGCTAAATTTTACATAATATTTACAAAAAGATTAAAAGTTGGATAGGCTGCTCTTGATAGATAGAGTAATATTTAATAAAAATATATTATTAATATGAAAAGATGTTAAGAATTCGTTTTTTTCCTTTTCAATAATGTAAACTGTTATATTTCTACATAAAGATTGCTTATAATTATTTTAATTTCTCCATATATTTATAGAAGAGTAAATTAAAATTAAAATTATGTAAAAAATTACACCCTATATACATAAATAAATAGATATAATACTTATTGTTTATGGGTAACATTTAACTGAAAACAATTATTTTTAAATTAAATAATATACTTTAAAATATACTAACATAATGAAAAAATAAAATTTATATGAATTCTGGATATATAATAGCTTTAAAAAATGAATATTTATTAATTTTTAATAAGAATGGGAGTCACAAGGCAAGTAAAAGGATTCAAGAGCTAGTCATGGTTACTTTCAAATGGAATGTAAGCTATGAAATATCATGTGACTTGAAGGTAAGCTAGAAGGCAACACATCTAGGCAAAAAGAAGGTTGTGATGATTATTAAATTTGAAGTTTAAATTAATAATTTGAAAATGGATGGGTGTTTTTAAGTTATTCTTAAACCTCTAAGGATTTGGCAACCTCTAAGGATTCATAGGGAGCCACATTCATTGATAATCATAAATAGAATAAAGATATTAAGACAAAATAACCCTTGATGTTGGAATAAAAATTGCATAAGTATAGTTTTATAAAGTGATAAATGTAGATCTATATTTGAGGAGATCAAAATCAAGGAAAAAGGCGACCACGTAGGAAAAATGAAGGATGGGAAGACCCCATCAAGCCGTACAAGGGAGAGACAAAAAAGGTAACATAGGGCTAAGCCCCAATAGAGTCTGTATGAGAAATCTGCCCTACCGCACCTAAGATATCCGAGCTATGCAAGTCGTACGGTCTACACACAACTGGAGCATCCAAAGAAACATCACCTAATGTGATTGCTCTCCTATGGATTGCACCAGCCACTGCCCTCTGTAGAGCAATGGACACACGCTGTCTAAAGTAAGCTACAAAGTATGAGAGTGAGAGTGGTACCCCCTGACGCCTAACATGATAAGCTCTCGCGCACTCCCCGACAATGTGTCAAATGCCGTGTCCATCGCTCCATATAACTCCAAGGCTAGAGGAACAAAGAGGTGACCTCGTTGCATGCCCCTATACTTGGAGACCTTGCGACCTGCTGCTGCACTTGCCGCCCATCTAGGGGGACGGGTAATCACTCCCTCCAAAACTGTATCCCGCATAGGGTCCGTGACCACGACATCCGCTACTGTCACCTGATCATCTTGGACCAAGTATAAGTCTGCCCTGACATGTGTCGTCTGCAATGCATACGAATGCTCCCTCCAAGCTAAGTATCCACTCTCTCGTGCCATAGCAAACACTATGTCTCTAATGGCATCATGTGTAGCTATCCTCTGTCCTCCAAAAGGACACCGTGCATGTGGACTGCCGCTGCATCTAGTGTAGAACCACACTCACAAGTGAGTAGTGAAGATGCAGATGGGTGGACCAAACCTAGGCGAAACCTCATCGTTGTAGAGAAAGTAGCCGGTGCGAGTCGGAAAGCCCTAATGCATGGTCAAGCTAGGATCCATAAGCCTGCACCCTTGCCGGAGCAAGAGCGTAGACATGCTCTAGTAGCCTGAGGAATGGACGAGTCAACTAAGAGAGAATGTAACGTATGCTCACACAGTCGCTCCATCAAGGAAGACTGTAGACCTCTAGTCCAATTTGACGATAGTGAAGCAAACAATGGAAAACCCTCTTGTGCTTGTGAGGATAGATTATCTCTCGTCTGCCACAATAACACATGGAGAGAAAAGGATCCTCCCTCCACCTCTGTCACATAAGTCTCCAAAACCGGCCTATCAACAACCACAAAACAAGAGGCAAGTAGGGGTGTCGAGAGAGCCCAACTACCCAAAAACGCTATAGGTGCCATCTCCTCCATAGAAAGCAAGCCAACCCCACCACATGAGATCGGTAGAGCCGTCTGTCTACGTGCCAAATCCCTTGTCACACACTCAAAAGTCCCTGGTCCAATAATATCACCAAAGACTCCCATAATCCTCCTATCAAATGCTCTTGGATGTGATAGGAAGGCCGGTGAGGGGGGAACTATACGGATGAGGTAGGATGGTCGACAAGCAATACTAGAAGAGAGTATACCAAATGCCACCTGCGGATCTCCTAGTAATGGAAGGTCATCCACATAGAGAACATCCTCTTCAAGGGCGGCATCCAAGAAGCGTGTGACAAAATCCTCCAATCCTACTGGCACTCCAAGAACACAAAGTCCATCTATGGATGTGACGTGTGACAAAATCCTCCAATCCTATTGGCACTCCAAGAACACAAAGTCCATCTGTGGATGTGACGTGTGACAAAATCCTCCGATCCTACTGGCACTCCAAGAACACAACGTCCATCTGTGGATGTGACGTGTGACAAAATCCTCCGATCCTACTGGCACTCCAAGAACACGAAGTCCATCTGTGGATGTGATACACCCCTTTGGAAGCTCAAGATGGGGAGGGATACCTAAAGGGGACCATGCCCTACACTTTGACACCTTGACTCTCAAGCCTACTAGATGTAGCTTGGTATTCAAGTAGTCAAAGGCCTGCCTAATATGATCTACAGGGCCTATGATGTGTGTATCATCTGCCAAGGAGTGAAATACACAACCTGGCATGGCCAAAGTAGTAGATAGGAGAGCTCTAAAGTGAGCCATGGCAAATAAGGGCCCCCCAAAGGATTTCCTTGTCGTGTACCAACAGCTGACTCCAAGACGGTGACTCCCTCATGTGAACCACCATGCTGGTAGTAAAGGGAAGAAGGAGAGCCATAAAAAGACCACACAAAAGGAATGAGACTCACCAAGGATCCACCAGCCTCCCTAAGCTCTCTAAAGATGGATGCACGTGAGACGCTATTAAAAGCATTCTCAACATCCACCTGTAGGACGACCCACTCCGGATGGATATCTAGGAGTGCTCTAATGCCTAGAGATATAGCCTCACATCCTCCAGGTGTAGCTACTCCAAACTGATGTGGACTAAGGTGCTGTCAAAAGTGAGAATGATGCTGAAGGACAATGGTACAACTGACCAAACGCAAAAAGATCTCTCCAATAGCAATCGGTCTAATGCCTCCTATGTCCTTCTCAATTGCAAGAAGTCGACTAGCACCTAAGACCCGACTAACAGACATAGGAATGTCTCCTCTTGCTATTGCTACAGCTACCTGAAACAACTTGGTAAAACCACTAGAAGGATCATCTGCTTGGAAGCAATCTCTAAGGTGCTCATAAACCATCCCTGACAAGCCACCTGAGGAAAGACGAGGGGCAGTGCACAATGCTTGTGCAAATAGCGACCTATCAAGACATAAAGGCTGCTTAGGCTGATAATCTAAGACCTCTAGTGGTAGTCCCTCTATTGCTATAGGATGCAATGAGCGTAGGGAAGAGATGGTCTCATCAGTAGGACTCGCTATAGACAAAGGATGTAGCGCTCGTGCTGCTCTACTAAACTCTCCCGCCTGATCCAATATCCTACATCGTTGTAATCAAGTGGAATCTATGGTATGTTGTGGCGATGCCTATCTCCTAAATTGTGTAGCCCTAACAGACTCCTCCTGAAGTGCTGCCCAATCCCCCGCTCAAAATCGACAAAATCTAGCCGCCACCTCTCTATGCCCCACGCGTCCCCCTCTAGCATAACGAAGATACCATCAAGGGAGTAGGAGGAATAGGAACCATGCTAACTCGTCCAAGGAATCACGTGCCAAACAATCCAGTGGTAGGCAAAAAGCCTGTCTAGCCTCATCATGGAGTGTGCGGGGTAGCCTATGGAATAGACGTGGACATGGAAAACTAGTCTCAACTAACCCCAAAATGCAACCCGCCTGAGAAGCTAACCACTCCCACGACTCGATCAGTATCCCTGGAACGATCAATGAAGGTATAGAAGAAGCGTGCGTAATCTCGAGTGTCACTACTATCGATGCGGTCGCTTGTCTCACGTGGGCATCCCAAGTGGTCCAATCATAGTCCTTGTGCATCCTTCCCACATGGGTCTTTACCCCTTGCGAGGTAAAGCGTCGGTGACACACCGGGCATGGTGTATCCCGACCCGCTCTAGGCGACCCCACATGGGAAGGTGTAGATCAAAATCCAAATCAAAATCAAAATCAAGGTAGTATACAAGTTTTTTGGGTTTAGGTTTGATTTGTGCTCCATGTGCTCCATGTCAATGATTAAGAGTTTTTAGCTATCATCCATGGATTTGAACTCCAAGGCTTTTATTTGATTTGACTCTTGAATCCATGATTTAAGATTATATAATAATAAAGATAGTTTTGAAGATAAATTAATTTCTCCACATTTTTATAACTTTTATACTCAAACTTAGTTTTAAAAGCTTAACAATATTGCAACAAACACTTGAAAATTCCAATATATAAAAAGTTTCCAAAATTCAGGAAGTTGAATTTTGTAAATTGCCCTATCAATTGTTAATTTAGATTCCAAAAGTATTAGTGAGTAGGTCTTGATTCTCTAGTCTATCAACTTGGATTTTACAACCATAAGCTAAAGTATCCAAGATTAATTATACTTTTCAATTAATTTCCTCATTTGTGTGTAATTTTATAAGACTATAGTCTCATTAAATAACTAATATAATTAGCAATATTTTAAATTTATTCTATATAATATATAATAGCACATAATTATAAATATTGTATTAGTATAAAAAATTAAATATTAAAATCCAAATTTGTTATTGGAGAGACCTTGATGCTTGAGTCAATAGGGTTGGACTCAACAAATTTAGTAATTATACAATGAGCTAACCATGATAAAATAAATTTCTTATTTCTCTTGTTTTAATATAGAGAAATGTCTTGTTTTCAAATCACATTAGATGTAAAATTCAAAAAGCTTTGTACTGTAAACTAATTCTTTGAAACAATAATTTATAAGAAGTTTTCATAAGTCTATATGCATAATATTTTTCATTATTTTACCATGTATGGATGTAGACTTAGAAATCAATACAATGTAGTCTATTAATGAGTCTATAGCTATATAATAAATCACTTAAAGTAAAACTCTATTTTTCATAATTTTGGTCTTCTCAAATGAACACTTCAAAGAGCGATCAATACCACTTGAAAACACTTGAAATTGATACCTAATAAAATTTGACCAAGAGTACTCTTGTGATTTTCTCTACTATTCCTCAATTCATAAATTTTTACTGCAAACTGAAAGCCTTGATTCATGAGTATAATTGGACTTTGTAATTTTAAGATAAGATTCATATAAAATGATAAATTTTCTCTTATAGTTTTTACATTTGAAAGTGTCTTGATTATAATTTCACAAAATTTAGGAGAGCTTAGTAATGTATCTACTTAAATTACATTTTCTTAAATAACTAAAGTATATCATTTAGATTTTTTTACCTATGTTCCTTCATTGATAAATCCAATTCAAAATTCTGATACTATTATCTTTCATGCTTTGCAAATTGATCTTAAAATGAGGATCCAAAACGCACTATATTTCTTATTTCTCTACAACTTTGATATTTAGTAACTCCTTTAATTTTGGTATTATTTATATGAAATTAAAACAGCTTTCCACAAACACTTACAACTCAATTATATGAAAATTTATACCTATTAGAGAAGACTTGATAAATACTTCAAATACAAACCACAAACAAGTATTTACCTATTAGACCAATCTTTAAAAATCCTTGAATGTTTAGTTTTCTTGTTTGTAACAATGAATATGATTATTAATTCTTTTCTATTAGTTTGGTACTTTTAAATCATCTTTTATAATCTTTTATTATTGAACTATCAAATTAGTACATTATAAAGGCTACATTGTAAATGCCTAATTAAGTTATCTTGATTCATGGCCTTCACCATTCCATAGTGTTTTAGTGAACTAATGGATTTGTACTTGGATCACTATAGGTTGGAAAATATAGAAACAAAAATACTGTCCACATGCAAAAGATATAAAACCTACTTCAAAACTCAAGGCATGGAAAGTTGATACTGATTGGTTAATTAATAATTCTCTCAGCCAGTTGTTGAATTTGATGTCTGGTCTAGCATCTAGCCTCACTATCAATAGACTTATATACATTATATAAGAGTTTTTTCTTAAGAGTCTATATATTTAAGAGTACCACAGTTTATGTAATCACTAATATTGATTAACATATTATAATTTCAATTTAAAGATGCAATTTCAAAGCTTGCTAAGTCCATGTGAAATAAGCTCTTTGGAAACTTGATCTTTTGGTTTAATAGTTCCTCTAAATTTAATAAAAAGGTATAGATAAGAATATAAGACCTTGTTTAGTAATCAAAGTTAGTTATCCAATAAGTCCATACTAAATTTTATTTTTTTAAGAAGTTAGTTGGAAATTAGTATTTCTAACATTAGAAATAATCAATCATCTTAGTTGAGCGTTGGCTTTCTCTTATATAGTTAATAGCTGATGCTGTATATTTTTGTTTGTAAATATCCAAGCTATTTTTAGTTGAGCTTTTCTTGCATATTGTTACTTTTTGGACATTATCTTTGTCTTTATGTTATGTACTCTTTACAAATTGAGAAATATAAAAATTCTATTATCTATTATATTTCTTTCAACCATGTTTTGGCTAGATAAATCATTTTAAATTCTTAGAAATAAGATAAAAAGCAAGTATCAAAATGTCTTATTGGCTTTAAGTTTGAAACAAACTTGTGAAATTTTGAGTAGATCTACAATTATAATTAATTCTATTCTGTTGAAAAAACACTTATTCTAGAAAAAATTATATAATCATAAAATTTTCCTTTTTAGTGAATTTATATAAAATTATAGCTATATTAATTGTCCTTATATCACACAAAAATTTAATATTATAGAAATTATGATAAGGATTTTATATCTCACATTTTTATTAAATTTAATTTCTATTATGATATTTTAATTTAGAATATTATTTCTTCTTCTAAAAGCAATGTTGTATTGCACATCATCCCATGGATTCCTCTTGGTGATGCTCCTTCGCACTACATCTTGCTAATGTGCATTTGTTGCTATTCTCTCCCAAAGCTCCTTCCTTTTTGCTTCTTGAGTTCATGGTCTTGAAGTACTTCTTGACTTATTTACATCCTAAGAGACTTGTGTTTGATGAATATTTCCAACAATAGATTCACTAAGAAATATTTAAAAAGTGTCATTTAGGATATCTATTGAGAAGAACATATTCATTCAATATAGACTAAGAATTAATTTGTATGAAATGTCCATGATTTACTTATGTTAAGCTTTGGTAATATGAAAAATAATTGTTTTATAGATGAAACATTAATCATGAGGTGGCATTATGCCCAAGGATTAAATATGTATATGATATTTATCTCTACCATCTTGGAGAATCTCAAATAAGAAGCAACAAAAACTAGGCAATTAAGCTTCAAGCAACTAGTTTTGAGAACATCATGATCACAAGAAGATGTTTTGGAGTTAGCTATTTCAAAAGGGAAAGGAGTAATTTGCAATAACTAGTTTATGCTTGTATAACTCTTATTGATGAATGTTCCAAGGAAGTCCTTCTATGTTTTGGGTGAGATAAAATCTACTATGTAAATTTTGTGTATACTTGCGCGGTTTAAGATATTAGAATCAAAAAAGAAAACTTTAGGGTTTAGGGTAAGTAAGAGATACTATATCAAGATCAAATTGATAAGAGCAGTTTGCACATCTAGAGTTTCAGAATTTCATTTGAGACCTTTCCTAACAAGAAATATAGAAGGAGTGGATTGTAATAGAAATCATTTCACATATTAGTAATATAAAGATAGTCTCTTAATCACAATAGACTAACGAGTACACAAAGATAAACTCACTCTAGTAATATTATGTCTCATCTCAAATATTCACAAGATATCATGTGAAATCTCAACATATTAAAATTATCCATGGATGTTCTTAAATATTAATACATTTGTATCAAAAGATTGATATTAGGAGTTAAATGATACAAGTTGAAAAATACTTCAATGTACAAGCCCTTTATGTTTCTCCAATTCTATCTGAGTACTACTCATTTCTTGCATTGATCACCTAAGAGGTTTTTTCCCTATCAAGAAGAAAGAGAAGAGAAAATACTTAAGGATAAGACAATATCTTTAGAGAGAACTTGTTCATTAAAATTTGGAAATATTAGATAAACATATAAATATCTCAATACATACAAGAATAATTACATCAATGTAATTTCTGCCTCATTCGCAATAAAGAAACGAGGATACTCTTTGTTTCTTTTGAACAACACACTAAAATTGCATAGTGATTATCTTGAAACTTCTTTTTGCAATGTGCCAGAAATTCCGGAGATGCAACAAGCCTTGTGGTGGTGGGAAAGCATAGTGGAAGATATTTCTTATGTTTATATGTTTTAGAAAGAGTAGTAAAGCTCTTGTATGTTTTTAGTAGATTTATGTATTATTTATTTGGAAAATTTGGAAATATTAGATAAACATATAAATATCTCAATACATACAAGAATAATTACATCAATGTAATTTCTGCCTCATTCGCAATAAAGAAACGAGGATACTCTTTGTTTCTTTTGAACAATACACTAAAATTGCATAGTGATTATCTTGAAACTTCTTTTTGCAATGTGCCAGAAATTCCGGAGATGCAACAAGCCTTGTGGTGGTGGGAAAGCATAGTGGAAGATATTTCTTATGTTTATATGTTTTAGAAAGAGTAGTAAAGCTCTTGTATGTTTTTAGTAGATTTATGTATTATTTTTATTAAAAATTTCCTTAAAATTATAACTTCAAAAAAATATTTGATCATTAAAGGTAGGCTTTCAAGTATAACAATTGGGTCTCAAAAACAATAACATGGTAGAATTCAAATAAATTACAAGTAGAAATTATAATTTTGTCCTTTTGAAGAGCATATTCATCTTTTATATACTTCCTTGAAATAAAGCACTTTTTTTTGCTACAATTAAGAGTTTTTTTTCATTAAAATTATCTTTTTGTTACCTCTTAAAGAACGAGTATCTAAATGACCCACCATATATAACAAGACAAAAATTTAGATCTCTTACATGCCAATAAATATGTCATTGAGCTATTTACTACTCAAAATTGAATGTTGAAGTAAGTAGAATAAAAAGCTAGAACTTTTAGTTATTAAAATGGAAGGAATAATAAAGCTAACATTTATCTTATTGTTGTTTGTTTCATATTCAAAAATATTATCAGATGAAATGATACTATTGTGGTAACCCAATATTGATAAAAAAAGTTATATAATGGCAAGAAATATATAGTTCCTTGATTCCTTGAGGATATGGGGAAAAATGGCTAGATTTGAAGAGAAGTATCACAATTTGCAGTTTTGCATTATTACTTGTTTAAAACCTTGGTCAAGAACTACTACAAGAAGAATGTAATGTCACCCTTGATGGCACACTGTGGCAAATGCAGAAATAAAAGATCATTTTCACAACAAATATGCTTATGATAATTCAATCAACTCCAAAGGGCTTGCTTCATTGCAAAGACATTCAACTACAAAGAATATGTTATACCTTTCCTAGAAGGCACACTACATTGATGTAATTCTTTGTCTTCACGCTTGTGGTACTATTCAACATTATAGTTCATTTCTAATCCGTCAAGGTATTGCTTTGCACCTTCAAAACTCTTACGGATCTCAAACCCTAGTCACAAGTATGAATGGTCATACACTTAGCTACTTAAGTTCATATTACAAAGTTTCCTTACAATAAAGGCATGCATAAATACTTGGAATGTGAACAAAAGCAACAAAGAGCTTCTAGCCCTTTTGGATTATTCATGTTTGATTGACAATGAATTATTTATATCAGGCCATACCTCTAAATAGTATCTCCTACTTTAAGCCAGTGGTCGAGGAATTCCAAAGATCTTCTTGGCTCATCCTCATTGTACATTGCTAACCCTATCATCTTATCTTATCTTATTCTTCTCACATGTAGGTTAATTAGGCAATTTATATGTGCAAAGAAAAGTTTTAGTTCATCCCCAAAGACAAATTTTGTTTATCTTCTTTGGACTTACTACTGACATCTATGAAGATCATACAGCCAAGAAGAATATCTCCAACTACAAAGAACTTTTGCAAAGATCTTTGGCCTAAGGTACTACTATGAAAAACTTCCTTTTGCCTTTACAAATCCAAATGAGGAGTTCAATCCATTTTTTGTAATCTGCAATTTCTAAACCTAAGGTATTGCAAGACTTAATGAATTTTATGCATGTGCATATATTCTAATTGCTAATTGATCCATCTTTTAACTTGAGCTACTTCCTCCAATATTTCTGCCAATTGACCTCAAACTTCCTCAAATTTCTAAAGTTCCTTTGCTTTGGTTTCTTGAGAGTGTAGGTGTAAGGCTTCCACTTCCTTAGTTAGTTCCTCCAACATTCATGATTGATTTGCTGCCCTTTCTTCCTTTGCCTTCTTCAAGTCTTCAACCAACTTTTCAAGTTGCTAGGCCACTTCCTTCTTATATTTGGACATTCGCAACTCTAGAGTAAAGATCTTTACCTTTCCACATTTGAGTCTCCTTGAATGCTTACAATTTCCTTATCTCATGCCATGAGCTCCCTTTATAACCTTATTGTTTCTGATTATGTCTAAGCCAAAGAGCTCTAAAGTCTAATTGCAACTTCCAAATGTCTTCTTTGTATTGGATCCAATCTACAATGAAGGAAGGGTTTTGAGGTTTCACTTTATTAATTCTATTGATAAGTATGTTGATCTTTGAATATTGTTCCTTGTATAGATTTCAACTCTTCTCTGTGTCTTCTTTCCACTTGTCTTGCTTTGCCTTCCTGATTATATGGTCTTGTGCAACCTTCAAAAAAGAGAGATATAACATAAAATTTGGGTAAATTGTTGGTATTGGGTATGATCATCTCCATGAGCTACAAGACAAAAACTAGAAAATTTATGATAAAAGTGGCTCCTCTGGTTACTTGGCTCCTTTGATTATTTTGTTCTTGAATGGCTTCTTTTTTTATGTTGGCATGCATTCCACTCGAGATTCAATAATATCCGCCTTCCCTTCAACTTCTTCTATGGAGTTCTCTTTTGCTTCATCTTGTTCTTTTGGTACTTTTGTTTCTTGGGTGGGCTAAAAGGTTCTTCCAACTAAAGTTTTGTTTCTTCTTGTTGGTATTTGGCTTAGTCTTCTTGATTTGCACTTTGCTCTTTGAGATTTGGTGTAGATTGTGCATCTTTGTACTACTCTCAGCCCTCCAATTTAGATGCTAACTCTTGCAAGGTGAGGGAGTTGTTTCTTCTCCTTCCTCTTCCTTTGTGTCTTCTTCTCCTTCTTCCAAACACATATTACTTGGGAAATCTTCATTGGTCTCTTGCTTGAATTTTGAGATATTGATGGTGTTGATCTCCTTGTCTTGATCTATAATACCCATTTATGCATCTGTGTGGTATTGTGATATTTAGTTTGGTATTACAAGTACTTGAGAGATATTATTTATATAGGGACAAAGGATTATTCTACATTAGTCATGATTAGCTAAAGTTAGTCATAGCTAAGATAGAGGGGACCTTACTTTAGAGGAAGTAGAAAAGATGAGCACCACTATTTTGGATTTTAGTGTGTTGACTTGGTATTATTCCTAGGTGTTTGGCTTTGAAGAAAGAGTTGAGAACTCTTGGGCCCGCAAGCCTTTTTGTTTTGGATTCTTCTTTAGTCCAAGGATAGCACATGTGAAGGAATCCTTGACTCAGTGGTTGGGTCAAGATAAGACCACATGCTTAGGGGAATATATCCATGTGAATGGATATTCCTTTCTACTTTTTGACTTGACTTGACTTTTAGTCTAGTAACTTAAGTTACTCTAGTAATTAGTAACTTTGGTGCATAACTATTTCAAAAGTATATAAACAAGGGATGAGGAGGTACTCATTATCCTTTCATTTGCAACTATCTCTCTCTCATTGAGTTCTCTAGTGGGCAATGTCTTGAGTCTTGGAGTGTTAGCCTTGAAGGAGTATGATGGAGTTGGGGTTCCTTGCCTTCTTAGTCCATGGTGCGCTACCATAATAGCCATCAGAGGTTCATCCTGAGTGAGAGACAGGCCGGTTCACAGATCATAATGGTTCCTTCTTCATCCCTTGGTACAAACTTACTATTTGTTGCATGTTTTGCATCTATAGTTGATACTTCTAAATGAAAGCCTTCCCTTTGGGTTGCAAGATGATAATGGCTTGGGAACTTCCTTCTTTCCTCCTTTGTAAGCAAGTCAAAATCCATATAGAAGTGTATAGCTGTAATACTCCAAGACAAGAGAAGAGAGAAAATACAGATTTCACACTCAAACATTTGATGCCCCAAAGGAGCACCTTCACTTTATTATATAGCAAAGAGGATATCCTCCAAGGAAACTCCATCACAGGATTGGGCACATAGATAGGTGACATGTCAAGCTCCACCCTTGGATTACTTACTTGGATGGGTGACATGTTGGTCTGGGTCCTATCTGGTTGGTCAAACAAGCTTTGACTAGAGGGAATCTTTTAGGGAATCTTCCTGTAGGAATCTCAAAATCACGTGGTTAAGGTACCGTTGGATAGCTCTCAATGAGAGAAACCAAGGAGGAGGGAAGGCCAATCTTTTCTCCACATGGGCAAAATTTGCACATTTTTGAGGCCTAATTCATCCGTTTAGGCCTCCAAAATTGCCTTCAAAGATTTTAAGCATATTTTGGTTCTTACTCTATTAGTAGAGGTCCCCTTTTGATGATACCTCTTTATGATCTATTTAGTCCATCATGTGTAACTTCCTTCAAGATGTTACCAAACCAATTCTCACCTTTAAATCATATGTCTAACTATTGATTCTAAGGTTTTCAAGTCTATTTCGATTTCTACCCTATTAGTAGAAGTACTCTTTTGGTGATACTTCTATCTAATCTATTTTGACAATCATGTATAATATCATTCTAGATGTTACCAAACCAAATTTCACATCTAGATCATATGGCTAGCACTTGGTATTATAGACCTCCCCCCTTTTAAGCCACAACGACCTCATTATGCAGTTGTTGCTCAAATGCTTGCACCAACACCGGTGGATGTCTCAAATTGGCGGCAGGCTCCCAGGCAAAGAATCAAGAAAGGCCCAATAAAATGAGGTCTGAGCTTACAAGGTCCAACTAATGTGAGGTTGGTTGTTGATAGCGACACTTGATCCCCAATATTGAATTCCATGTGCCTATAGTGTGCATCAACATACTAATTTTGTCAATTTTGTGCAATCTGTAATCTATGCTTGGTGCTCTCTACACCTTGTTGGATTTTAGAAACAAATGTGTTGACTACATTGACCTTGGTAGCCATTGGACGGATCTTCATCAAGCTAGAAGGTGTGAAGGGATGCTCACTATACACGAGGAAGAACAGAGTGACTTGGGTGGATGTATTCAATGAATTGTTGGAAGCAAATTCCACCAATGGGAGTAGGGTGTCTCACCTCTCTTGCTCTTCTAAGGTGAAGCCGCATAACATGTCCTCAATTGTGCAATTAGCCCACTCTGTTTGTCCATCTATTTGTGGGTGGTAAGCTGTGGACATGGCCAACTTGGTTTTGAAGAAACCAAAGAGTGTTCACTAAAACAAACTGGTGAATTGAGTACCTCTATTGGTGATGAGTACTCTAGACAAGCCATGGTGAGAGAAGATTGCATCTAAGTATAATTGAGCTAGTTGTGGAGCGGTCATATCCTTGGTGGTAGGGCGTACATGAATCATTTTTTTTGAGCCGGTCCACAAAGACCACGATGGAGTCAAACCTTGAGGTGGTCTTGGGTAATTCACAAACAAGATCCATACTCACTTGTTCCCAATGTTGGGTAGGAGTGTGGAGAGGTTGAAGGAGCCCTACAAGAGCTTGATTAGAAGCTTTGTTTTGTTGACAAAGTAGGCAGCTACACACGTAGTCCATCACGTTGTTCCTCATCTTGGGCCAATAGTAATGGCATTGGACTGCATCCAAGGTCTTGTCCACTCCGACATGACCTACTATGGCCAAATCATGATATTCTGCTAGAATGATAGTGTGTAATTCTGGGACATTTGGGATCCATAATCTGCCATCATGAAAGATGAGTCCTTGGGTGTTGGTGACACCTTTGGATGATTGCACTTCTACAATCTATGGATCAGTGTTTGTAGCAGCCAAAATCTCTGGCCAGAATTTAAAGTTAATCTTAACCTCCACCACCAAGTTGTTTGCCATTAGCATGTGGGTGAATGCATCTGAAAGTTGCTTCTTACCTTCCACGTAGGTGATTGTAATGTTGAAGCGTTGTTGCCACTTTGTGCACTGTGAGACGACCTATCTCTCACTTAGGATGAACCTTTGATGGCTATTATGGTAGTGCACCATGGACTAAGAAGGCAAGGAACCCCAACTCCATCATACTCCTCCAAGGCTAACACTCCAAGACTCAAGACATTGCTCACTAGAGAACTCAATGAGAGAGAGATAGTGGCAAATGAAAGGATAATGAGTACCTCCTCACTCCTTGTTTATATACTTGCAAAATAGTTATGCACCAAAGTTACTAATTACTAGAGTAACTCAAGTTACTAGACTAAAAGTCAAGTCAAGTCAAAAAGTAGAAAGGAATATCCATTCACATGGGCATATTCCACTACCATGTGATCTTATCTTGACCCAACCACAAAGTCAAGGATTCATTCACATGTGCTATCCTTGGACTATAAAAGAATCCAAAACAAGAAGGCTTGCGGGCCCAAGAGTTCTCAACTCTTTCCTCAAAGCCAAACACCTAGGAATAATACCAAGTCAACACACTAGAATCCAAAATAGTGGTGCTCATCTTTTTCACTTCCTCTAAAGTAAGGTCCCCTCTATCTTAGCTATGACTAAATTTAGCTAATCATGAGTAATGTAGAACTATCCTTTATCTCTATATAAATAATTTCTCTCAAGTACTTGTAATACCAAGCTAAATATCACAATACCACACACATGCACAAATGGGTGTTATAGCCTACCGAATCTGGTGACGAGATAGATCCTTTTGCATCTCAAGGTAGACTAGAGGTTTGTGATCTATCTCTACTACCAATGCCTTCTTGCCTAGATAGAGCTTCCAATGCTTGGTTGCCAAAATGATAGCCAACTCTTCCTGTTCTGTGGTGTGGTAGTTGTGCTCTATTGGTAACAAATTTCAAGAGAAATATGCAATTAGATACCATCCGTCATGCCACTCTTGTTGTAGGACTGCTTCTATTGCTATGCTTGATGCATCTGTAGCCAACTTGATTGGATGTTTTGGGTCATACCACTTCAAGATTGGTGCATGTAGCAAGGCGTCTTTCAATTCTTGAAAGGCCAACTCTTGTGCAGTTCCCCATGTCCACTTCTTCCCCTTGCCAAGTAGTGCTGTTAAAGACTGTGCAACCTTGGAGAAGTCCTTGACAAATCTATGATAGAATCCCATCAACCCCAAAGCTCTTGAGTTGAGTCTAATCTTTTAGTGCAATCTATTTTTGAATGACCTCTATTTTATCCATCAATACTTGAATGCCCTTTTCACTTACTCTATGCCCTAAGTAGTCTACTTCAAACTTGCCAAACTTGCACTTTGAGATTTTGGCGTACAATTGATTCTGTCTTAGAATATGGAGGACCTCTCGTAGATGTTGTTTGTGTTCTATCATCATGCTACTATATACTAAGATATTGTCCAAGAAGATAATAACAGACTTATCCAAGTATGGACAAAATATGTCATTTACTAGACTCATGAAAGTGGTAGATGCATTGGTGAGGCCAAAAGGTATCACAAGATACTCAAAGTGACCATACTTGGTTCAAAAGGCAGTTTTGTACACATCCTCCTCTGCAATTTGGACTTGATTGTAACCACTCCACAAGTCCAATTTGGTGAAGTATCTTGCTCCATGGAGTTGATCAAACAGATCATCCATGCAAGGTAAGGGGTATTTGTTCTTCACTATTTGTTGATTGAGACCCCAAAAGTCAATGCACATACGCATTGTACCATTTTTCTTCTTTAGAAACAAGATAGGAGCCCCATATGGTGATATGCTAGGTTGGATGAACCCTTTCTACAACATCTTCTCAATTTGAGTCTTACACTCCTTCAACTCATGAGGTGATAAGCAATATGGGGCCTTACAAGGATGTGTCTTTCATGGGAATATCTCAATTTTATAATCTACTCTCCTTTTTGGTGGTAATCTTGAGGGTAGATCATCGGGAAAGACATCTTGAAACTCATCCACCACATCCTTTAATTTCTCAAGAATTTATCCATCCTTTTGGGACTCCATCTCTTCATTCTTCTACCCGTCCATGCTCCCCTTGAAGTGGTCGTGCTCCTTGATCTTGAAATTGAAGGTTGCCTAATTCCATCGGTATTGGTCCACCCATGTGTGTCATTTATGCTTGATAATGTTGAGGTGGAACTACTCCTTCACCTCCACCTAATGCTCTTACTATTCTCTACTCATAAGTAATAGCTTCAAATACCATGCAAGGATTTTGCACTATGACTTCTTTGCGAATCCGCTCCTTCAACCCTCGTTTGAAATTGTCGAGAGCCCCTATTGGACTCATGTCGGTTATTTCAACTTGTAGATATAGAAATACCTCCATATACTCCAAATACAGAAGTACACTATTCTTTTCTCAATCCCCATAGTTGGGTACAAGCCATCTACACGGAATCCACCGATTGGAAATTCTTCAACAATCCTTCTTGCATTATTGTCCACGTGACCTCCCTTCTCTCTGCCAACATGGATTGTTCCCAAGCATCATACCATGTAAGGGCTTTATTGGTCAAGTACCCACATGCAAACACACATGTAGCATGCTCCGTAATCTCTGTTGAGAACAATTCATTGGAAATATCAATTCATTCTTGAGATCCAATTTATTCAATTTATCCAATTTATTGATATCCAATCCAATTCTTGAGATCCAATCATGGGTACCTCTCCAAGTACTTCAGTCACAAATATTGGGTTTTGAGATGGCTCTTCTTCTTGCATGGCTTGATCGTTCATGAGGATCTGCACTTGAATTTGTAATGTCTCTATGGTCATCTTAATCTCTCAAAATTCATTCAACATCCCTTGCATTCCTTGCACCAACTCTTGCAATTTCGGATCTATGGTTCCTACAGCACTCAATTGCTAATGTCTACTTCAATACAGAGTTAATATGATCACTCTAAAAGGTGCACAAACTATCAAAACTACCATTGGGACCTCAAAACCTATCACTCGTTGATAATACTCCTCACCAAAATTCCTAACCACAAAATCTCTAAACATCAATTTTGGTCTCACTACATAATGGATTTCTACTTGAGTGTTGAAAGAGAGAGGATTTGGGACATTCATATCCATATCATCATAATAGAATGTAGATTGTCAAATCTCACTCTCTGTCATATATCATTACAGGTAGAATCATTGGGTTTGGTGAGTTCATCACCTTGTCCATGAATTCTACACCAAAGTGATAAACTAGCAATACCCTCATTTTCTCACACTAGATGTACATAAACTTGATGTGGAATGGATTTGAGAATGGAAATCTAGGTGCAGGAAATTGTCCTCCCGATGCCTCCATCCCATCCGCTCTCTAAAGTCCTTCCTAGACTAGCAATTACTCTATGTTCTCCACCTCAAATTACTTAATTTTAGTAGTTTGTGCTCTTCCAAGAGGGGTGATCCACTCTCTTGGACTAAAACACTTGCTCTGATACCATTGTAATACTCCATGGACAAGAGAAGAGAGAAAACACAGATTTCACACTCAAACATTCGATGCCCCAAAGGAGCACTTTCACTTTATTATATAGCAAAGAGGATCTCCTCCAAGGAAACTCCACCACAGGATTGGGCACACAGATAGATGATATGTCATCAAGCTCCACCCTTGGATTACTTACTTGGATGGGTGACATGTTGGTCAAGGTCCTATCTGGTTGGTCAAACAAGCTTTGATCAGAGGGAATCTTTTAGGGAATCTTCATGTAGGAATCTCAAAATCACATGGATAGGGTACCATTGGAAAGCTCTCAACAAGAAAAAACAGGAGGGAGGGAAGGCCAACCTTTCCTCCATATGGGGGGGGGGATTCTGCACATTTTCAAGGCCTAATATATCCGTTTAGGCTTATGAAATTGCCTTCAAAGATTACATGCATATTTTGGTTCTTACTCTATTAGTAGAAGTCCCCTTTTGATGATATCTCTTTTTGATCTGTTTAGTCCATCATGTGTAACCTCCTTCCAGGTGTTACCAAATCAATTCTCACCGTTAAATCATATGTCTAACTATTGGTTCTAAGGCTTTCAATTCTATTTTGGTTTCTGCCCTATTTGTAGAATTACTCTTTTGGTGATACTTTTATCTGATCTATTTTTACCATCATGTATAACATCATTCTAGATGTTAATAAACCAAATTTCACATCTAGATCATATGGCTTGCTCTTGGTATTACAATAGCAAAGAGAGCTAGGTAGGTTTCTCTACTATCTTCTCCAAATTCTATAAGCATGCTCCTTGCTTGCAATTAGAACATGCATGCACAATTTACCAACTCTCCTTGATACATATACTTGAAGAAGATGGCATGGCTATTAGTTATATAGGTCATCCTCTTTGGCCAAACTGGTTTCATGATTGCTTCAACCACCGCTCTTCATGTTGAATCCTTATATTGCCTATCCTTTAGCTATTGTTGGTGTATAACTTCTCATTGAAGGATTTAGTAATTTGGTGTTCATCTCCTCATCTACATGACCAAATTTGGTGCCAAGAGTCATACCCATATATTGAGCTACATCCAACCCAAGGATTCCACCAATTCTCATATATCCATGCAAAGAGTTTCCTTGAAGATCTACTATCATTCTCTCTTTCCTTCCTCTCACCTCACAAATGATCCAAAAATCCATTAAGCTCCCAATTCCAAAGCAAGAAGAAGAGATGCTTGCTTTGGACCATCTCACTCTTGCAATAGATTACCCATTTGTTTGCCTTTTGGGAACAAAGAATTGCTTGGTGGATCTTCCTTATGGTTTTGGAAGTAAACACCATGTTTCCTATTGAGTGCAAAGAAATAAGTTCAAACAACTAAGAAAGACTCTAAAGAACTATAAAAATCTAGGATTACTTGCTCACTCTTTGGTTTTGAGAGTGAGAACTCTTGACAAACAACAAAATTACTCCATATGCACTTGATTTATAGCTAGCTTTTTCATTCAATAGTTTAATAGTCATTTTCTACACATGAAACCTTGTGGTTACACAAATGGTCCTTGGAAGTAGTTCTCTAATTAGGTGGCAACACATTCCAAAATGGTAAATGATCTTTAGGTCCAAAGGACCTTTGTACTTGAGTTCTGTGCCTCATACCACTCTTCATACTTGACATCTTTGTGATTCTTCCTTTGAGATACATTTGGCTTTTTACTTGTTTGCTTCATATCCTTGTATGTATAAACACAACTCTGATGAGATCTGAGAGGTTTTTTTCTTGAACAAGCAATATTCTACCATATCATTGTAGAAATGAGAGAAAATATTTTTTTTTTGTTTGCAAAAACTATGTGTACCACAACTATGCATGATGATCTTTTAGTGAAATTTTGAATAAGGATATTTTCCCATTCTAAATTTCAAAATACAGAATTACACATAAAATAAATATAAATAAATATAATAGTAATAAATTTTACTAATAGTAGTAATAATTTTTATGTTAAAATAAAAATATGTTTAAAGTTTTATGAGTTGAAATCAAGCTATTTTCATTCAATGATAATAAGTGGAGCTCTTGGTTTAATTCATAATAAGTAGTAAAGATTCACATATATATGAGTAATATGATTCTTTTTGTTAAACTCGTATACCATTTTGTGATTCCTGAAGTGATACATATACATTGCCTCTATTTGCCATGTGGACTTTGATTGTTTGCCCATGGACACATGGGCCCACCTAGGCATTCACTTGAGGTTGATTTTGCCTTCTTGTTTTGCCCTTTCTTGAGATGCACTCAATCCTTTTAGTGCTTTTATTCCCTTCTCTGTTTGCCTTTGTTTCTCCTTTTTGAGTTGCATAGTCCCTTCCCATGTAGCGCTGATGTTTCTTGCTCTCCCTTCATATCACTCATGCACCTTTGCTTGATTATTTCTCTTTGTTGTGTATTGGATTTTCTCTCTTCTAATTCATGTTTGTGATTTCAAGGATCGATTAGGTATGTCTCGTCTTCTTCCCTCCTCTTACTCATGTGGATTCTTTTCTTTCTTGCCTGATACTCATTATAGGGCTGAGACTTTTGTGCTTATTTCTGTACTTACATTTTAGCTTGCCTTTTATTTCCACATTTCCATGTTGGTTCTTTTGTTCCTTTGACATTCCCACTACTTATGAGTGGCACTTTAGAGGAGCAATGGAGTTTGCCTTGGCATTCATGAGTTTCAAGCAGAACCTCAATATGAGAGGTACTGACAATTTCTCAACTACTTTGGCACTGCATGAGGCATTGATGAGGTTGCAAGTGTTTTTGTGGAGGTTTAGTATGACCAAATTTTGCTTCCCTTAGCTGCTTAGGGTCTCAAGACTGAAATGCCCATAGTGCTAGTTGTGATATTCTTTATATCCTATCCTATTCTTCCAATTTGCTCTCGTTACCCTTTTACACTTTGATCCATTTTTGTAGCCACATCATCTTAGAACTCTTGTTTTGTTCCACTCTTCCATTCCCCAACTAATTCTTTCCTTAGTCTTTTCCTTTTACTCTTTGACTGCTCCCTGCTTCACTCTCTTGTGTCTGTAGTGTTCCTACCCGACTCCAACCCTTGTTCTTCATCTTTGTTCAAGCATTGCTTACTAGCAGGCTCTTACATCAAGTTTCCTATTCCTCACTATCATTTGCATATATGTTCTTGATTTCATGTTCTTTATTAGTCCATTGGCCTTCGGTTATTCTCAGTTTGTTTCAATTATGCTTTTGCTGCAAGTTACATTCAACGCATTCTACCTTAGGGAGTCACTCTACTTTAGCATTGTGATTCATGTACATATTGCTTATCAATCATTTGCACTTCATGAGTTCTGGATAACCCATTTGGAGACGGCTTCTATTCTCATATACCAATATATATGAGTAATATGAAGATTGTATATTATAGCTCCACTTATTGCCAATAAAATGAACAAATTTAAAGAAAATTTACATTTTTCCTACCAACAATTATATAAATTCAATTAGCCTCATTAAAACTACTCTACCTTCAATTAGTCTTATTTAGACTTGATAGTTTCACTATAACTACATATTTTGAAGTCTATCTCCTCAAATGTAAGGAAATTCTTTTGGATTTGATCAGAGTTGACAATATAAACTTGACTACCTCACAGATTAGTGGTGATAAATGGACTTACACTCTAAACTATATATATACTCAACGAAATTCATTAAATCTCTTCATATATACTTAAAATTTCATTCAATTACAATTCTTTTCATATTAAGACTAATTTTGAGTTTTAATATATACTCACTCTTTAGAGATAGATTATAATTTGTATAAATATGAGTAACTTAAAAAATAATTCATCCTTCAAAAATTAAAAATTCCCATGTATATATAATATCATTTAATTATCCTTCAATAAGGCTAATAAGAATTTATATGTAAATATGCATGTGTAAATAGAAGGCTACAAGACTAATTGATCCAAATTCAAAATATATTTTTTAATTTCCTCATATGGTTAGCAAGGCTGATGTCTCTCTAATTTTTGTAAATAATGCCCAAATATATGCTTGCAGTGAAGAGTAAGTTTAGCATAGATTTTTATAAATTTCAATATCTTACTTCAAATTAGCATAAAAACGAAAAGCCAACAAACTAATGAATTTTTAGCAAAATATAAATAAATAAGTTAAAAATGATAGAATCCATTGAATATATACACCTCATAATTTTCTAAAGATTGAATGATATAATCTGATTACTTTTAGTGGTTTTTATCATAATTATATATAATCTTACTAAATTCTTTAACTATCTAATCTTACTATATGAATACAAGAATGATTTGACAAATACTATATCAAATTTATAACTTGGTAATGGAAATTATTAAAAAGGTAACAATGGATCATAAACATTCACCAAGTAATTTTTCCTTTGACAAGATGCATAACTAACCCATTTATCACAAACTCCATATTTTTTATTGATTTCATGTATATAAGGTGTTCTTAGGTAAGAACAAAATATGTGCCAAGTATCTCTCAACCAAGGTATACTTCTATTGATAAATTTTAGATATATTGTGTGCTAAAAGAAAGAACGTGTTTGTATAATGCACCATGGATAAAAACTCAAAAAAAAACTCTTATTCACTCTCTCCAAACCTCTCATTCTTTGCTTAAATCACTCATTCACTCTCTTCTGTCAAGGCTATTCCAAAATAGACTCTAAAGAAATACTTCACAAATATCAACATACAAGGTCAATCTCTAACACTCACAATGGATGATATAAAATAGAGGTTACTCAAAGATCAATACCATATTAGTGACACTCTCAAATAGAAAACCTCACTCTTTATTAATTAAATGTAGATTGTATTCACAAGGCCTCATTCCCCTCACTCACTTCACGTTCAAAATTAATTAAAGAGTGGATTCCTTTCATCTCCTAAGCTTCTTCTTATTCATTCTTATATATATAATGATTGTTACAAGTACTTTGATGTAGTAAATCTCTATGTTACCATATTACCTTAGGTAAGAATATTTTGTCAATGGGCCTTTACATGGGTTTTTGACCTTGTGTATTCTTCCAAGGATAAGAGACCTTAAGAGAAACACAAAGCTTTGCACTCAATCTTTGATGCCTCAAAGCAACACCTTGATTGCATTATATAACAAGGGGGACTCCCTTGAAGGAAGCTCTATCCTTGGATCAGATATATGGATTGGTGACATGTCAACAAGCTCTACACTTAGATTAGTTGTATGCATGTATGACACGTTTTTTCTGATCCTATCTGGTTGGTCAAACCATCTTTGACCATAGAGAATCTTTAAGGAATCTTCTTGTATGAATCTCCAAATTGTATGAGGTACCATTGGAAAGCTCTCGATGAGACAAGCTTGGGGAGGGAAGGCCAACATTTCCTTCATCAGTGAGGAAGGGAGGGGGAGATATTGCACATTTTCAAGGCCTAATTCATTTGTTTAGACCTCCAAAATTGGCTATGAAGGTCCTAGGCTATTTCAGCCTCCTACCCCATTATTAAAAGTCCTCTTTTGGTGATACCTCTATCTGATCTACCTAGCCCATCATACATAACATTGTTTTAGATATTACCATGCCAATTTTCACCTCTGGATAATATATCTAGCTTTTGGTATAACAAATTCAGGCTATTTTTAGCTCTTGCTCTATTGGTAGAAGTACTCTTTTGGTGACACCTCTATCTGATCTACCTAGCCAATCATACATAATATCCTTCCCGATATTACCAAGCCAATTTTCACCTCTAGATGATATGTCTAGTTCTTGGTATTACACCTTGCAAACCTCTTTATGGAAGCTTCTAAGCATATTACCTACACATTACATGGTTTTTTACCTTGCAATCCTCTCTATTGAAGCTTCTAAGCATATTTCCTATGCATCTAAGACATTGTTTTTAATTAAAACAACATTATATTCCAAAATCAAGTCAAATGTACTTAACTTGATCTACCTATACTACCAAAGGTCACCTAGATAGGTAAAGCCAATTGGAGCTCAACACTTACTATATACCAAGTCAATTTGACCATGTAAAGTCCAAGATAGAAGTACTATTCCATTCACATTGAATATAGATTCTCTAAAAGTCCTATTCTTATATACAATTCTATAAAGAAATTCTACTCTAATATAATAAAATTTAAAAATTACTAAGGAGTCTCTTTGAAAATCCAAGAATAAAATACTAGATCTTTCCTCTTAGTCAGTCATACAAGCTTCATTAGGTATACCTCTAACTTTGTTAATACTAAACTTAGCTAGTTGTAACTATGTCAAACCATATAAATGCCTCTAGTTACTAATGTGCATACTAGGGTGTTACATTTACCTTGAATTCTCTTTTAATAATATTCTCAAATGAAATGTCATTTCTTTTGATGGAAAAGTTCAAGCTTATCTATAGTTGACTATATCAAAGTGTCAATCAAATAAAGTGTTATCAATCTCACTAATATCATAAGAATTATTATTATAGGTTCTCTATATGATATAAGGACCAAAATACATAAGTAATAACTTATTCCTCAATTTTTTTTGTTATGAATGGAATAAAAACTCATTACCAAATCAACTTTATTGAAATTAGGTTGTCTTTTCCTTCATAATTGCTTGTAGTTACTTCTTCTTTATTGGGGGCTTTAGTCTTTTGGATTTGAACCAAGATTATAACTCTAGCTTCTTCCTACTCCATAAGTTGTTTCTGACTGACTTCTTTACCACTTATCCTTGCTTCACTTCAAGCAAACATTAAGAATTTCAAATTTTTGGAAATCAAATTAGATTGGTAGTTTGAAATCCAACCTACAAGTCATTCTAAAAGGAGAAGCTTTCATGGTAGTGCAATACTCCCATAATAATAAATATAGCCTCTTTTACCAATTGTGCTCTATTACTTCCATATTAGCATCCTTGGCCAACATCATACATATAGTATAGTTGGTTCTCTTTGCAACTTCATTGACTTTGGCTTATATGATGTTATAATCTTGTGCTTGATTGAGAAGTAGCTACACATACCTAGTCATATTAAAAACAAAATCCTCCTCCACAATCTGATGCAATCTCAAGAAGACAACCAAAGCAAAAGATGATCATCTCATTTAACAATCTCCTCAATAGAGATTTATTGATGATCTCCAAAGGTCTTGCTCCCACTTACTTGGTCAAGCCATTTTTAGCTACATTATTGTAAATATTATTTCATGAGGTCTTTATCAAAGGCCTTAGAAAGTCCAAATGCCACTTCTCAAAGGATCCAATGCACATTGAATAATAGAACAAGGAATTTTTTGCAAATGTTTGAAAAATATTACAAGTCTTGAACAATCAAGGCAATCTTTATAAATACCCCTCCAATTATACACAAAATATAAAATCTTGAATATTATCACTTTTCATGCAAAGTGATATCCACATATTTGGCCATCATAGACCATTATCATCAGTTTGATAAACTCTTATTTGCTCACCACCCTCCAAAGCAACCCATTAATACCTTGGTGAAATGATATATTCTCCACAATATTTTAGTGTTTATAGCTTTGTGCCAAGGCATTCTTCTATCTTGTATGCATGCCTTTTGGAAATTTTCTTCAAGATAAAAAGTTCCAAATCTCCTTGTACTCCTCTAGTTTCAATTGGAATTTGATTGTCAATAGATTGCTATAAAGAAATTATCATTAATAAGCTCTTCTTTTTGTTCATTATAAGCTCAAGATAGCATATTTGGATTTGCATGTTTCTTTCCTAGCCAATCACAGATTTTCTAGTCATAATTTGACAAGAGTATCTTCCATAATGCAATCCTTCCTTTTTTATTTGGCATATTGAAGATAAAATTCAAAGTCTTGTGATAAATGATAATGGTTAACTTGCCTCCTACTAGGTAATGCTTAAACTTCCTCAAAGCAAAGATCATTACTAAGTATCTCTCTATAACTAAGTAGTTTTTCTCTACAATAATCATTTATCTACTAGCATAAGAAAGGAGGTGATCATGCTAATCATCATTAGTTTGGCTAAGTGTACACTAAATTGCTGTGTTGGATGCATCCATATAGATGATGAAAGGGATCTTTTAATAAAACTCAACTAAAGTACACCAGAGCCTTCTTAAACTTCTCAAAGGATACGAAAGTTACCTTATCTTCAAAGAAGAGTGGATATATGTTCATTTTCTCCTGTAAAGGGTCAAAGTATGAGCTTTGTTGAGAAAAGTAGAGGATAAATCTTTGATAATATCCAACTATTCTTAGAAAGGATCTTACTTTTGACAAGTTGGTGGAAAATGGTAGTCCTAATATCTTCTTCACCTTCTTTAGATCAATAACTATACCTTCTTTAGATTTTATTTTACTACCAAAAGATCTTTTATGCATAAAAATATACACCAAATTGAAGGAATCCTTATATAGTTAATGGTAGGACTGATTGCATTGATTTAATAATAGAACTCTTTTTTGGATTCAATGACACATTAGCTTCTAATCATTGTAATATCTTGAAAAGTGACCAAATTGCTACTCCTTACTCTTATAAATATAAACATCATCAAAGAAATTTTTCATAAACATTCTAACGAAAAGTTCAAAAATCTTATTCATAAATCTTTGTGAGGTTGCTAGAGCATACAAAGACCAAAGTGTATTACATGAGAAGGAAAATATATCCTAAGGTGGAGTAAAGGTTTTTGAATGTAAGTGTCCTATTGCAATGCTGATTTTCTATAGTAATTATAACAATCTCTAAAGCAATACCATTCATGACTTATAACTTCCTTCAAGATCTCATCAATTAAGGACAGAAGATATTAACCCTTCTTAGTCACAACATTGAGCTTCTTGTAGTAAATACACACTCTTAACTTCCCATGCTTATTCTTTTCTATCACAATGGGAGAGACTCATTCTGAACTATCCACTTGATAGATGAATCTTACCTCCTTAAGCTTCTCTATCTCCTCCTTGATAGACAAATCTTACCTCCTTAAGCTTCTCTATCTCCTCCCTGACAACCACAAATATTGGTGGATTGATCTTTCTTGGCTTTTTGCAAATATGCTTAGCTTTCTCCTCCAACTCAATACAATGCTCCTCCAAGGTTAACTCCCTCAAATATTAGCAACAAGCAAAGACATGGATGTATTTGTGGAATATTTCCTCATCTTGCCTTTTGATCCATATTCTCATATTCTCACCATATTTGATAGTGCAGATTCTTCTGTCAACAACTTGTCTAGATCCTTGGAATTTTGAGGCCAAGTAGGAGATCAATCATGCTCAAACCCAAGGGTTCTTCCTCTAAATTTGTATCCTTTTGTGTTGAGCTTTCTCATGTTTCTAGTTTTATATTTGAGTAGATTCATTTCTCCCATCCATCACTTGATGAATCCAAATTGGAGGTCTCTTCCTTGAATTTTATTAAAGTTACTTTGACCTTATGGTTCTTGGATCCTATCCAAAATATATGTTAGGCCATCTATCAATGCTTTTAGCTACTCTCAACCAAGGCCTTCCAAGTAAGAGTTTATAACTTGAATCATTTTGCATTTTGATAGATACTTGCATTTTGTATACATATGGTTGAGAATAATACCTCATCTATTATCCTTGGAAGTAGAACCTTTTGTTTGTTAACAATGCTGACTACAAACAATGCTACCATCAAGTATTGAAAATTTACATTTACTTTTAAATCACCATCTATTAGCACATTGGTGAGTGTATATCCACTCAAGCTTACTTCAATCTTGGATGCTTTGCTGCAAGAATCTTTTGCTATAGCATCCACCATCTCCATATCTATAGATGACTTCCTTTTCTTCTTCTTTCTCTTCTTTGAGCCAAGTTCTTCCCTTAGCTCCCTTCTCAATGATGAGTGCAAGGTAATTAATTGCCTTGATATGATATTAGCTCTATTCCTAGTATTATCTACCATATTGTATTGACATTGAATGGCTAAACTGAAAAGGTTACTCATCCCAAGCTTCTTCTTTTGCCTTGATGTTGCTAGAAAATCCACTTGGTCAATTGTGGAGCCTCCAAATCTTCTACAAATCTAGCTCTTTTCTTCTCTTGGATTAATGTTTCACCTTTCTTGAAGTATGAGCACCTCATTTCTACTAAGTATTTGTCACATCTACCAACTCAATTTTAGTTTTGAAGCATTCCTCCATTTCCTTTATTAGGCTAATTCTTTCTCCTTCAACCATTTGGAGCTTTTGAGCAAAACATTATCAAATGAGAATTGCTTCCACACTGAAAGCAAGTGGATCAATTATATATAGGCTATTCTTGAGCTCCATTTTTCCTTGGTGTGTAATTTCATACACTTTAAGAAGTCTTCCAACATTTTGGTTTTTTCTCCTACATTGCACCATATTGATCTTCATATTTGCTATTTGCTCTATAATTTTCTTCAATTTTGCATCAATGTATATTATTCCTAGAACCACTTCAATATGAAATACTCCTCTAAGTCCAAGATTTGTAGGAGCAACTAGTACATTTGTAAGAGCAACAAAATTTGATTCATCTCCTTCTAATTTTTCTTCCAAATGAAATACAATTTTGATAAGATCAACCTTTGAAGATGACTATGCATACTTCATTTTGGTTTTAATTTGTGGCTTCAATGTCATGAAATTTGTAGTGCCAAAGCTATGTTGCTTGGACACTAGAGTGGTAGTGTTTGTAGTTACTCATGGGCTACATGTTGGCAATTCAATTTTATATTAGGACTATTAATCACGTGGTGTGACTCACTATACTTGTACCATTTGCATCATTGGATGTGCCATCATAGTGTCATTAGAGTTGGAGACTTAGGTCAAGCAATGTAATACTCCGAGGACAAGAGAAGAGAGAAAACACAGATTGCATACTCAAACATTTGATGCCCCAAGGGAGCACCTTCTCTTTATTATATAGACAAAGAGGATCTCCTCCAAGGAAGCTCCACCATAGGATTAGAGACACAGATAGGTGACATGTCAGAAAGCTCCACCCTTGTATTACTTACTTGGGTGGGTGACATGTCTGGTCTAGGTCCTATCTGGTTGGTCAAACAAGCTTTGACCAGAGGGAATCTTTTAGGGAATCTTCTTGTAGGAATCTCAGAATCACATGAGTAAGGTACCGTTGGAAAGCTCTCGACGAGACAAAGCATGGGGAGGGAAGTCCAGCCTTTCATCCAAAGGTGTAGGGGGAATCTGCACATTTTCAAGACCTAATTCATCCGTTTAGGCCTCCAAAATTGCCTTCAAAGATTGAAGGCATATTTCGGTTCCTACTCTATTAGTAGAAGTCCCCTTTTGGTGATACCTCTTTCTGATATGTTTAGTCCATCATGTGTAACATCCTTCTAGATGTTACCAAACCAATTCTCACCTTTAAATCATATGTCTAGCTATTGGTTCTAAGGTTCTCAAGTCTATTTTGGTTTTTGCCCTATTTGTAGAAGTACTCTTTTGGTGATACTTCTATCTGATCTATTTCAACCGTCATGTATAACATCATTCTAGATGTTACTAAACCAAATTTCACATCTTGATCATATGGCTAGCTCTTGGTATTATAGACCTCCCTCCTTTTAAGACGCAACGTCCTCGTTGTGCAATTGTTGCTCAAATGCTTGCACCAACACAGGTGCATGTGCCAAATTGGCAGTGGGCTCCTAGGTGGCTTCATAGAGGGGGTAACCTTTCCATTGTACTAGATAGTCCACCGGTGGGTGGCGAGTACCACGCATGCGTTTCTGGAGAATCTGCTCCACTTCATATTCCTCTGTGCTATCAATGAGTGTCGGACAAGGTTGAATGTCTGGTGTGGAATGACCTTGGCCTGATTGGGGAGCATATCTGCATAGTAGGGAGACATGGAACATTGGATGGATCTTCATGTGTGGTGGTAGCTCAAGGTGATAGGCCACAGCGCTGATGCAACGAAGAATCAAGAAAGGCCCAATAAAACGAGGTCTGAGCTTACGAGGTCCAACTAAGGTGAGGTTGGTTGTCGATAGCCACACTTGATCCCCAACATTGAACTCCATGTGCCAACGGTGTATCAACATATTGCTTTTGTCGATTTTGCGCAATTTGTAATCTGTGCTTGGCGCTCTCCACATCTTGTTGGATTCTAGAAACAAATGTGTTGACTGCATCGACCTTGGTAGCCACTAGACGGATCTTCATCAAGCTAGAAGGTGTGAAGGGATGCTCACCATACATGAGGAAGAATGGAGTGACATGGGCGGATGCATTCACTGAATTGTTGTAAGCAAATTCCACCAACGGGAGTAGGGTGTCCCACCTCTCTTGCTCTTCTAAGGTGAAGCCGCGTAACATGTCTTCAATCGTGCGATTAGCCCGCTCTGTTTGGCCATCTATTTGGGGGTGGTAAGCTGTGGACATGGCCAACTTGGTTTTGAAGAAACCAAAGAGTGTTTGCCAAAACAAGCTAGTGAATTAGGTGCCTCTATCGGTGATGAGTACTCCAGACAAGCCATGGTGAGCAAAGACTGCATCTAAGTATAATTGAGCTAGTTGTGGAGCGGTCACCTCCTTGGTGGTAGGGCGTACATGAATTGTTTTGCTGAGCCGGTCCACAAAGACCACAATGGAGTCAAACCTGAGGTGGTCTTGGGTAATTCACAAACAAGATCCATACTCACTTGTTCCCAACGTTGGGTAGGAGTGGGGAGAGGTTGTAGGAGCCCTGCAGGAGCTTGATAAGAAGCTTTGTTCTGTTGGAAAAGTAGGCAGCTATGCACATAGTCCATCGTTGCTCATCTTGGGCCAATAGTAATGGCGCTCGACTGCATCCAAGGTCTTGTCCACTCCGACATGAGCTGCGATGGCCGAATCATGACATTCTGCTAGAATGGTGGTGCGTAATTCTGGGACATTTGGGATCCATAATCCGCCATCCCAAAAGGTGAGTCCTTGGGTACTGGTGACACCTTTGGATGATTGTGCTTATACAATCTATGGGTCAGTTTTTGTAGCAGCCAGAATCTCTTGCCAGAATTCAGGGTTAATCTTAACCTCTGCCACCAAGTTGTTGGCCATTGGCATGCGGGTGAATGCATCTGCAAGTTGCTTCTTACCTTCCACATAGGTGATCGTCATGTTGAAGCATTGTCGCTACTCTGCCCACCAAATTTGGCGATGAGATAGATCCTTCTGCGTCTTGAGGTAGACCAGAGGTTTGCGGTCTGTCTCTACTACAAATGCCTTCTCGCCCAAGTAGTGCTTCCAATGCTTGGTTGCTAGAATGATGGCCATCTCTTCTTGTTCTGTGGTGTGGTAGTTGCGCTCTGCTTGTAACAAATTTTGAGAGTAATATGCAATTGGATGCCATCCGTCATGATACTCTTGTTGTAGGATTGCTCCTATTGCTACACCTGATGCATCTATAGCCAACTTGATTTGACGTTTTGGGTCATACCACTTCAAGATTGGTGCATGTAGCAAGGCGGCCTTCAATTCTTGAAAGGCCAACTCTTGTGCAGTTCCCCATGTCTACTTCTTCCCCTTGCCAAGTAGTGCCGTTAAAGGCTGTGCAACCTTGGAGAAATCCTTGACAAATCTACGATAGAATCCCATCAACCCCAAGAAGCTCTTAAGTTGAGTCTGATCTTCTGGGGCACTCCATTTTTGAATGACCTCTATTTTATCTGTAAATACTGGAATGCCCTTTGCACTTACTCTATGCCCCAAGTAGCCTCTTTTGGACTTGCCAAACTCACACTTTGAGATTTTGGTGTACAACTGATTCTGTCTTAGAATTTGGAGGACCTCTTGTAGATGTTGTTTGTGTTATGTCATCATGCTACTGTATACTAAGATATCATCCAAGAAGATGATAACAGACTTATCCAAGTATGGATGAAATATGTCATTCATTAGGCTCATGAAAGTGGCAGGTGCATTGGTGAGGCCAAAAGGCATCACAAGATACTCAAAGTGGCCATACTTGGTTCAAAAGGCAGTTTTGTGCACATCTTCCTTTGCCATTTGGATTTGATTGTAACCACTCCGCAAGTCCAGTTTGGTGAAGTATCTCGCTCCATGGAGTTGATCAAACAGGTCATCCATGCGAGGTAAGGGGTATTTGTTCTTCACTATTTGCTGATTGAGACCCCAATAGTCAATGCACATGCGCATTATACCATCCTTCTTCTTCACAAACAAGACAGGGGCCCCATATGGTGATATGCTAGGTTGGATGAACCCTTTCTGCAGCATCTCCTCAATTTAAGTCTTACACTCCTCCAACTCATGAGGTGATAGGCGATATGGGGCCTTACAAGGAGGCATCTTCCACGGAAGTGTCTCAATTTTGTGATCTACTTGCCTTTTTGGTGGTAATCCTGAGGGTAGATCATCGAGAAAGACATCTTGAAACTCATCCACCACATTCTTCAATTTCTTAGGAATTTTTCCATCGAGTTGTGCACTCTGGACTTCTCTTATTAGACCCATAAAACATCTATTGGTCTTACAGACAGTTGCCGTCCCTACGACATATAGAGGTAGTTTCTACCTATGTGATTTTTCTTTAACCCCAATGATTGACCATTGGTGGGTTCTCACTAATTTCTTCCTCCAATCCACCATAGGGTTGTACTGCTCTATCCATAGCATGCCTAAAATTGCATCATAAGGGGCTAATTGTATCACTCGCCACTCAATTGCTTCCTGATATTCTCCTACAAAGAGGGTTACCCGTCTAGGTAATGATTCAATCCTCTCTGTTTGCCTATTTGGTAACTCTACTTCTTCACTTCCATCTCTCTCTAAATCCATTCCCAATCTTATTGCAACAGAGTGAGACAAGAAATTCTCTGTTGCTCCTGGATCTATTAATACTCTCACTTGATTACCTTCTAGGATTCCATTCATGACAAATCAATGGTGAGGTTGCCTTTCGGGATCGTTGTGCATTATTCTTCTTCCTTCCCTTGCTTCTCTGCTTCCTTATTGAGCCAGTAAGGCCGTGAGATACATATACTGGCGATCTTCATTTTCCAAAGTGATTTCCACCACCTCCTCATCAATGTGCCTCTATATGTTGTTCAAAGATCGCCTGAACAAAGGCCGAGGGCCTCTAGGGAAACGAGTGCGACAGTTGGTAGATATGTGCCCAATACGGCCACAATTGTAACAACTGCGTTGTTCTCCTCGAGTCCCTTCTCCTCGTGGGACTCCATCTCTTCATTCTTCTACCCGTCCCCGCTCCCCTTGAAGCGATAGTGCTCCTCAATCTTGGAATCAAAGGTTGCCCAATTCCATCGGTACTGGTCCACCCATGTGTGGCATTTCTACCCAATAATGTTGAGGTAGAACTACTCCTTCACCTCCACCCAATGCTCCTATTATTCTCTATGCACAAGCAATGGCTTCAAATACCGTGTGGTGATTTTGCACCATGACGTCTTGGCAAATCCGCTCCTTAAACTCTTGTTTGAAATTGTCGAGAGATTCTACTGGACTCATGTCAGTTATTGCGACTTGTAGATCCAGAAATGCCTCCACATACTCTTGTATGCTATTCTTATGTCTCAATCCCCATAGTCAAGTTTCAGTCATTTGCACAGAATCCACCGATTGGAAATTCTTCAGCAATCCTTCTTGCATTGTTGTCCACGTGACCTCCCTTCTCTCTGCCAATATGGACCATTCTCACACATCATACCATGTGTGGGCTTTATTGATCAAGTACCCACATGCAAACAAGCATGCAGCATGCTGCATGATCTCTATTGAGAACAATTGGAAATATTGATTCATTCTCGAGATCCAATTTTCCACTACTCCCATCATATGTTGCCCCTTGTAAGGCTTGATGTTGCAAGTCTTCTTCATCCGGAGTAGCAATGTGGCTTCATTGTTGATAGGGTTTGTAGCACAAGTGCCTCTCCAAGTACTTCTGTCATAGGTATTGGGTTTTGAGACGGCTCTTCTTCTTGCATGGCTTGATCGTTCCTAAGGATTTGCACTTGACTTTGTAACGTCTCCATGGTCATCTTAATCTCTCAAAATTCATTCAACATCCCTTGCATTCCTTGCACCAACTCTTGTAATTGCGGATCCATGATTCATGCAACACTCAATTGCTAATGTCTACTTCAATATAGAGTCAATATGATCACTCTAGAAGGCAAGAACTATTGAAACTACCATTGGGAGCTCAGAAGCTATCACTTGTTGATAATACTCCTTGCCGAAATTCCTAACCACAAAATTTCTAAACATCACTTTTGGTCTCACTACATAATGGATTTCTACTTGAGTGTTGAAAGGGAGAGGATTTGGGACATTCACATCCATATTATCATAATAGAATGTAGATTGTCAAGTCTCACTCTCTGTCATATATCACCAAAGGTAGAATCACTGAGTTTGGTGAGTTCATCACCCTATCTATGAATTTTGCGCCAAAGTGATAAACTAGCGATACCCTCATTTGCTCACATTGGATGTACATAGCCTTGATGTGGAATGGATTTGGGAATGGAAAGCTAGGTGTAGGGAATTGTCCTCCCATGCATCCATCACGTCTGCTCTCTAAAGTCCTTCCTAAGTCTAACAATAACTCAATTTACTATTCTCCACCTCAAATTACTCAATTTTAGTAGTTTGTGCTCTTCCAAGAGGTATGATCCACTCTCTTGGACTAAGACACTTGCTCTGATACCATTGTAATACTCCTAGGACAAGAGAAGAGAGAAAACACAGATTGCATACTCAAACATTTGATGCCCCAAGGGAGCACCTTCTCTTTATTATATAGACAAAGAGGATCTCCTCCAAGGAAGCTCCACCATAGGATTAGGGACACAGATAGGTGACATGTCAGCAAGCTCCACCCTTGGATTACTTACTTGGGTGGGTGACATGTCTTGTCTAGGTCCTATCTGGTTGGTCAAACAAGCTTTGACCAGAGGGAATCTTTTAGGGAATCTTCTTGTAGGAATCTCAGAATCACATGAGTAAGGTACTGTTGGAAAGCTCTCGACGAGACAAAGCATGGGGAGGGAAGGCCAGCCTGTCCTTAGTTGGGGCAGGGGGGGGGGAATTTGCACATTTTCAAGGCCTAATTCATCCGTTTAGGCCTCCAAAATTGCCTTCAAAGATTGAAGGCATATTTTGGTTCCTACTCTATTAGTAGAAGTCCCCTTTTGGTGATACCTCTTTCTGATATGTTTAGTCCATCATGTGTAACATCCTTCCAGATGTTACCAAACAAATTCTCACCTTTAAATCATATGTCTAGCTATTGGTTCTAAGGTTCTCAAGTCTATTTTGGTTTTTGCCCTATTTGTAGAAGTACTCTTTTGGTGATACTTCTATCTGATCTATTTTGATCATCATGTATAACATCATTCTAGATGTTACTAAACCAAATTTCACATCTAGATCATATGGCTAGCTCTTGGTATTACAAGCAAAGGGGTATACCTTCAAAGTGCAACTCTAGAGAGCTCATTTCTTTGATGTTGAGCCTTCAAGTTCTTTGCTATGGTGGACAGAGGCTGGTAATTCTCACTTAGAGTCTCTTAGGTAGAGTGAGTGTAGCTTGACTATAATTAGTGCTCAATTTCTGGCAGATAGATCAATGAAGGATTGAGTAGATCCTTGATTTGAGTGTGATTTGAGTGGAAAAAAGAACCGACTACATCAAAGAAATGAGAGTTAAGGGGGAATTAAATGCAAAAACTAAGGGTGTTGGTGGTATCTCCAAGCATGGCTGGTTGTTGGTACTTTAGATGTAGTTCAGATTTTCTTAAGAGTGATTATATCCGGAAGCTGTGTGTGATTTGATGTAGATTTGGCAATGTGGCACACCGTATGCAGAAGTGCCAAACAAATTTCTAAGAATGGAGCCAATTTGAGACAATGAGTGACAATGAGTTTTCAAAATGAGCCTTGGAAGTGAAATCAAGGTTGATTTGGTGTGAAT
Source organism: Lunularia cruciata (assembly GCA_948567375.1). Taxonomy (NCBI): domain Eukaryota; kingdom Viridiplantae; phylum Streptophyta; class Marchantiopsida; order Lunulariales; family Lunulariaceae; genus Lunularia; species Lunularia cruciata. The sequence goes on along the minus strand of OX419755.1, from coordinate 74,295,130 downwards.
TGAATTCAAAATGAAAACTTGAAGGTGAATAGGGAACCAATCTCCTTGAACTAGAGATTTGGAGATCCTCATTATTCCAATTTGGCTCAAGTTGAGATTTAGTGAAGGATTTGGTGGTAAGCTAACTATAGAAGAGATGCGTTAAGGTAGTTGAGGTTGCCTAGAGTTGGATTTTGCTCAAATTGCCCTACCTAGTGCTTGAGTTGGCCAGATTTGGAGAGGATTCAAATTGGCAAGAAGAAAGGCCTTGTTTGGCATTTAAAGTATAGACTTATGGTTGGCTAGAAGGGTCAACTTGCTGGAATGAGTCTAGCTAGTTTAGATGAGTTTTTGGTTATTGATTGGCAAAATATGCCCACCTTTCTAGATTATGCGCATCTTGGTTTGACCTCACATATTTGGACCCTAACCAAATGGGTCCACCTTCACTTGTTGTCCTAGTGATTATTCCATTGATATATATATATATATATATATATATATATATATATATATATATATATATATATATATATATATAGCTTTGGCTAGGAGAGGCATTTGATCCCATTCTTGGTAATCTTGATAGTTTAGGAATTAGGTAGACACTCCTATTATGTCAAATGCCAAATGATGGTAGAGTCAATCCGGTGTTGATTTATGAGACAAAAGGTTTCATTTAGACTTCTTGTGATTGGATCCCCTCTATTCTTTGCTTCCTATTTATACATCATGTTTGTGTGAGGTGTCTTGAATTTAGAGCATTGATGCTTGGTAGGCTCTCAATAGTGAGGTTGGAGTGCTGACTAGTTAGACTACATGTGTTTTTCTTTGATGAGGTAAGAAGTGTTGACTTGTAGATCATGAGAGCGCATGCTATGATGACAAATTATAGGTCACCCTTTCTCATAGTGTAGTTGTTGTAACTAGAGCTACATTAGTGGGTGGTATTCAATTGGTGTTGGCACTTGGTGGTGATCCTTGGTGGGGTACTTGTGGTGGTTACAATTGCGGTTTGAGTTACATTTTCATGATAGAGTTCTTGGGGGATTCTAGATAATATAGCACTGCAATACACAATGGGTTTACCCAAAGTTGCACTTGGTTTCAATTTGTATCTCAAGTTCAAATGAGTGATGAGATTGATTATGATCTGGAGTTTGATATACGAGCTGATTTAGTTGAGAGTGCACTTGGTGTATTTGCAGGTCGTTGTTGTGAGATATGGACAAGATTTATGGGCTTGGGGCCTCCAAAAGCCCCAAGTGCTTCTCTAGTACAATGAATACCGTTGAGTTGGATGACTTCATCCAAGAGTTTGATAATTGGTGTGATCTACAATAAATACAAAACCCAACTTTGTTCACACCCTTCATGGCATGGAAAGGTTGTTTCAGCACTTAGAGGGTCCACCAATGGATGACTATCATGATTTTAAGAGAGCTCACTTGGAGGAGATCAAGCTATGAAGACAATATTGGTCTCCAAACTATAACTCCATCACTTCAAGCTTGGTTGCTAGAGATAGATCTACAATACCCATAAGTTCTAGCTCTAGTAGCATTGGTGGATCTAATGGAGGTGCACTAGTTGGAGATGGGGCTACTACAAGTGGAGGTGGTGTAGTACCATGGTTTAACCCCATGGTGGAGTTCTTCTAGTGCTTGAGGCTAAACTACCAAGTAGTGTAGAATGACAAGTGGAAGAGCTTGTCAAAGTTCTAATGGAAGGCTAGAAAGAGCCTATGCAAGGTATACACTTGAATGAGATGACTAATCAGTTTCACTTAGGGAGTTACTAAGGCCAAACTACTCCAATTTTAGTATAGGATCTTGGACAGAGAGTTGCAATATAGAGTACATGATGCTACATTGTTATAGGCTACTTCACCTACTTTGGCAATGGTCTTTAGTTTAGATGAGTGTATTGAGCTCAACATGGTGGAGGAGAGAGTGGTAATATTTGGATTTGGTAGGGAGACTGCATCTTCAACTTTTACTTCTTTTAGAGTGCAATAGAGTGCACCATGCTATGTTGGCTTTTGAGGACATAATGGATAGCCTAGATCCTATGGAACGAGTGGAGGATCTAGAATAGCTAGACGTCTACCTTCATTTTCATGTTAGGAATAGCTAGTGAGTTGGTGGTGTTGTTTGTTGGACTTGTGGTGGACCTTGCCACAAGAGAGAGTGCACTCAGGGCAACAAACATGATGTGCACCACAACCAACATTGAGACAATATGGCCATTAACACAGATTTGGTCACAATAGTGACCAATGCTTTGACCTTTACCTAGAGTTATGGAGTAGTAGGGCTACTATGGCAAGTGGTAAAAGAGCTCTAGGCCATGGAAGAAGAGGTTGTAGAGGATTCACACCTAATAGAGACAAAGTAACTACTCTTGCTTCTAATACAACCATGGCTACTTGGATTGAGCAATTGGAGCAAAGATTAGCTAGTATGGCCATAGCTCAAAGGAGATCAGATTTGGGTGTTGAGGCTTCCACCTCTTATGTTGGTGATAAAGATATCTTGGGCTTTATGTGCAAAGTAGCACAAGTAGATGTATCTACCATAGTGATTAGGAGTGCAGTATATGATCTAAAGCCTAAAGAAGCATCAATGGAGTTGAACTTATAAAGGGAAGAGGCTAGTAGATAGGTCAGACTCCCCCAATCTTTCACACTCTTTGAGGCACTATAAATGAAATCCATGGCTCCTAAATGTCCAAGTGTAGATGTGGTAGGTGGTGATGGAGTGCACGGTAGACTAGATGGTAGTCAACCACCTACTACTACACAAATTGAGTCTAGCACAATGTTGGGGGTGGCTTAGTTAATTATGCGCTTCCCTTTATTCTCAGCAAGTGATATGTTTACATTGGGAGTTGACCTAGCTCTAATGTCTTGGTTGGTTGCCACACTTTGTGAGAGTATGGATGATTTGGTTCCTACTACTAGAGCAGAGGTGGTTGATAGTAGAGCTAATATGGTTGAGGTGTATGGGATCCGCTCAACAACTCATGGTTTATGGCAAGCAATAACTACTAGATTGGGAGAGTTACCACCTAGACTTGCCTTTGAGCAAGTGTGGTTCACACTTGGAGTTTTCTTATTGGATAACCAAAGGAGAGTTTTCCATTTGGTGGGACCTTTAGGGAATGTCTATACACTAGAGTCTTATTAGACTCTTATTACACACTAGAGTCTTACTAGACTCTGGTGTGCATCTCCTTATGCTGGAGAAAGCTGCCATTTTCAATCTAGAGCTATGGAAGACTTATGTGAAGAGGTGTCTATTTCAGATCTAGACATCTCTAGGGGTAGTTCTACACAATATATCACATGCAGAGAACTCATTGTCCAAATTCAACTTGGCCATCCGACTGATAACTCCATGGTGAGAGCTCAAGCCATTGCAATAATAGTAGAGTCATATGATATGCTTGTTGGTGGAGCAATGTTATACCCCATGGATTTTGGTATTGAATATTGGGAGGAGACAACCTCCTATAGATTAGGTTGGAAATCAAGTGAGGATGGGTGTGTTGCCTATTGATATGCTTTAGTAGTTATAGTCTTGGCTCACTATAGTCAAGGACCATAACATCATATCTAGCTTTCATCACTTCTTTTACTTGGCCTAATAACTTATTGGAGGAGAATGTACATGTAGAGGATACTCTAGTACCAGAGGAGATCACTCAGATTTGGAGTACAAGTGGGATTGTTCCATCCACATTGGATGTTCCATTGTGAAGTTCTATGGAGGCATTGCAACAACATGCAAATCAATTGGTGCAACAAGCTTGGAGTGGAGCCTTTGTACCACTAGGAGACTAGTGTGAAGATGAGCCTTTGGAGTCTATCACATTTTCACCTTTGGATACCACACTCATTGCTTGCCAGTATCCAATAGAGAGAATATGTCTATTGGAGGTGGAATTAAAATTGGACTAGTTGTGATATTACAAGCAAATATACAAATACAAAGGTACTTGTATGTAGACAGAGATGAGAATGCTAAGTGAATCTCTCTATATCATGTGACATACTTGACCTATTGGTATCTTGAGTTATTACCAATTTCAACAATTAGAGTTTACCAAAAGACCCTACCAACTTACATTTCTTTGTTGGGGGTGTAGGATTTGGAGAGATATGGTCTTATTCTTTTGGTGATTTTTGGATAGCCATGTCAAGGACATACTCATGCTGGCCAAGGTCAAGGTCAAGGTCTTTAGGATCTCTATTTTGGTGTGTTTTGGGATATGTTACATATACTATGATATCTCCAAGTTCATTAATCAATCCCTTTCTATAGATTACATTTTGGAGAATGTCACTTTGATGGGTGATTCTTGCACCCAGGTGTAGCAAGTACACATCAAGTCCATTCTTGGATGGGACTTGCCATGTTGTTGGATGTAGCTAGAGTGGGATCATGGGCTCATTGTATTTGTCTATGGTGGATGAACCTTTTACCTACAAAGGTTTTATAATGTGCTTATGATGGGATTCAACCACCAAACCTGCTTATGATGTGCTTATGTAATACCACAAGCTAGCCATATGATCTAGATATGAAATTTGTTTTGGTAACATCTAGAAGGATGTTATACATGATAGTCAAAATAGATCAGATAGAAGTATCACCAAAAGAGTACTTCCACTAATAGAGCAAAAACCAAATGTTGAGTGTGTAATATGTGTTTTCTCTCTTCTCTTGTCCTAGGAGTATTACAATGGTATCAGAGCAAGTGTCTTAGTCCAAGAGAGTGGATCATACCTCTTGGAAGAGCACAAACTACTAAAATTGAGTAATTTGAGGTGGAGAATAGTAAATTGAGTTATTGTTAGACTTAGGAAGGACTTTAGAGAGCAGACGTGATGGATGCACGGGAGGACAATTCCTTGCACCTAGCTTTCCATTCCCAAATCCATTCCACATCAAGGCTATGTACATCCAATGTGAGCAAATGAGGGTATCGCTAGTTTATCACTTTGGCGCAAAATTCATGGATAGGGTGATGAACTCACCAAACTCAGTGATTCTACCTTTGGTGATATATGATAGAGAGTGAGACTTGACAATCTACATTCTATTATGATAATATGGATGTGAATGTCCCAAATCCTCTCCCTTTCAACACTCAAGTAGAAATCCATTATGTAGTGAGACCAAAAGTGATGTTTAGAAATTTTGTGGTTAGGAATTTCGGCAAGGAGTATTATCAACAAGTGATAGCTTCTGAGCTCCCAATGGTAGTTTCAATAGTTCTTGCCTTCCAGAGTGATCATATTGACTCTATATTGAAGTAGACATTAGCAATTGAGTGTTGCATGAATCATGGATCCGCAATTACAAGAGTTGGTGCAAGGAATGCAAGGGATGTTGAATGAATTTTGAGAGATTAAGATGACCATGGAGACGTTACAAAGTCAAGTGCAAATCCTTAGGAACGATCAAGCCATGCAAGAAGAAGAGCCGTCTCAAAACCCAATACCTATGACGGAAGTACTTGGAGAGGCACTTGTGCTACAAACCCTATCAACAATGAAGCCACATTGCTACTCCGGATGAAGAAGACTTGCAACATCAAGCCTTACAAGGGGCAACATATGATGGGAGTAGTGGAAAATTGGATCTCGAGAATGAATCAATATTTCCAATTGTTCTCAATAGAGATCATGCAGCATGCTGCATGCTTGTTTGCATGTGGGTACTTGATCGATAAAGCCCGCACATGGTATGATGTGTGAGAATGGTCCATATTGGCAGAGAGAAGGGAGGTCACGTGGACAACAATGCAAGAAGGATTGCTGAAGAATTTCCAATCGGTGGATTCTGTGCAAATGACTGAAACTTGACTATGGGGATTGAGACATAAGAATAGCGTACAAGAGTATGTGGAGGCGTTTCTGGATCTACAAGTCGCAATAACTGACATGAGTCCAGCAAAGGCTCTCAATAATTTCAAACAAGAGTTTAAGGAGCGGATTTGCCAAGAAGTCATGGTGCAAAATCCCCACACGGTATTTGAAGCCATTGCTTGTGCATAGAGAATAATAGGAGCATTGGGTGGAGGTGAAGGAGTAGTTCTACCTCAACATTATTGGGTAGAAATGCCACACATAGGTGGACCAGTACCGATGGAATTGGGCAACCTTCAATTTCAAGATTGAGGAGCATGACCGCTTCAAGGAGAGCATGGACGGGTAGAAGAACAAAGAGATAGAGTCCCACAAGGAGAACAATGCCGTTGTTACAATTGTGGCGGTATTGGGCACATATCTACCAATTGTTGTACTCATTTTCCCTAGAGGCCCTCGGCCTTTATACATGCAATCATTGAACAACATGGAGAGGCGCATTGAAGAAGAAGAGGTGGAAATCACTTTGGAAAATAAAGATTGCCAATAAATGTACCTTGTGGTTAATTCAAAATGGCGTGCCCTAGAAGATCAGACTCAACTCAAGAGCTTCTTGGGGTTGATGGGATTCTATCATAGATTTGTCAAGGACTTCTCCAAGGTTGCACAGCCTTTAACGGCACTACTTGGCAAGGAGAAGAAGTGGACATGGAGAACCACACAAGAGTTGGCTTTTCAAGAATTGAAAGCCACCTTGCTACATGCACCAATCTTCAAGTGGTATGACCCAAAATGACCAATCAAATTGGCTATAGATGCATCAAGCGTAGTAATAGGAGTAGTCCTACAACAAGAGTGGCATGACGGATGGCATCTAATTGCATATTTCTTTGAAAGTTGTTACCAATAGAGCGCAAATACCACACCACCAAATGAGAAGAGCTGGCCATTGTTCTGGCAACCAAGCATTGGAAGCACTATTTGGGTGAGAAGGCATTTGTAGTAGAGATAGACCACAAACCTCTAGTCTACCTCAAGACGCAGAAGGATCTGTCTCATCACCAGATTTGGTGAGCAGAGTGACGACAACACTTCAACATGTCAATCACCTACGTGGAAGGTAAGAAGCAACTTGCAGATGCATTTACCCGCATGCCAATGGCAAACAACTTGGTGGTAGAGGTTAAGATTAACCTTGAATTCTGGCCAAAGATTTTGGCTGCTACAAAAACTAATCCGTAGATTGTAGAAGCACAATCATCCAAAGGCGTCACCAGCACCAAGGACTCACCTTTTGTGATGGTAGATTATGGATCCCAATTGCCCCAAAATTACGCACCACCATTCTAGCAAAATGTCATGATTCGGCCATTAAAGGTCATGTCGGAGTGGACAAGACCTTGGATGCAGTCTAGCGCCATTACTATTGGCCCAAGATGAGCAATGATGTGATGGACTATGTGCACAGTTGCCTACTTTGTCAACAAAACAAAGCCTCTAATCAAGCTCATGCCGGGGTCCTTCAACCTCTCCCCACACCTACCCAACATTAGGAACAAGTGAGTATGGATCTAGTTTGTGAACTACCCAAGACCACCTCAAGGTTTGACTCCATTGTGGTCTTTGTGGATTGGCTTAGCAAAATGATTCATGTACGCCCTACCACCAAGGATGTCACCGCTCCACAACTAGCTCAATTATACTTAGATGTAGTCTTCTCTCACCATGGCTTGTCTAGAGTACTTATCATAGATAAAGGCACTCAATTCACCAATTTGTTTTGACGAACACTCTTTGGTTCCTTCAAAACCAAGTTGGCTATGTCCACAACTTACCACCCACAAATAGATGGCCAAATAGAGCGGGCTAATTGCACAATTGAAGACATGTTACACGGCTTTACCTTAGAAGAGCAAGAGAGGTGGGATTGTGAGCCGGCCTGTCTCTCACTCAGGATGAACCTCTGATGGCTATTATGGTAGCGCACCATGGACTAAGAAGACAAGGAACCCAAACTCCATCATACTCCTCCAAGGCTAACACTCCAAGACTCAAGACATTGCTCACTAGAGAACTCAATGAGAGAGAGATAGTTGCAAATGAAAGGATGATGAGTACCTCCTCACCTCTTATTTATATACTTGTGAAATAGTTACGTACCAAAGTTACTAATTACCATAGTAACTCAAGTTACTAGACTAAAAGTCAAGTAAAGTCAAAAAGTAGAAAGGAATATCTATTCACATGGGCATATTCCCCTAAGCATGTGGTCTTATCTTGACCCAACCACTAAGTCAAGGATTCCTTTACATGGGCTATCCTTGGACTAAAGAAGAATCCAAAACAAAAAGGCTTGCGGGCCCAAGAGTTCTCAACTCTTTCCTCAAAGCCAAACACCTAGGAATAATACCAAGTCAACACACTAAATCCAAAATAGTGGTGCTCATCTTTTCTATTTCCTCTAAAGTAAGGTCTCCTCTATCTTAGCTATGACTTACTTTAGCTAATCATGACTAATGTAGAATCATCCTTTATCTCTATATAAATAATATCTCTTAAGTACTTGTAATACCAAGCTAAATATCACAATACCACACACATGCACAAATGGGTGTTACATTTACCCCCGGACTAAGTTTTCACTTTGTCCTCAAAGTGAAGGTCTCTTTACCTTCTATGGTACATTTTCAACTTATCATGGTTAATCCTATCAAAGTGTCTTCCTCCCAACTCCTTGAGATCATAGGTGTAATTGCCCCACACCTTCTCCACTATGAAAGGTCCAAAGTACTTAGGCAAAAACTTCTTTTGCACTCTCTTGAATCGAATGGAATCAAACAACATTACCCAATCACCTTCTTTGAAAGTCTCCACCTTCTTCTTGCCTTGCCTCTTGTCATAGCTCTCCTTTTTTTTCCTTTGGGCTTGCTCCACTCAAACCATAACAACTGCTCTTGCCTCTTCCAACTCCATGAGTTGATCCTTCCTTGACTTCTCTGCATCACCTCCTTGTGCTTTCTTCAATCTCCTATGAATGCTTTGGAAGGCAGGAAGATCAAAGTGAATAGGTAAGGTAGACTGAATACCATACACCAATTGAAATGGAGAATATCCGGTGGAAGTCTTCATGGTTGTCCTATACTCCCACAAAATTGCATGAATCCTCTTGTCCCAATGATGTTTAGCTCCCTCTATTTCTGCATCTTTGGCCAACATCATGCACAAGGTCTGATTGGTTCTCTCTGCCAAGCCATTGGAATTTGGCTTATAGGATGTAGTTAATCTATGTGTGATAGAGAAATGTCGTAGCATGGCTATAGTAATGCTTCCTATAAACTCTCCTCCTCTATCAGAAACCAACTCCAAAGGGCATCCAAACCTAGTGATAATGCGTTCATAAAGAAATCTACCCACTTCATCTTCATTCTTGTCCCTCAATGGTCTAGCCTCAACCCACTTGGTAAGGTAATTAGTAACTACCACAATGTATCGATTGTTCCTTGGGGTTCTATTGAGAGGACCTACAAAATCAATTCTCCACTTCTCAAAAGGTCCTAGCAATGGAATTGATCTAAGTGGTGGAGTAGATGTAGACTTTCTAGCAAAAGCTTGACAAACATGACAAGTTTTGCAATAATTAAGACAATCCTTGAAAATCCTTCTCCAATGGTAACCTGCATCTAGAATCTTGAAAGCAGTCACCTTTCCTGCAAAGTGTCCTCCACATACTAAACCTTCATGAAACTCCTTTATGAGTAGGATAGACTCTTCCTTACCCACTGCTCTTCAAAGTAGACCATCTACTCCTTGGTGAAAAAGAATATCCTCCACCATTGTGTAAGGTCTAGATCTTGCTGCAAGGGCCTTCCTCTCCCTAGCATGCATCCCTTCTGGATAGTTACCTTTTGTCACAAAATCCACAATCTCCTTGTACTCCATTGGAACCTCTTGAGTGATTGAGATTGTCATGAGCTCCTCATCCGAGAAGAAATCATCCACTGGCTCATCTCCATCATGATCATATGCTCTAGATAACAAATCAGCATTTGCATGTTTCTTTCTTGGCCTATCTTCAATGGTGTAGTCATACTCAGACAAGAGTATCATCCACCTTGCTAGTCTCCCTTCAACATTAGGCTTGTTGAAGATGTACTTCAAAGCCTTGTGATCCATGACAATGGTGGCTTTCCCTCCAATCAAGTAGTGTCTAAACTTCTTGAGACCAAAGATCACTGCCAACCCTTCTCTCTTCGTGATAGAGTAGTTCTTCTCTGCTGAAACCATCTGCCTACTAGCATAAGCTATTGGATGATCATGCCCATCTTGGTCTAATTGACTAAGAGTGCATCCTATAGCTACATTAGAAGCATCAGTGTAGAGGATGAAAGGCTTACTCCAATCAGGTTTAGCAAGAATTGGAGCTACAACAAGGGATTGCTTGAGCTCCTCAAAAGCTTTGAGAGCCTCCTTGTCCTCCAAAATCACCATGTTATCTACACCTTTCTTCATATAGATGGTCAATGCATAAGCCTTGTTGGAAAATGAGAAGATGAACCTCCTATAGTATCCAACCATCCCCAAGAATTGGCATAACTTTGTCAAGCTTGAAGGGAATAGAAGGTCTAAGATTTTCCTCACCTTCTCAGGATCAACTGCTATTCCATCCTTGGAGATGATGTGCCCCAAAAGTAAACCTTCTTCACATCCAAAAATGCACTTCTCCGGGTTGAGTGATGCATTTGCCTCATCCAAGCGTTGCAAGACTTTGATTAGGTGCTCAAAGTGCTCCTCCTTGCTTCCATAGACACAAAAGTCATCAATGAAGTCTCTCACAAATTTCCCAATGAAAGGTTCAAATACCTTGTTCATGAACCATTGGAATGTGGCTGGAGCATTGCAAAGCCCAAAAGGCATGACCTTGAAAGCGTAAGTTCCCCAAGGTGTGGTGAATGTGGTGAGTTGTTGATGCTCTAGTGCAATCTTGATTTGGTTATATCCATTATAACCATCTCCAAAATCATACCTCTCATGACCTACAACCTCCTCCAAGATCTCATCAATGAATGGCAATGGGTAGTAGTCCTTCTTGGGAATAACATTGAGCTTCTTGTAATCCACACATACCCAAAGCTTGCCATTCTTTTTCTTCACAATGACAATTGGAGACACCCATTCTGAATTCTCTACCTCAAAGATAAATCCAGCCTCCTTGAGCTTATCAATCTCCTCCTTCACAACCAAAGATATTGGTGGGCTAATGCGACGTTGCTTTTGGCGGATTGGTCTTGCATGTGACTCTACCTCTATCTTGTGCTCTTCCAAGGTGACTTCCTTCAAATCCTTGTAACTAAAAGCAAACACATGGATGAACTTGCGGAAAATCTCCTCAAATCTCACCTTCTCCTCCTTGGTAACATTTGGGCCATACTTGAGGGTAGCTAACCTTCTCTCTACCTCTTCAAGTGTCAATGGTGATTTATCTGGGTCCTTCAAAACCTTTGGCTTAGGTGCAAAATCCATAGCACACAAAGGATACACATCTGAATCAGATTCAGATTCATCCTCCTCCATGGAAGTCTCCTCTTCCATGCTTGTGTCCACACTTGAAGCTCCTTCTTCAGAATCTGATTCCCAATAATCAGAAGATGGTATATCTGCATGTGAAGTGTTGGTGGTGTTAGTCACAAGAACTATGACTCTATAGTTTGATGGCCCAATCCTCAAGTACCCTTTGTGCCATCGATCAGTTGTGCATGTTGCTCTCAACCATGGCCTCCCAAGAAGTAAGTCATAGCTTGAATCCTTCAAGACTTGGAAAGTCATGAGATTTTGAACTCCCATAATTGAAACTACCACTTTATCCATCACCCCTACTGTTCAAACTTGTTGCTTGTTTGCCATGCTCACCATAAATGTTGAAGGTCTTGAAGGTATCATACCCAACTTCTTCATCAACCTTTCTGACATGGCATTCACTGTTGATCCTCCATCAACCAATGCATCCTTGATGTTGTGACCATTCACTCTCACATCAATCTTGGAGGCATATTCACAAGCCTCCCATGGTGTTGGCTTGGCATCCACCACCCTCATTGATACTAGAACTTTTGCCTTCTTCTTCCTCTTGCTCCTTGTAGAACTCAAACCACCTCTAAGCTCCTTTCTCAAGGTAGGGTTCAAAGCAATCAATTGGCCCACTGTGATGTTAGCCTTGTGACTACCAACATCTACCAACATCCTCCAAGTTCCATTGTTGCTTTGAAATCAAGAAATCCTCCATCCCCAACTTCTTCCTTGGAGTCTTTGTTGTTGATGGTGTTGAGGTGCGAGTGCTCCTAGTAGAAATACGGGTATCCTTGCTTGGAGTAAATCCTTGAGAAGAGTGAACATCCTCTGCAAAACGAGCTCTCTTCTTCTCTTGTGCCAAAAGCTCCAAATTAAGACTCTTGGAGTTTGAGCACTCTCCCTTCTCATACTTGCTCTCCACCACATCTATGGATGCTATCCCCTTACTTTTGTTTGGATTAGGAGCCACTTGGGTTTCACTACCACCCTCTTTCCCTCTATTGGTTCCCTCATAACCCCTTCCTCCATGGTAAGTAGAATTTGGGCAATTCCTTTGGATATGGCCTCTTCCACCACAACCAAAACAATTTCTATCATTGAAATTGGTGGCTGGTTGAACTCCTCTATATGGATAGTTTCCATAACTCCTAGACCCTCTCCCTACATTCTGATCCACCTCTCTCTTCTCCCATAGTTGCACCACATTGATCTTGAGATCCGCAAGTTGTTCTGTGATGGTTTGAAGTGGATCCTTTGGTGGAGGTGCAAGAATTAGAGCAACTACTACTTGTGGTGCAACCCTTGCCACCAAAGTATCAGAACTTCCACCATACTTGTAGCCTTGAGGAGGATGCACAACCTCCTTCACCACCAAATCACTCTCATCCCCTTCCAAACTCTCCTCCATACGAATTGCAATTTTGATAGCTTCAACCTTGGAAGAAGGTTTTTCATATCTCACCTTGCTTCTAATTTGTGGTCTCAACCCTCCCACAAAATTCTTGGTGAGCATGGCCCCTATGCCAATCATTGTAGTCTCCACATCATCCCCACCCTTCCTCAACACTATGCAAAATCTGGACTCTAACTTTTCCACTCTTTCCACATAGACTCTCACTTTCTCTCCATCTCCTTGCTTGAGAAATGTAACCTCACTCATCAATCTCTCATAACTCTCATCAAGAAGAAAGTTCTCAATGAGTGCTGAAGTCAAACTCTCCCAAAACTCCTCTTCCCCATCTCTCCTCTCTCTGTTTTGGTATTCTGACTCATACCATGTAAGTGCTGCATCCTCAAAGAAATCTGGTAATAATGAGGCCCACTCATTCTTCCTCCTCTCATTTTTTCCGATGCAAGCTCTCTTGAAGTCTCTCACAAAGGCCTCCACATCTTCTCTATCCTTGCCAAAGAAAACCAGAAGTTTCCCCATCTTAACCTCTCACTATCTTTCTCTTCTCTCAATTTTTCTTTTTCTTTTTCTCTTTTCTTTTCTCTCACTCTATAACTAATAGAGTATATACATGACTAACACCATTTGAGAGTAATCCACCCTTGGGAACACAAAAGTTTTAGGTTGCTCCAAGATTTCTATAGCAACATCAAATCCTAAAGTGCATATTAATCTAACTCTCATGGATAGTTTATCCATAAGTTGAAAGATTATCTCCATCACTAATCTTGAGAACTAGCTGATGAAGGTGGTAGTATTTTTGTAGTTGTACTAAGACTCTCTTCAAGATCCTTCACCAAATTCTCCAAAAAAGCTTTTACTCCACTACACTCATGTCCTTTTGGAAGTCCTTCCACTCCACAAACCTCACACAACTCCTTGGTCTTAGATCTTCTCCCTCCCAATCTTGGTGAAGAAGGTCCAACATGCAAACCCAAGTCAAGTAAGCCTCTCCTTTCCCTCAATCTCTTGCTCTCAAAGGTCAATGGACATGAAATTGCCTTATGTCCCTTCTCTCTACATAGAAAGCACTTAGACTCACTCTTTCCTCCATGTGGTGTAGGTTTTTGGATCCTCTCAACACTCTCTTCAAATTCTATTGTAAACTCTCTTTTCCTCAAATCCACCCCTACAATCACCTCAAACCCTTGGGGAACCTTGTATAATCTCAATTTCCACTCTTGATGACCCTCCATGTTCCCAAGATGAATCTAAACACTCAAACATGCTTTTTGTTGATTTCAAACTCCTCATGCATGAGATCTCCACTCTGCAGAATTGACGCTTCCTCACAATGTCACTCAAATCTCCCAACCAGTATGTCACAGTCCTCTGAAATTTTGCACACTTGATTAAAACTCTAGGGCATCCCTCCTTGCAAAATTTCAGATCTTTTAATTGAGCCATTTGGCCTAGACACCTTTCTATTCAACACACATATTTCAGATTTGGTCTCAAAACCACCCCCTCACTTCAAAAACTCGTAACTCCTTGCGCAAGAATGATCTCTCTCTAATTTTTGTGGTAGCAGGTAGGATACAATGCACTCAATTTTCTTGGAAATTTTCAAAATAATTCACTGAAAATTGAAGAAATGGAAGACTCTGTACAATTTTCCAGAGAGCATGCAGTTGCGGGAGCACTTTACCCTATCAACTTTCAAAAATTCTAGTCCAGTGCACATAGTAGCTCTCACAATAATTTCAAGTGTGATAACTAAAAGATAACCCAAGATATCATGTGTAGAAATTTCAAGTCCAGATCTCAAACTTGAGATTTTGCCCAAAATCACCTTAATCTCCAAAATCTGCAATCCACCTCACACAATCTCTCCAATTCCTCTCATGTGTACAAGATGTACAAAATCACCTCAAAGACATCATAATGAACTACAAGGTATACAAATGTATCTTGGTTCTCTAACATAAGTTTAGCCCTCTTCTCTCCTAATGTTCTCTCCAAGTGAGCTCTCATAGCCTTCTTCTGCCTAATGTAGAATTGAACGTGGAACATTAGCTTGCCTTCTCGAGAGGTTCCGGCAACGGAACCAAAAATGTGAGCTGGCCTGTCTCTCACTCAGGATGAACCTCTGATGGCTATTATGGTAGCGCACCATGGACTAAGAAGACAAGGAACCCAAACTCCATCATACTCCTCCAAGGCTAACACTCCAAGACTCAAGACATTGCTCACTAGAGAACTCAATGAGAGAGAGATAGTTGCAAATGAAAGGATGATGAGTACCTCCTCACCCCTTATTTATATACTTGTGAAATAGTTACGTACCAAAGTTACTAATTACTGTAGTAACTCAAGTTACTAGACTAAAAGTCAAGTAAAGTCAAAAAGTAGAAAGGAATATCCATTCACATGGGCATATTCCCCTAAGCATGTGGTCTTATCTTGACCCAACCACTAAGTCAAGGATTCCTTCACATGGGCTATCCTTGGACTAAAGAAGAATCCAAAACAAAAAGGCTTACGGGCCCAAGAGTTCTCAACTCTTTCCTCAAAGCCAAACACCTAGGAATAATACCAAGTCAACACACTAGAATCCAAAATAGTGGTGCTCATCTTTTCTATTTCCTCTAAAGTAAGGTCTCCTCTATCTTAGTATGACTAACTTTAGCTAATCATGACTAATGTAGAATCATCCTTTGTCTCTATATAAATAATATCTCTTAAGTACTTGTAATACCAAGCTAAATATCACAATACCACACACATGCACAAATGGGTGTTACAGGACACCCTACTCCCGTTGGTGGAATTCACTTACAACAATTCAGTGAATGCATCCTCCCAAGTCACTCCGTTCTTCCTCATGTATGGTGACTATCCCTTCACACCTTCTAGCTTGATGAAGATCCGTCCAGTGGCTACCAAGGGCAATGCCGTCAACACATTTGTTTCTAAAATCCAACACGATGTAAAGAGCGCCAAACATAGATTACAGATTGCACAAAATTGACAAAAGCAGTATGCTGATGCACATCGTAGGCACATGGAGTTCAATGTTGGGGATCAAGTGTGGCTATTAACAACCAACCTCACATTAGTTAAACCTCGTAGGCTCAAACCTCGTTTTATTGGGCCTTTCTCAATTCTTCGTCACGTCGGGGTTGTGGCCTATCACCCTTGAGCTACCACGACACATGAAGATCCATCTAGTGTTCCATGTTTCCCTACTATGCAGATATGCTCCACGATCAGGCCAAGGTCATTCCACACAAGACATTTGACTTTGTCCGACACTCATTGATGGCACAAAAGAATATGAAGTGGAGCGTATTCTCCAAAAATGCATACGTGGTACTTGCCATCCATGGGTGGACTATCTCGTACAATGGAAAGGTTACCCCTTCTTTGAAGCAACATGGGAGCCTGTTGCCAATTTGACACATGCACCGGTGTTGGTGCAAGCATTTGAGCAACAATTACACAACGAGGACGTTGCATCTTAAAAGGAGGGAGGTCTATAATACCACAAGCTAGCCAGATGATCTAGATGTGAAATTTGGTTTGGTAACATCTAGAAGGATTTTATACATGATGGTCAAAATAGATCAGATAGAAGTATCACCAAAAGAGTACTTCTACTTATAGAGCAGAAACCAAATATTGAGTGTGTAATCTGTGTTTTCTCTCTTCTCTTGTCCTCGGATTATTACAACTTATGATGGAATTCAACCACCAAACCACCTTATAATTGATGATATTTGGATGTTGAGTGTGAGTCTTAGACAATGGTAGTGGCTGATACATCATCTATGGTAGTGGTAAACCTTGTTAGACAACTTAGATCCACTTTACCCACACTTATGAGTTTCTCAAGCTCCCATGCTTTTTGGAAAGAGGTCTTGGAGTTGTTTGAGACTCACATTTATAGTAGTTGGTGGAGCCTAATGCCAATGAGAGGGAGTGGGTGATAGGTTTTTGTATCAATATTATTTATGTTATAGTAGTGTTAGAGGCATCTAGGCATCAAGTGTTAGGTCAAACTATGGACTTGAACTATATGATCTAGATTGTGAGCCTTTGGCTTGGTAGAGCAATGTAAGATGTGCTTGACAGGTATCACCACTTAGGACACTTGTGAGCTTTATGCCTATGAGGACAATTTAGGCACATGTTGGGTGAAATGGACCAAGTGGACATGGTATTCTTGGGACATAGTTAGTGTCTACTAGTGGTCTAATTGTGAGCATCGTCTACATGGGTTACACTCTTGGTCTACTTGGGATGCAACTTTGGAGCTTTAGATGGAGCTTACAGCCAAATTGAAGAGAGTTTTCCTTATTGAGGTTGGGCGCTCTAACAGTTGGGGGTATGACATTAACAAACCCAAGGGCCCAGTGTATTAGCTAGTCAATATGTCTTCCACTCCTAGATCAGTTAAAGAGGACACTTTGGAGCCAAATATTGGACCTAAGCTTACAAGAGAGGAAAACAAAGAGTTTGGAGGTTCTTGAGAAGCTATACAAATTTTTTGCTTTAGTATGAATGATTTGGGTGCTCTAAAAAGACATGGTATTTGGATTGAGTTGGCTAGTGATACACCAATTTTTTTGACATCCTTACAAATATAGTGACATGGAGAGAGCATTGATTTAGAGTTGGAGTAGAGATCTTTTTGAGGTTGGTTTGGTAGAGATTTCACATGGAGAGTATGCTTCAACTATAATGATTCCAACCAAGAAGGATATGCATGGCAACTATACAAATAGACAGATGTGTGGAGATTACCATCTTATCAACCAACAAACTAGGGTTAATTGGTGTGCCATGCATACACCAAAGGAGATCTTTGATGCTATTGGGCATGCAAAGGTCTTCAATACTTTGGATCTTTGAGTCGGCTATCATCAATTGCTAATGAAAGAGGAAGATAAGTCTAAGATGACATTTTGGGTCATTGATCCTCACCATAAGGATGAATTATATCAGTGGAGATTCTTACCATTTGGGTTAAAGAACACTCTTGTTGAGATCTAGAGGATCATGGACAAGATTCTTGTAGGATTGGATTTTTCTTGGTACTATATTGATGACATTTTGGTCTATAACACTACTATGAAGGAGCATTAGAAACATTTGTTGGAGGTGTTAGAGAGATTGAGATCTCACTAGCTCAAATTACATCATGGAAAGTGTAGATTCTTCCACAAGTAGGTTGAGTATTTGGGTCACATTATCTTCCTTGGAGGACTTGGTGTTCAAGAAACCAAGGTGGAGGCTATTGCAAGTATTCCTTGGCCTACAAATGTAAGTAAAGTGTAAGCATTCCTTGGGCTGGCAAACTTCTATTGTTGATATGTTAAAGGATTTAGTGCTATTGCCAAGGCATTGAAGAAGTTGACCAAGCTAACAAAAGAATGGTGTTGGGAAGATGAGCAAGAGAAAGCTCTTATAGAGCTCGAGGAGAAAGCTCTTATAGAGCTCAAGGAGAGGTTGACATCTTCCCCTATTCTTAAGAGACCAATCAAAGGACAAC
The DNA here is from genome assembly GCA_948567375.1 of Lunularia cruciata. Lineage (NCBI taxonomy): Eukaryota > Viridiplantae > Streptophyta > Marchantiopsida > Lunulariales > Lunulariaceae > Lunularia > Lunularia cruciata. Next base: position 74,276,767 of record OX419755.1, on the reverse strand, counting down.
CATTTCAAGTTCACATTGATTGGAGTATATTGGGGCTAGATGTGTGGTATGTGACCAAGTTACAACATCATTTAATGCTCCTATGCCAAAATTACACCCTTTACTTATCATGGTTTTGGATTACCATTGGAGTTTGGACTTTGTTGGACCTTTCTTATTGACCATGAGACATTATTAGTATGTTTTGGTTATGGTGGAGCACTTCTCCAAGTGGATTGAGTTGATGGCACTTCTTGACAAGTCCAATGAAGAGACAACTTACTATTTTAGGTAAGGTTCTTAGTCATTTGGTGCACTAGTTGAGGTTCTGACTGATCAAGGTATAGAGTTCTTGGGGGAGTTTTAAGTCTTGTATGACAAGGCTTTGATTAATCATCATACTACCTCTCAAGATCACCTTGAGGTAGATGGGTTAGCAAAGAGAGTGGTTCAAACAATGAAGAGAAGATTGCATAAGTATGGTTTACAAAGGAGTCATCTGGGAGATTGGGATCTCTAATTACCTTGGTTTGCCATGAGCTATCAGTTCAACTTGCAAACCTCCTTAGCATCCTTCTCTCCTTACTTTCTAACTCTATAGAAGAGATCTAGATTTACCTATAGCCATTTGTCAAGATGATATTGTAGTTTTGGACTTGGATGATCCAAATGTTTGGGTGAGTGCATGTTTTCAATAGGTAGAGATCATTTGGAGAGCGATGCCGATGGCCTTTGAGAACTTGGCGATTGATCAACATAAGGATACCTTACACTATGCTACTATTCAAGGAGGAGGTTATAGACTCTCAATCCATTGATTTCATCCAAGTGATAATGTATATTTATAGCCAACTATACCAACAACACTTGATGTTACTACAAGCCATAATATCTTGAGAGTGCATGAGGTTTTGCCTTTTAAAGTCCTTGTGTTGGAAGGACATGATATTTTTGTTCGGAAGGATCATGTGCACAATTGTGCGCAATGCCACCTCCCAAATATTGATGACAAGATGGATCCAAGCTTAGCACTTGTATGTGCAAGGTTTGTGTTGTGGCTCTTCTGGTGGAGTTGTTACTATATTGGTGCGTGATAGCTATTTGAGGGGATGGCATATGGTATGTTTGACTCCTCCTCTGATAGTGGTTCTTCAAGGACAATGGTTATGTCCTAGATGTACTTGACCTATAGCTAGTTCACCCTTTATGTGATATAGATTGTAGACATGCAACTAATGATGGAGCTTGATAGCACCCGGCCTCTTGATCTTTGCCCACCATAAGGTATACCACATACTTGGAGTAGATGGCTATTTGGAGTTAGAGGGACCTAATTGCCATCTAGGGAGGGGGGGGGGTGATTATGACACTTTACAGTTCATGTATGACTTATGTATGAGTTGTGCTTCTATAGTGTATGATGTTGACAATGATGTATGATGTGGAACAAGGTATGTTGTGTAGTGATGTATATATGCACAATATATATCATGATATTTGTAGTCCCAAATTCAAGTTGCTTGGACACTAGAGTAGTAGTGTTGGTAGTCATAAGTATTTTGGTAGTTACTCATGGGCTACTTGTTGGTGGTCTGATTTTATGTTAAGACTATTGATCATATGGTGAGACCCACTATCACTTGCAGTATTTGCTCATATGGATGTGCCATCAGCAATGCTGTTAAGGCTGGAGACCTAGGTCAAGCAGAGGAGTATACCTTCAAAGTGCAACTCCAAAGAGCTCACTTCTTTGATGTTGAGCCTTTGAGTTCTTGGCTATGGTGGACAAAGGCTAGTGAGCATCACTTAGAGTCTTTTAGCTAGAGTGTGTGTGACTTGACTATAATCAGTGCCCAATATTTGGCAGATCATTGAGTGAATGATCAAGTACATACCTGATTTGAATGTGATTTGAGTGGAAGAAAGAACTAATTATTGTGGCACTTTAGAGTTCATGTATGACTTATATGTAAGTTGTACTTCTATAGAGTATGATGTTTACTATGATGTATATTGTGTAGAAATGTATCTATGCATGACATCAACCCTACTACAAAGTTCTTTGTCAACATTACTCTTATCCCCATCATGGTATTCTCCACTTTATCTTCACTTTTTCTCATGTCATGTCAAAGTTTTGAATCCATTGTGTTCACTCTCTTTATAAAGATGTAGAATTTCTCTCACTCTCTTTTTCTTAGACAAGTCACTTCACTTATGAGTTTCTCATAGGTCTCATCTCAAAGAAGTTCTTGATGAAAGCTTTTGTTAAACTCTCCCAAGAGATTTTTTCAAACTTTCCCAAGTGTCCATATTGGTAGATCCATCTCTCTTGTGCCTATCCTTGTACCATGTCTTGGTTGAATCTTCCAAGAAGTGGTACAAGAGAGAAGCTGATTCTCCTTTCCTCTCATTGTTTCCAATCCAAGCTCTCTTGAATTCACTGCAAGGCTTCCATATCCGTACCTTTCTTCTCATAAAAAATAGGAAGGTATCTCATTGTATTACCTTTGTTGACATGACTTCCTTTAAGGTTATTCCTCTCATATATATATATATATATATATATATATATATATATATATATATCTCTCTCTCTCTCTCTTTTCAAGATCCTACTATTTTAAGATTTCAAAACAAGAATATAAAATTTTCTTTCTCTCAAGGTACTACTTATAGATGTAAATGTATGGTCTGAAGACCTCCTTTCACTAAAATCCAAGTTCTTCCTCTTAAAAAATAGTAAATGATTTCTCTTGAATCTTAAGCTAATCAAGAAGAAATAATTTCAAAACAACACAAAAAGATTTACTTCCATTCCATAATAGCATAGGTGAGGCAAATACATCTAACGTTATTGCCACTCCAAAGATGACTATCAATCTAAGCCTCATATTCTCTTTCTTCATCATTCCAAAGGATAATCTCCATGGTTAATTGTTGGAGTTTCTAGTAGATGTTTGTACCTTCTCAATAGTTGCACTTAGTCTTCCTCCAAAGTTCTCTACCAAAGATTGAGGAATGGATACCTATCTATTACACTCATGTGTATTTTGAACTCTTTCTATTCCACAATTTGTGCACAAGATCAACTCACTCTATATGTCCTCTACTCAAGTAGAAGGTCCAACATGTAACCCAAGATCAAGTATATCTCTCTCTTCTCTTGAGTTACTTTGCCTTTGTAAGTTCAAGCTTGAGTTTTGGATCCAATCTTCCTACAATTGTAGCACTTGAGCACAAAATTTCAAAAAAGTAGAAAAATTCTCACTCTAATCAAACCCTTTTATTAACAAAACACTCCACTACTCATTTATTTCTATCATTTCTTGGACTCATGATCTTTGGAAAATATGAAAACAACTCTCTCATACACTTAAAATTTGGCTCCTACAACTTTTAAATCTTAGTACTCTCTTTCCTCTCAACGTTGAACTCTAAAACATTATACAATTTTTCTTGACCATCAGACTACATGCTCACCATATTTTTGTTTCATTTGGTTTTAACCAATATGGAGAGATGACCAAAATCCTCCCTTGACCCAAATTATATTTTGGTAGAAATACCAATGTTCACTTTGGAAAGATATTTCTTGTTGCTTAAATCTGATATGTTTATATGATGCTTGTGGCACTTTGCCAATATAAATCTTACAAAATTTCAAGGCAAATGATGGAATTAAAAGAAGATAGTGGATTTTATACAAAAAAACAAGAACATCACTTCCTCTATGACAACTCACTCAACTTTGGATTCCTTAGTATAATTTAATTTTAAAACCCATATCTCACAACTTAAACATGATCTCTTTGAAAGATCTTCTTTTTAGGTTTTTCATCTTGCATTATATTATCATGGAAAATTTCAAAGCAAATGGACATGAACACTCAATCTTGAAAATTATCTACCCAACTTGAGAATTGACAAACTCTCTCAAGTGTACAAGATGTACATAATCACCTACAAGATATCATAGTGGACCACAAGTAGGACAAATTGTTGCTCATTATTTAACATCAAAGTGTTTATCTTTTCTCAAATTTCTCAATATGCATGCACTCATAACCTCTTATTGGTCAATGTAGAACTTCTTAATACATGTCCATATTCCTTATAGATAGGTCATAATAACCAAAAAAGTTGCAAAAAAAGAATTGCCATATTTCTCTCTTATCCAATGAAAATCTTTAGTGAAAATCTTTTGTGCATTATGTGCTAGAAGTTAAAACAAAGTGATCTTTAGCACCATCAAGTATAACAATTAAATTTGGAAACTCTTGTTCTCTCCTCAAGTCACTCATTACATGTTGAGACATGTAATGAGTGACTATGGGGTTTAAGGTTTAGGGCCCTAAGCCCTAAACCCTATGACTACTCCAAAATGGCATCTAAATGAACCCTTCTTCAATGTTAACATGGAAAGTCCTTTGCTCATACTCACAAAAGAGTCCTATAGAGTTATAAGTTTTTTCCAAGAAACATTATCATAGTGGTATTCTTAAATGTAAGATCTTACTCTTTACTTAGCAAATAGAAGTAGTCCTCAAAAGCCTCATTCTCCTTACTCACTACACACTCCAAGCTCACTAAGGAATGGATCCCTTTCACCTCCTAAACCTTTCCTTATATACTCACTAAAATTATTATGGTATAAAATACCTTGGTAACTTGGTAAAATCTATATTTCTACTAGATCAGCCTAGGTAAAGAACTTTTGGTCTACGTGATTCTGCCTCATATGCACTCCTTTAGAATATTATAAATATATTACCTACAAATCTAAGAGGAATTTTTCCTAATTAAAAATTATGATATATTCTAAGGTCAAGTCAAATCTAACAAACTTGACCTATCTTTAATACCACAAGTAATCTACATTGATCAAGCCAACAAGAGTTTTACACCTCCTACATACCAAGTCAATTTGACCATACTAAGTCCAAGAGGGAGTCTCACTCCAATATAATATAATATAAAATACACTAAAGAATCTCAGTCTAATATAAAATTCTCTCTAAAAGAAGTTGTACACTAATATAATCTAATTGAAAGTTCATTAGGGAATCCCATTGATTATAAATTTTTTTTTTGGATCCATTTTCTTATTTAGGATCCTTCCTTGATCCATGGCTTCTTGATCTTTTGCTATAACAACTCTACTATGCTATAACTCTAAATGTAGATCAAAGCACAAATCATTAACATGACTAAATCTTTGGGCTGACCATTGCTAAAGATTGGATGTGATTATTTCTAGGTGGGATGATTAAGGTTTCCACTAAGGTTGGATGCGATTTTTTGGATTTGTCATGTATAGTACCTTGAGTGCACTTTCCTTGTGGTGGACACCATCACAAGTATAATAAGTGGTACCACCACTCAATAATTATTCTTGACCAAAAATTGATGATAGGAGTCTTTATGCATTAGGCATTCCACTTACTCTATAAGATCAAAGCTTTACTATTTATCCTCAAAAGAAAAAAATTACTTGTGTTTTATTGCATTCCAAAAGAAGAACCTAATATAGGTGAAGTTTCTTTACCAAATCCAAATGTTATCAACAGAGTTCAGTTCAATACACTTAGCCAAACTAAAGATAATTAGAAAATTCTATCAAATTACTCATGATAAGGTTGCATCATGTACTCTATGTTATAACTCTTTGTCTAATACACTACAAATAGAAAATATTATACATTAACCACTCCTTGAGTGAAATTGATCAACCATTTGATATGAGTGTATGCCTTGTATAGGCTCTCTCTAGTCTTTTACTATGAATTTTGCAAGCTTCTTAATGTGTTAGTCAATACTCTTGAGTAATTCTAACTCAAGCACTAAAAGAACTATACCATGGAGGTAAATCCTATCATTGCACCACTTCTTGAATGAATACCATCAATAACTAGAGCACAAAGAAGATACTGTAATACCATTAGCTATAAAAATTATCTAGAGGTGGAAATTAGCTTGGTAATATATTAAGGGATTTTATACACAATGGTCTTAGTAGATTAGATAGAGGTGTCACCAAAACAAGACTTCTATTGATAGGGTAGAGGTCAAAAATACATTGAAAACTCCAAAGCCAATTTTGGGACCTAAACAAAGGAATTAGGACCTCAAAGAAGGAATATTTCCTCCTAAGGGAAAAGGATTCCTTCTCCCTCCTTACTTTGTCTCATCGAGACAAAGTTGTACTACTCTCAAGATCAATGGTACTACTTCTATATTTTTCTGAACTGTCTATAAGAAGATTCCCAAAAGATTTCCTAAGGTCAAACTTATTTGACCCAAGTTCACATGTTACCAACCCATGGATCTAATCTAAGGGTGTAGTATGCAAACATATCACCTATTTATGTTTCTAATCTAAGGATGTAGCTCCATTGGAAGGGATATTCTCCATTATATAATAAAGTCAAAATGATCCTTTAGGCATCAAAGTATTGAGGAATTAAATCTTTTATTTCTCTTGGGATTTCTGTTGTCCTTGGAACATTACAATTTTATCAAAGCAACAGTTTTAATCCAAGTGAGTGGATCACTCCTCTTTGAGGAACATGGTCTACTAAGATTGAGGAATTTTGAGCGGAGAAAAAGTAATAGAATTGATAGATTGGGTGTTTTGGAGAGAAGATGCAATGGATACTCTTGGAGGAAAATTTCTTGCACATCACTTTCCTTTCTTGAATCCATTCCACATCAAGATTATGTATATCTAGTGCGAGCAAGTGAAAGTATATCTCATTTACCATTTTGGAGCAAAATTCATGAACATAGTAATGAATTTGCCAAACCTTGTGATTCTACCTGTTGTGATATACGATAAAGATGTTAGGAGTTAACTCAAGTCTGGAGTCACTCAAGTTAGCTTGATTGTGATAGTAAGTCTAGGGCTGGACTGCTATATGTGCGGGCTAGTAGGAGCTCTTGGTGACACATTACTTGAATGATCATAAATGCAATTTTGGCATGTTCTTGTGGACATAGCCCCAATGAGGTGAACCACATATCTTCTTGTGTAGACCATGGTGAATGCTTAACTTGTGTATTATTGAATTGGATTTACAATTTGGTATCAAAGAAAATTGGTTGACAATGTGTAATGTTGTAAGATTCTCTATGATTGGTCCATTGATCTATCAACCAGTCAAGTGAAGTAAAATCCGGTTTCTTTTTCTCATCTCTTGCTCCTCGGCTAGAAATGCAATTTTGGTATGTTCCTGTGGATGTAGCCTCAATGAGGTGAACTACATATCTTCTTGTGTAGGCCATGGTGAATGCTTAACCTGTGTATTATTGAATTGGATTTACAATTTGGTATCAGAGAAAATCGGTCGACAATGTGTAATGTTGTAAGATTCTCTATGATTGGTCCATTGATCTATCAATCGGTCAAGTGAAGTAAAATCTGGTTTGCTTTTCTCATCTCTTGCTCCTTGGTTAGTTGGCTCTATCTGTTCTTTGACCAGAATTTTGGCTGTGAGGAGGCGTGAGGTGTATGGGGAATGAGAAAGAAAGTGGAAGAATAGAGTAGCAAGAAAGGAGGACAAGAAAAGAGCAATGAAGCAAAAAGTAGCAATAGGAATTGGCAGGAATGATCAAAAGGTGGTGGCAATGAAGAATCCTTTAGACAAATACAGTGAAGGATTGGGAAGAAAAGAAGATGACAATGAAGATATAGGAAAGAATGCTCTTTGGGAAGTAGCAATGGAAGGATTGACAAAAAATGATTGAAGAGAAGGCAAGAATCTTCTAGAGTGATATAGAAGTATCAAAGGGCTTTGAGTTTGGAAGGGAGAGAATTATCAAGAGGGTTTTGAGGACTCTTTGGCAGAGTTGAAGCTCTAAAGGAGAAAAAAAAGGAGAATTGGGAGAAAAATAGAGAGAAAGTAGAAACAAGAAGATCATGGGCGATAGAGAGGGGTTTTAGCCAAGATCAAGGAATCAGCAAGGAGGCCTTAGCATAGAGCAAGCTAGCCTAATTATGAAAACTTACTATTCCTGTGCATGTGCAAGAAGAAGCAATTACCTTAGTTTTGCGGCCATGGAAACAAGTTTCTTGGAGAGATGGGACCGTGGATAATGAGCATATGCAAAAGAAGAGCTTGAAAATCTGTTGTATTTTCCACAAGAAGGAATTGCTGGAAGACTACAACAATGATGAAGATAACAATCAGAAGGAGAAGGGTCCTTGTCATGGGAATTCATATATAGAGGATGGATCGGGACCAAGTGGTAGGCACGATGTTAAGAGGATGCAAGAAATGGGTGAACGCAAGGACATATTACCACAAGCAAACGGAAAGCAACTGATTGAATACAAAGAATCATGACAAAATTGTCTTTTTCTTAGATAATTTCCAAAGTTGATGTTTACTTTATCTTCTTTAGGTTGAAGAATGTATTAGGAAGTACTCATGCAAGATTGGATGAGCACTACTTGCAAGGTATTAAGCTAAGCCCTTGATCTATGTTTGCACAAATATCATGGACTAAGAGTCAAGTTTGATTGATGGTGTCATTTTTGTGATAAGTGGGAAATTTGTCTCCAACAAAGCCTGGTTGATAGGGCTAGGTACTCGCTAACTACATCACATGTTCTTATCTAAATACTTGCATCTTGGTGAAAAACAATTGGTATCATCTTGGTGATGAACAATTGACAAAAAATTGGTATCAGAGGTATCAGGTTCAAAAACCACTTGGTAGAGGAACTCTCACTAGTAAAGAACTGCAAAATGGTTACATAGTTTGATAGTATAAACATGGCTGAACTGAATTGATTCACGATGATCAATCTACAATGCTAAACCTTTGTACACTTTGGGATTCTTGTGGCCTTGCCAGAAGGACTCTGGCTGCTGATGTTGTTGTTGCTACAATTGATGTTGTTGATTCTGCTGCCCTTGCCAAGACCCTAAGTACATATCCTATGCTCAACAATGAAAATTTGTGTGTTTTTGCTAGAACTCTACATGGGATTAGGAGTGTTGACCTGGTTGATCCGGAGAAAAAGTAAGAAGTAGGATCTATAGTGAGTTTTAAAGTGTACAAGAGTTGAGCTGGTTCATTTGTTGCCCATTTTGGTTCTGCTAGTTTCAATTGAGCTTTGAAAGCACATTGAATCCAAGATAAGTTGAGCTTTACTTTCAAAAGAATACTCATAGAAGGGAGGTCCTTCTTGAGCAAGTCTCTTCTTGGCTACTTTCACAAATTTAGGAAAGACCTTGTAAGGTATTGAATTGCATCATGTTTGAGAACAAGCTTAGAGGTGCAAGTTTGGAGATGGCAGTCATGAAGACTAGAGGAGCCAAATTTGACATTGCAAAGTACAATGGATGCTTCAATTATCTCTTGTGGGAGCGTCAAGTGAAAGGTATGCTCAAGGCCAATGGTTTTGGGAAATTGCTAAGAAGGACATGCAAGAGATAGCTATATACATAGTGGTTTTACATCTACAGCCACATGTCATAAAGCAATTGGGTGAGTACAAGGATTGCATTACTCTTTTTGATGAGCTACAACAAAATTACCATCAAAAAGAGTTGTCAAATTGTCTCTACACATCCTTGAAGCTGATGAGCTTCAAGATGAAGTACAATGGGACCAAGATACAATATCATATTGATGCCTTCAATGATCTTGTTGTGGTCTTGCAAAATCTTGGAGAGGACCTGAGTGATGAGAGAAAGGCCCTCTACTTATTGAGTTCTCTCCCTACATCCTACCAGTCCTTGTCACAAGTGTTATTACATCATGATAGAAAAACCATCACCTAGAATGAAGTGATGAGTGCTCTATTAATAGATGATCTTCAATAGAAGATGATGCTGCCTTCTCAACCCTTGACTCCTTCAAGAACAATGTTGAATGTCTATCATAGAAGGACTCAGATGCGGACAGATGGTGGGGAGCAGAGATCTAAAACTAGATCTTGGTCTAGGGAGAGATCCCAATACCGTAAGACCTTGCTTTATTGGAAGTGTGGCAAAGCTGGCCACCTCAAGAGAGATTGTTGTGGCAAAGCAGTTGTGCCTTTTTTAGCAAATGTGGCAAAAGAAAACAAGAAAGAAGAAGAGGATGAATTGCTTGATGATGACTATGCTCTATGACGCTAATGGTATGCCCTTTGCACTTCTTTTCAACAAAGAAGAGATGAATGGATTCTAGATTGTACTTGTTCAACCATATGTGTTATAGAAGAGAGTTCTTTAGTTCTTACTTGATATCAAATGGGTCAATTTTGATGGGGAATGATCATCCTTGTCAAATTGTAGGCATTGGATCTGTTAAGATTCAAATGTTTGATGGTCTTATAAGCACATTGACTAATGTCAGACATATCCCTAACATGAGTAAGAACTTGACTTGTTAGACAAAAATGGTCATTAATGGGAAGTAGTTGATGATGTACGTTGAGTCATTGCTAAAAGAAAGTCATCTTGAAGGGTAATAGGCACAAGAAACTTTATGTGCTAGAGGGAAATAATATTTTTGGAGAAGCTCATGCTACTAGATCTCATGATATGATTGACTACTTGTGGCATTGAACGCTAGGTCCCATTAGTGAGAAGAGCATGTTTATTCTTTGCAAGAAAGGTGTTATTTCTACACTATAGTCTAGTAGTTTAGAATTTTGTGAGCATTATGTACTAGGGAAGCAACATAGAATTGCTTTTGGCCATGGAACTCATAGTTCCAAAGAAATTCTTGACTACATACATAATGATATGTGGGGCCTATCCCCTACTCCCTCACATTCTAGAAAGTGATTCTTTGTATCTTTCATTGATGATTATTTGAGGTTATATGGATTCATTTCCTACATCAGAAGTCTAAGGTCTTTGTCACTTTCAAGAAGCGGAAAACCCAAGTTGAAACTCAAATTGGTAAGAAAGTGAGATTTTTGTGATCAGATAAGGATGTGGAATACACTTCTGGAGAATTTGAGTTGTGTTGTTAACAAGAAGGGATAACTCACTATCTCACTACAATATATACTCCATAGCAAAATGGTGTTGCTAAGAGGCTCAATCAAACATTATTGGAGAGGATGAGGAGTATGATGAGAAAATCAGGTTTATCACATGTTTTGGGCTGAAGCTATCAACACTACAACTTACTTAGTAAATCTTTCTCCTTCCAACGCAATTCATTACATGACATTGTTTGAGATGAGGTACAAATGGCCTGCAGATTACAATCATTTAGTAGTCTTTGGATGTCATGCATATCTTCTTATACCCAAGGACAGTAGATCCAAGCTAGATCAAGAAATGTATTTTTCTTGGCTACTAGAATGGTGTGAAGGGTTATAGGTTGTGGGATCCCCTCACCTATAAATTGATTGTCAATAAAGATGTTTTGTTCAATGAGTCTAGATCATCAATCAAGGCGGAGAAAGCTTTGGCTCCTCATGTTGACAAGGGAAAATCTCCTCTAAATATTATTGAGGGGGAGATTAATTATGATGGTTTTCATGATGAGTCACAAGGAGGTGCTCCTATAGAGGAGCAAGTTCTCCAAATTGAGGAATTACAAGGGCGTGAGGAGACTAGTGACCTTGACACCTATCAACAAAAAAGATCAAGCAGAGTCATCAACAAGGAGGATATTTAGATGTTTTATTTGTGCTCTTGAATGCTTTGGCAAATGGGTTGATTCAACACAATTAGGAGATGAGGATATCTCTTTTGATGATGATGATGGTATGGCTTTGTTCTTGGAAGAAGGGGAACCTTCTTCATACACTAAAGCTCTAGCTTCAATGGACAAGCTTGAGTGGAATGCTGCAATGCAAAGAGAAACGCAATCATTGATTGACAACAAGACTTGGGAGTTAGTGAAGCTTCCAAAACATCAACAACTAGTGGACAATAAATGGGTTTACAAATTGAAAGATAGCCCCACTGATGGAGAAAAGAAGATCTACAAGGCTAGGTTGGTGGCCAAGGGCTTCACACAAGAAAAAGGTATGGATTATAGTGAGGTCTACTCTCCTATTGCTAATTATACCACTATTTGCTTATTGTGTGTACTTGTGACTTACTTTGGTCTTATCTTAGATCAAATGGATCTTGTCACTACTTTTGTCTATGGCAATTTAGATGCGGTAATCTTCATGAGATAGCATATAGGTTTTGTGAAGAAAATCCAAGAGGATATGGTTTGTAGGTTGCTAAAATCCTTATATGGGTTCCTCTAGATAATGGAACAAATGGTTTGATGATTTCATAATGTCACAACGATTTAAACGGAGTGTGTTTGATCCCTGTGTAAACATGAAAATGGTGAGTAATGAAGTCTTTGGCTTCATTATTCTGGTATTCTATGTGGATGACATGCTTATTGCAGCTAGGGACAGATATGATATTGATGAGCTCAAAGCTATCTTGAATTCTGAATTTAGAATGAAAGATCTTGATACAAAAAGGAGGATTTTGGGGATGGAGATCCAACAAAACTTGGAGGATGGAAAGGTGTGGTTAACCTAAGGGAAGTATGCTAGAAAGGTACTTGTGAGATTTAACATGGAGAATTGCAAGTCTGTGAGTACTCCATTAGCTCCTCACTTTAAGCTTTCATTAGTTCTATGTACTACACATGCCATGGAGAAAGGTTTGATGTCAAAAATCCCCTATGACAAGGCAGTGGGAAGTCTCATGTTTTTGATAATTTGTGCTAGGCTTGAAATTGCTCTAGCTATTGGCAAGACTAGCAGATACATGTCAAATCCAAGGAGGATACATTGGGAATCTAGGAAGTGGATCCTTAGATATCTCAAGGGTACATTGGATTTTAGCATTTTGTTTGATGCTAAATCATACAATGCCAAATCACTTATTGGCTATGTGGATGCTGACTATAGACAAGATTTGGATGGGAGGAAATCTACAACTAGGTATGTGTTCACACTTGGAGGTGGATGCATAAGTTGGAGATCTACATTGCAGAAGTTCGTAGCTCAATCTATTGAAGTTGAGTATGTAGCAACAACAAAAGCAATGAAGGAAGCTATCTAGTTGGACAGGCTTATCACAGAGATGGGATTAACTCATGACATTGTGATAGCCAAAGTGCTTTACATCTAGCTATGAATCAGGTAATGGACAGTAGAGTGAAGCACATCAACATCAGGAATCATTTTCTTAGATAGGCTATGTCTCATAATATGATTGAGTTAGTCAAGATTGATAGTAACCTCAATCCTATTGATGCTTTTACAAAAGTGATATCTTTGGAAAGTTTGTTGAGACATTGTATCAAACTGCAAGTGTTGCATATGGGCACTAGTAGAATAGATTAGCAGTTGTGTTATCTTTATATATGATTTTACTCTATCTTGTTTAGGCTACGGCTTAATTCTAGTTAAGTTTAATTTATAGAGGGACCTATGTTAGGCCTCCAAGGACTTCCCGTAGAGTAATCATATAGGCAATAGAGGTTAAGGACCCCAAGACATGAGTCAAGGGGGACATTTTTAGGAGTTAACTCAAGTCTTGAGTAACTCAAGTTAGCCTGATTGTGACAATAAGTCCAGGGCTAGACTGCTATATATCCGGGCTAGTAGGAGCTCTTAGTGACACATTACTTGGATGATCAGAAATGCAATTTTGGTGTGTTCCCATGGATGTAACCTCAATGAGGTGAACACATATCTTTTTGTGTAGATCATGGTGAATGCTTAACCATGTACAATTGAATTGGATTTACAAAGAGTGGGATTTGATGATTTGCATTTTGTTATGATTCAATGAATCTGAATATACCAAGTTATCTTTCTTTCAACACTCAAGTGGAAATCCATTATATAGTTAGACCAAAAGTGATGTTAGTGATTTTTTACTCCACAATTTTAGTGAGAAATATTATCAATGAGTGATAGTCTTTGAGGTTCCAATGGTAATCCTAATTGCACATGCTCCATCCCGAGTGATCATATAAACCCTCTATTGAAGTAAGAAGTATCAATTTAACATCTATCATATGTACAAATTATGGAGCTATTGTTGTAAGATCTGATGCAAGGAATGATAGGGATGTTGAACAAGTTCCAAGAGATCAAGATAACAATGGAGGTATTTCAAAACCAAGTGCATACCTTCAGGTACAATCATGTAATGCAAGAAGTGGAATAATCCCCAAACCCGGTAACAATGGCTGAAGTACTTGTAGAGTCACTCATGACAATGACACTAAGCCCGATCAACAATTAAATTGCATCGTTACTACAAATGAAGAAGACATGCAAAATCTAGGCCTACAAGGGACAATGTTCCATAGGAATAATGGATCAATACTTTCAATTAGTCAAAAAAAAGATCACCGATCATTCTAAAAGTGTGAATACATGTGGGTACTTGACCAAGAAAGCCCTCATATGGTATGATGTTTAGGAACTATCAATGTTGGTATAAGGAAGAGAGATCATTTGGATGGTGATGCAAACCGGGCCGTTAAAGAATTTCCAATTTGTGGATTTGATGTAGATGGTTCAAACCTGACTATTGGTTGGGGTTGAAGCAAAATAACAACATACAAGAATACATGGAGATATTTCTTGATCTATAGGTCATAATAACCAATATGAGTCAAATAGAAGCTCTTGAAAATTTCACACAAAGGTTAAAAGAGCAAATTCACCAAGAGGTTATGGTACAAAATCCTTGTACCATTTTTGAAGCCATTGTGTATGCTCAAGGATATCAAGAGCTCTTGGAGGAAGTGAAAGGGTTAATCTCAACATAACACTATCAAGCTAAAACACCATACTTTGGAGGACCAATTCATATGGAATTGAGCAACATTGATTTCTAAGATTGAGGAGCACGACCCAAGAAGAATGAGGATGTGTCAAAGAAAGGAGAGATGGAGTTCTACAAAGAGAAGGGGCTTGAGTAGAACAATGATGTTGGTACAATTGAAGCCATTTGGGTTGTTATAGCCATGAGTTGTCATGCTTGCCTTCTTAGGTGCCCTTGGCTTTCATACCGGTGATCATTGAACAACTTGGACAGACAAGGGAGAGGATAATGAAATCACATCTAGAAAACAAAGATTGCCAATAAATACACCATGCAACCTGATTGGCTCACTTGAGAGGAGTAAAAGTAGGAAGAGGAAGAGGAAGAAGATGAGTGCACAAAGGTTGAGAAAGACAAACACACAATTGATTGTTGTAAATAGAATCTTAAAAGGCAATTAGATGAGAGTATTGATAAATCGTGGTACTCACATTTTTGAACTTTTTTGGTTTTGAGGAGTTTTGGATGAAGAAAAGTACAGTTTACAAGGAACTCAATCCATTTTGGGAATAGAAGAGGAAGAAATTGAGTTGTCAAGAAAGCTGAAGAAATGTTACTTTGGGTCAATAATTGTCAAAAATCTAGATATGAAGGATTTGGTCCAAAGCCAAAGAAAACAAAACTTCACCTCGGGGTGATCAACCCTATGCAAAGAAAATGTAACAAATTTTCTTTGGACCGCAAATCAAGAACCAATTATGAAATGCCAAGACTAGAGTGCCTTGATAGTGATAGGAGGAACTCATGCAAAAGGTGTGATTTATCAGTCAAAGTACAACTGACAAACAACGGAGGATTGCATCACTATAAAGGTAATGTTTTCCCTGAGCAATGAAAGAAACCTGAAGAAATATCTTGTGCTGAGTAGAGGAATTCCACAAGAAGCAATTAGTTGTGAGAGAAATCCTTGGATTGCCTGCAGGAGTGAGAGTTTTGCAGCAAAGGAACAAGGAATTAACTTGAGAGTGTTTGAAGCTGCAAAGGGAAGAGATAAGAGGATTCAAGAAGTGCTCTTTGTTGGGAGTGTGAAATCTTGTAGTGAAGAGGTTAGATATGGTGGCACGGATCAAAGTCTTGTCAAGACTTTGTATCACGTTCTTGGCATGGATCTAGAACATTAGTTTTCCAAAATTCATGACCAAGATAGCTGTAAGCAATTGTGCCAAAGGCCCAAAAGCCATCGGGAAGAGAGCCAATCTGGCTCAATGGACAATGTCAGATTGGAGGTTAGTGTTGGTAAGAGAAGCCAGAGAGGAGACATGTGCTTCTTTTTGTGGGAAAGAACACATGGGGGAAGAGACTTAGGAAGTAAAAGATTTGATTAGTGTGTCTAAAACAAAGAATTTGTACAAGGTGGAGAATCTGGTCAGGCATTCTATTTTGGCAAGTCTACTGGCAATCTTCAAATGGGAGTGCACCACCTATATTATGAAGCACCAGGCGGTCTTCTTTCACCAAATGTTTGCGAGTGAGCCAGTCACTTGGGCAAAGAGTTTTTACAAATGCACGAGGTTGATGGTGTTGAATTGGAGAGATCAAATGCCACCCCATTACTTCATACCATTTGTGGCTCATTTTTACCTTGGGTTGAATCTACTAAAAGGAGAGGAGAGAAATAGAGTGGTATTGCATTTCCACTCAAATTTACAAAAGAATGCGGATGAGGAGGAGAAGATGTACATACAATAGCTACACCGCAATGATAAGTAGTATCAAAAGACTGGGCAAAATCAATTGGCAAAGATGTCTTTTCCAAAGAGAAGGAAAAGGACAAGACCCAAAGAATGGAGTTTGCCTATGCATACTACAAAGACAAGGAGAACAGAGGTAGTCCAAAGAATGAGGCTGAAGACTCCTACAATAAATGAAGAATCAGAAGGAGGGATTGAGTCAAAGTCCATGGAGGCAAGGGACAAAGAAGTAAAGTTTACTTTGTAGAGCAAGGAGTTTGGAAGCAATGGTGAACACAAAATACAACAATTGGAAGAAGAAGAACCAGAATTGCAAGAAGATATTGATCAAATCAGGGAAGAAGAGTTGCCAAGTTTGGAGCTGTTTAGACAAGACAAAGATGTGCTAGTTGAAGAACCAACTCAAGACTTAGAAGAAGCAAGGAACTTGAGAAAGAAGGAAGTGGATGTAATTCACTTGGAAGATGATGAAAGTTCAGGCGCAAACGGCGTGTTACTAGTCTGAAGATCCCAACTTTGGGTGCAAGCTCAGTTGAATAAGGTTGAAGAAAAAGGGGAAGAGAGAAAAGAAGGTTGTGAAGAAGTGGAGTATCTTCAAGAGGTAGTGTGTCCGCTGTTAGTGCAATTGGAGAGAAGGAAGAAAGAAGTACAACACACCCAACCTAGAGTAGGAAATGTCTTGTAGGTATTCAGAGCAATGGATGAAGAGAATGCCAAATTGAAGAAACATCTGACCAAAGGAGAAGAGAAACTGGAGACATTGCATGTCGATATTGTGTTGCAGAAGAAGGTCCAAGGAAATCTGCAGGAGAAATTTGAGAAGTAAGGAAAGTGTTGTCCACAAAGGTGAAGGAAGTAACGCAAGAGAGACTTTGGGTAGAGAAATTGCAGGCCAAAGTAAAGATTGCACAAGAGGAAGTCAGTATGGAGAGAGGTGTAGTTGCGGCAAATGAATTTGAATTGGAAGCATTTAGTCAAAAGGTATAGGAGAAGGATGCAAATTGGCAACATGAATTAAGTAAGCACCATCAAGACAAAGAGAGATTGCAAGATTTGGTGACTACATTGGAGGCAAAGATTGGGTAGTATGCAAAGGAGTTAGAAGATTGCACTACGGAGTATGAGGTAGAATTGTAGGTGGAGCATGCTGTAGTTCAGGAAGAGCATGAAAGACAAAGACCTTTAGACTCGATGGAGGAGATAGTTGTTGGAGTAAAGGTAATGCTCAGTATTGAGTCCAAAACACGTCTAGAGGAGAACCGATTACACGAGTTGAAGCTTTTGGTGTAGGAGACAAGGGAAAGTTGGGCAAAGGATGTTGACATGAACAAGTTGTTGATTTGTCTCAAAGATTGAGTAGATAGGAAGATCAATAAAGTAGGAGATAATATAGTCTCAAGTTAGATCTTGTGAGAGCGGAGTTAGATAGTCTTTGTAGTGAGTTAATAAGTAGGGAAAATGTAACCAAAGACATAATCCAAGGAGGTTTGGACTACAAAGCTGAAGTGCAAGACTCAAGGATGGATACTTTGGGTTTAGAAGGCAAAGTGGAAGTAGACATTGGATCAGATTCATAACCAATTTGAGATAAGAATCAACAAATATGAAGAAGTGAGTTGCCATTTCGGATTTGGAGATTGTTAGGAAGTAGTTTAGGAAGTTAGATAATTTTCTAGTGCTCAACTTATTTAAAGGAGAAATTTGTAGTGTGTTGTTGTTTAGTGTTCATATTCCCATGAATAGATGAAGCAAAGTGTTGATTTCAGTGCTTGTTGCTTGAGCTTAATTCCGAGTATCAATTTTGTGATTGTGTTTGTGAGTGTGTGGAGAAATTTAGAGTGCAAGTCAATGTGCTTATTGGATGTTGGATTCTGCATCCTTGATCTTCATTCTATGTGTTTGATCTTGAGTGAAGTGCAATCAAAGCAATGCCTTGATAGATCTGAGAGGAATTGTAGTGTTGGTAGTATTTTGCAGTTGTGAGTGCAATGTTGAGTTGATGTGAAGCAATTTTAATCCTGGAAGTTGTGCCTTCAGTGGAGGGGTGGAACACAATTTTGAAGTGAAGTCATTTTATAGTGAAGTAACTATTTTTGGAGGAGATTGAATCATCACAATTAAGATTGCTTGGAAAGATTTGAAAGATTTGTGATTATGGGTGACAAATTGTTGTGACAAGATTGGATTTTAGTGCTTGTTACTCTCTTTTGGGTGTATTTTCTACCTAAGAGATTAAATATGCAATCAAGAAGAACTACATTGTTACTATTTTCTTTGTATTTGGATATTTCTGACTTGTATCTCTACGGGAACAAACTTTACTTACCTGATTATTGCAAAAGTGATATTTGCTAGGTTATCACATAAACCCTAAAGAAATAGAGAATGTCTTGTTTCAATGTGTTGCAATAAGGTTGAGGATGGAACTAGAGAAAGACGAGAATGAATCATAGAATTACATAATGGTTGGATAGAAAATATTGAGTCGTTACCTACAAAAGTAACACTCTCTATAGGAATTCTAAGAAGAAATCAAATGGCAAGTGATATATTTAGCTCATTATGATGTGATCTTAGGCATGTTGTGAGTGAAGCACTACAATTCTATGGTAGATTGGAGAAGATAGCCAATAGAAGATAATTGGAGATAGTGAAAGATCTAAAAGACAAGATTTGCCTCTCTGTGTCATAGAGACAACTATCAATAAGATAAAAAGATGTTTCATGGGTCTAATAAGAGAAGCCTAGAGTCTAGAGTGAAATCTCAAGAATTTGAAATAATGATGAGTTTCAAGATGTTCTCTGTGATGATTTACCCTCAAGATTACCACCAAAAAGCAGAGTAGCTCATAAAATTGAAATACTTCTTGGGAAGACTCCTTTCCATATTGATTATCATCTCATGTGTTAGAGGAAAGTAAGGCTCAAATCAAGGATATGCTACAGAAAGGGCTTATCCAACCCAATGTATCACCATATGGAGCTCTTGTCTTGTTTGTGAGAAGAAGGATGGTACAATGAAAATGTGCATTGACTACTAGGGCATAAATCAAAAAATGAAGAAGAAAATACCCATTATCTCAAATAGATGACTTGTTTGATCAAATCAATGGGGCAAAACATTTCACCAAACTTGATCTATGGAGCGGTTATAACCAAATCAGGATCACAAAGGAAGACATACACAAATTAGCCTTTTGAACAAGGTATGGTTACTTTGAGTATATAGTGATGTCATTTTGCCTCACCAACACACCAACCACTTTCATGAGTTTGATAAATGATATATTTTGTCCATACTTTGGATAAGTCTATTATGTCTATTTCTGGATAAGTCTATTATCATTTTTCTAGATGATATCTTAGTCTACAATAGGGCAATTAAAGAGCACAAGCAACATCTATGAGAAGTCCTCCAAACTCTATGACAAAACCAATTGTATGCCAAAGTCTCAAAGTGCAAGTTTTGCAAGTTTGAAGTAGATTTCTTAGGGCATAGAGTAAGTGCAGAAGGTATCCAAGTTTTAACAAATGAAATAGATGTCATTCAAAAATGAGATGCTCTAGAAGATTAGACTCAACTCAAGAGTTTCTTGAGATCGACTAGGTTCTATCATTGATTTTTCAAGGACTTCTCCAAGGTTGCACAACCCCTAATGACACTACTTGGAAAGTGAAAGAAGTGGATGTGTGGAACCGCATAAGAATTGGCCTTTTAAGAATTGAAAGATGCATTACGTAATCTTCCAAGGATAAGAGACCTTAAGAGAAATGAAAGAGAAAACACAAAGCTCTATACTCAATCTCCAATACCCCAAAGAAGCACATTGAATATATTAGATAGCCAAGGGGACTCCCTTGAAGGAAGTTCCACCCTTGGATCAGATACATGGATAGGTGACATGTCAGCAAGTTCTACCCTTAGATTAGTTGTATGCACATGTTCTAAGTAGAAAAAAATGCACAAATGGTTGTTGAAAGAATGAAAAAGAACAACAATTGACAACCATCATAACAATTGATCCTCAACACACTTGGTTCTGATCATATCTGGTTGGTCAAACCATCTTTGACTAGAGGGAATCTTTAGAGAATCTTCATGTAGGAATCTCTAAATTGCATGGATGAGGTACCATTGGAAAGCTTCTGATGAGACAAACTTGGAGGAGGGAAGGCCAGTCTTTATTTGGTTTGGGGGGGGGGGAATCTGTATATTTTTAAGGCCTATTCATCCATTTAAGCCTCTAAAATAGACTCTAAAGTTTCTAGGCTATTTTTGGCTCTTGCTCTATTGGTAGAAGTCATCTTTTGGTGACACCTCTATCTTATCTACCTAGCCCATCATACACAAATTTTTTCCAGATATTACCAAGCCAATTTTCACCTTTAGATAATATGTCTAGCTTTTGGTATTACAACTTTAGGTTATTTTTGGCTCTTGCCCTATTAGTAGAAGTACTCTTTTAGTGACACCTCTATCTACCTAGCCCATCATACATAACATCTTTCCAAATGTTACCAAACCAATTTTCACCTCTAGATGAAATGTCTAGTTATTGGTATTACACATTACTATATGCACCAATTTTGAAACGATATGACCCCACATGTCCAATCAAATTGGTTATAGATGTATCAAGTGGCAATCCTACAATAGCAATGGAGTGACGGATGGCATCTAGTTGCATATTTCTCTTGAAAGCTATTACCGGCATAGCATAACTATCACACCACCAAATGAGAAGAGTTGGCTATTATACTTACAACCAAGGAGTAGAAGCACTATTTTGGCAAGAAGACATTTGTAGTGGAGATAGACCACAAACCACTAGTCTACTCAAGATACAAAACAATCTTTCCCATAGCTAGATTCATTGGGTAGAGTAGAGACAATAGTTCAATATGATGATCATATATGTAGAAGGAAAGAAGCAACTTGTGGATGCATTCACCTAGATCCCTAAGGAGAATCTAGTTGTAGAGGTCAAAACTAGGAAACTTTGAACATACTCCATCACATCATTGCTCATCTTGGGCCAATAGTTATGGTGTTTGACTACATCTAAGCTCTTATCTACTTCAACATGACATGCAATAATGGAATCATGACATTTTGCTAGAATGGTTACAAGATAGTCGAGGTGGCCATACTTGGTTCAAAAGGCAGTTTTGTTTACATCCTCCTCTGCAATTCGGATTTGATTGTAACCGCTCCGCAAGGCCAATTTGGTGAAGTATCTCGCTCCATGGAGTTGATCAAACAAGTCATCCATGCGAAGTAAGGGGTATTTTTTCTTCATTGTTTGTTGATTGAGACCTCAATAGTCAATGCACATGCGCATTGTACCATCCTTCTTCTTCACAAACAAGAAAGGAACCCCATATAGTGATAGGTTGGATGAACCTCTTCTACAACATCTCCTCAATTTGAGTCTTACACTCCTCCAACTCATGAGGTGATAGGCAATATGGGGCCTTACAAGGAGGTGTCTTCCCAAGAAGTGTCTTAATTTTATGATCTACTCTCCTTTTTGTGGTAATCTTGAGGGTAGATCATCGAGAAAAACATCTTGAAATTCATCCACCACAGCCTTTAGTTTCTCAAGAACTTGTCCATCAAGTTGTGCACTATGGACTTCTCTTATTAGGCCCATGAAACATCTATTGGTCTTATAGAGAATTGTCGTCCCTATGATATATAGAGGCAGATCCTACTTGGGTGATTTTTCTTTAACCCCAATGATTGACCATTGGTGGGTTCTTACTACTTTCTTCCTCCAATCTACCATAGGGTTGTACTGCTCCATCCATGGCATGCCTAAGATTGCATCATAATGAGCTAATTGTATCACTCACCACTCAATTGCTTCCTAATATTCTCCTATGGAGAGTGTTACTCGTCTAGTTAATGATTCAATCCTCTTTGTTTGCCCATTAGGCAACTCTATTTCTTCACTCCTATCCCTCTCTAGATCCATTTCCAATCTTATTGCAACAGAGCAAGATAAGAAATTCTTTGTTGCTCTCGAATCGATTAATACTCTCACTTGATTGCCTTCTAGGACTCCATTCACAACAATCAATTGTGAGGTTGCCTTTCGGGATCTTTACACATTAGTCTCCTTCCTTCCCTTACTTCTTCTCTTCCTTATTGAGCCAGTAAGGCCGGAAGGTACATTTACTCGCGATCTTTGTTTTCTGAAGTGATTTCCACCTCCTCTTCAAGTGGCCTTTCCATGTTGTTCAAAGATTGACTGTACAAAGGCCAAGGGCCTCTAGGGAAACAAGTGCAACAATTGGTAGATATGTGCCCAATATGGCCACAATTGTAACAACAACGTTGTTCTCCTTGTGGGACTCCATCTCTTTGTTCTTCTACCCGTCCACGCTTCCCTTGAAGCGGTCATGCTCCTTGATCTTGAAATTGAAGATTGCCCAATTCCATCGGTACTAGTCCACCTATGTATGGCATTTCTACCCGATAATGTTGAGGTAGAACTACTCCTTCACCTCCACCCAATGCTCCTGCTATTCTTTGCGCACAAGCAATGGCTTCAAATACCATGCAAGGATTTTGCACCATGACTTCTTGGCAAATCCGCTCCTTTAATCCTTGTTTGAAATTGTCGAGAGCCTTTGCTGGACTCATGTTGGTTATTGCAACTTGTAGATCCAAAAATACCTCTAAATACTCTTGTACGCTATTCTTCTGTCTCAATCCCCATAGTCGGGTTCGAGCCATCTACACAGAATCCACCAATTGGAAATTCTTTAGCATTCCTTCTTGCATTGCTATCCACGTGACCTCCCTTCTCTTTGCCAAAATGGATTGTTCCCACACATCATACCATGTGAGGGCTTTATCGGTCAAGTACCCATGCAAACACGCCTGCAGCATGCTCCGTGAGCTCTGTTGAGAACAATCGGAAATATAGATTCATACTCAAGATCCAATTTTTCACTATGCCCATTATATGTTGCCCCTTGTAAGGCTCAATGTTGTAGGTCTTCTTCATCCTGAGTAGCAATGTGGCTTCATCGTTGATAAGGTTCGTAAGCACAGGTGCCTCTCCAAGTACTTCCGTCGTAGTTACTGGGTTTTGAGACGGCTCTTCTTCTTGCATGGCTTGATCATTCCTAAGGATTTTCACTTGACTTTGTAACGTCTCCATGGTCATCTTAATCTCTCAAAATTAATTCAACATCCCTTGCATTCCTTGCACCAGCTCTTGCAATTGCGGATCCATGGTTCCTACAACAATCAATTGCTAATATCTACTTCAATATAGAGTCAATATGATCACTCTAGAAGGCGCACAAACTATCCGAACTACCATTGGGACCTCAGAAGTTATCACTCGTTGATAATACCCCTCGCCAAAATTCCTAACCACAAAATCTCTAAACATCACTGTCGGTCTTACTACATAATGGATTTCTACTTGAGTGTTGAAAGGGAGAGGATTTGGGACATTCACATCCATATTATCATAATAGAATGTAGATTGTCAAATCTCACTCTCTATCATATATCACCACAGGTAGAATCACCGGGTTTGGTGAGTTCATCACCCTATCCATGAATTCTGCACCAAAGTGATAAACTAGCGATACCCTCATTTGCTCACGTTGGATGTACATAACCTTGATGTGGAATGGATTCAAGAATGGAAAACTAGGTGCGAGGAATTGTCCTCCCAGTGCATCCATCCCGTCTGCTCTCTAAAGTCCTTCCTAAGTTCAACAATTACTCTATGTTCTCCACCTCAAATTACTTAGTTTCAGTAGTTTGTGCTCTTCCAAGAGGGGTGATCCACTCTCTTGGACTAAGACACTCGCTTTGATACCATTGTAATACTCCGAGGACAAGAGAAGAGAGAAAACACAGATTACACACTCAACATTTGGTGCCCCAAAGGAGCACCTTCTCTTTATTATATAGACAAAGAGGATCTCCTCCAAGGAAGTTATACCATAGGATTAGGCACACAAATAGGTGACATGTCATTGAGCTCCACCCTTGGATTAATTTTTGCACATTTTTTAGGCCTAATTCATCCATTTAGGCCTCTAAAATTGCCTTCAAAGATTTCAGGCATATTTTGGTTCCTATTGTATTAGTAGAAATCCCCTTTTGGTGATACCTCTTTCTGATCTGTTTAGTCCATCATTTGTAACATCCTTCCAGATGTTACCAAACCAATTCTCACCTTGAAATCATATGTCTAGCTATTGGTTCTAAGGTTCTCAAGTCTATTTCGGTTTTTGATCTATTAGTAGAAGTACTCTTTTGGTGATACTTCTATCTTATCTATTTTGACCATCATGTATAACATCCTTCTAGATGTTACCAAACCAAATTTCACATCTAGATCATATAGCTACCTTGTGGTATTACAATAGGTGACTAATGATGGGGCTCAATAGCACTTGGCCTCCTAATCTTTGCACATCATAGGGTATACCTTATACTTGGAGTAGATGGCTAACTGGAGTTAGAGGGACCTAACCGCCAGCTAGGGGGGGTGATTGTGGCACTTTAGAGTCCATGTATGACTTATGTGTGAGTTGTGCTTCTATAGTGTGTGATGATGACATCGATGTATATTATGTAGCGATGTATATATGCACAACAAATGTCATGCCATTTGTAGTGTCACATCTAGATTGCTTGGACATTGGAGTTGTAGTGATAGTAGTTAGAGGTATTTTAGCAGTCACTCATAGACTACTTTTTGATGGTCAGATTTTGTGTTTGGAGTAATGACTTCATGGTGGGGCCTATCATCACATTGCACCATTTGCACCATTGGGTGTACCATTAGTGGGACCGTTAGGGTTTTAGACCTAGCTTGAGTCCAGGGGTATACTTTAAAAGTGTAACTCTAGAGAGCTCGCTTCTTTGATGTTGAGCCTTTGAGTTCCTAGCTATGGTGGACAAAGACCGGCGAGCGCACTTGGAATCTCTTAGCTAGAGTGGGTGTGGTTTGATTGTAATCACTGACCAATTGTTTGTAGTTTATAGAGGGATAGATCAAGTATTGATTTGCGTTGAGTTGATTTGAGTGGTGTAAACAAACTGATTATTGTGGCACTTTAGAGTCCATGTATGACTTATGTGTGAGTTGTGCTTCTATAGTGCATGATGATGACATTTATGTATGTTGTGTAGCAATGTATATACGCATGACACCTTGTAAGCTGAAACATTATTTATTGACCCTTTTCCTATCATCCGTTATCATTGGGAAAATAATCTACACATAGTAGTGGTGCCATTTGGTGTGAGTTTTCCATGTTATTGAACTCAAGGGTTTATGTTATGGTGAAACCGGTAGTTGTTTGTGTTCCTATAAGCTCAAGGATTTTCTCTTGTGTTAAGGGAGGGAGGGAATTGAGTGGTGGATTTTCTTTAAGGTTACATAAGCTTGGGGGTTATTAGCATGTCACTTAAGCGCTGGAGTTTGTTATTGGGAAGTTTGTTACTGGGGTTATGTTATTGGGGTCAAGAGTATTTTAATTAGGGGCAATAGCAAAGGGTTTTGGGAATTGTGAAAAAGTGCACAAAACAGCCAGGAATAGGGAGGAAAAGTTTTGGGAGAAAGGTCTGCTTGGATAAGGAACAAGGCTGGACAGGGATTTTAGGGAGAGAGGCTTAGACTTGGGCAGGGACAGCATGGAGTTTGGGGCTTTGAGAGAAAGATTGCGGGGAGAAGGAGCAGGGCTGTGGCAGGAGAGGAGAGTTTTTTTGAGTAAGGATTCCAAGGCTGGGATAAGACAGAGTGGGAGATTTTTTTCGAGAAAGGAGGATGCCTTAGGGTTGTGACAGGACCAGGAGATGAATTTCAAAAGGTGGAGTGAGAGTCTTGAGGGCTGAGGAATTTTTGAGAGTTCCTTAGGGCTGTGATAGGACCAGGAGATGATTTTTGAAAAGAGGAGAGAGAGTCTTGAGGGCTGAGGAATTTTAGAGAGTGCCTTAGGGCTGTGACAGGACCAGGAGATGAATTTTGAAAAGGGGAGTGAGAGTCTTGAGGGCTGAGGAATTTTAGAGAGTGCCTTAGGGCTGTGATAGGACCAAGAGATGATTTTTGAAAAGTTGAGTGAGAGTCTTGAGTGATGAGGAATTTTTGAGGGTGCCTTAGGGCTGTGATAGGGCCAGGAGATTTTTTGAAAGTTGAGAGGGACTCTTGCAAGGCCAGAGAAGGATTTTCGAGATGCCTTAGGGCTGTGCCAGGGCCAGGAGATGATTTTTGAAATTTGAGTGAGACTCTTGCAGGGCCAAAGGAGGAAATTCAAAATGCCTTAGGGTTGTGATAGGAAGGGAAAGTTGGAAAGTTGAGTGAGAGTGCTGTAGGCCAGGGAGGAATTTTGAAATGCCTTAGGGCTGTGACAGGAAAGGAAAGATGGAAAGTTGAATGAGAATGTTGCAGGCCAAGGAGGAAATTCGAAATGCCTTAGGGCTGTGACAAGAAAGGAAAGATGGAAAGTTGAATGAGACTGCTGGAGGCCAGGGAGGAAATTCAAAATGCCTTAGGGCTGTGACAGGAAGGGAAAGTTGGAAAGTTGAGTGAGAGTGTTGCAGGCCAGGGAGGAATTTCAAAATGCCTTAGGACTGTGACATGAAAGGAAAAATGGAAAGTTGAATGAGAGTGCTGCAGGCCATGGAGGAATTTCAAAATGCCTTAGAGTTGTGACATGAAAGGAAAGTTGGAAAGTCAAGTGAGAATGTTGCAGGCCAGGGAGGAATTTCGAAATGCCTTAGGGTTGTGACAGGAGGAGTGGAAATTTTGAGAGTGGAGGCCTATGGCTGTTGCAGGAGCATGATATTTTGAGTTTTGCTTGGTCATTGATTTGGAGCAGTGGAAAAGAGAAGGAGTTGAAATCTGCAGGAAGGACTGAACTAGGGCGGGAGCAGGAGAAGAAATTCGAGAGTCTGAGTTTGCCTTGCACAAGATATGAGAGATTTTGAAGGTTGGCTTCCCCGAGCAGTAGCCAGTGATATGGGTAGATTCATGTTAGGGTTGCTCTGGCTAGATAGGGAATGATTTTGAATGTGGAAGGATGTTTATTGTGAGGATGTTGATAGGAGAGCAAATTTTGAATGAGGAATATTTGTTGTGAAGGAATTCATTCCATGTGTACATGGAATGAATTTTGAATGTAGAGGATGTGTTGTTGAAAATGTAACAATGAAGAATTCTCATGAAGGGGAGACTCAGCATAGTGAATGATAGATTGGGCAGAGTAAATGCAAGACTGGACAGAGTGAATGAGAGGTTGGACAGAGCAAATGAGAGACTGGACAAAGTGAATGAGAGACTGTTCAGAGTGAAGGAGCGAGAGTCTCAAGGGCTTGGTCTGGACAAGAGTGAACTATCGAAGAGAGATTTTCAAAGGTTACCAGGCCTTGGTCTATGACAAAAGGAGAGGGAAAACTTTTGAAAGTGCTATTGAGCATGACAATGGCAAGGTGAACAAATGGCAGGGAGTATGCCTTGAAGGAGTGCAGGATAGAGGAGAGAAATTTTGCAAGAAAGCAAGGCCTTGAGAGTGCAGGGCAGGAAATGGGTTTCTTTGCAAGAGAATAAAGGACCTTGCAAGAGAGAGAAGGCTGGACAGGAAAGAAAATTTTGCAGGTCTAGTAGAGCTGAGATGATGGTGTGTTTGAACTGTGACTAGCGTCGTGGAAGCTCCATTTTAGGAGCTCTCAGTCCGTCTAAATGAAAGGTTCGACTCAATATTCTGGCTTGGTTGAGCTGAATAGAAAACTAGTTGTTGTTCGTAAAAAAATTCCAACCTCTCCTAGGAACCGTCATGTCCCAAAACCATAACTGAAACCGCGTGAGCTAGCCAGTTCTGTGAAGGCCGAGGACAAACTAAGCACAAGCAGCCAGGTGCCCGATGCACTCTTGAGGCCAAACAAATTCCCCGACATCGTCAAATAAGAGCAATGGCCTATCACCTTGAGCCACCACCACCACATGAAGATCTATCCATTGTTTCATGTTTGCTTGCTATGCAAATATGGATCTTGACCTCCACACTTTTCTTCCATACAAGAAGCTTGACCTTGTCCAATGCTCATTAATGGCATGAAGGAATACAAAGTCGAGTGTATTCTCTTGAAACACACCCGTGGTACTTGCCATCTGCATGTGGAATATCTCATACATTGAAAAGGGTATCTGTTACACGAAGCAACATGGGAGCATACAACTAGACCAATACACCGGTGTTAGTGCAATCTTTTGAGCAACAACTTCACAAGGAGTTTTAGGGTGTCTTAAATGGGGGAGGTTTGTAATACCATTAGCCTCATAAATTATCTAGAGGTGAAAATTGACTTGGTAATCTTAATGGATGTTATACATGATGGTCTAAGTAGATCAGATAAAGATATCATCAAAAGAAGACTTCCACTAATAGTGCATAGATAAAAAATACACCGAACACTTCTGAGCCAATTTTAGACACCTTAACAAATGAATTAGACCTCAACAAATTAAGTCTTCTCTCAGAAAAAAAGGCTTGCTTTCTCTTCCCTCACTTTATCTCATCAAGATCTTTCCAATTGTACCACTTCTATACTATTCTGAGCTTTCTATAG
This sequence comes from Lunularia cruciata, assembly GCA_948567375.1. Classification (NCBI taxonomy): domain Eukaryota; kingdom Viridiplantae; phylum Streptophyta; class Marchantiopsida; order Lunulariales; family Lunulariaceae; genus Lunularia; species Lunularia cruciata. Next base: position 74,247,674 of record OX419755.1, on the reverse strand, counting down.
AAAGATCTCCCAAAAACTCACTCCGGCCAAACTTGTTTGATCATCAAGATGGAACCCAAGCTTACATGTCACCAACCCATGAATCCAATCTAAAGGTGTAACTTGCTTACATGTCACCTATCCATGTATCTAATCTAAGAATATAATTAAATCTTTATAAATGAAAGAAAGAAAATCAACATCGACCATAACTATAGTCTTCATTCACACACACATGACCTATACAATTTTAGTTAACCATCATCATTTCAACCGTTGATAACCCATACCTAAACAGACATTGAGCACCTTATACCATTCTAATTTTGACCTGTTTTTCCTCGTCAAGCAAAATACTAAATTCACGGATCGAAATCAACGAATCGCCGAGACAAGTGAAGGTTTAAGTGAGAGCACGACAGATTCGGTCAGTAGTCCTTGTTGATCTATGATAGATACTTACAATTAACCTTGATGGCAATAGTTCTTCTCTGCACAAAACCTACTATTCGCGTACAGAATGTGGGATCTGTCAATGGTGGAAGACACTCGTGGTGAGCTCTTTTGGTCACGTGCCTGCAGTCCCCCGCTGATTCTCGAGTCATCTTATACCGCTTCGACCAACGCCGAGACCGAAGGGGAATCCCCTGTTCAGGCGAGAAAGTCCTGTAACTGTTTGGCTTAGAACACTGGAGTTCAAGAGCATGTCATATTTCATGAGAACTGTTGACACGTTGAAATAAAAGATTACCGAGGAAAGTGATAGTTCTTCCAATTAAGGTAAACGGAACAAACATTCACTTAGATAAATTAAGTACCCCGGGTTTCCTACATCTTTGACAGAGTGAATGTTGATGTATCCAATGGGGGCAAGAAACATTGAAGATCACAACATCCTTACACAGAAAAAAATATCGTAAGGATCTATCTGATTAGCTTGTACAGCCGAAATCTAATTTCTTCACAAGGACTTGCAGCCCTACGCATTTGCGTGCATCTAGTGACGAGAAATGGGGAAGCACATCCGCTGTAGCCACTGATAGGGATATTGATCCCATGTTTAAATAAACAAGGAGGTTATCTACAAGCAACTCGTGTTGACTGTGTATAAGCTTCGAAGGCCAAAGCGGCTGAACTTGCCAATACCACTCAGTCGCCTTCCACTTGAGAAAAACTTGCCCACGTAGACAAAATCCTCTTTACTAGAGTCATTGATAGATACGCTTGGTGAAATAGAAACTTAATAAGGACGATCCTACAGAAATCGCGACGAGAACACTAAGGAGACCACTACTGATTGATGTGCTCGGTTTGACACCGGAAACAAGGCTTTTGTCATCGGCCACCTCTTCAGGGTTGGTCGATTCTTCTTGCGCCGTCATTCCTTTCCTGCTTTTTCTTCTTCTTAATTTTCCATCCTGTACAGGAGATTTCAACTGGATGTCCTTAGAGGCGACAGCAGGGGTGTTGAGTTGCGTGTGTAACTTCTCGTACTCAGTTTTCTGGACATCCAGTACGAAAAGTCAGACTGGATAACTTCCTTAGTGTGGATATGAAAGCCTTACATATGATCCATCCTAAAGAGAGCCAGAAAAGAAGTTCACACAACACTGAACGGTTCAAGGGTAAGGCAATTATTTCAGGAGTACAGTAGTTCGTGAAGAAGCGGATGATGACCTGGGCCGCAACATCCGCCATGAGGTGCACATTCTTCTAAGTAACATGCAAGTCTATTAACAGAACGGAAGTTGTGCAAGAAGAGTTCATATGGAAGACCTGAGATGCCAGCTGTTCTTTGAGCTTCGAAACTTCCTCTTGAGCACTGGTCGACGTTTGTTGAGATGCCATCTGTTCTTTCATCTTCAACACCGCCTCCTCGTTTGTAGTTAAAGACTTTTGCTGAGCCTCCAACTGTTCCTTTAATTTTGCGACCATCTCCTCTTGTGCTGCTGCTGACTTTTGCAGTGATACCACCTGTCCCTTGAGGTTCGACACCTCCTCTTGGGCACTGGCGGCTTTCTGCTGCTCCTTAAGAAGATTGGCATGCTATACGCATCACAAGAGTGAATTCAGGTGTCGAACAGATGCTCAACTTTAGCTATCCAGCTCAGGTGTCGAACCTAAAGGAATCTTTGACGCGCACTTTCAACTATAAAGGTGAGCACTATATATTTTCTACCAAGATAAGAAAGTCTGGCATCGAAAGTTGAGGACCATCTACCGGAAGAAGCCCTCCAATTTTGACTGGTAAAGAACTCTACACTAACTCCACGCAATCAAAGCAAGAGGAGGATCTATCTCTTCTTGCGGATATGAGGGCGGAGCACTTTACGAGAAAAACAAGTTTCAAAAGAAGCAAAAATCAGAGCCGGATAGCTAAACTTTACTGGGAAGGGGAGAAGGCAAAACCGCCAGAGAACACAAACAAGCCTCACCACAACCGGATCACAGGCGATGGCCAGTAGAAAGCCCCCATGCAAGAAGGTTACGCAGAAATGACAAGCAAGCAAAAGCCAGCCAAATGTGTGCGTTAAGGAGCTGAGTACTTCGACATATTTGTTAATGATATGCAAATTCCGTTACGAGAACTCTTCATACCCACGTGACTGGACTGGACAGGACATGACTCTGACGTTGTTATGTACAAATAAACTTGACGAGACAGTACACCACAACAATAGGAACTTCTAACGTGTTCTGCTGGACAGCTGTTTGCAGCTTAGGGCGTGGATCTGTGATTTGGGTCTCACATATCAACTGTGACACAGAATCTGCCCCCTACAACCTGAAACAAACTGCAACTACTAGGCTTATAAAGACGCTGAACAATCAGGACAAGCAACAGAGTCGAAAGTAGAAAGGAACCTGTTCGCGTTGCTTTTCATCAGCCGTCAGAACTTTTTGTTGCAATTCCTTCAGGTGTCTAATCTTGCTTTCAGAGTCTTTCAGCTGACCCTTCAGACCCTGCAGCTCAGCTTCAAGCGCGGTTTCCTTCGCTGTTCTGAAGTTTCTGGACTTCGCAACCTCGTTATTGACTTCTTCCAGACGCTGTTGAACGTCTAAAAGTTCTCCACTGATAGCGTCCTTTTCAGAAGAGAGATCAGATATCTGCAGACAATTGTTAGAGAACGCAAGTTATTCTGTCAGCCACCACGTGAAGACAGATGGACGGGATGTTTGGGGCAGCGTTTCAAGACATAGTCTAGTGCTTCGGACTGATAAACTTGAATATTGTGACTTCCAAATGAGGTGCAAGACCTTCGTATTACAGAATAGACGCACAAGACACAAAATTCTAACCTTGGCTGTGAGATGTTCGCGTTCAAGAGTCGACTTGGTCTTAAAGCTCGAAAACTCCTCAGTCAGTTTTGAGCTATTTTCCATTATTGTCGCAAATTGTGATTCAATAGTCGAGGCTCTTTCCTCAGCTGTAGCAAGCTTCTTTTTGAGCTCATTCATCAACGCCTCACTCTCTTCCAGCTTCTTGTTCGAGATCAGCAATTCAGCTGACATCGAATCAGCAGTCTTCTGAGCAGAAGCGATCTTGCTGGCTAGTTCAGACTGGCTCATATCCCCATTCTTCAGTTTCTCTTCCAAAGACTGCAGCTTTTCCTGGAGTAGTTTAGCTTCGGATTCTACCCCCGAACGTTGGGCTTGCGCTTCTTGAAGAGCAGCTTTTAGGGACCCTGCCTCCTCCTCTGCACCCTTGGTTTGACTTTGATGGAAAGCCAAAAGTTCTCCAAGCTTCAAAGACTTCTCGTGAACCTCGTTTGCATTGCTTTCATGCTGTGAAGCTTTTTCTTCTGAAGCTTTCAGCTTCTCTTCAAGTTCCTTCTCTCGTCCTTTAGTGTTAGTGAGCTCTAGTTGAACCTGGGCAACAGTAGACTGGAGCTCCTCTATGCTCGAGGAACGTTTTGTGATCTCCAACTTTGCTTCATCTAACTCCACCTTTGTTGATTGCAACAAATCTCCAGCTTCCTTGACCTTCCCCTCGTAAACAACAACCATGCTTTCTAATTCAGCTATTTTCCCAGCAGACTGGATAACATCCTTTTCCTGCACTTGGGCACTACTTTCAAGCTCCTTCGCTTTCACTTCAGTTGCCTTCAGCTGCTCTTCCAGCTGCAAGGAGTTCGCCTCCGCAGCACGCAGACGCTCTTCCAGATGTGCAGCCTTCTCTGCATCTCCCTTGGAAGTTTCTTCACTTTTTTTGACCTCATCTTGCAAGGACTGGACGGCATCTTTGTACGCCTTGAGGTTCTCATCGTGAAATGCAGCCATGTCCTCTAGTTCGTTCACCTTGCTTTGTGCAGACTTCAGCTTCTCCGAGAGCTCAGCCACCTTTTCCTGCGCAGTCTGTAAGCTCTGCTCCAATTCAGACTTTTGACTGGTGGCTTCCTCCAGCGCTGCAATCTTCGCCTTGGCATCTGCAAGTTCACGATTCAAAGATTCCATCGTATCCTGGTGGGACTTTGAACTTTGTTCATGTGTTGCAAGCAGGCTCTCCAGTTCGAACGACCTAGCAGTGGACGTCTTCACTTTCTCCTCATGTGACTTTGCGGTGCTTTCATGTTCTCTGGCTTTTTCGGCAGTTCCTTTGAGTTCAGTTTCGAGAGCGCTTATCTTCGCGCCAGCTGATGCCAAGTCTGAACTTAGGTCAGCGGCGGCTTTTGTATGTGTTTCAATCTCAGACTGCAATTTGGCTTCCGCTTCTTGCAACTTTGCCCCAGCAGCCGTCAACGAGGCCTCCAATTCGGTCATCTTCTCAGTGAGAGCTTTAGTACCTTCAGCGTGTTCAGAACTCTTAGAGTCCAATTCGGTCTTCAGACCTTCAGCCTTTGCTTCGGAAGCCTGCAGTTCACCCTCCAGCTTCTCTACCTGAGCTCTTACAACGACGAAATCTCCTGACTCTTTGGTTAGGCGAAGAGCTTCTGCCTTCGCACTTTCCAGTTCTGCCTGTAAGGAGGAAAGCTTGTCTCCAGCTTCCTTCTCTGCAGTTTCAGACTTGGTTTTAAGGTCTGTATACTCACTTTTCAATCTGGAAATTTCTTCTTCGGCAGCGTTAGATTCTTTTTGGTGCTCATTTAGCTGTAGGGTGAGTTTCTCGGCCGAGGCCTCCACCTCCTTCAATTTGGTTTCATAGTCGGTCGCTTTCTTCTCGGCATCTGAAGTCTTTGAGCTCTCCTCCTTCAATGCTGTTTCTAATTTGGCAACCTTCTCCTGGACATCAGAAGCATCTTTCACTAAAGTATCTTTCAAAGCAACGTGGTCTTGTAGATCTGACGTAAGATCTAGTAATTTAGCCTCAGTTGCGGCAGCTCTGTCTGCATGGACCTTCGCTGCCTCCTCCGCTGCCGCGGCTTTCTTTGAAGCCTCCTTCACTTGTTCTTCCAAAGCATGGACCTTTGCTTCCGCGGCCTTGGCGATCTCAGAGGTCTTGGCTAAATCCTCGTCAGCTTTCCTGAGATGTTCCTTCAGCCTCTTGCTCTTTGTCTTCTTCTTTTTCAGCTTCTGGATTGATTAGAAAAGATGATCAAATTTAACAAAACAACAAGAACTTCGCAGTCAAGACGGTATCTGAAAGATCTCTCGAAACGTGCTGGTCCACCGTCCAGCAAAACCATATAATTGACTGACGGTATCCAAAGACAGTTAGTCTGGCCAGTAATGAACTTCACGCTACACTCTACATGCCACTCAGCATGGACTAAGCTATCATCCGCCCATCATCCGCGACACAATCAAATCGCACAACTCTACACCGGTGTCGATCTGCTGGCAAAATTGTCTTGAACAATCAAGCCGGAAACTTACGACCATTCGAATACGATTTTATTTTGCGAGATAGATAACGCTTGTTATGACGCTAGACACCCTGGATGTTAGTCCCAAACGTTGGAGTCTCGACAAGGTGACTATGATAAAGGGGGGCATTACACGATTTGATCCATAATTTGAGTTTCCTTTGACGAGATCAACAGTCGGGACAATTCATGGCAACTTCTTGCAATAGATCAGATAAACGACTGGGGGTCATTCTGGCGATGTCTCCAAGTAGCATAAAATTACAGATGTTCAGGTGAGAAATGTCTCCATTTCCTGGGAATACGACAATGTTCGGAATTGGCTAGTTTTGGTCTTTATTGGAAGTCAAGTACTCACCTCCTCATGATCTACAAGTGCTGGTGTCGCCTCAGAGCTAGCAGGCTCGACCTCCGCAACAGATGTCTCATTCGAATTCGGTGTCGTCTGCCCGGGTACAGCTTCTAATTCTGGTTCAGCCATAGTTCCACTACCTGGCAGAGTAGAACAGTATCACTGTCGCAGCTCCACCACTTCTCGAGTCCTGATCATCGATCTTCAGCTCCACCAATTCTCGTGTCCAGATCTTCTACAAGATCAATGCAAGAACAGTCAAAATGTTATCACAGATAAATTCAGAACCAAGCACGTGACTTCGTTGCGACCTCATTAATCATCGCTCGCAAATTTCAACGCCTCTCCCAACAGACATCACACGAATTGTGTGGACAAGTACTCGCATACACTTTCGCTTCCAACGGAGCCAAGAACTCGTTGCTTGGAGCTCAAACCGAAAAGAAGGAAATCGCTTGCACTAGCTGGAGAAGTGATACCAATTCTAGAAACAAGTTCCTCTCCGTCGTTATGGCCTACGGTGTTGAGTCAGCGACGATGTTTGACGGATCAAAAAGACGACAGGGGGCAAGTGATTGGAGTAGATGTATCGGCCACAAGAAGTTAAAGATCCGTAAAAAAAGCAAGACACATGGCACAGTCTGATGCAATACCGACCAGATAGATCAGAGATTACCAGCTCCTGTCAATCTACTAACGCGTTCGTAGCGTTCTACAAACTACATCACCAGGCAAAAAGCAAGACTAAGACACTAAGCCTGTACTTCATTCAATCTATCTAGTGAAAGGAATTGTACCATTACATTTACATTCAGTGTCCTTATAAGAGGCATCGGAAGATTATCATGGTACTATACTTGATCTGTAATATGAATCGTCAGTAATCTCGAGAATCAAGTCGAAGAAACAACCAGGTCGTTGCCTGATCATGTCTTTGGATCCTCCTTTAGTGTAGAGGGTACTACTTAACGGAAACTGAACTAATGAGACGAAGGAGGTCAGATCTATTTAATCCGAGCATTTATCCAGAATGGAAGTGGATCCAGCAGAAAACGATGCTCACCAGCTGTCGCAAGCACACGACTATCGAACCTCAAACAATCAGACAAATTCCCCACTGAAAGATAGACGCGCGTGTACATTCGTGGAATGATCTGGCAAGGCAAAACTGGCCCAGAAAGAAACAACAGAATGAGCTACGGATCATTAAACGAACCTGTAAATCAGCTGCTACAAACAATTGTTTCGACTTTGAAGAGCTTAATTGCAATCGACGTGTTCCTTGACGATTGCTGGAAGTTCCCAAAAAACCCAGAACCGAAGACTCGGCCAGTCCCTAGTATAAATATTGAAAAGACGCAAGCCGTTCCGGGGCCTGAGCTCAAGCAGCACCCTCCCTCCTTCCCGAGGCAGATCTAAAACCCTTTGTATCCAATCCTCCCCGCTCCTACCTCGTTTCCTCTATCTGTCTTGTCTATCTATCTACCGCTTAGCACATTACAAACTCTCTCTCTACTCCTCTCTTTCTCTCACGTCCAATCAATCAATCAAGCGATTCCTCCAACAGTCTACCTGCGAGAACTTCACTCCCGTTCCACGATTATCTTCTCGCTAGTTCTCGTGGAACAATCACTGGACGTCTCTCGTCTGCATGTTGCTGCTGCAGGACATCCTCCTCCTCTCTCCTCTCTCCTCTCGCCTCCTGCACCAGCAGAGCATCAAATCGCCTTCGCTTTCTCTTTTTCTCCCTACAGTCGTAGTCGTCCTGAATTCCAACCCTCTCGTCACATCCGTCTTTCCGTCACGAAAACCTGTCGTCACACCTCATGGTCCCATACGGAACTGCCAGCAAGGCCTGGATCACATGAACGCGCTCACCTCCTTCTCAGTTCCTCGGTCTCCTCGTCTTCCTCGGCAGAAGTCGCGAACCTTTTGGCGGAGATGGCGGGGGAACCTATTTCGACATGGCCTCTCCCGGCTATCTATCTCTCTATCTTTCTATTCATCCGACTTCTGCACTTCGTTCAGTGCTGACTGCAACCAGGTCCCATGCCGTTTACTGTCTAGAACCAGGGCCACTGTAATTCTGTCGGATTCGCACAACTGGACAGTCCCACCCTACACTCTGTCCTTTCTCTTTCCTTCTTTAACCTTCTTCTGTTCTGTACTGTACCAACCGTGCAAGAAAGACAGACCGCTTACCTACACCCTACCGCCTTTCGTACTGTCTACTGTTTCATTTCAATGGGTAGTCAATTCTCGTTGGGAAGGAGTACTGTACTGCACTCGTTTTGACGGATAGTCTGACTGACATCAATGGACCATCAAAACGAGCGGAAATTGGGTGCCGTTCCGGTTTCTGGATCTGGAACCAAAACCACGTTCTTCGTGCAATAGACTAAACCGGCCCCATATTTGGCACTTCGACTTGGCCGACCCCCAAGTTGGCAAAAAGACTCCACCCACCCCCGAGAAGTCTTGACGAGGCGCATCAGCCATACGTGGCAGGTCATATCTGACGTGTTAACAAGTACGTCGGATTGTTTCTAAGTGGTCATTATAAGATTGGTTGACCTGCACGACCTCCCTACCATGCCTAATGTTACTTACCTTGCCACGTCGGACCACGTGGCATGGTAAGACCAGGGTGGACGTTCACGATTCCATATTAATGTTACTCGACTTTGGAGCCAAAACAAAAAGGAGGGAAAGGGCGACCGCGTAGGATAACAAGAAGGATGGGAAGACCCCATCAAGGTACAACGATAAGACATGATATGAGGTAAAACAAATTTTGTTGCAAAACAAATTGCACCGTACGATTGAGGATATGCATTTCGAATATGTGTACAAAAAGCTGCTTTCCATTTAAATTCATGAAAATGATGTCAATCAATTTGATATAAAAATTTTAATATTTTTCTCTTATACAAAATTTGAACAGTAAATGATATCAAAATATAAAAAGATCAATTTTCTGAGGGTTATTTTCTGGAAGATCTGTTTACTGAGATTCCTGAAAATATAAAACTATCATTCATGCTACGAAGAAAAGCAAACTATTTCTAACACTTCACAGTATCTTTTATCTCACCGCAGAAGAAAAAATAAAAAACACGTCGTATCCGGTACGAAAACAGTAATTAACTATACATTCCATATTTATTGCTAATTTTTTATTATATTTCCGTCCAAAAAGGAATTTATTCGTTCATACCACTGCAAATTCTGCTTCCTCGTACCTACGCAAGCGCGACCACCCAACATCCGGTATCGGGTAACGTCGTTCTAGTCAAAAGCTGAAACGATTCGAGAATCATTCCCTTCTCCGCCCTACGGAAAGAATGTTTGCTAAAATATCGCGAGTTTGCTGTCTACAGTGACATCTTTACCGGGGCTCCCAGTCAGTCCGCAAGTGCGGGAGGTATGACGAGTTTAACTTAGTATGAGAGTCAGCCGATTCTTCTTTCAGAATTCACCACACGAGCGGAGCCCAGACGGAACGACTCCGGGACTACTGTAGGCATCTCGTCTGCATACGTCCATAATGGGAAGAAGTCATTCTTATGTGGAGACTTGCACCTCTGAGATCTCAGTATCCCCACTGGTTGATTGAAGAACATGCTGATGACAGCCGGACCCAGACTTGGAAGAGGTCCCACGACCCAACTGACCGACCTACCGATGTGATATGAGGACATGAGAGGGTACAGTGACTGTTTCGTGGGTTTACTGCAGAGTCTAACTAGACTCCTCCGGGTATTGATTTTGATTGACCGACCCCCTAAGTTATGCGAAGATTGTCAGTATCGCATCTTTCTGTTTTGAATTCAGAGGTTGCAAGTACGATAGTCTGTGGGTGTCGAGGATACATTACTCAAACAGGTAGGAGGATTAATTTGTTTTGAGCTGATATGTTGGCTTCTGTATCATGCAAGACACTGCTCATGTAGTTCAGTCATGAAATTTTGTTACGAGAAGTACTTCTGGAAACCTCCTTACTTAACAGAGGAGGTCGTGCTCCCACATGGAGAGTTTAAAGACACCTCCTCTTACCCGTCTTGGAGCACCGACTACACACTGCGGTTAAATATACCTCATTTGGCGCGGGTTCACATTCACGAGAAACTTCGGTATTACTCTAATTGTTAAGTACAGTAGTTGATCTCCCAGAAGTGACCATAGATTGCACAATCGCACCGCTGAATATCATGGCCTTGAGGAGGATGCAAACAGCATGCTTGTCAAGTCGGCCTCTGGGAAAACTTGTATCGAGGTGAGTAAGTCAGGGCATGGATGTGATTGTGCGGAACGAGCACCTGCATGATCACTCAACGAACCATTTGTCCTGAATGCTTTCTTCTTTGTGGACTCTATTTCCACAAGAAACCGCCCAATGATACTCAGTGTTGAAAAAATCAGTAGAAACTGTCACAAGAAATCTCAGATGAAGCCTAGCATCTATTCATATCTTTGGAAGGGTGATTTCAACGTATGTCGCAAGGGTGAGATGAGAGCGTTATATCTGCATATATAAAAACCATTATGAAAAATGAATGGTCAACAGAATTTTACCAAATTGATAGAAAATATTCTTTATAAAAAATTGACACCTTTCAACTAAACTTACCACACATCTTGATTGACGTATTTCATCCAAGGAGTGATAAATTTAGTAAATACATTTCATTCGCATAGTCCGATTCAACCTTGATAAAACACACCACAGCACAAGACAATAGCTACTTGGAATCGGTCATCTCCTACCTTTCGGCGCAAAATGCCTTTTAAGCTTTTTAGATCTATGGTATCACAAATTGCCAACTCCAAATTTCACTACAGCACCTTGCATACTATACAGATGCATAGTACTGCCTTACAAGGCATCTGCTATTCAACTTACTGCTTATCCCCTATATGCATAAGGACAATCTACCTGAAACTTTTGAAAAGGTGTGATGGGGTTCTTTAACATTATTGCAGATTTAGTATAGATCCCACCGAAGGCATGTCAAACATGGCACAATGACGACCTTCGTGATTGTGATAAGTTTCGCTCGTAAAATCTCTTTGTCGGTCTACTTTTTCCTCTGAAGAATAGAAGAAATGATAAATACTGATATAGAAAAGAAGAACACTTTGTCGTTGGTAACAATAGTTTACCTGTTGATCGCGCACAGCATGCAATGTACTTGTACTTGCAATGTACATTTCAAGATTCTCATCTTGAAATTGCCAATGTCTTCTGTCGGTCTCTTTTCTGATATCTGTTGATTGTAGTCATTCTTTACTGGTTTGATCTTTTTGCTGATTCTGTGGACGAACTGGACCAGATGTGAGTACGCTAAACTGGCCCAGTTTGAACTAAACACAAATGTCTTTTGATACCGCATATTACCAACCTTATGTGTACGCTCCTATGTCTTGAGGAATTTGAAGCGTGCAATGGCGGTCCAGAATCGTTTCGATCGTATAGTGTGCACTGATGTCGAAAAGCAAAGCTGTCTTTATGGTGAAGGATAAAAACCAAGTTGGAAGGGAATAAAATAGGAGTAATTTGATAAAAAAAGACTAGATATTTTCGAGATATTTTCGATCAGAGATGGAACTCGTAAGCTGAAGTCTTTCAGCTCAAGTTGTGGACTCGTAAGCTGAAAGATCCGGTTTAGTGCGTAATTCCCTGAAAACTTTATCGCGCAAGATTGGTTCACTATTAGCCATCCAGGAAGTTCACATCTGGTTTGCTGCATATACTAGAAGTCAACAACCAACCACAAGGGGAACTGATTGCCAATGCTTCTCTCAATCGCTTGTTTCTTGCCCAGCAAGATAGCCTTGAATCATGGATATTACATCGTGATGAGTGAATCCGCCAGTTAACATCTACCATAGGGTCATGAAAATATAACTAAGAATCCTCCATGAAGACTAGACTTTCGATGCTCCGAATTTCGTGGGTTTCACGGACTAATCTCATCCTCATTGCATCGTGGTTACTGCGGGGTCCACACTAAAATTACCACTTAGGTCGCAATCATTCCATCACTGGAACTTTTACTTCAGTGTGTTTTAAACCCCAAAAAACCACCTTCCAAATAACAAGTTACCAGTTGCACCCGCCATTTTCTCTACATCGATGAGGTTTCGCCTAGGTTTGATCCAACCATCTGCATCTTCATTACTCACTTGGGAGTGTGGTTCTGCACTAGATGTAACAGCGGTCCATATGACACGGTGTCCTTTTTGGAGGACAAAGGATAACTACCCATGATGCTATTAGGGACATAGTGCTTGCTATGGCACGAGTGGATACTTGGCTTGGAGGGGGTGTTCGTATGCTTTGTAGAGTGCACATGTTAGAGCATAGTTTTACTTAGTCCGATATGATCAGGTGATAGTTGTGGATGTCGTGGTTACAGACCATGCAAGATATAGTTTCGAAGGGCGTGATTACCCATCCCCCTGGATGGGTTGCGAGTGTAGCAACAAGTCATAAAGTTTCCAAGTATAGGGGTATGCAGCGCTGTCGCCTCTTTGTTCCTCTAACCTTGGAGTTATATGGAGCGATGAACACGGTGTTTGACACATTTGTCAAGAAGTGCACGAGAGTTTATCCTATTAGGCACCCGGGTACCACTCTCACTCTCACACTTTGTAGTATATTTTAGACAGCACGTGTCCATTGCTCCATAGAAGAGCAATCACCCTAGGTGATCTTTCTTTAGATGTTGCGGTTCTTTGTAAACCACAAGACATGCATAGCTAAAATATCTTAGGTGCAGTAGGGCAGATTTCTCATGTAGACTAAAATGGGGCTTAACCCCATTTTACCTCTATCATCTCTACAGCTTGATGGGGTCTTCCCATCCTTCATTTTTTCTACGCGGGTCGCCCTTGTCTCTAGTAACAAGTCTCAATCGGTCTTCCCTAATATCTCCGTGGATCTTATTTCTTATTTCTTTCTGCCGTGGATGAAATCCGAACATGAGATGGCAGGAAGTAAACGTTTACATCTCTTTTGGACACAAGGTCCCACCAAGTGGAGGTCGGTTTGTCCCTTTTCGGTGTCTCCAGCGAGAGCAATAAATAACCTCAAATCCTTTGTTACCTCGATGTGGCTTGGATTGGCCAGGCGTAGATCAGAAGAACGGACCAGAATGCAATAATTAATAGGCAAAAAGTCCAAAGTGCATGAGTTCTGGACAAGAAGATGCACGGCCTAGCTGCTACTCTACGGTATGTAAATCCAGGGACATGAATTTTTATGGGTTCTGTTCTGACATGGACGGTGGATCCTGCACTGTACTTCAGAATCAAAATGGTGTTCGTTCTTACTTGTAGCACTACACTGGAAAGTACTGATATCCATGGTCCCATTCTGAGCTGTAGAGCATAAAGGAGAGATGAAATTTGACTTCTTCAAGTTATGGTTGGCTGTGGTTGGCCAGCCAGCGTCACACTTCTGCCCATGCGTACATTCTCTCGGCTGTTCACTCGTAGCTGCTGCAAATTATATCAAGTCCCCCAAGCGTACTACGTGGGTATCCATGGATGTACGTTTGTTGGACCTCAACAGCTACAGTGTCCTCGGACGCACTACTAGCATGGCAATAGGACAGTCATTCATGTTCAGTCCCTAACGACCGACGCAAATTGCTTCTCGTCACCCCGCTGTACGCCAAGGACTCTTCCGTTATGGGTCGTAGGAGCGTCACAGCAGAATTGACGATTGAGCAGGTTAGGAGGGGGCTTCTGTTTGTGTCTCAGTTGTCACATCTAATTCATGCTTTAACATGAACAGAATGGATGTTGTCGTTGAAGCAAAGTGTCTGACGTGAGTTTTTGTTAAATTCTGGTTCTGATACTTCTAGCTGTTTCTTAACATGGACCTGAATGGATGATTGCGTCGTAGGGAAGTGCTTTAGGCGAGTTTGTGCAATACACTCTCTGAAGAACTGCGAATGAACATCTGAAAGAAATGAGAGAGTATGCTGGGGAGTCTGGACGAGCATGGAAGCTGTTCTTCAGCAGGGTACTAGCGTCGGCTCACACTTTCTCTCTTCGAGTTGGGTCATCCGTGCCATGTATGTGAGTTGATGCTCCGATCCTACTGATTATGTGCCGTGCAAAAACCCTAATGAATGATTTGTATATAATGTGGAAATAGGTTTCATCCGGAACAGTCGGATGTCCGACCCTTCTGTTTTCCCTACATTACGCTGGAGATTGTTTGACTTCTGAAGAATTTTCTGAAGAACCAAATATTAGAAGTTTCAATCTTGGCTAAAATCACAGGAACACTCTTTGTTGTTGCTCAATCAGATTCAGTTGTTTTCTCGTTCGACTTATCTCGTAACCGATTAATTTAAAGTGGAGCTTTATAAGTGGACTGTTTTAGGGTCTAAGACTTGAAACCCTATTTTGAACATGATTTTCGTATTCCATGTTGTGCGTGTTATTGTCGGAATCACATCTAAATTAGTCTCTCCTTGGGCCTGCTTTTCCCTCTGAAACCGTGTTGTGAATGGTGTTTTTGTCGAAAGTTCTATTCTCTTTGCTAGTTTTTGAGCAGAGTGTTACTAAACGCATTGATACACAAATATTTTAAACTGAACAAAACAAGGAAGAGAAGTGAATTTCCTTTTCCTGTGCAAGGCCCTGCACTGTAAAGCGGAGTCCCAATAATGCTAATCTGCAACACTTCCACTAGCAACTGCAGTCTAACCAGATTGACTGCTAGATCCAGAATCTGTGATAACATAGTTGTCGACCCAATTGCTGATTCATATGTTTAGCTATCAGCGCACTCAATCCCCTCACTTTGTCTAGAGCATCTCGGACAAGGTACTTCCCATGAGTGCGATTGAGAAACGTGATCACCTTGTGTCCTCCAGTCTCTCCTCCTTCCTTGGATGATCGAATCTGAGGTCGAGTGGAAGCCATCTTCAGTTTGATAGTCTCGGTAATGCATTTGAAACAGGAAACTTTTGAGCCCGCACATTTCCCAATTTTTTGGAAAACCAGAGAAAAGTGCACGGTTAACTTCAAATTGTTTGTATACTCTGGTAGTTCTCACTTCCCGTGAAATAGCCCGCAATGAATGTTCTTTCATAGAAGGTGATATCTCGAGAATCTTCCGATAAGTTTAAACAAGACTCGGATCGTATAATCTGCTTAACATAAGTTGAAAATCTTCCAGAGATGGGTTTCTCTTTTCATATAAGTAAGGTTTCCAATTGTGTATTGCAGAACAATGACTAAAAAGATGTGTTTTTTGTCACTCCGACATTGTTCAGAAAGTACATTTTTTTACTAGTTATCAATTGAGAGGAATAGATGCTTGTAAACGTCTTGTATTGATCTCTTGATAGTCATTATAACACGGTCTTACTTTTGAATCTCGAAGAAATGTATACAAAGCTCCATGTCCCATGTGAAATGTGAGAATATTTCATGTGTTTGGAACGATACTGCGGATAAGATTTTATCTAGAAGATTTCAAATTAAATAAGAAACAGTTTTATTACGGGTATAACTGACTCGTAGAAAGATTACAGGTAAAATAACAATGCTTAAATTAAAGACGAGCTGAGCCTCAGGATATTCGCATCTTAAAGCGAAAGATTCGGTTTGAGCCACGATAAGAGTAAGAAACCCTCGTATAATCGGGAACAAGGCGAAGATGACAACTACAGGGCGAACGAACGAAGAAATATGATGAGTAACGAAATTCATGAAGGATGTAGAAGCAAGAACAATGCGCCATTCTGGGGTGGAGCCAGCAGGTTGAGGGTTGGATTGAAGTTTATCCATCTTCGCACTACTATGGATCCATCTTCAGCACCAGTTCCGGAAAAATTTTCCGTATGCTCTTCGGATGCACAGTGACGAAATTTCGGCACTCTCGAGTTGGGCTGCACTATAGGAAGGTGGTATGAATGGAGTCAAGCTGGTTTTGCTATGGTGTTTCGACGTTTCTACTATGTAGAGTGGAGGAGAAAAGGGCGAGGCTGCGTTGTTGAAGGGCTTGTATATTGAACTGTCTTAACCGAAGTTTTGACGTTTCGTCTAAATGGACTATAGAAGAGAAGAGAATAGACATTCTCGGTGGCGTTTCTACTATGTAAA
Source organism: Lunularia cruciata (assembly GCA_948567375.1). NCBI lineage: Eukaryota > Viridiplantae > Streptophyta > Marchantiopsida > Lunulariales > Lunulariaceae > Lunularia > Lunularia cruciata. The sequence goes on along the minus strand of OX419755.1, from coordinate 74,231,411 downwards.
GTGGAGGAGAAAAGGGCGAGGCTGCGTTGTTGAAGGGCTTGTATATTGAACTGTCTTAACCGAAGTTTTGACGTTTCGTCTAAATGGACTATAGAAGAGAAGAGAAAAGACATTCTCGGTTGCGGATCCGCAAGCTGAGGATTGGCTTGAAGAGAGAAATTAATCATCCGTCTCCCAGGTGAAGATTTTACACCAGTTGGATCTTTAGAAAGATTGTTCGCCAATGCGCCGCGAATGCACACATGAGCAGGAAACCTATTTCGCATTACGCGCAGAGCAGGGTCGCTCTCTTAAAGGGCTTACAAACTCAAAATGTTTTTGCGAAACTTTCCACGCTTTTGTGAGAAGAATCTTTCCACATAGAATTGAGAAGACGGTCTGCTAGTTTTTAATCTATTGTGTGCTATTTCGAGCCCACCCTGCACGGGCGGAGGGTGGGCTCGAAGAAGAGCGCAATCATCAATCTTGCTGTCTGTGGACGATTTTGCGTTACTGCGGATCTATCTAGACCACCAGTTCAGGTGATTGTTGGCTCTGCGCTGCGCATGCATACAGGAGTAGGTAGCTGCGTCTTGGATACAAGTAGAGTTGGGCTGTCTTCTTGAAGGGCACAAATTGAAATTTTCTTTGCAATATGTTTGACATTTCTTGTGAATAGAATCTTGAATAATAGGGAAAGAAATTTATCGGGTGTAATCCGCACGCCCAGGATTGACTTGAAGAGCTGGAAGAAAAGGGAAATCATCCATGTTCTCCTCTGTGGAAGATTTTGCAGTAGTGTGAATCCATCGAGGGCACAGCTCAGCTCAAGAAGGATTGTCCGCTTCTGCACTGCGAATGTGCACAGGAGCAGGGAATCTACTTTGCACTACGTGTAGGGTAGGGTTGCGCTTTTAAAGGGCTTTTGAATTTCAACTACCTTTGCAGAATCGAGAGAAAAGGATAAAGAACGTTGTAGAGTACGTTCTTTATCCCCGTGCGCGCAAGATTGGGTTGAAGATCACACAAGCGAAAAATTGCCTCTTGAAAGGTTTTGCGTTATTATGCATTTCTCTAGAGCACAGCTTCAGAATGTTGATGTCTGTTGGCTTTGCGCTCCGAATGTACACAGGAGCAGGTATCTGCGTTTTGCAGAGAAGTATGGTTGGGCTGCGCTCTTGAAGGGCACACATTCAATCTGTCTTTGAAATGAAATTGGCGTTTCTTTTTGCTAGAAAGGAAGAAGAAAGGTAAAGAACATCTGCACACCCAGGATTGTCTTGAAGAGCTCGACGAAGAGCTTGAAGAGAGAAATCATCCATGGAAATCTAAATGTGGAAGATATTGCACTAGTGTGGATTCATCTAGGGCACAGCTTCAGAGTGATTTTCGGCTCTGCGCTGCGAATGCACACAGAAGCAGGTAGCCTATGTGGCACCACGGGTAGGGTTGCGCTTTAAAAGGGTTTTTATAAGACTGTCTTTTGTATGGTGGACGCTTTTTCCATATAGAATTCAGATAAAAGGGAAAGAACGCTCTTGAATGTAATCTACTGGCGGAAGATTGATTGACGAAGAGAGAAATCATCTCTATGGAAGAATTTGCGTTACTGTGGATCTATCTAGAACACAGTTTGAGATTATTGTTGGCTGGGCGCTCCGGATGCCCACTTTAGCAGATAGCTCCGTTTCGCATTACATGTAGTGTAGGGCTGCGCTCTTGAAGGCTTATAAATCAAACTGTCTTTGCAAGGTATCAACGTTCCTCCTAAATAGAAATGTAGAAGAAAAGGAGTAGTACATTTTCGGATGTAATCCGCAGGCTGACGATTGGCTTGAACAGGAGAAGGAATCGTCTGTTTTCCTCTCTGGAAGATGCTGCAGTAGTGTGGATCCATCTAGAGCACAGCTTCCGAGGATTATTCGGCTCTACTCTGCGGAAGACTCACAGGAGCAGGTAAGATTATGTTTTGCACTTGGAATTGGGTAGGGCCGCGCCTTTCAAGCACCTATAAATTCAAACTGTCTTGGCAATGTTTTCGGCGTTTCTCCTATATAGAATGTAGAAGAAAGGGGGAAAGGAAATCTTTTCGCTGCAGGCTGGGGATTGGTAAGGAAGGATCTTAAAGGAAGAGCGAATCCATCCATTTACCACGCCGTGAAGATTCCGTACTGTATCTATCTAGAGTACAGCTTCAGACGGTTGTTAGCTCTGTGTTGGGAATTCGTAAAAAAACAGGTGAGACATTTTTCAATACAAGGTGGGTTCGCTACGCGCCAAAATTCCCTTCCAAGTTATGTTTTGTTGGAAAACTGCACATTGGAGAGTAACAAGAACTCTGGAAGGGCTGCCCAATGTCTTGCTGTTAGCCTTGTTAAAATACGAAGTAAAACAATAAGATAACATAATTTCTCCAGGGTAATCAGCAGTTTGATAACTGGCTTGAAGAAGAGATCGAAATCACCAACCCACGTCTTCGTGGATGATTACGTACTAGACCTATTTAACTTGTGAAGATCTATCGTTCTTCTCTGGAATGCGCACATAGCTGACTGAATTGGCGAGTTGGTAGTTTCGAGTATAACCCTCATCTCCCTATGTCGAGTTCCTATACGAAATTCACCAGTGAATTCTCCATGACTTGAGTTTCTCTTACTCGAAATTCGTCCTAGAATGTAATCTTGAGTTTCTCTACTCAAATTTCTTCTAGAAATATGCCCTAGAACGTAGACTAGAGGGAAAAGGATAGTTTGGCTACATTAGAGTTCGTGAAATCGTTTGTCCGTCAGCTGAGAGTGACTTCCTACAGATAGTAGGTACCGGCGCACAGAAAGCTCAAGGAAAGCACGGTGTGCTCGGCAGGTTCTTGTTCCGGTCTAGAATCCATTCTGAAACCTTTCGAAGTGTAATTTCGAAGGTAGTTAATGAAACGGTACAAGATTTATGACTTCCGAAAATACGAATACATTTCTTGTGGTTGTCACGCATACTTGCTCTGGAGCCGCCGGGGCATACTGAGCGGTCCAACATTGCTGACTGAACACGTGAAGTTTGCATTTAGTTTCACATGTTCAGGCGATGTTGATCATCAGAGAGCCCGCCACTTGCTCTCAGTTGATTGAGTAAGTTCACTTCCAGAATATAGATATGGCAGCTCGTCAGCCGATCCTGCAACGCTGTGTGTGAAGTGCCGCAACCTGGTCTTGATTTGGCAATCTGCAATTCTGAGAGAAAAGGAATTGTGGTTCCTCAGACGAAGTCTGCCACTTTTTGTGTGGCGAGTGCTGAAACTTGCTCTCAAATGACTTGACAATGAGCACTTCTGGAAGGATTCCAGAATAGGAATTGTAGTTCGTCAAGGCTCGAGTTGACCTGATAATTCTGGCAGATCCTTATGGGCTAAGTCACTAAATAGGAAATCCGGAGTGCCCAATATGCGGTTTCCAGAGAAAGATGATAGCACTCGTTGCAAAACTTAGAGTTTATTTTAACTCAAAATATGTTTTGCAACTTGTGATGTCGCTGTTAAAACGGCATCGGCCCCCGAAGTTTCTTGAGCTGCTATTCTGTGTAAATGTCTGTTTCATCTTCTCATTTCCAACTTCATAATCTAGGCTACTGTGTTCACTTGGACAGACTTGACATCGTATGTAGCAAGTTAGGTGAACAGGACCAATGATAGTGAGAATTCTACTAGCATGTGACCTGATACATTGCATTGAGAATGTCTCTCCAGACGAAACGGGCATGGTACACTCTACAAGAGGTCTCAATTTACGGTGATCAAAGCTTGTAAGTTCTGGGGTTCTTATCCATTCGCAATGACATGTAACCTGCTTTCTTATGCGTAACCTGGATAGGGGAATTGGCCAATTTGTAAATTGGAACTGTTTTCTGCGTCTCATGGTACTAGCCCACTTCTCAATCCACCTCCACTTTGTACGCAGCAAAAGATCTCATATCAGTGACAATAACAATCAGGAGTCATGACTGTGAGAGAAGAACTTTACAAAACTAGAACAGTTGGAGTTGGTGGGAGAAGAGGGGACAAAAGATCGGTTTCGTGAGAATCACCTTGACCTGACTTGATAATTCTTTGAAAGGACGATTTGGTTATCAAGCAAGTTACAAGCAGGCCCGACGTCTTTGACGAAACCGATCGTTCCTGGCACAGCATCGGAGCTCCACAAAAATCCGAGGTCGTCGAGGGTTCAAGAAAGCTTCCCTCACTCAAACACTCTAACGAAGCTTCCAGAATTAACGACAACAGTTCAGCAAACTTCGAGGGTATGGTTGCGGGCTACAACAGTTTTGGCACTCCATATAGTCAGACTCTAGCTTTTTCAACCACGTGGTCGTATCCCAAAAACTCTCCCCAGTGCGCATTCCAAGCTAATAAAAGCTTCGTCAACGGGAGAGTTAGAAGACGTGAATTTGATGGTTGCCCCTCGGAATACATTGTTCCACGGTACTAGGCTGCAAACACTAAATGGGAAATCTTCCAGTCTTCAAATAATATGACTTTCTTACACATCTCAGAAACATAGAATGGTCCAACAGCTTGGAAGACCCACACCAGTCGGTCGATGATGAATGAGTAAGCTACAACTATTGGATCTTAACTGACAAAGACAACAATATTAGCACATTTTCTTCACAGATGTAGAAAAATCATCATCGTGAGGAAAGACCACGTTGCGTACTAGGATGCAGGTAGATGCAAACAGACCTCCGGATACACACTGGGTGTCCACGAAATAATTAGACACCTCAAACAAAGAGCTAGTTCCAACGAAGAACGTAACAACAGTATTGGTGGTTGGGGAAGTAATTGTCGCATCTTTGAAATGGAAATCTTCAACGAAAATAGTCAGATCATAAAAACTGGTCTCTTCCTTGACCCAAATAGGCATTGTTAATGAAAAATATATAGACTAAGCAATGATCTAATGTAGACTAAAGAACTAAGACACATCAAACGAGAAACCTAAAAATATGATTCCGAGATTGGAACAGCAGGACAGTATATCACGGTACGACAGGAGAGAAGAATATCTAAGCAAAGCAGCCTATTCTAGAAGGCGGCTCCTTACTAAAACGGAGAAAAGTGGCTAGCTTTAACCTCTAGGTAGCAGCAAAAAGTATATCCAGCCGGCGAGCGAAGGAGTTCCACTGAGAATACCAGATGGGAGCATGTTACGCACACGTCTCCTATGAAGACAAGGCTCTGGGCGAGGAATAGTGGTCCTCTCTGCAGTTTTCACTTTCCACTAATGTTTGTTTTCTGGCACTCCGATCTCCCCTCCTCCTAATCCTAATCCTCCTGTCCTCCTGTCCTCCTTCTTCCTTCCACGACAGTCATCAGGTAGGACGGAATCGCCAGCCCGGCCAAGGTGGATGTAAGCAAGCGAGAGAGAGGGTCCAGCTTTCGCGTCTGGGTTGGTTTTGTTTGTGTATCCTTGACCGAATACTTTCGAAAGAGATATGGACCAGTTAGTTTACCACCATGACTTTAGGTGTGGTGGTACTTTGGTGCCATTATTCTTCTTCATATTCTGGTTGCTCACGGTATGGTCACAAAGTCGTAAGGAATCCACCGCTGATATATTTTTGCAAGGAAAGGAAATAAAATAAAATCCAGTGAGATGAGGATGGTTGATGAAATGTTGGTGTAGAGTTTTCTTAAGAGGGAGGAAAGAACAGAATTCACCAGTCGAAGATCTGCTTCAAGGTCTAGACTGTTGGTAAAGGTTTATAATTGTTTTCAACCACTGTACGCACGGTATCCGATATGTCCACAGCGTTCTTCTTCACCAAATCCAGAGCACTTGCATAGCTTTTACTTGTTCGATTCATCGGTAATGGGGAAATGACCCTTCGCACAGATCCGAACAGAGCAGAACATTCAACCATATGCCCGAAATGGCCAAGCAGACGACGACGGCAATCTTAACGTCTGTCGGCCAGTGAGGGCAGGAACAGATTCAACGTCTTTCCTGATTGGATGCACTGAAGAAGTGGTGGCTCGGCAATGGGTGAGGTGAGTAAGCTACGTAGGCACACAGGCAGGCAGGCAGGCAGGCGGGCAGCCTGCAGTGATAGAAATTGGTGGACATCAGATCGGTGGTTCAGGGTGCATCAATTTATTTTGTCTATTCTTAGAATACAAGATTGTAAAGTGGTCGAGTAGATTTAATTATGATTGGAATCTATTTGCTGCGCTCTTTGGAAGGTTGCGAGCACGCTTTCAACCAAAAGGTGGAGAAGTTGGGCGACGTTAATCCGACTTGAGTTGCATTAGGCACAAAGCTGATCATCGAGTATGAAAACTACCCCAGATTACCGAGAGAAAGGGACAAATCAATGATATAGAAGATTTAGAGGAATATGATCATTATTGTCATGGAGGTGTCGATGGAGACGATATGCCACCGCCGATTCACCAGAAGGAACATGTGGAGGGAATCTAATCGAAATAACTGGAACTTGATTAAAAAAGCATTGAAGCGAACGAATGGACCTGGATCTCAACTTTCATCCCGTTTCTTGTCGAGCGAAGTAACTTCTTTCTGCTTCGTCACCATGGTTGTTGAGAGAAAGACCGAGCAGACTGACTGCGCTTATGCCTTGGTTGTTGCTACGTACCGTTCTGTCATCATGAAATCTATTGCTCAAAATTTGATCAGACGTTATAGCTTCATCAAGTTGAGGCACTTAAAGGCTCCCTCCCACAAGTATCGTAGGCATGCAATGCACCTACCTACACAGAACTGAGAACTGCTGCGAGGGAGAGAACGATAGAGCCGTCCACCACCAAAGAGACTTTACTTGACCTTCTTGTTTGACGCGGGAAGCCCTCACTATCATTGGATTTCAGTTCTCTTAGAGCGAATTGCTGCTATTATACATTATCCTGTAGCAGCAGTTAGAAGAGATTTATTATCTGTCGAGATTGAATCATTTTGCAGTCGGTCCTTATCCGTAATTCATCATGTATAGTACTCACATGGCAAACCCAACGGAAGAGTTTAAGAGTTTGAAGATTTTGCTCAACATTCAAAGACGAAACCTGGTTACCTTGAACCGTAAACCTCCCTTACATCTGATTTTGCTCTGTAAACAATCAAATCAGACCACCATTGACTTCGTTTATTGTTTATTGTTATATCCTGACTGCAAAAGGATAGACGTAATCTGAAGCAAGATATGTCTAAAGACTCCAACTCTCATTCAGCCTCATTTCGCGAAGAAAATAAAAGAAATCTGACTTCATATGACAAAGAAGAAGGAGAAGGACTTCCAGAAAGGAAGGCACACGAGAGGTCTCCGAGACCCACCACATGGAACTACAGAAGATTGGATTGGATAGAACAGGTATTGATGTCTACGAGGTCAAAAGGAAACGATGAGGGACTTGGATTTACCCTTAGGAAGGTTGAAGATGAGACCTCTAATCTCCATCCCCCAGAGACATAATTAGAAACCCTAAGACACAAGCACTGTTACAACCGAGTCGCAGTCTTCGGCATTCAATTGAGGTTTCTTGTAAGCTTCCCCGTCCTTGCAGGGTTGCCAAATTACTCGTCTTTGCAGTCTTTGGAACGAGTACATATACAACAGTACTACGGAACACGCAGCTAGCTGGTAGAGACTAGCGGTCCTCGTGGTAGGCACATCTGATGTCGATGGCGAAGGCTCTTCAAAGGCAATAATGTGTGGCCCATAATGTAATTGACGACTATCGGCCTTTGAGCCGTTAACACTTGATTGCGGAGCTCTAGGTGAAGAAGTTGCGTGAGAGGACGCAAGTAAAAAGTAAGTTCTGCTTGTTCTGTCTTGGCGAGGTTAGTTGCTTGGATAGAAGGAAGGAGGAAGGAAGGAAGCGACCAGGTTAAGCCAGGAAAGGCCATTATTGTCACCGCGAAGAGTGAAACATGTCGCCATCAGAATCAGCCAGGTTGCGTGGAGGCACGAATAGAGAAAGTGAAATTTATTAACGAGGAAGAGGTTGATGATGATGGTGGTGGTGGTCGGGGTGGAATGACTGCAGTTTCCTATAACAATAGCTGTATTGACTTGACGCGAAATATCTACTATTGTTCTATTGCCAACCGCACTGGGAACGGACGCGAGTGGAGTCGGCTCGCAGACTGGCTGGCTGCTTTTGTTTGTTCGTTTGTTTGTTCGACTGGAGGATAGGATCCATAGTAAATACTCTCGGTGAGAGAGAGTAAGAGAGAGAGAGAGAGGTAGCGTGAGTGTCTCCGTTAAACAAATCATTCTCTAACGGTAGACCTGTGCCAAGAGGCGCATAATGGCTGCCTGCTGGATGAGAAAAAGAATTACCAAGAACCATACTGGGGAACACGCTTATCGCCCGGAGAAAAGTTTATCTCTGAATGAGAAGGGAGGGAGAGCTTTTCGGAGCAGCATAAATGTGGTGATGAGGCATTAAATTCGTCGTTTGTTGCAACTCTTGGTCCAAGCCATTAGCTGAAGGTTTAACAATGTAGATAAGGCAAGAAGGAAGAACGAAGCAAAAGAGAAGATACCCCCATGGGTGGGGGAGGGGAAGGGGGTGAGGTGTGCTGACAGGCTGCTTTCATGCCGCATAAGTCCGTCGTCTTCAATGTACTGGCGTGAATGGTGTGCCCTACGGTAGAAGAAGTAGTAGTCGAGGTACTAGTAAGTAGCAGGAGGAGGAGGGGGTAATGAGGACGTCAGTGACTAATAGTTAGTGCCCAGTTGGAAAGGATGGAAGGGGAATGGAAGCAAGTGAAGCAGGAGGGCGATGGGGTCGTTGATCTCCAGCAAATGCTCTTGTGCTGAGGTTGGGCACCCTCCCAACCAACCTCCTCCCCTTACTTTCCCTGGACAGCTCCGGGCAAACTACTCAAAGAGTGTCCATGATTGTAGCGTCTCAACAAACTTGATCTGTCTGGCCCATGCCATCCTCCCGTCCCCACCCCTCCTCCTGCAGCAAATAGTCTGACCGACAGTGTGCAGCTTATCACTCTGAAATGTAGGAGAAGTGGACGACTGATGAAGTACCCTTCTACCTTCTACGTACTCATCGGCGCAGACCACAGAGAGAGAGAGGGGAGGAGAAAGAGTTGCTCATCTACCACGAGATACCGGTGGAGGGAGAACCTACTTACTGTAGATAGGGGTGTGGATACTGCCAAAGTCAATCACTGTAATGGGTGACCAGTAGAGGGTCTTTAGCCCAAGAGAAGGAAATTTCACCTAGGGGTACTTTGCACTGTGAGCCAGTAGCAGTCATGCTTGAGAATGTAATCTGGTGGGTTCGTTTAGTGCTACTGGTGGATAGACAGATTGGTCTCCTCCTTGTTAGATTCTTGAGGTACCTCAATCGCAGCAGCAGCATGCACTGCCGCAGAAACAGACGCATGAGGGGACGAGGGGACGAGGGGACGAGAAAGTGAGGAAGAGCATTGAGCAACGCGTGTGTGGGAGCACACATTTTGTACAGTACTTTCGCTGATCATTCTTATCCCGAAGCACGCACATACTGCCACGAATCCAAAAGCAAGCTGCAGCACCAGTGCCGCTGTGGAGATCTATAGAGAGAGAGAGGAGAGAACAGCACCAGATCCCTCATCAATGACTGATCGTCTCCTCCCGTCCAAAGTCTTTCCATTTCCACACTTTTAACTGACAATGCGTCCATTCATGTTCTCCTTTATTTTACGAATATATTCTTCATTTTTTATTCATCATCTCTCCCCCCTTCTTTCCTGTACATTTTGCTAGATAACTATCCTCTCCCTCCCTGTGCCTCAGTTTTATGACCAGAAGGGAACTGCCTTACTCTACAGGAAACCATGTGGTAAACACCAGCCCCTCTCTCATCTCAAAAGTAAAGGTGCCTCCAGGAACTGGCTGCGTCCGAGTCCACACAAGGAGCAGTACTTCACGTCAGTGGACGTGTTTCTGCAGCGCGACGTCGCGCGGGTTTATTACCTTGAGAAGGAGCAGAGTCGCGGGGCCTGCGGAAAGGCGAGCGACGTGGGGGCGCGGCTCGCGAAAAGAGTCAGACCTGGGTCTGATGAGGTCTAGTCTTTATAAAGATGGGAAGACGGCACAGAAGCAACGAGGAGACTGCTTTGCTTGCTTACCCAGAGGAAAGCAGGAAGAAGGGAAAGGGAAGATAACCCGACAGGGGATGGATGATCGACATATCGGAAGGTCCGGCGCCGACAGATCTTTCTGTCGCTTGTATTGCCGACCGAGTTGCCAGCCGCCGCATTTGGGAGTCGCCGGCGGGAATGAAGACGGGGGAGAAACCGGCGTGGAAACGTGGCGGAAGGCGGTAGACACCACGCGTCTAGTGGAGCGCCGTCGGAGTAGCTGACGGATTGACCAGAAGAGCGGCTTCCGAGGTACGTCGACGAACAGTACAGGGCCTCCAACAACTCCTCCTCTACTAAAAAACAGAGAAAAGTCGCTAACTCTATATTGCCTACGGGTAGCCTACGAGGGCAGAAGGATGGCCGCCTTTATCCAGGTATTCCGCCGGTCGGCACGCCCGGTGCAGCAGGTCAATGTAGGCCTGGTTCTTGCTTCGGCCTCCTAGACGTGGTCGTCTCCGAACCAGCGGGAGATGCTGGATGGATGTATGGGCCACCAGCGCGGCTACATATATAACCAACCGCGGCGGATCGCCCCATATATTCCCGCCGGGACGGTGCCGTCTAAGTCGGCGTCCCGAATGCCGGCACCATTTTCCTCTTCCTTCCCTTTACTCCCTTTCCTTCCATATGCTAAGCCCAAGACAAGGCCCTGAGTCTCTGGCGAGGGAAATGCCGTCTCGGTGTTACACGCTTCCTTCCACGTTTCCCCTCTCTTCTCTGCGCTGTGGTCCCCTCTCTCCTCTACAGTGACAACAACAACAACAATATCTTCCCCCGCTCACCTCTCACATGCCATGTCCAACCAAAAGAAAGAAGGAAGCGGGGAGTGGTGAAGGGGAGAGAGAAGAGAAGATAATACACGACCACCCACTTCTTCTGCTGCAGCACCAGCTGCTGCTGCCTTTGTTTGCTTTGTTTTTCTCTCACTCTCTCCCAGGATACAGCTACAACTGGCCACCACTGGCACAAACAAAGAAGAACGGAAAACAGAACGAATGTGAATCAAATCTATTTATATGTCCAAAGGACAAGGCTGCTATTGCTTCTCTCTCTAGACTCTCCGAATAACAACAATCATCAATAACCGGCACCCACGAGAAAGCTGAACAGGAAAGAAATAAAATATTGGATAGGTAATCAGTGTTCTGTACAGAGTGTTACTGTATGGAGTAGACACATTACGCTTCTTCTTCAATCCTACCCTACGTCCACGGTGGTAAGTCAGACGATTGTCCTGGCCTTTGTCTGGGGTTGGGTTGGCTGGCCGATGGAAGGAAGGAAGCGTAGACCTGTCCCACCAGATGTACCACCACTCCCTCAAGCGAGAAAAGGAAGCTGAAGGAAACGGTGCAGTCCTGTCAGGCGGCCCGGGGCCCTTTACCCAGAGCAGCCAGTCGCTCCCGGTGATTACGTTCGGCGACAGGCGAAGATCCCCTCTATCATTATACTTTTGTCCACGGATCAGATCTGCCTGCCATTCCCGCCGTGATTAGTGGCCTGTAATCGCCTCTGAATCCATGCTTATTTAGCTAAGCCTCTGTTTTAGCGGCATACTAGTCAACGGCTAGAGGAGACTTCTTTCACCTACGTTACGCGCTAGTTTATGGCTTATCATATAATATTCTCCATGAGTCCTCATCTTAACGTTTATTTTATCCCCTATTTTATCTTAGTTTCCCTGATACTAAGATTCTGCTTGAAGTAGGTATATACCATGTTGATTATTTACTTTTCTAACTTATCAAGATTGGCTTGATTTAATTTTTTCTGCATTTTCTTATAGCCCAAAGAGTAACAACCGGAAACTTTTTATAGAGATGCAAACCAAGCTTGAGAGACCAATTGATTTTACATATTCATATTAAAATAAATAGCTAACATAGAGAAGGTGATGCTTCTTCTGATGCTCCAGTAGTTTGTTTGTTGACATTACGATACGACTTGAATAGCTTGATATCTTAGGTACTGTAGGTAGAGCAGATTTGTCACATTGATACTATTGGGGTCTAGCTTCATTCTACCTCTTTTCTTTTGTTTCTCCCTTGTACACTTTGATAGGGTCTTCCCCTCTTTCTTGTGTTCTATGTGATTGCCTTTTCTTTTCACATACAGAAGAGTACATATTTTAGCAATTCTTATCCTCCATAAATTGGCACACAGAAGTTGTTGCGTCCTTCCTTCTAATTGGCGCTATTTCCCGTAGACTATCTAGATTTATAAGGTCATCCTACGCATGGGGCAAACTTCTGAATAAAGCTGAATTATTTTTAGAAACCTACTGGATAGATAAAAACATGTAAATGAAGACCCATTTTATATGAAACTAATTTGATTTGAGAATGCCCATCCATCTTTTTTTCTTCAGAAGCCCCAAGGTGTCGTAGAGTTTTCTTTTAACTCCACAAAGTCTTGGATCATAGAGGCAAATCTGAATTGAATGGGTTTATATTATATCAGACTTAGGATGTAGTACTTGGATCATATCTACACAAACTCAACAAGGAGTTTCATCTGATACATAGAAAAGGTAACAATCACAATTCATTTGCATGCCAAAAACTTTCCCATGATGTTATTTATCTTTATAACCCTCTCTACAACTTGATTTGATATTAACATACCAGATACTGACCTATCCAGATACTGATATTAACATTCAATTTTGAGTATTTCTATCATTGAAATGAAATATCTAGTGTAAAATATTAAAGAGTGAATGAGATAATAGACTGAATTTATAATATGAAGGGAAACTAAGCAAATAAAATGGGAATATTTAACTTTCATTATTCTTAATATATAAATTTTTATTAAAATCATTCTTAATATATTAAATTTGGAGTTACGTATTATCTTAACTTTCCAAATCAAAAATCATTTAAAGTTCGATGTTGTGAATCCTCATGGTCAACTAAGTGGACCTAGTTTACACCTTGATCATTTTTCATTTATGGAGTGAGAAACATCCAGTTTTGCATTTATCGTAACTAGTTAAATCATTACCAAATGCATATTAATGGAAAGAAAACTTTCTGTCGATTAATGCAAGAAGTAATATAAAATTCTCACATATCTTTCCATTGGATACACCGAAAGTGATACGATAACTCATGAGTAACGAAGTGGAATGTGTTGTTGGCTACTATACCTTTTGAAATAGGATCACATCATATGAGAGTTCAGCTTCAATTTGGAATTTTATCATCTAGAAAATATATGTCTTGTATTTGGCAGATAGGTTGTGGAAAAAGTAAAATAAAGTAAAGTAATTTCTTGTTAGTAAGTTTGCACATGATGGAATAAAGTTATATGTTATTCTTGTCTTGATTTGGGTCCAATTTGAGATCTCTTTATACCACTTGATTTGCCCATTCTTCTTTTCGATTAGCGTGAGCTACGTCTCATCCTAAATTCAAGATGGGATGTTACATGACCTTAGCCTTAATTTTCACCTACCAGATTTACTTTTACAATTCATCTTAGAATGTTTTCATGATTATCTGTAAGAAGCTGGTTTAGTTATCCATGGAGAGCATGAAAATAAAGTCTAGTGTCATGAATAAAGAGATAATCCTTTGCAATAGGCCAAATACCATTAAAAATCTTTTATAACTGCTATGGACTACCATATTCAGTACTAAGGTTCTACAAAAGGGAACATAATTGAGAAAACATGGGCTTTAAAACTTATAGATGATATGATTTTATATAGAGAACCTAACAGCTTTGGCACTTGGATTTAAAGGAACCTAAAGTTTGCAAAAGGACATAATATTAATCTTTGTAGACTTGATGCGGTAATTCACAAACTCAAAAAAATGCGCTTAAGGTTTTCTTTTGACGAAGGAATCCAGTTTATTATTAAAATTAATTAGGTTAAAGAATATTAGTTGATTTATGAGTATGTTATGCGAGTTAATTATGTTAGATCAACTAGTCAGTATTCAATGAGGCGTGTACGGCAATGTGCACTAAGGGAGAAAATGACCTTACAACTTAAAAATTAAAATGATAATAATATATGAACTAGCAATCTATCTTGAGTACCTTGATCTTAACTTGGACCCTCAACTCTTAAATCCCAATATCTACCCAACTCCCTTAACCCAAAGTGCCAATTCCAACCAACTCCATTAATCTCAGCTGCCCCATCCCAACCTGAGTCTTCTATTACGTTTACACGGCAATGTTACTATGACAAAAACATGACATTGTGACTATAACTATATATATATATATATATATAAAACAAAAACGTAACACAATGGTACCAAGCGGAACTGTTATCACTTTCTGTTAAAGCTTAAGTTGCAATACCGCTAAGTCTTGGTGGTGTTACGTTTCGGTACTGTTGAGTCCATCTGTGGACTTTTCCACTAGAACATGGACACCCAAATGTTCTAGCACATTGGAGAGGTTCATATTTAGGATCGGTTGTTCTGCACAGTTCTCCATATTTATTTGATTTTGTTTCAGAGCCGTCCAGTTATGAGCTCTGAATCACTATAGTGTTGATTAACACGTTCTCGTCAGACAAAGCAGGAACTTGACTACAATAGTTGCAAAGCATATATACTGGAGGTCTTCTAACAAGAACCTCTTGATGAGGGCACACATCTTGTCTATGGAAGTGAAACTAAAACCTTGCAAAGGGAATATTCAATCAGGACTTGTACAAGGAAGGAAATCCGGGAAAGAATCTTCTCACAAAAGACCCATTGTTACAAGATCCAGAACCGACACGTGTTGTTTGCACTACTATTAAAATAATCCACAAATTAAGGATAATCCATTACATAAACCCACGCCTTACAAAACACAAAGGCAAGGTGGGTTCACTCTCCGCTCAGGTGGGGCCCATTGACCCATCTATCACCCCGACCTTGTCGATGTTGTGATGCGGTGATATCTCTTCGCGGCCGGGTTATCCTTCTCAACGAAGTAGAAGATGAGAATGAACGTCAAAGCTGGAGACAGGAAGGAAGGAAGGCAGAAGACAGGATTTAAGGTCGGTAAGTACTTTTCACTTTCTTTCGGCCGATTGGATCTATCTTCCTCGGGGCCGCCCTTGGTTGCCACCTGTCTTTGTCCTCTCTGATCCTTCTCCGCAGAGAAAAAGAAAACAGAGCGGCTCTTCGTGACGATCAATTGCAGTCAAGGGAACATGCAAGTGAAATGAGAGGAAATGAAGGAGGGGGTAAGGAAGAGAGAGAAGGGGGCCTGCCTTAACGTTACCTGATTAATGGGCAAAAGGCATGTCCTTACTTGCCGGTGGCGCGAATCTCCAGAGCGACGTCCGCTCTCTGTTCTGGTCTTTCTGGAGGGAAGGAAGGCAAGAAGGAGGGAGACCGCCTAAGTGAATGTTTACGAACTGTAATAAGATGACCGTATCGTTAAAGTTTATTGTGCGGGTAGAGTCTTAAAATAATGTCTGCGGTCGGACTTCAAGGTGACGGTGGTATTGTCCCTCGATAGCACGGCCCTTAAATGAATTCCATTAGAGTTGGGATCACCTCTAAGCACGATGGTAAGCGGCCGACGAGAGCGTCGATTGGTCCTGAAGGGACGAGTAAGGGAGCGACGTCGTCGACAGGGTTTAACCCGGTGCAAAAGCAGTGGGCCGCCAACCGTTAAAAAGCTTTGGTTGTTCGACTTGCTTCTCTCTCCTCTGTCTGTCTGGCTGACTGAAGTGCTCGACGGAGTTATCTTAACGGCGCAGATGGACGGAGTTCTGCGCCGTGAATGCAAAAGCCAGAAAGTCGCCGCAGCCCTACCCGACACGTCCCCCTGGTGCTGGGGCTTTACCGACATTTCCCTTTCTGTCAGAGCGTGAAGAGAGTCCACTCCTCCCTCCCTCCCTCCCTCTCTCCTTCTTTCCTTCCTTCTCTCCTTGCTTCTTCCTTTCTCTGTTTACTGTTTGCAGTATTTCGTACCCCCTGCCACCAAACAGAAAAGAAATGTTCTTTCGGCGCCGGACGACGGCTAATCGGAGACGCGATGAATGGCATCCATCATAAAAGGATCCGGACGCGTAGTCAAGTTTAAAGTTGCGGGCCGACTTCCTTACAAGCAACCAAGAACCGTAGTTGTAATAGATGTAGTAGAGTGGGGCCCTTACGTGGGAGTTAATGTATGAATTAATCTGAACTGTGCCGTAGCTACTACTGAAGGATGGACATCGTCTTTCTATCGCTCGTTCCTCGCGACTCCGGATCGCCGACGAATTCATGACAAGAGTGCGCCTTTACGTAACTGTGTGTGTCCCTCCTACACATCGGGCATCTTTGGAGAGGAGAAGCAGAGGAGTGACAATTAAAACTGTTCTCTTTCGCGTAACAGTACTGGTAAAAGGCAAGGCGAGGCGAGACGACGCGATGCGACAGACTTCTTCGCTTACTCACCGTTATCTTTAAGATCATTCAATCGAGCCTACGGTAGATCTGGTAGCTACGGTGGTCTGTCTGTCTGTCTGTCTGTCTGCCGGGCCTGGCGGGAAGGCAGCGAGAGGCTTTTCTTTACTGCTTCTTATTAGTACTGTAGGAAAGTAAGTAGAGTAGTAGCGTAGAGTAAACAGATACAGCTGTCGCTAAAGACGTATGCGGACGTTGGGCTCCCTCTCAAGGACCCAAGCAATCTTCAGCTCGTTATTTCTCGTATATTTTCTCGGGGTACTCCCAGTGCGAAATGATAATGTGGAGGCGTCGTAGGCTGTAGTACTATTCTTGGCTGTCTACTACCGTAGACAACAGACCGAACGTAGGAGTGACTTAGTAAATTTTACAATAAAGGCTGTGCCCCTTCGCGGGGAAGCGGGGAGGACCGGTAATTTCCGGGAACCTCGGACAAGGAAAATAAATGGGGGTTGGTTGTAAAGAGGCCTAGGAGATGATACTAGGGTTATATTAATGATAATTGCTTGATTATGCTTTACATTGTTTGACTTCAAAAGATTGGAGTATCATAAGGTTGAGCAGCTGGCTGAATTTTTGTTTTGTTTTCTGCAGCTTTTGATTACCAGGAAAATCCCTGGTGTTCAGACCATTCAAAAAGTCAGGAGGATATTTCTTGGGGTGTCGAAATTGATTGTGTAGTGCAAATTATCATTAGTCCTGCTTTACGAGCTCATTGGCAAAGAGGTAAACTTGAGTTCATTCTCGAGCGTTTTAACCACGGTAGCCTTGGTTGTGGGGAGAACGAGGGAGAGTTGGAGGTGGGCCGCACACGATATTTGGTTAGTAAAAGGGCGGCGCAGTCTCTCTCTCCCACCACCGTTGGCAAGGGAAGCCTGGGGAGACGACCGGCATGAATCAGGGTGGTCATATCCTCCATGATCTCCCCACCCCCTTTCCTCTTTGCACTTCCACAGAGCCTGCAGCGCGGCTCCGAGATCGCGGGGCAGGGCAGGAAGAAGGGACTCTCGGGTAAGGTTCCATGTACTCTGCGCACGGTCACGGCGGTGGACTAACTAGCGACGGCCACCATCATATCTGACAGTCGTGAAAGTTGCTAGCCAATCACGGAAAATGATAGAGCCGCCAGCGCCACAGACAAGAGTCCAGACCCTACCACCGTAGGCTGTAAGATTCGCGACTTCCAGTTAGCGTCGTCGGCTCCAAAGGAGGGAGGGAGGGAGGGAGGGAGGGAGGCCGGCTGGAGGAGGGAGGAAAGGCGGGGCCGGCTGCCACCGTCTTCTAGCTCTCTTCTCGACTATCTCGACTTTCGCTCTATCCTCGAGATATGCCAATTCGGCACACCGACAACGCCTACCTCCGTCCGTCTGCACCCTGCCACGGCAAGCAGAGGATGAGATGCCGAGAATTCTTTACGAATTGTTGTTGTTCACTCGCAGGCACGCCGGCGGCGGCGGTGGTGCCTGCGAGTGAGACAAACACCGGTTTCGATCTGCCTCCTCTCGCGGGCGCACTAGTTTGTTCGTTCTACATCCGGTCGTCTGTCCATCCGTTCGTTTATCCATCCGGGCCCGGCCTGGCCTTGCTTGACCAGGAGAGAGAGAAGGACGACGTTTTTGTTGGAGTGGACTCCCTGTTGCAAAAGCGTTGATCGGATCCACCGTCGCTTTTGTCTCGTCGCCGCACGCGAAGGGGTGCATAGGATGGCATGTATGTATGAATGAGGGAGGAATGTAATCAATCCGCATGCACCAGGTCCCGCCAGCGCCATACATTCCGACCTTGTTTGCAAACCCATGCCGATGTCCATGTGATGCGTTCATGAGCGTCTGACCTCGACACCTCGCTAGTAGCGACTTCGTGGTAGGTCAGTGACATGGGGGGTAGCAACGGAGGAGCATCAATGCAATTTGTCTGTGATTGAATCATCAGTTGCCGCGTGGAGCCAGCGAATTGTCGGCGCTTTCCTGGCCCTGCCCGTCCCGGCAGACTAGGTTTAGGGTTTTTGGAGAAAAGCTGCCCAGCCTTGGCTGGTAAATTCCCTAAGCCCGAGGGGGAAAATATTGTCGGGATTTGGAGGACTTCATCCATATCTATGAGCAATTTCAACCTGGAGGAGTTTCCGATCATATGTCCTAGTAGTAAAAACTTGCCAGATATTTTTCATCTGGGGAGTCCTCTCCATTTCTCGGTAACTTGTTGAGTTCCCGGTCCAGGAACCAAACTGTTGTCATACGATATTGCGGGTGTTTACGGGAATTTTCGCTCTTCCCAGTAACTGTTGGAAGCTCTACACCTGTGCCAGTCCCGATAAAATGTCTTTGAACAGCACAAATAGACCAGTCTCTGCCGGGCTGCTCCCAACACTGGAGCAATCCCTTGTTCGATGAAGATTTACTATTTCCCCAAAAGTAACTAATGTGTTTAAAGCACTAAGTTTTGCAGAAAACATAAAATTCCTGTAGGTTAGTAAAATATCTCGGTTGGGTCTGACCCAGCCAAAAATGCGGGCAGGGCAGGCGGAGAAAATAGACGCCCGTCCAGCCGTTTTATTCAGGTGGAGGTCAGACAAGTCACCCTTTGGGAGGCTGTAGACCCGTCGGTAACCTCCTGCTACCGCCAGATTATACGGGATGACGTTGTTCCCGCGTTCAATGAGCGTGTGGGTCCGCACGCGGCTGGGTGCGCTCTCCGTACTCCTCTTTGACGCAATGGCGGCGCGCTGACTAGGTAAGTTGTTGTTTCTCCCGTTCTGGGACAGCCTCTCTCTCTCTTCTTCCGTTCTCGGTTTGTTGGTTCCTCCCCTCCCTCTATGCCTTAGAAGAACACATCGTGGGCCACAAGAAACTACAGTCCAGCCCCATGCGCCTCCCTGGGTTTCTCCTCGACGGTCGCCATCACGCTTGTCGATCCATGGCACAAGTAAGAAACTACAGAAGATGCCATCACCCTCCCCCATGCCATGCATCCATCAGTGCAGCCAGTCATCCGGCAGTCAGGCAGGCCAAGAGCGCGCAGCCTTGTCGCATCTCACGGCTAATTTCCCGGGCCCAAATCTCTGTTCTGCTGCGACGGGTGCCATTCCCCGTCCGTCGTCGTCGTCGTCGTCTTACCTCAAATCCGTCTGACGCGGTTGATGACGCCACGCCATTTCGGCTGCTCTTCCTTTCGGTGCCCCCCTTCCAATAGAAACTCATGGTTTTTGGGCTTCCCACGCTCTCGTCTTCGTAATCAGTGTTCACTCGTCGTTTTCCGCTTCGTTTCATGCCTAGCGTTCGGATAAACCTCGTGGTTTCTGAATACCTGTCTAAATGACTGCACGTTGAAAGTACGGTACAGTTTTTCGTTAACTAAAACTCGTCATGCTTAATTTGATAATGGACTTTGGTAGTAATCGCCACCTGGTTCGCAACTCATAGCATTATCATCTTGACTATGTCTCAAGGCATCGGTCATCCTACTCTTCACTATTGTAATCAGGATAATGGCGTACGTTTTTCATCAACTAAACTCGTCATGCTTAATTTGATCATAGATTTTGGTCGTGGTCGCCAACGGGTTCGCAGCTCACAGAAGGGGATTATCACCTTGACTATATTTCACATAATTAGAAACTAGACAGCATCCGTCATCCGTCAACTCTTAATTATCTTAATTAGGATAGTGTCGTACATAGCATGATTATCTCTGCGACAAGACCTTTCCGAGTCTAAAATTTGATGCTTCTTTCGTTTAGATCAAAGTTTAAATTAGTGGATATGGATGCTTATTTTAACTTTTTCTTCTTTTAGAACTACTAACTATTATCAGTATTAAAATTTTTAATTATGTCTATAATCATAACCTGTTCAAAAACTATAAAGAGACTGCTCCAATGGACTTTGCTTTCCGGGGGCACAAATTATAATGTCACGTATAAGCAAACGACTCTTCCGTCACGTGGATTATCCACACAGTTAGAAAATGTACCAAGTCGATTACGCTCAAGCAAGACTTGCAATGACGTTATGAAACTTTTGCCTAACATAAGAAGAATATGTCACATAATTTGATTACCTTCAATTAGTGCTTGCATTAACGTGGAGATGGTAACAATGGTGTTTCAATATCCAGAACCCCAGAAAAAGCAGGGTCACGAGATTCCGAACACGGCAACAATGCAGGGGTGGTTCCACTCTCACTAAAAAGTAAAACGAGATAAGAGACGGTAAGAATGTTTACGGCGGTGGCGGCGGACCGGCTGCTGGGTGG
Organism: Lunularia cruciata; assembly: GCA_948567375.1. Classification (NCBI taxonomy): domain Eukaryota; kingdom Viridiplantae; phylum Streptophyta; class Marchantiopsida; order Lunulariales; family Lunulariaceae; genus Lunularia; species Lunularia cruciata. Next base: position 74,210,617 of record OX419755.1, on the reverse strand, counting down.
AGCTATATACGGCATGCCTTCCGTCAGCCCACTATTGTTGTATAAGAGTACATAACATTAACTGACATCTTCTTGGTAGAATCCGTCACGCTAAATTTAGCGGACGACTGGACGCGCGGGCCTGACTTGTACATCTTCCTATGCAATCCGGCCACGTTTCTGCCACCGACTGACGGCCTTGCTCTCGCAAGTCTCGTTCATTTGATTATCATCGCTAATCACGGTCACGAGCAATTATTATTTTGTTGCAGATCGATCATAATCACCTACAATTCTTACCGCTTTTAGATTTCTCCTACCCCGGCGGGATCATTGGAACTGCCTCTGCGGCCGGTGATCGAAAGTACACCCACATCATATTTCACTCGCGTGATCCATGGAACGTGACAGGCAGAGCCCGTTCCCGGTCAGGTTCCGGTATCTCTCACGTCACTAGCTTGAAGATAAATCTGTGAAGGAGGAGCATCACGTTCATTTTCTCCCCTTTTAAGAACACACGTATGTCCTGTATGCGAAGAGGAGTGGGAGAAGGAGACTACTCATATTAGTAGATAGTAGCCGTTACATGTAATTTATCCCTTGAATCTGATTGTAGAATTCATGGTCAAGTTAAAGCTTATTTGTTTTAAAACTTAATGATTCATTTATATTCAATTAAAAATTTTAGTTCACAAGTATGTACAGTTTATACGGTAATCACTCGAAGGGTCCTTTTTCTCAATCATCTTACTCTCATGAGCTCCAAAATGATACACATTTTTCCTTATGTGATGGAGTTTTGATACAGACCAGCAGCCTAAAACACACCGCAACTCTCCAAAGCTGTTGGCTGTGCTCTGAATTTCTCTAGAAATAACAACTATCTTTTGAAGGAGTTGTACATAGTTTTTCCTTTAGTAAAGAAAACATTGATTTGTCTGATTTTTTCTTGGCTACAGTATTCCCAATGCATTGAGTGCCTTATCGGATCGAAGAATAGGATAAGCAATGTCCATACAGTATGTGAAGTTTCTTTTGTCTCGTTGAAGAAGCAGCTACTGTACTGTTGCTGCCACCATACTGTTACAGCACTGTTGCTGGGTAATTGAATAATAAAAGAGGTCAACTATGCCTCCTCCTCCTCTTTCCGGTCGGGCTTTCCCGAGTGGAACGGATCCATCGGTCGTCACTGCCGTGGCCCGCCGTCTCAACTCTGACACGGATCCGTACCCGGTAATTCCACCCGCGATAGACCAAGTCTTGCTCAGTTCCTCGGAGAAGTGAAGGATCAAAGCAGGCACTAAAACTTGGCGGGCGCAGCGCTGGGCTCCTTTTTTTCTTTAACTGTGGAGCCTCATTCTTTACCCGCCCGCCCCGCTTCCCAGCCACCCACCCCCCGGCCCGGCCGTCCTACCTCTAGTGCCTGAACTGAGGCCGGGAAGTGGGCCCCCCTTGCTTTCGCAGTCGGGGCGGATGAAGGCTGCCCCGCGCTCTCGCTATATCACCTGGGACTCGCTCCCCACACTCTCACCAGCTTCGCACTTTCTTCTTCACCACCCCTTTCCCCATCCTGTTCCCTCCTCAATCCTCTACTTTCTCCGCTTCTCTCGATCACTCCCTACTCGCACGAACTCACACGGACTCACATCTCCTTCTCTGATCAGTTGTCGACTCGTCGATCCCCCCGAAGAGTCCACAGACAACGCCCTATTTCTCTTTAAGCTCGTTCACATCCTCCACCACAACTCTTATCATGTACATCCTACACTACTATTAGTCGCTTTACTTCTCGGTTTCTGACATTCAGTCTCCTATCGACAGTATCATTTGTAGAAGCGCACCATTCGTCGGTGCGGTGCCGAACAAGTTAAGAGCATCGTAGTCAGGCAAGTCACGACTGGGATGAAACGATTTTCATCTGCGCTTGCCGCATAAGGCTACGACCATTAGCAGTGTAGCTTCTGTGGTGCGAGTCCGTGGTAGTAGAAGAGTATTGTTTGTAGAAAATCCCACTAAGAGATAGAGCGAGAAGAACTCGGTACCTCGGTGGCGAGGAGAACGAGATAATCGAGGACGACGAACCTCTCCTCTGGAGTTTTGTTTTGGTGTGTGTACACACGAGGGGATAGCGCGGATCTGAAGGGCGTGGATCTCGAGACGGTTGGAGCTGTGAGTAGGACTCAGGCGTAGGAGTCGGAGATTTGAGAGGAGTCGAACTCAATCCTCTTTTTGACCATTCGGTTTTTAGACGAGTAGTTGCAAAAGTAGAGCCAGTACCTCGCGCTAGACTGCAATACCAAAAAACGACTACGGATCCAGGGTACAGAAGGAGAGAAGAGGAGAGGTCTAAGGCCATCGACCCGTGAGGAAGAGGCCACGCCTTGTGCAACAGGGAAGTAGAAGAGCGTCGAGAAATTTTTGCCGGAAGCTTCGAACATCGGCGTGTATCTACTTTGAATCCCTTCAAGATCCTTCCGCCGCCCTCCCTGCTCAGGATGGCTTTGAGGGACGAGGAGCAGACCAGTAAGTCGCACCAAGCTGAGCAAGGTGCGCACTTCAGGGGCGTCAGGAAGAGACCGTGGGGCAGGTTTGCCGCTGAGATAAGAGATCCATGGAAGAAGACCAGAGTTTGGCTTGGAACATTTGACACGGCTGAAGAAGCAGCCAGAGCTTACGATTCCGCTGCCAGGGCCCTAAGAGGAGCGAAGGCGAAGACAAACTTCGCCACTCCCTGCGATGATCAAAGTACGAGCCAAAGTTCTACCGTCGAGTCTTGGAGCAGTCCGAAGAATCTCCAACGGCCGGGACCCGCCGATTCATGGCGTAGCCGCTTGGATCTCAACATATCTGTCAATGAATTTGCATCCGTGGAAGAACCTACGACGAATCGAGCCGCAATGAAGTGCGTAAGCGTCGCTCGATCGAGCCGGAGTCCTGCGGAGGGTATCAACATGTGTGCTGTGTCTAACAAGCGTCCTGCGACGAATCTGTTTGAAGATGTAAATCCTCAGTCTGATAAGAGGCAGAAAACAGGCAAGAAATCTGGTGCTGGAGTCGATAGGAGAGACGTAGGAGGAGCGAGGGATTGGCTGGGGAAGGGTGTCGTTCATCAAGGCAATGAGACCCGCGCGTGTCACAGCGACTGCGATTCTTCGTCATCAGTCATCTTGGATAATAATACAGAGCTTGGCTGCGGCGGTTCCGTACCCGATATCAAGCCGGTTCGGTCCGGTCCGCTCTTGGATCTGAACATGCTTCCTCCTCTAGATTGTCAAAACGAGTGTGAACAACCAAGTGTATCAGTCTCCTTCATCAACAACAAGGCGACACACCACATAGAAACGTCTGAAAATGTAGATGTAAAAGATGTAGCTTCACCCCTCTTCTGGGGTGTGCAAAGTGGCCCCAATTTGCCATTGTGCAGTCGGGCTTGAGAAAAAAGATGTAGATTAGGCTGATGGAGGGAATCGCGTAGCTCACAAAGAGATTAACAGAACTAGCCTCAGATCTTTGGCAATAACGCCTCTTATTTTTTTTCGTGTTTAAGCTTGGTACATTCACCAACAACACTGATTTGTTTATATTAAAATCATGGGCTATCTGTGATTTCTTTGATTTCATCTGGTAATCAAAGCATTTCTGGATTTCTCCCGTTCCCTGAAAGTATTCATCGACTTCACGCCTGTCGTGTCATTGATTCGGGTCATTGATTCGAATGAATGTCCTTTTCGTGGACATTCGGATGTGCCCTTGCAATGTGCGAGTATTTTTGAGTCTCGGTTGTCAATGGTTCCCTTGAAGCCGGGAGCATGGATCGGAGTTGTGCACATCGATTGTGGCACAGCGATTGTATACTACGTTAAATGGCAATTGTGAATCACCGTAGTATTTTGTTTGTTACATATTGCCAAACACTAGATTGGATGTTGATCGAGCAAAACATACAATACCCCAGAGTGAAGGAAGATTCAATCCCCACGTTTACACCATCTGAAATCTCATGTCCGAGAGGACAGCGACTCTAGTTCCAGTCGAAGAGATGAGTTCATTGAACACTAAGATATGTTAGCTAGCGTCGTTTGTCGAAAGATAGACACACTGGCCCGGTCATTTCTTGGTACTGCCGAAGGTTTTTCTTGCGATACACATGGTAATCGACGGAAAACAAGATTGCGTATCATTTTGCGTATGCTTTAAAACCAGTCACTTCGAACTAGATAGACTATTTAGCAGAATATAGTTTTGAATTCTCAGATATAGTTAACTGGACTTTTCAGATTGACTTGACACCTTATGCAGAGTAAAACAACTTGGGTTCCAAAGAGCATATTCATGGATTCTAATGCCTTGGTTGATCTGTTGACACAGATCGATGGAAATGTCGGGTAGATAGATTTAATTTGTCAAGTGATTCGGTAGATTGAATGCTTATTGTTTCAGAGTGAAAATTATTGATCAATCCTCATAAATAGAACAACTGATCAGTCCAAGAGAAAGCACGCTTCTATAAGATTGATTATCGATGCATCCTCTTCTGGATAGATTTAACATTTATCTCCTGCTTTGATTGGTTGATGTTTTCGTGGGAATTCCTGATCATCGTGGAGATTTCACGATGATCAGGACGAGAGGAGGTCAGGTATTCTGGTGCGCAATTCTAATCAACGGCGATTTGGGCTCGGTGTTTTCGAGGATGAGTTCCTCGTTCTGTTTGCAACCTCCGTAAGACTTGATGTTTACGAGATGTTTTAGTCTACAATCAAAAGCTCGGGAAATCGATGTTTTCCATATCAAAGATTGCAACCATGCACCTGGAGAGACGAACAAGAGACAATGCCACGTTGATTTCGTCCACCATCTGGTGGTGAGGAGAATGGAACGCCAATCTTGAACTTGAAGCTTCCGCGTCGAGGGCAAGGAAAAGCGAGGTGGATTAATTACAATTCCGAGGATGTAGTTCGACTAAACGACCTTCCAAGGATGATTCCTTGATTTCATGTTCAAATGTTTAAGTCTCTCTGACTTGTGCTACGTTGATCGTACCTCAAAGTAGTGTAAACGCGGAGATGCTTTTCTCGTGAAGCAGGGTGGTTGCGAGACGACACGGTTGAACTACGATAAGATTAGAAAATTTAAGTTCCATGGGCAGAATCGGAACAACGATTCAGGAAGTGCCGGGCACGTTTCTTTATTAGATAGGAACTTTCAATTCCGATACCGTAGATAATAGACATAGTTGTAGATACGTTACGCACTCACTCCGGTCTTCGGTGGTGGGTGTGCTCTTCACGAGGGGAGTTAACAAATGTATCTGCTCTTGCTTTTGGTATTGTGACCGGGGAATGAGGGTCTCCAAAAGTCTGCGGCTTCAACGTGACGCTCGACAATCCTTCCGAAGATTGTTCATGTTCTTCCCCTCCTTCCGGTGCTAGCTCCTGCGAGTTATATCTAGGTCGCTGTGCATTGCGAGATTGCAATTAATCTCTCTTTGCTGGCTGGCTGGCCATTGTGGGTGAAGTGTCCATCCATGTCGTCAGGAAGTTCGGATCCATGAGTCCTGAGGATCAGGACGAGTAAAGTGAAACCAGCAGCAGCGGCTGCTGCTCTGGCTGGCTGGCTGGTAGGCTGGCTGCAGTGGCAACAGTATGACTCGCTCAAAAGCCCTGCCCTGCCCTGCCCTGCTTCCCTTCCCTTCCTTCCCTTCTCTGCCCTGACCTGCACTGCACTGCCCTGCCCTACATTGCCCTGCACCATCATGGCTTCAGGTTGAAATGCGTGGGGGGAATTAATTACAGTGAGCTTCTCCCCGGACCTCGTGTCGGTAAAACTCAGGGGAAATCTAAATTTTATGGGCCCGGTACAGTAGTAGATGTAGCCACGAGAGAAGGATGCAACGAGCGCGGTGTGGTGATGCGGTACTACAGTACATTGAAGAAAGTCCATCAAATGATTTTCTCACGAGCGAGGGAGGGTGATAGGAAGGAAGGGAGTTGCAGGCGTAAACTACATTCGTATGCACTGCCCTGACCTGCCCTGCATGCTACCGTCATTGCGTCGAAGTGGGGAAGGAAGGACGGAAAGAACAAAGGGAAACAGAACTCTAGTGACCAGTCTACTCCAGTCCAGTCCAATCCAACACTGTGCAGTCCGAGGATATCTATCCAGTCGTTCTGTTGATGTGTGCATAGTAGAAAAAGTAAAATGAAAATGCTGCTCTGCGCATGCGCACGCGTCTTGCAAATCCGTTGTGTTGCTATTGGAATAATAGAAAAGTTGGAGTGGTCATTATCTCCCGACGGCGTACGAGGATGGAGTAGTGGATCGGATTGGAATGGAATGGAAGGAGGATCATAGCCAGCCAGTCAGCCGAAGAAGCACCCTTAGTCGTAGTAGGAGTAGGGGGGCGGAGATGCTGGAGGTGCATTGCTTGCTAGCTCTAAAGTTGCCGGAAGGAAGGAAGGAGGAAAGGAATGGAGGGAGGGAGGAAGCAGTTGCCGCAACAGTCTTGGTGACATCAGCGCGATGCAATTATTTGCAAACGTGTATCCTCTCAAAGTGTGTCGAGTACACATGTGATGAAGCGATACTGCACCTTGGAAAGTTGTTTGTCGCAGTTTGAGCTGTCAGAAATCGTGCTACGTTGGTGTGGCGTCTGTAGATGTAACCGTGCAAGAAAGCCAGAATGATGGGATAGCTCACCAGCCACACCATAAATCAAATTGTCGTATTCTCGCGTGCAAAAATGTCATATTTCCGTGTGTGTTGCAAGATCTAAGTACGCCCCCCATTCCCCCTTCCATCATTCCGTTCAAGTCTTCTAGCAGGATTATATTTGGACAAACCTCGTTAATTACTTGCGTCCACTTCGATACTTCGTCTCATCAGATTGGCTTTTTCATCCATCTGTCCATTCGGCGCCGAAGGCGTGCACGAGCTTGTCTTGTCTTCTTATTCTCTACCTTGTAAAACTTTCCTCCGCACACTTACTTGACTCGTGATGTTCTTTTCCCTCCTCCATCACTAACGAGGATGCGCATACATTCTTCGCAAGACACCTTCACACAATCGTCTTCATGTAATACTTTCTAATTACTCACATGGAAAAGAGTTGACCTATAGCATTGCAGTACTACACAAGCTTCTTTGTGTTAGGAGTTTCTAATTCCTCGCGGTGAAAAGATTGCCCTAAAAGCATCACAGCACAGAGTCTTCTTTGTGTAACAAGTTTCATATTCTTCGCAGTGAAACTTGTGGACGGTAGAACTCCGCACATTTACCAAACCACCACGACGGTGTACTACCGTAGTAGCATAGCAGTATCGCTTTCTTCGCTTGATCACGATAGAATGGAGCTAGGGATACACAATCTTTGTGACGCCGTTGGGGATGTGTCTTGCTGGAGGTGTAAAAGACGACGGGACGGAAGGGCGGTGGTCGAGGAGGTGGTGGTGTAATCTACAAGTGTCCAACTGATATCAAGTGACCAAATGGGTCAGTTGGTACGTACTTCGCGGGGTCTGTTGCATGTGCACCAGAAATCACTCCCTGCTAGAATCTTGGCTAACAGCACAGCAGCCATGCGATGCGATGGCTGGAGCTACGTTTTGCTGCGGCGCCCCGCACTTCATCAACAGTTGCTTCTAAGCAGCAGCAGCTTCCTTTCTGCCAGAATCGGTTACCAACAAACAAACCCCCACCACAAAGAACCGCTCCCTGGCCGATCAAAGAATTGTGAGAGAGGATTAAGCGTTTCTCTTTGTCTCTCTCTACCGGCGATGAAGATCCCGATTCCAAAGACAGCTCTAACTCCGTTTGCTTTAAATCTTTCACTCCTGCCTGCACGGGAGGAAATTTAACGAAAGGAATGAACGTTGTTCGTGGGGGAAGTTTGGCACGGATGCAGTGAGCGAAAAGAAAGAAAGAAGGAAGGAAGGAAAGAAAAGAAAAGAAAGATCGATCCATCCATCCTTCCATCCATAACATTATCTTCTTTGTGTCGGGGTCGATTCAATCGTTGCTCATCATAACTGTCAGCGCCCAAATCTTGTGAGATTTGAAGCCACCAACTTCTGTCCTTCCAAACGAATCATTCTTCCCCTCCCTCCTTTTGCAAAACTCTGCTATTTTACCTACTGTACTCCCCTACCCCGCTCCTCCACTCGTAGTCGCCTGGACTATTTCCATCGCTGACTCCATTGTTCTTTTCGACTCGATCCACATCTTTGACCATAATCCGGGAAGAAAATGAGAGGGTAAGTTCCTCCTTTCAACTTATGGTGGATGAAGGAAATAGAGAATTCCGACTTGAACTTGCTTGATTGTAGGTTTCATTTAACCGAAAGATGAATCTTAATATGGGTCATACTTGAAGTTGGTTCTCCTTATCTCAAGCTTTACTCGATTTTAAGATTACTTGACAAATACAACTTTGAGTGGCTCACAGATTCTTTACGTACCTCTTGTTACTCTAGACACATTTGCTCTCATTCATGTGTTTAGAGAAGTCATAATTTACTCACTCACTAAATGTATTTTGCAATTACAGTGGACTTTGCTTTGATTCTTCCTCAATCGTTGGGAAATTCGCTTGCTGCAGGACATTTATCTGGCACTGACAAGATCTAGAGTGCAAATTTGTGTAGTCAGATGCTTATTCGTACCGTCTCATTAGTAATCTAAAAACGTACTACTGCGCAGGAAACTTTACTCAGAGTCCAATGTCAGAGAAGAGAATCTGCACTTATGAATCGCCATGGCAAGTAGATGGTAAATGAGGGACGGTAGAATTGGGAATAGTCTGCGGAAACGATGAAAGCCGTGACTCAATTTTGAACAAAACCACTTCATTTCCGCTGGATGGCTTCACAGATCTTTCCACCATTTATCGATACAGTACTCGTGACGTGAAGGTGCACATGTTGAGTGTGAATCTTGCGCTTCTCAGTGTCATCTGTCACATTTAAAGGTACGGATTATTCGGCTTACTAGTTAAATCTAGGATCCTTGATTTAAACGTATGGTGGGGGAGAACACTTTGTTGTAATTTTCATCAGGACTGTCTGCAGTCTGCAATGGGTCTTAGTTCACACTTTAATTGCGTACCGTTTATAACGAGTTAGAGTGCAGAACTGTGCGAACTCCATTTGCTCCAAAACGGTAACAATTTACGTCTGGTCGATCTTGTGCGCTGTTTCTTTCCATTAAAATTCCGTGTTTTGAGGGACAGATTTCTGGAGACTGAAGTTTCTTGATAAGGTAGGTCCACTATTGAATGCATACTTTTGTGTACGTTTGCATTCACCAGAGTTGCAGAATGGCAGAAAAGCAAACTGAAGGCGATGTTAATGCATCTTCACCTTTGCATCTAAAATGTCTAACTTATGAATATGTTTTCCTTCAAAAGAGTCCACCCTACATATAACTCTAAGCAGACACACATGCCAAAAACTGAGAAAAATCAGTGGCAATGGTTAGAAACCTAAACTGGTTCCTACGCTGTTGTTGGAGAACTCAATACCTCGTTGAAGAACCAATAGCACCTAGGGCCAGTGTGGATGTGCCGAAATTGGTGCTTGATGTACAATATGTAGATCCAGATGAGATTGAAATTCTGTTAGTCCCGTCCACTTTTGTTTCGCGATAGAGACTTCAGCCGTTCCGTGGCAGCCACCAGCTCTGCCGAAATACCCTCTTCGTTAGCCGAATGGCCCGCGTTCCCGACAACCTAAGAGAAATAACAGTATCAGGATTGCCCAAAGAGATTGACCTAACTTCTCTCACCATCGCTTCTAGCAGGTCCCTTCATGTTCGAGATCCTTGGTTCCAAGATTAGATATCCACACAGGCAGACAATTTTAGTTCTCCACACAGTTTACGAAGGTGCCTTTATGTTCAGATCATCAAATCTATCCCAGATGTAACCATCTCTCTGATATATTACACAGGAAAGATGTCACATCATACAGACAATTACTTAGGCAACATTTCAAACTACAACCATCTACATTTCATCTAGAATCTCAACTTTCAATCCTTAGGTTGCTTAAATACGTGTGAGACAACAAAATCTATATTTCATCTGCAATTCTCAACTCTCAATCTCGACGGGCGCTGATACCAATCAGTAAACAGTACTTCCAACCCAGATTCGTAAAAAAGAGACGAATACCACACACACCCATGCTAAAGTCGCTTGACGAACTTCGACTGCTTCGGGATCCACGCCGAACGTAAATATACACTTGATTAGAGAAGGACCTCAAAAGGTCGAAGTCGGCATAACTCTCAGAGGCGCTTACGCACATTGAGTTACGATGGACTTGAAAAACTTTTTCCTCCCAGAGCTTTCCTCAGGCTCATTAATCACGTCAGTACTAACGATGATTCATTCAGATGGTTAAGGAGTTGATAAAGGAGTGACAAGTTCTCCTACCTTGAATACTGCCTCCGGCCAGCTCTTATGTAGCTCCCACGCTGACATCATGGGGCACACGACATCATAACGTCCCTAAGGCAATTCAGCAGAATATCACGTGAGAGCGGGACGACAATGGTAACTCAATGAAATCAGTACCAAAATTGACAGATATACAACACATCCGTCACTCAACCAACTGACGTTACAAGCAAAACTTGAAGGGGAAATCTATACTCGGTGATAGCACTGTTAAAGACGTTCTCGTTGAGTCGAAAGATCGATAGACCTATAATTCAGTGGTATCTTCCAACCATTGCTCATAGTCCAGCAAAAGGCAAGACTAACTATGGTTGACGAGAAAAACGAGTCGAGTATCCAACCTGAACTATGACACCGGGAATATGCCTGATCTTGTTTACGTTGTTCAGTATGAAAGAGTCCTCTGTGAAGAAACCTTTATTGGAGAAATAGTGATTCTCCACGCGAGCAAATGCCTGCATCAGCAAGAAAGTTCGGCAAAAACTTGATACTTTCGTCGAGCGGACCGGACCAACTGTAAGCTGAACGGAATATTCTGGATGAAGAAATATTCATCGTCCTTGATACACACATTCACAACGACTGCAGATTTTGGAACCAACTTTTCATGTTTCCTTAGCTGGACACCAGGACTCTCAGTGACCATTACCAGTGCGAACTTATCATTTTCACCACGCTTCAAAGAGTCTTCGTTGGGGACAAGATACGATGTCGCCATCTCCCAATTTGTCCACGCCTTTGCGGCTGCTAACTGAGAAATTCTAAGAGTATATTCACCACAGTGTAAATCAACTAGTTAGAATAGAAAACATACTACCAAAAATCAAACCACAGCTTAAACTCCAAAAACAAGCAAAACTGAAAGGCTAAGCGGCATAAACTAAAAATCCGACTGACCTGGACAGCAGGATCATTGCTGAAAAGTCGTTTGTTGTATGCACTCAAAAAGTCATGACGTTCCTCTTTAGGGATGTGGTCTCTATAAGGTTCCCAGGCTGCAATCCCCTTTCCGAACAAGAACCATCTTCGTCAGAAGGCCCAACTTTTCTGAAATCACACTCAGGCTTACAGTGGCTAGATCACGTAGATTGATTGCTACGAGATATATTTACAGCATTCACAACAGAAAGGGGTTGTTTACCAGAAGTATAGCATCAGAAAACATCCGCAACGTGCCAACTACGAAGCTATGGTTAAGACTTCAGTCTCATCTTTATCCCTAAAAGAAAATGTGCATTGCACTAACCATCTGGGAAAATAGCTGAGCAACCAGATTGATAGAACCAATCTATTTCTTTCTTCCTTAGTAAGAAAATGCCCCGCAACACGATTCCAGTAACCTGCCAAAGAACAACACAATGTGAGCTGATGGCTTTTCCGACAATTAACTTGCAACCTCACATGAAATATTTTATTGAGAGAAAGACTTCACTTACAAACGAAATAGCCTACAATGGAAATGCATAAGAGAAGCCACATGTATTGGGGCAAATTCTAGACGAGCAATCCAATCCGTCAAATTCGTGGCAAAAGACTTACTTTATCTGGATGTGTCTGTGCATACGTCAGAGCCAACGTACTGCCCCAAGAACCTCCGAATACCTACATGGACATTCTTTGATTAGTCGAAGACACTGGCTAAGTATGTCTAGTTAGACTGCTTTACTCAAGACCAAACCAATTCGTCTTCCCACCAAACCTTCAGATCAACAAGAGCACATCTTCAGAACTTCCGAGCAAATAGGACATGGACTCTAAGTATAGTGGATGAGGCAACAAATTTCTTGAGGTTAGAATTCAAACCTTCCACTTATCGACCCCAAGATGCTCCCGAACTTTCTCGATATCGTTCACGAGATCCCATGTAGTGTTCGCCTCGACGGATGCATGGGGCGTGCTCTTTCCTGAGCCCCTCTGCCCCCTCCATACAAAGTTTTTCAACAAAAATTCCACGTATACTTGACCAAACTTAAAATGGTTCCTCTAGCAACTCTTTATGTATATGTTTCACAGGCTGCAAATTCCCGTCTTCTAAGCAAGCAACCTTCTAACTGCTGCCAGACCTCCAGCTTTATCAAGTGTGATTCCAAGACTGTGCTCCTTTATCTTAAGTACAAGTGGAAAGTACGTCAGGTAATGTATGAGAATAATTATGACAAGCCCGACACCGGCGTGTTCAAACTCAAACCTGATCGAAGAGGATTATCCGGTACCATTCAGGATCAAAAAATCTTCGATTGCTTCCGCTGGTGCCAGCACCAGGCCCACCGTGCAAGAACACTACAGGCTGCAGGAGCACGTCACAAAAGCTTGTAACATCAGTTATTGGTATAGTTGTACATCTGTTTGTTTTCGGAAGTAGAAAAATGAGGCTGAAACACCTCAGCTACGCCTAAAACCAAATGAAAGAATTCCCCTAAGCAGTAAGAGCACTTGCCTCTCCATCGGCATTCCCACTCTCCTCCCAATACAAGGAATGGAGATCTGACACCTTCAAGTGCCCTGATCGGTGAGGCTCAATTGGTGGGTATAATTCTGTCCGCAGTACAACATCACTCGATGCCATGTTCAACCTCGAAAGCATTTGTGCTGATTCTCGTGCTGGGTCTTGTCCCTTCACATCCAAGGTTGCGGATGCAGTTTTCATCCTGTGTATGACTGATTCAAAGTGAAAACCTGGAGTTAGATCCAACCGTCCTTCCCATTTAGCTAATTTACAACTTATTACAGCACTGCAAATATAAGAATACGGACTTTATAGACTTGAGCTCCCTAAACCTAAACCGGACCTGGAGTTTTACTGTAAGCGTCCGAATGACTGAGAAATCATTAGAAGTAAGTAAGAAAACGGCATAAGAAATACAACAACCAGCTATACACAGAACCAACCGTCAGTAAAAATCACTGTTGTAACTAAGAGGAGAAGTCGTCAAGTGAAAGAAAAAAAACTTTGTTCTCAAAAAGAAATAGACCAACTAAGCAAATTATGACTGTGTTTTCTCACATCCTGACCAGCCGAACCGTGTGGTTTATATCTCGGCTGTACGTCGGAACCTAGTTCGCATTCCTCATCGATGAGATCTCTATCTAATTTACTAACACGGAAATAAAATGAACATCAACACTACTCGAACTCGAGTAAATTGCCCGAAATCCTGTTGTGTTCCCTGAGTAAAGCTGACTGTAGTGCTCTATGAGGAAGTACCCTGTACCATGTAAATAAATTATGCTGATTTGTCTCATGTTAATAAAGTTTTTTCTTACCCAAGTAAAATTAGTATCGGTGATGATCGGGAGCAGCGCTCACAAAAGTTTTCCTCAAGTCAGTGGAAAGCTTTAAGTTAACACTACTCATCCATTCCCGGAATCAAACAGCAGTCAATACATTGCTCTCTCTCCCTTCAGACCCACTCATCCACCAAGACGAAAGGCAGGCAGGTAGACGACTTCGCACAAAGGCAGTCACTGACGCCATTCAAAACCCTCTAGCATAATCCTTCTCCAACATAGAACACAATCAAGCAGCAAAAGCAGGGGCCACGGTTTAGAAGAAGTAGTTAATTACCCGTGTTGAATCTCGCACCGCCTTCCCCTCCTGCTACTCTGTTCCAACGAAAGGCTCGAGCCCGTTGTACTCCGCACGAGAATGAACAAATTCCACTGCAGAGGAGCGATGCCATGAGCTGAACAGAAGAACCTCTGTCTCGCCCGTTGCTCTCTTCTTCTTTCTCAGCTCCTCTTTTCCCCTTGTCTTTCGTAGCCCATGGCATCATTCAGCACATACACTTCTTGGACCGAAGATTCGGTACAGTGCTAATACGGGATTAATTAATTGCTGACCTACTTAAGGAACTGCGTAATCAGTGACTCACACTCTTTTCTTTGCAGTAATTAGTGTGTAACACACTTATGAGTTAACGGACCATTTTAGTCAGTTTCCTTATTTAGTGGGGTTCACACTGATCATATTATATAATAAAGAATAATGTGAATAGAAGTGCATTCAAATGAATTTATTTGCTGACGAATATATCATTCAAATATATAAGAAAAGTAAAACTTTCTTTAAGGTAAATATTTCAACTCAATCTTCGCATTTAATTTTCGTTGTTCAAGTTACATGGTCTTCGTCGACTAAATTTATCACGGCAAAGAACATGTTGATTTAACATCTTCCTATTAAAATATTATTAAAAAATTGATTCCAGAATTATTTTACTTATGAAAATACAAATTATTTTCTATTTTATTTCTAAAATATGTTGATATATTCCATAAAATGTATATTTAACTCAAAACACACTAATTCTTACTCTGAGATCTTCTCGATATGAACTTCTTTATCAATTTGAGCCACACTAGTTAAGTGTCCATGCTAATTACGGAAGAAGGGATTGATGTTATGAGAGAAATATTCGCAGCATGAGCATGATGAAATGTGATGTACTTGATGTTTGAATCGAACTGTCTTGAGAGAATTAAACACTAATTTTAAATCGAAGTAAGTTATTCCTGTGGACAACAAATCTATTTGTCAAAATTGGTCTCATCCTTGAACGGCTTTAATGGGTCTTCCCATCTTACGCGGTCCCCATTTTCTCTTTTCCTTTTTTTCAGATTTACCACTTTGTTCTTTTATTCTATTCACAGGAAACTCAGCTGAAGAAAGAAAAAGGTCAAATTAAACAATAATAATGGTTAATTATTTTCATAAGGATCAAGGCGAGTCAAATAAGAAAAGATAGTGTTATGAAAAGCTATTATGATAAGCTGTTATGATAAGCTAGTGAATGAAAAGCTGAGATTGAACAAAAAATATCGGATCAAAAGCGATCTAAGTGTAAATAGTCCCTTTGGATTGTTTTACAAACTGAGCTTGGAATTTATTATATATCAAACAAAATTTGACGGATAGATCTTGTAAAATTCTTGAATATGATTTGTAATAATCATTATACAAAACAGGAAATAAGTGGTACTTGTAAATCTGTGGGAATTATGGGATCAATGGTAGTTTGATGTCAATGATTGGCAAGCATCTTGAAAGATTAGATGATGGGACTAATGGAAAACTAATTTATTTAGTTGTGACAAAATGAACCTTCATGAGTCTTTGATTCGTTGAATGCTCCACGATTCCAAAATTATCGAAGAAAATTTGACCACTTATCTACACTCAATCTCTATTCAACCACTTCAAAATTCAAAACGGGGACATTACACCATAACCAGAGACTTAAGGATATTTAGGGAATCCTGAAGATACCCAAGGACTAACTATATAGATAAATTAATCCTTATACTGCTTGATGGGGTCTTTCCATCCTTTTGTTATCTTACGCGGTCACCTTTTTACCCATTTCATTATATAGATATTGTACCAGTAGGATAAATAAATTACTTTGAGAATTTTGTTCATTGAGAACTTTGTGAGTTGTAGAACGTTCATTGAAACTTTGCGACATGGGAACTTTGTATGGTCATATAGAGCTTTTCTCTTATATAAGGAACATCATTTGTTTTCATGGAAGTAATTTTAAAATCATGTAATATACCATATCAAGATGAAACATAAGAGGTAAAATAGGGTTAAACCCCTAATAGTATCCATCTCCGAAATCTGCCCTACTGCTCTTGGTAAGTACATAAAAATTCTTAAATCTATAGAGTCTTCTTCCAGGACTACAAAATCCCCTATGAGCTTGCCTCAACATTTTCCTTATGCAATCAATGTTTTAGTACTTTTTTCTCTATCTTCTATTCTCGACGGACAGGAATAGAAGATAGAGGCTTTGACCCGAAGGGCTGCTGCTCTATCTTTGGTTGTTTCCTATCTTGAGTCTTGTTATCTTTAATTTTAATTTTAATTTTAATTTTAAAATATAATTACATTATCCCATAAATGTTTTTGTGTACATGTGTGAAGCTTTATTCATCACGTTTTAAGTGGCACCGCTTCTTTTGAGATCCGGTGTCTCACCAAATCCTGTCAAAGATTATGGAAACGGGCGGAACTTTTTCATATGGATTCAAATAAAATGTTTATTACTCTAGAGTAAAATGCCATGTAAGGAATAGCAGGATTACTCAGCTCCAAAATTATTTTCAATCCTAGGAAATACCAGTGTATTTGTAAACATATTAGAACAAAGTGGCTAAAACATGGATATGCTCCTGGAACATAATGAACCCTCTTTCGTATATCCCACTATATAAAGATACAAAGATCAAACCATGTCATTATTGAACTATCCAAGCAATAGGAATATGGCTGGACAGTGAACCATGTCTGAGTCTAATTTCTCTTGAAGGGAGTTATAACATCAAAATAATACATTAGAGCTTTAGGACTTCAATATTCAACTTCCTTATGTAGAGGTGTCATTCTTCTTCATGGTGTATGTCTGCACAATGGATCAAATAAGATGTCAGTTTATTGTACAATATCTAAGTTGTGAAATAATCTATTATTAAGGTAAGTGATTTACTCACCTTGAAGATAAAATGCTCCTGAAGGCGAAACATCACAACGGTCTCTAAGTGTCAACTCCTTCTATTTGACAAAGATTTCCATCCAACACTAAATTCACTTCTGCTCAAAGAAATCTGACAAAGAATACTTTTCCTTCTTTAGTTTCGAACTTCATCCAAGTCTCTACATCGGGAAACTAGTTCGCATCTACATACCTCTTGAATATCCTCTGTTTCATAAAACAGGAGTAAGAAAATAATCTGTAATAGAGGTAAACAAAGAAATAACACATTTAGAACCAAACCAACATGTAAATCAAAGACAAACTCCAGACTTGTTCGTGTTGAAATAAGTACTTGATGCTAATCTTTCATCACCCTAAATTGAGAAAAATGTATGGTTGATTATTTCTTTACAAGCAAGAAATGTAAGTTGAATAAAAGATAACAACCATGACATGTTTATGGGAGAAACCAGCCATGTACCTCAGGTTAAATATTGCTTGGATATCAATTGAAGCTCAACTATGGTGCCTCATCCTAGGTCAAGAGTCATGACAAGCTAGTAGTGCAATTCTAATTGGAGGTGTCTTGTCAAATACAAATAACAAAGCTAGCTAGCCTGATATTGAGCTCAATTTAAAGCCATTAAATCAAATAGTTCAAAACATTAGATTGGAATGATCCTTGCAATTATTTATCGCTCAACAAGAAGATGCTTGGGGCTTGTGAACAAATGAAGATAAACTATGAGAGGTACACATATGTGTGTGGTAGACAATCTGGGATTTATTTGTCAACTTAAAATTAAAAAATTGGGGTGAGAGTGGAGTTAAAATATAGCTTAAGTATTTTAGGAGAGTTTAGATATTATAGCATATTGAAAATCAATATGTTTTTGTTGGATATAGGCAATAAAGTTCATGAGCTTCAAGGTCCATCTAATTCAGACTAGAATCTGTCATGTGGTTGTAGAAATTTTTTATTTTTTATCCTTCTCCTTACATCATACAAATATAGATATACTTGATACATGAACTATAATTAGCATTAGAAATAAGAGGCAAAGTCCTGCAATTAAACCTTATCAAAACTTCTTGATAGGACATGCCAAATTCCTTCAAGGATCTCCAATGAATCACAACGGCCAATCACTTTCTCTCAAGTGGTATAATGAGCTCCTACTATTACAAATAGCTAGAGCAACATAATCAATGCACATGAAAGAAGCTAAACTACTACAAAAAACCAATATATTCCAAAAATTTAGTCATGCTTGAATATTAAACCATCCAATGTGGATCATTAATCACATACAATATGTATATGCTACTTGCTTCATGTATGGATACTACAATGCTACATGTATGGAGCAACTGTACATCCATACATATAATAATGTCCCAAACAAATTAAATCAAGTTCCTCCTCTTACACTTAGTGAGTTCATAATATAGATACACAAATCAAATTTGGCAAATCTCACCAGACTGCACAATTTCTAGTTCTAGTTGATCTCTTGAGAAACATAATAATTTACCTCACCGCCAAGATGTAGACAAGCATAGAAAGCACAAGCAATTTCATGCGTGCCAAAGAAGAACCACAAGATAAAAATTTGGATATTGATAAAAAGCTTTGAAGCTTCTAAAAAATTCAAGTTCATGGAAGTTAAGTACTTGAAATGAAGAGGAAAATAAAATTATGTCATTGTGTTAACAATGAGTATTTCCATATATCATATGAACAACATGAAAATGAGACCACATTACCACCACCACAATATTGTCTTCATAGTCTACTGTTGAAAAACCTCATTGTTGCACTTCATAGAATTGCTTCATTGTAAACAATGTATGCATTAAGCCTCTTTGGCCATATGGACTGTTTGGTAGAAAAACTTTAACATTGGTTGTTGCAATTTCTCATAAAAATCTACACATAATTGGCAATGGAAAAACACATCTTTGGACAAATGCAATCCAGTGTGAGAAAAAGTTTGCCCTTGAGCCTAATTACTAGTCATGGCATAAGCAAGATGGAAAGGAAATTGATGCTTGGAACAATAGCAATCCACTGATTTAGATAATAAGCTTAATTTTTGGAATAAATTTTTTTTACCTATAACCTTACTTGTGACAATCTTCAGCCACTTAAACTATAAGGTAATAAGATGGATTCCATTGTATAATCCAAAAATGGGTCCAAATTGCACAACAACATAATAAGAGCACCAACCTTGAAGAAAGTTTATGTGGTGGCAAACCATTGACATCAAGAGCATTCAAATACTTATTAGGAGTTTTTGCTATAGCTTGATCATCTTTTGCTTGATCAAATTGAAGCAATCATAATAATAACCTAGTAACAACTCTAAAATAAAATTATTTATCAATGAAAATTCACCATTTCAAGAATTCAAAATTGCTATTTTTCTCAAATATTCTTTGATTGATGCTCCATCTCTTACTCCAATATAAATAACATTAATCAAATTCTATTTGTTGTCACATGGCACAATCATTATTTTTGACAATGCAAATACTCTCTTTCATCAACCATGGAGACATTGTTGTTGATGAGATGAAGGAGCCATTCTGAAAAACAGCTATTGTCAAGATCACTATAAACAATGCATGCACCACACAATTGCATATTATGTTGTAGATGGAAAATAGTAATATCACCATAACTACATTTCCTTGATGGGAAAAGAGACAATGTCTACTCTTGTTCTTGTTGGTATAATAAGGAGGACTTGGCAGAAATTACCAGACATAACAAAGACAATCCCACCAAAAGCCATGTCCTTATCAATAAGATCACATAATGTACAATCAATAATTTCAAATGCATGTTTCTTAGTCATTGGAGCTTCATTCCAAAGGATAGGCTTTGTTTGATATGTCAATTCACCCAAATCACTTTTTTTTGTGCTTTGACATGTAGAAGTATGATTGAGCTCCATTGGTATCTTGAAATAAGAATGGGTTGTGTGGCCTCCTTCAAGTAGAAGTGATGCAATACTAGATGAAGCAACAACAAGTGCAATAGCCATATATCACCTTACAATCTTCAAAATTAAAATTTTAATATATGTCTTACTTTTTCCACCCGATTCATCAATAAAAAAGACCTTGCTTTCTCCAACTATCTATCATAAACTACTTTGTACATAAACCATTGATTGGTATTAAGGCCCAAAATGTCAATCCTAACATCTTCTTGAAATTGCTCAACTACGTAGTTGTGTTATGCTTCTAAATTTTCAAAAGGAATGATAAAGAACGAAAGGGATTTGAGGATCTACCAAACTTCAAGGGATTTGCCGAAACTTCCAAGAGACTCATGTAAATAATGCAACCTAAACTTTCCATTTATTCAACAATAGAACTTTGAATATCATGTTGTTGCAAAATAGTTTTGCAATCATCACATATATATGTTCTATATGTGTCCCAAAGAGCATGTGGATTTCTTGGGATCCCAAAAGAGAGTATTGTCACAAGAAGAGCACATAATGGAGCTTCCTATTCTATTCCAACAACTTTATTCAAACATAAACTCCACTCTTTGTCAAAATCATATAACCCACGTGCAACACATGCAACTTGGAATGTCTTGTGTACATGTATTGCCAATGTCTCCATTTAAAATTTCTTGACCTACTATTGGCCAAACAACTTGAGCATTGGGTTTAATGTGAGTAGGATCACTTAACCATACTTCATAATTAACAAGCACCATGAAAGTACATACCGCTTAACCAAATTGTTACAGATCTCATAAAGGAGTTGTGGATACTGCTGATACTTACTTCTGATGCAAGATATCTTACTCAAAGACTTGTTGAAGTAGTTCAACATATTGTTGCTTTTCTTGGAGGTTCGGAGAAGCAGCAATTGATATTTTTGAGATTAGTTTAGGATGGCTAACTCTGTGCCAGCAGCCGTGGTAAGACATGTTTCAGGTTGGTTACCTGCTCAAAGATATATCTATCTTTCAACACTAGGAGATAAATTTTATATTTGTGGTGTAAACCCATTTTTAAGTCGCACAGCAACTCACCTACAATACTAAGATGCTCAAATGAAGTTACATCTTTGATCTTGGTTTGTAAATTGCATGGAAAATATTGTTTACAAACAACAGGACTGACCAAATAAAGATGACCAATTGCAATATGGACAATCCATTTCTTTGTACTATTTTTTCATAAAAATTCCGCATGGAAATCTGAATAGGTAATTTCTTTTGCTTGTGTAAATTCAATATTAACCTTGAAAATTGGCTAATGTTATTTTTTTGGTTTCACTATGTAGTAATCATTGTATACAATTAATGCTTGTTAAACTCATGAACCACAAACTATGTAATGGATAATGAACCATCATGCCTTTTAAATGAAAAGAAGTTACAAAGACCATTCAAATGTAAAGATGTACCTTCTTGATTAATGTCAAACTTCATCATGTTGCTGATTTTGCTGAACATTAATTTCATGATGCTCAAGGAACAAACTTGCTTGATTTGGCCCTTATACACATACTTATAAATTTATTTTATAGCAGAGATGGAAGAACATATCTACATCAAAAAAGAGGAAAAGGATCAAAAGATACTAAGTAGGACATGCAACTAGTATAGTTCTAACTAGATGTGCTTTGTTATCAAGTGGCAAAACTAAGAGTGAAATCTTGAAAGCAATCACTTAAAATTTCCACATGCACAAAGAAGAGAGAAGCCCACAAATAGTTTTTAGGTGAGAATCATGCAAATGACAAAGCTATTCAGCCCTATATTGAGGTCAGTCTAAACCCAATGAAGTAGGGAGATGTCCTATGCATGAAATCTAGCAACTTAAAATATTGGATTGAAAACTTAATGATCCTTGCTATTATTTATAGTTGTACATGATAAAGTTTGGTTAGAGTGATAAAAAGTGACAAAAAAGCTTACACTTGATGAACAATTCATGAAACTAAGATACATACTAATCATTTCCAACCGAGGTTCATATTTTTCTCTGTAACCATCTTTCTTTCTACAGCTATTGCAAAGCATAGTGCTAGATGATCAATCTAGTAGTGTTGCTTAGTGAGCAATTTTCATCTCATTTGCTAGTCATGCTTGGAATCATTATGTGCAGCCCAAGCTTGGATTGTAGATCCATAGTACTCTAGACATGCTTTAAAAATGAAATTATGTCAATGAAGAACATATTGTTATACCCTTTGGATAGTTTGTACAATGAGTAACATATGCATGGACATCATTTTATACAAAGTTATGAGACCAATGACCTGATCAAATGATGAATATGGCTATACTATGTTACCAAGACTAACCTACCAAATTGACAGACCCAATGGGTTGAAAGAAAATGTACAAGAACAAACCCTACTCAAAACATACCAGGGAAATGAAATAATCTTAAGGGTCTTATAAAGTAAAAAAATTGAGATATTTACAAGAGGTAAAGCAATAAAAGGAGATATTTTGTAATACTCCAAGGGTAGGAGAACTCTCCAAGAAGAGATACAAGAGAAAACACAAGCTTCACACTCAATACTTTGATGCACCAAAGGAACACCTTCTCTTTATTATATAGCAAGGAGGATCCATTCAAAGGAAACTTTACCCTTGGATCAGATACATAGATTGGTGGCATGTTAGTCAGTTCTACCTCTAGATTAGTTGCCTAGATGGGTGACATGTCAATCACTGTCCTATCTAGTTGTTCAAACAAGTGTGACTAGAAGGAATCTTTAGGGAATCTTCCTATAGGAAGCTCAAAATTGCATGGGTGTAGTACCGTTAGAAAGCTCTTAATGAGAAAAATAGTGGAGGGAGAAAGGAATTATTTTCCCAAAGGAATTTATTTCTCCTATTTTTGAGACCTAATTTATCCATTTAGACCTCCAAAATTGGCTCTAAAGTTTTAAGGCTATTTTTGACTTCTTCCTTATTAGTAGAAGTACTCTTTTAGTGACACCTATATTTGATCTACCTAGCCTATCATCCATAACATCCTCCTAGATGTTACCAAGTAAATTTTCACCTCTAGATAATATATCTAACTATTGGTATTACATATTTACACTAATTAAACCAAGAATTCCAAATCTTACAAAATTCACATTATGTATAATGAGCCAAAATCCATAACATAGGGAACCTTGGACTTTTCAATAAGAATTATAAATGTGAGAATGGAAGAACAAAGTCAAGAAATAATGCAAGTGCACACTCTAGTAAGAAGAAACAAGAGAAAGAAAAGCAAGAGAGAGTAGAGATAATGATGGATGTTTCTTGGCTACAAAAACTAAACCAAAAATGGAAATAATGAAGAGAAAAATCACATGAGAAGAAGTAGCAGCTGAGGAATGATATGGAAAGTCAAGGAAAAAGTAGAGGGTAGGAAGGAGAAGGTGGAAAAAGGAGAAAATGTGGAAGAGAAGGATTGAATGGGGATGCTAAAGCTTAAAATGACCCAACAAATAGACCTTGCAACAAATAGGATGATCAAAAGGATGGAAGAATTTGCATAATATAGCCCAAAAGAAGGTGGTTTATAGCATTAATAACATAAAAGAGAATCTCATAGTCCTATAATCCTCATTGTTCACTATAGATTGATTGTTTACCAATAATGTAGACACTACAATAGGATAAAAGCATTCATGCCACTAGGTCAAATCTTAAAATCTCCACTTGACTAGTTTTCCTTATCACATACCTTGTATTGTAGGTAATTATCCCTTAAGAGGCAAGGACTGTGTTAAAAACTGAAATTTATTACTTGATAAGTTTTGCCTCAAATTTATACATCCTTGTTCACACAAGGTTACATTCCTAGACTAGCTTGCTAGTCTCCAAATGTTGTGACTCTTCACAGGGTGCTACCTTGTGTGTCACTTGTTGTGTTACCCATAGGGCTCTCATTCTTCTATCTTTGCATAGCAAAATACAGTTTTTGACTATCCTACACCATTCTCTCTCACCTTTGAGTGTTCTAACCTTTGCTATATGGTATCAGAGGCTATTTAGGAGTTTAGTTTATAAACTCTCCTAAAAAGCACTCTTGTTATGCACAACCAACACTATGATCCATCTTCCTTTCCAATTTTGAGTTTAAATTGTTAGTTTCCTTGGCAAGTTCTTCAAATATCATCAACACCTCTAGTTAGGAAAAATTTGCTAGCATTTATTATGTCAACCAAAAGAGCAATATGAATGATATGTTAACTTTAGAAGAAGCATGAGATGTGGGAAAATAATGACAATATTTCCCTAGATATTTCATATCTTCATCACTTAAAATTTTATTTTTTTCACACATCTTAAAATCTCCCCTTAGGAAATTACTACCCTACTTACCCATACAATGCCTAATGTTTTCCCCTTATTGCAAGTTTATTTTTTCTAATTTTGGATAAACCATGCAATTATGGCATAGACATATTGGTCATATTAACCTTCATAGACTAAGGGAGCCTACCCACCCAAACTCAATCCAAGGACTTAAAGTCAAGTGCATCATAATGCACACTTGCATTATGTGCATGCATGATAAGCAAGCTTGGCCTAAGTTCCCAAAACATGCAACTTATTGGGCTTCTAAGCCCTCAAAGCTTGTTCAAATTGACATTAGTGGTATTATTTCATCACCAATTTTTAATGGTTACAATTACTTTGTAACTTTTATAGGTGATTTTTTTGGTACGCTTACCTTCAACTTCTCAAATTGGTGCTTTGATTGCTTTGATGAGTTCATATACTTCATCATATTTTCCAAATGAAAAACCAAAAAAAAACTCAAGAAAATCTGTTCCAATTGCATAGTGAGTACTTTGGACTTGATTTTACTAATTTTCTTGAGTCTAATGGCATTGAATGATAGTAAGCCAATTGGTACACACCATAGCAAAATGATGTTGCATAAAGAAAAAACCAAACCCTCTATGGCATGGCCAGATGCATGCTATATGGATCTGATCTTGCCAAACCATTTTGAGAGGAGGCAATCATGTGTTTGACCTATCTTTAGAACCAATGGTCCACTAAAACTATACCTTATTTCCCAATTTAGTTTGAACTTTGGCATAATCAAAGACTAGACTTGTCACACTTATATACTTTTTGTTGCCAAGCTTTAGCACAAGAACCTATAGAATTGAGGACTAAGTTAGACCCAAATATAAATTATGTATTTTTCTTGAGTATGATCTATGAGTAAAAGGCTACAAGTTACAACATTGCCAAGATGGGTTTGTCTTTACCTCCCAATATGTCATGTTTTAGGAGGATTATTTGCTTACTAATTTATTTGGAAATTATCCTCAATCCACCACATCTAATATTACAGATTTGGAACTTCAATTAGCAGATCCCACCCTTCTTTGATTGTACCATTCACAAGACACTTCTATTACTGTTCAAAATGCTGGTCTTTGCTCCCAATATCCCTCTGTGTCTATTCCTAGACCTGCTAGATCACTTGTTGCATTGCCAGCACATGCTATACCCCAGGTGATTTACAACTTGCTCCCACAAGTCAGGTTACATATGATCTAAGCTTTCAATTGTTATATAGATAGCAACTCCCCTAGCTGTCCAACATGCAACCATTCACCTATGGTAGCATCACCTTTGTCTCAATTTTTTCACAATGATTCTGATTCCTAGACCATCTGGTTATTCTTCTTATATCACCAATCCTTTATATGAAGAAGGTCATCTAAATCCATTATTTGAGGCTGACAATTCATTACAGTCAAAGCTTCTTAACTTGGTTCCACATCTTTGTCCAAGAGGTCCTCTCCTTTGTCTCAACATGCTATTCATATTTTTGATTCCATAAAACACCAAGTAGACTTTCTTAAAACTTCTCTCCGTCATAAATTCTCTAGCTCATCTGATCCGCCTTCTTCATCCGGTAAGTAGTATGCAAAATTGGATGACATCCCTCAACCCACTCTTGTACTTACACTGGCAGTTAGACAGTCTTCCCATTCTAATAAAGGAATTTTCATCCTTGGAATCAAGAGGAGAACTATGAACCCCATGGTACTACTTCCCAAGACCTATGTCTTTAAGAAACATGCCTTAATGGCTAATGTTTCCATAACCTTGTTAAAGCTAAATACATACCTGCAAGCCCTTAGGTCTCCTTAGTCTGTTCACTAGCAGCATGCTATTGCTAAGGAATTGAAGTCACACAAATAGCGTGGGACTTGGGAGTATATTTGCTCTTCCTCACAATCATAGTCCCATAACTTGCAAATCACTTTCCAAACTTAACCTTACACTCGATGGGACTATTGATTGTATAAAGCTTGTCTAGTGGCTTGAGGATTTATGTAGCAATATGGAATAGATTATACTAATACTTTTTCCCTAATTGTTCATCTTTAGTGTGTCTAGCTTATCTTAGCCCTTACTGCACAACATGATTTTCATGTCTATCAAATGGATGTCAAAACATCATTCCTACATGGTACTCTCTTTGAAGAAACTAACATGAATATTTTGGCCATGATAACACCGCCTTCAAGCAGTAATGCATGTCATCTCAAAAAGGACCTCTAGGGCCTTAAGCAATCACCTTGGTAGTGGTTGGGTGATTAATGGCCATTAAGGGCTACTTGCTAAATATGTGCCTTCTAACTCCAAAGTTGAAAAAAATGTCTACTATTGGTATATTGGATCTGATTTTGCTCTTTTTTCTCTCTATGATGATGATATGCTAATTGCCTATAGTATTTTTTCCTTTTGGAACAAGATTAAGTATCAACTTGTAATTTTATGAGGATTGTAGAGAAACACAAAAGAGAAAGCACCAGTTCACACTCAATCTCTATTGCCCCAAAGGAGCACCTTGAATTTATTATATAGCAAAGCAAAGATACACAATGGAAGCATAACCCTTGGATCAGATATATGGATTGGTGACATGTCATTGATTTCCGCCCTCAAATTAGATGCATGCATGGGTGACATGTCGGATCTAGTCCTATCTGGTTGGCCAAACCAATGTTGTCTAGAGGGAATCTTCTTGTAGGAAGCTCATAATTGCATGGGTGAGGTAATGTTGTAAAGCTCTTGATGAGACAAATAGGGAGGGAGGGAAAGCTAACCCATTCTTCCTTTGGGTCTAAAATTATACATCTTTGAGGCCCAATTCACTTGTTTAGGCTTTCAAAATTGCCTCTAAATATTTTAGGCATATTTTGGTTTCTACTCTATTAATAAAAGTACCATTTTGGTGATATCTCTTTTTGATATATTTAGTTTATCATGTAACATCCTTCCAGATGTTACCAAACCAAATCTCACCTCTAGATCATATGTCTAACTATTGGTTCCCAAGTTTTCAAGTCTATTTTGGTTTTTACCCTATTAGTAGAAGTATTAATTGGTGATACCTCTATCTGATCTATTTAGTCCACCATGTATAACATCATTCTAGATGTTACAAAACAAAATTTTATCTCTAGATCATATGTCTAGCTATTGGTATTACACAAATTTGTGACCACTTTCCCATTTTGGTGAAGTTCATCATTCCTTAAGTGTGAAGATCACTTGGAGATTCTCAATAAGGTTGGATTTGTCTATCACAATGACATTATTTTTTGCAATTTATTTCTCAAATTGACATAAAATCCATTTTCACTCTTATAGTACCAGGTGTACATTTGTCTCTTGATGATTGCACTTCTATTGAAGAGCAAAAGGTTGAGTGTGCCTAGTTTCCTCACCCAAATATTTTTAAGTCCATACTATGGGGCTCTACTAGCACTTGGCCAGATTTATCATTTACTACTAATGTGTTGGGCTCAATTTATGGCTAACCCAAGCAAGAAACACATTTAGGATCTAAAACATACTCAAGTATGTTGGCGGTATTGTGAATTATTGCTTGGAGTATCATTGCCAATCTGATCCAGCTTAATTTACAATTTTAGTGACTCATAGTGGGCTGGAGACATGAACCAATAACACTTCATATATAGATATTGTTTTGTCTTTTGTGGTGGAGCAATCAACTAGTGCAGTTCACAGCAAAAGACTATTGCCTTGTCAAGTACTAAAGCTGAGTACATGGCCATGGCTATTCCAACATCTAAAGTTGTTTGGCTCAACTAATGGCTAGAAAGCATCAAGTTTATGTCAAAATCAACTATTTATATCTATTGTGACAACAAAAGTGCCTTACTATTATAGACACTACCAAATACCACATTAAGACTAAGCATATTTCCATATGTTATCATTTTATTAAGCAACTCATTGCCTTTGGGACACTTAGTTTTAGTTATTGTCCTAGCAGCCAAATGTTGGTTGATATCTTCATTAAGGTACTTTTTTGGCCAAAGTTTGTTGATCACCTTTTGCTAATAGGCGTGCTAGGAAGAGATGTTTATTCTATTAGTTTAGTGAAATTCACTTAAGGAGGAGTGTTAGAAACTGAAATTTATTACTTGATAAGTTTGTCACAAATTGATCATATCCCTGTTCACATAAAGGTTACATTCCTAGACTAGCCTTCTATTCTCCATACATTGTGACTCTTCACATGGTGCTACCCAATGTATCACATTGTGTATTACCTACTAGGGGCTCCTATTCTTCTATCCTTGCATAGCAAAATAAGGACTTGACTGCACCACACCATTCTCTCTCACCTTTGAGTATTCTAACCTTTGCTATAATTTTGGGGCATTTAGAAAGATCAATAAAACACACATGCTCTTGGACTTGACCACAGATCTGGTTGTCAAACCATTTTCAAGGCTAGACTCCCATATCTAAAATTCTAAACTAGGCAAAACTCTAGATCCCAACGCAAACTACTCGTGTATGAGAATCAATCTCATAAATTATGTGTAAAATACATTCCAACACTTTGATGTACTCCATCACAACACAATAAAAACCAAACACTACATACCAATGCTGGTACTTAAAAAGGGAAATTCAATATCTTATTTTGTGACCAATTGGAAGGAGTAAAATCAACTATAAGGAGTGTTTTATTTAATTAAAGTTGTACTTTGAGTTCTCTTAGTGAATCAATTCATATTTGTTACCAATAGATAAAATTCATGATCACAAAGGTCACTATTTGAGGACAAATTTACCAATTTCAACCACAAAATGCACATACAAGTAAAGTATGTCATGGTCCTACTTGTGAGGCTTGTTTACAAAGGTAATAGTATTAAACCTATCCTACAAAATAACATGGCTAGAGCCACCTATGGTTTTATCATCACCTCCAACCTTACCCCTTTTAGCTATGTTAGAACAATAGCTACCATTTTGAAGTACAAGTTTAAACCTATGACAATGGGAAGTGAGTAATCATAATCATCTACAAACTACAAAAAATATAACCTGATTTGTATTGTACTAACTCGTGCACAAGCACAAATCTACACTTGGAACTTGGAGTTAAGGAAAAATGTTGTGATTTCTTTGATCACTTTATTTTGAGCTCCAATTTTCATATCTTTAGAGAAAAATGAGAGTTGGAATCAAGTGAATTGAGTTGACAAATGCATTGAACTGCCAAGCAAAGATACAAAAAGTCTTGAAGGAAGGAAAAAAACTTATCACCATTGATAAAAATATCAAACCAACATGTAAATCAAAGACAAACTCCAGACTTGTTCATGTTGAAACAAGTACTTGATGCTAATCTTTCATCACCCTAAATTGAGAAAAATGTATGGTTGATTATTTCTTTACAAGCAAGAAATGTAAGTTGAATAAAAGATAACAACCATGAGATGTTTATGGGAGAAACCAGCCATGTACCTCAGGTTAAATATTGCTTGGATATCAATTGAAGCTCAACTATGGTGCCTCATCCTAGGTCAAGAATCATGACAAGCTAGTAGTGCAATTCTAATTGGAGGTGTCTTGTCAAATACAAATAACAAAGCTAGCTAGCCTGATATTGAGTTCAATTTAAAGCAATTAAATCAAATAGTTCAAAACATTAGATTGGAATGATCCTTGCAATTATTTATAGTTGTCCATGATAGTATGTAGTTAAAGTAGTACAAATTTAGATAACATATAGTTAAAGCAACCTTATCACCAACATCCTTTTGATGAACAACAACAAAGCAATAATCTATAATAGAGGTATACAAAGATAAATGATAATATGCAGTTAGAGCATCCTTTTCACCAACATTCTTTTGATGAACAACAACAAAGTGATTAGTAAGAAAGGAATCACTAGCTTGCATTTGTTTATGGGGACAACAAACAAAGAAATGGATTTTAATATTGTCAAGTTTCCAAATATACATACAATGAAATCACAATAAATTGAAGACATGAGAAAGAAAAATGGTGCAATAGAAAAGAACAAATGGGATGGAAGTTTGGTAAGTAAATTATTGACCTTCAAATTAATACACCTTTTACTTTGTAGCTAGATAGACATTGTGAGTCACAATCCACTTGTTATAAACAACTTTGTCCTTTGAATCAATGAAGTTGTATATATGCCACGTTTTGTATAGAATATATCCATCTTCATTGCAATCTGTTATATAAATAAATTCATATGGATATCTTTTCTTCCATTTTCTATCCTCCATACATGGAGCACTTGGATTTCTTTGCCACATGGACTATGAAACAAATAGAGTATAATAGTTTGATATGCTTTGGGATGATGATTTGGATCAAGTATCTCAACAAATACCGTTGAATCATATTCTTCAATAGTGCACATCTTAGAAGCTTCATCTAGAATCAACAACATACTAGCACGAGTCAATCCTCTCTTTTGAGATTTGATAGCCCAAATTTTGGCCATAACTTTACCAAAAACTCATTTTTAATGTCCTTCAAAAGCTCATGAAGCTTCAAATGGAAAACTTGATCTTACTAACTCTAAAAAATCCCTCACTACTTGTCTTGGAAGAAGTGCATCTATAATTTCTTTCTATTTCAGGTTGCAAGTAAATGTAATGAAAAGATCAGGCTTACCAAACATTCACAAAGCCATTGCATCTTGGTAAAGTTGAGACATGGCCCATTCACCTCCTTGAAAAGATGAAGGCAAAATTGCCTTTCTCCAACTTTGTATCCAATGATATGGTCATCTGCAAGCAAAGCATCTTGAAGTCCATTTTATAACTTGTGGTAAATTTTTGATTGATGGTTCTCACAAATATATTTTGGATTATTTTTTTAATATATACATAAGAATCAACAATGAATTGTTGTAATAGCCTTTTAGCTTGTAGGATGGACGTCTCATTGTTATGATTTAATAAATATGCATAATATTACAACATGGTAACATGCTTAGAGTGTTATCTATCACCTATTACATCAATGTCTTATTTTAAGAATTCATCTTTATCGCATTCAAAGCCATTCAAAGGAATATTTTCATTCTATCCTTGTCTACCATTTGGAAATAACAGAACATGGTGCAATGGTGAATATGAAGTATGCAAAGGACATATAAGTCAAAGATGTTTGTTGGTTGTAAGTAAAGTCCAAGTCAATATTATTTGTCCCATGAGTTTGGACTCACGAGACATCTTTAATGTGCTATATGACTACTCAAGGTCACAATGACTCACTTACAATAGAGTAGAGTTGTCAAATTAGTAATAAGATGGGTCAGTTTAACAATTTGCTATAATAAATCTATAAAATGAATATATATAATGTAAAAATTTATAAATATAATCTTGTATGTCCTTTTACCATTTATGAATTTGACGATACAAAATGTTTTTGAGTAGCCTTTGATGATTGAGTCTTCAAGTTTTGTTTAATACCAAAAGAATGGCACCTTAAGAGAGCTATATTTTCCATAAATTTTAAATTTGAGCACTATTTGTATGATATGGTCTTGTTGATGTCAATTTACAAGAGCCTTCAAATTCCACCAAAAATATTTAAAATTAAATAATATTAGATATTAGATAATATTATGCCTAAAATCCAATATAATAAAAATAATATTATATATTAGAAAAATCCACAATTAAACTGCATATAAATAATATTATACCACAACTATAATTCAGACTCTAAGGTCAAAAACTCTTGGGTTACAAAATACTAAACTTAATTAACTATGTTAAGCAAACAACCAGCTTCCGAATCCATAGACAAACCTTTCAAACTTGATACCTTGTATTACGAATAAAGTCTTGGTCTAGATGTTTGTGAGTTCAAGTTGAGATGATGCTTTTTCAAATCAATTCACTCTTCTTAGCTCTCTAGTTTCTTTGTTAATTTGTAATAAACCATACCATAAAGTTTCTTTATCTGCTAATATCTATTAAATGCATGGTCTACATCTCAATAAACTTCAACCACAACACTAATTAGATATTGTTATTTTTGTCTAAACTTAATTCATCTTCCTTCTCATCTGCTTCTATAACTCTATAGAAGGTTAAGAACTGTAAAAAATTGTGTTTCAAAATCTGCTGTTATTGAGTAGTAACTTTTTAGTCATGAAATTTACTTATAATAAAATATTCCTTGCAATTTAAATGAACAAGGCAAACTAGGCATTAACTCTTTATTCAAAGTAAACTAGCACACCCTATATTTCACTAGTTATCTTGTGATAACCTCTTAAGATATCTTCTTAAGAACATAAAAGGTGCTTGGCTTTGCTATTTGTGGATTATCCTGCCGTAAGTTTTGCAGATGGTTACTTATTTCCAATTCCTCAAATTGGGAGACCTCTTCATTTTTAAACACCCATAGAAACTATAAACTATTTAGAATATCATCTTATGTATTTTCTAAGTGATCAGGAATATTCTAGATAAATTTTTAATTTGTATGTTATATTATATATTTTAAATTCTAGAAAGTGATTCTTTAGATATATAGAGAGATTATGTTATAGACCTAATTTTTGCAAGGATGTATCCAAAGATTCCAACGTGAGTATGTATGATCTTGATATACAGATGTTTTTGGTAGGATATATTATTTTAGGCTTAAAAGTCACCAAATTAGAGAGTAGAAATTAGATTATTTGTTCTCTCGTCTTTGAAAGTCTCTTATTTTAGACCACATTAGAAAGTTCTCATGATTTACGTTGGAGAGGAGGATACCTTTATATGTTAATTAATAAATATAGATTAATTTTTCATTAATATCTTTTAGATGTTTTGTGTTTAGTAAGATTATTTAAAATTCATTCAAAACCATTGAAGTAATTTTGTTTTTATTTATTTGATTAATAGTGATATGTCTTGTTAAAATACTTCCAGTAAGATACTGGGTTTCTGATTTATGCCTAAAATCATATCGCAATAAAGTCAGCGATCTGCTGGACCTGTACACTGATTATCATATAGGATCGTGGGAGCAAAATTTACACCAGGCAATGTTAGGAAAATATTCAGGAGTTGTTTGCTTACTGAGTGCAATTTCTTATAACCCTTAATTGATATGTTTTCGTAGGAACTTAACAATAGACGGCTGATAAAACAAGAGTCAGTAAATCCTTGGTAATTATTAAAGTTAACTTTTGTTGTTGACGTTAGGGCAACGACTTCTCAATACAAGTTGGTATTGGTATAGTCAACAAGATCAATTGAAGATTAGAAAACTAGTTAGACTTATCTGAAACTAAAATAACTTTAGCGAGAGTCTCAATAAGGGTCTTAAGGTTAGTTGAAGTTAAATTAAATCCAAACTTGCAAAATATTATAAGATTATCAGTAAAGATATTATAAGATCACACAAATACAATCATACAAAATAACTATAAGGTAGTAATAAAAGAAAGGACGGCCCGCGTAGAAAAAATGAAGGATGGGAGTACAAAATAACTATAAGGTAGTAATATAAGTATTATTTTATACCTTGGTTCGCGCTAGTTCAGTTTACTGGATTCAGCCGATTCCTTGACGCCACTGGACGGCGGATATGCATCGGAAACTCTATTTGCACAGTACGCCCGTGAACGTGGAGTCAATTCCGACATCGAACATGGTTTTCCTGCCTCGAACTTTCTTTCCGGCCACAAGGCAGTAGAGGAACCGATCGGAGGCGCGGTTCATCGTCAACTATCCAGTTCTAAAGACTTGGGAGTCTGAAAGCTTATACAATTGCAGTCACTCGACCTGTCGATCTACCGTAGTATGCCAGTCTGCCGCTGGATAATGAGGTGAAAGTGAGGAATCGCGTTCTTCCTGTTTCATGTCTCTCCCACTGGCGGAGGTTTCTTGATTTGCAGAGGTTTTGACGGGCAATCATGTATTTCTGCTCACTGCATATACTCGTGCTGGTCTGCAATTCCAAGGAAGATTTAGCGGAGGTTTAAGGCGAATATCTACACAAGTCTGTGGCCTGTGTGTTATGGCCTTACTTGTTCATCATCATTCTTCGTGAGATAGCGTTGTCCTGATATGAGTAGCGAAGAGGTAAGTGGCCTGACGTCAACGTGAAATGAATTCTGTAAAGGATGTCACGATATTTCGAGGGTTTGTGGTTGTTGGATAATTCGCAGTTCGGCATTTGTTCTCGGCAGTAGAATCGCCTACCTGTCTGTGGTGACTGAAGAAAAATCCTGAAGAGGATTTTCCCAGAGTGACACTCATGACCCCCTTGATAGATTATGAAAAGCTGTTACTGTACATGTAAGTGTGCTAGGAGGGACGAATTTCTCAGGGGAAGTATTACGGTGCTCAGTCCGCAATCTTTGTTGCGCGAAGAAGTTGACTTGAATTAGGTGTCCAGTTACAGTCAACGGATGCAATTATGAACTTTCTGCCAGGAACAATTAATATTGTAAAATGTTGGTGCTAAGGTTTAACAAAGTTAATGGTGACAAGAGTCAGGTTCTGGTGTGGGGCCTAAGGGTAGTACTGATGTGCGATTAGCATTAATCACATCCTTTTGTGGCTTTGGTCAACAGGACCTCAAGTTCTCCGACTTCTCCCCAGAAATAAGCAGTCTGCTAAAGTTGTGGAACCTAAGGCGCTGCGACTAGGAGGGTGTTGCACTACGTACTCAACCAGGAGGTCTTGATCTCATGAATTCATTCCACTAGTCATTATTCTGTGGATAGACACTACTGAGGGCTTTCAAAAGAAGTTTCTATGCCTTTCGGGGACCATGGTATTGCACATAACATGATGCATGGGGTTTTGTCCAAGTCGAGTGGATTACGGATTTAAGCTGTTTCATTTCCCTGTCTGTGTCGATCTGTTATGAATAAGACGACTTGGTACTCCTGAGAAGGCCCTTGGTAGCCACCACGACTTCTTCTGAGCTCGGCGTTATGCTGTTCTAGGGAGCTTTCAGTAGGCAAGCCTGGCGTTCTCCTGTAAACACACGCTGGCTGGGAGCTTGTCAGTGACGCTGGCTCTTTACCAGGAGGTAATGATGGCAACCAAGAGGAAGTATTATGCAGTTAAGTCCGGTCATGTGCCCGGAATTTACGACACTTGGGAAGCCTGCAAGCGACAGGTTAGCTGGAAATATGGCCTCGAAACCCAGCTAGGAGATGCTATGCTTTACGTCTGCTCTGGTTTTCTTTGAGTTGCAGAAGCGCTAACGGAAGTTTGCTCGTTGCGTCATCTAATGAACATCTAATGAGAACGGTACATATCTTTTCTTTCATAGTTGACGTTTGTTCTCCTACTCAGTGAAATCTATATCTGCAAATCTTCACAGAGTTTAACTCAAGTGCCACAGGCCGTGACCATACTCTTGGATGCTAATCAATGGATCGAATCATCAGGCATTCTGTTCAAGCGCATTGTGGGATTCTGTTTTTTCCGCGTCTGTGGAAGCATCCACTTATCACGTACACAATAGATCCAGTAGCACAATTTCGTTTCTGCATCGATTTTGTCATGGATCAGAACACCCACAGAAAAGTTGGCAGTTTGAACTCTTGAGAAAGGGAAATGAAAGCGTGCTAGGTGTTGGGAAGTTCAGTGTCATTAGCTGATAGTTGCTGGTAAGGGTTGTTTTTGACCATGGGTGATCGGTTGATGCAGGTCACTGGATTCAAAGGAAATCAGTACAAAAGCTTCCCTTCTCTAACCGAAGCGGAACAATATATGAACCCCGCTGCAGATTCATCCGGGAAAGTCGAAGTGGTTGCTGTATCTGTCGCCGCGTTAGCAGCAAAACAGCCACCACGTGACCGGTCCCATAAGTCTTTCGCTCCTATTAAGGTATAATTATTGGAGCGCCATCCTGGATCATCTTGTATGAAGTTCTCTCCTTGTACATGCGCGGGTGAAGTTACTCTAGATTATCAATGTCTTACCAGTAAAAGGACACCATTTTATTGGAATATGTAAGTTGCGCAATGGATTTTATTGAAGTATGACTGTGGCATTATACGAAATATTTCAACAACAACAACAACAGGACGTGCAGAAAGCGAACCTTGAGAGCAATCCATTTAGAAACAACGCTTTTTCAGCTACATCATCCGTGCTGGATATGGTAGGAACGGAACTGTACAACGTTTCATACACCGGACCTGCAGTAAGTGAGGAGAGGAATCCAGAGCAAGCGTCCCTCGTTTTGCCCACAGAACTTGGTTGTGAGAAGACTCCTGCTATTGATTACGATGTAAGTCTCAGAGTGTATTATTCACCTAGGTTACACACCACCATTTCTCGAGGGTTTAATGGGTGATTCTGCGGGGTTTCCATTCAGATCAGCTCATTTACCTTTAACACTCTGGTACCTAGTTTTGCTTTTGCATGTTTTGGCAACTCTTTTGCTGGTAGTTGGCAAGTTATTTACGATTGTATGTATCCCGTCAAGCAGGCGGTATATCAACTGGAATATGACGGAGCATCAAAAGGGAATCCAGGTCACGCGGGAGCTGGAGCCCTTTTACGGCACCCTGATGGCACCGTTGTAAGTGTTTATACCATGCATTTCCCTTCACAAGTCGCTACTTCTGGTAGTCGTAACAACTTCGGAAGCATGTGAGCCAGGGGTGTTGCATCACTGATCAGTTTCTAGGTGAAGCTGGGGCCTTGTACGGCACCTTGATGGGACTGTTGTGGCCATGAAAAGCTTACGACTAGCTTGGTAGCCCCACATTTACAAGTTTTTCTGTAACCGACTCTGCAACACGCAATAGGAAACGATGCCATGATTCACGAGTATTGAATTAAAATATCCTCTGTCTGTACATATCATCTACTTCCTCGTCCAACAGCGATAACTTTTGAGTAAAAATCTGTGGTCAATATGCATTCGCATGCTTGTCTATTCAATTACATTGTAAAGCACTATTATGAAATTTCGATAAGTACGTACGCAATTGAACTCCTTTTACCAGGTATGTGAGATAGCAGTAGGTTTGGGCAAAGCGACGAACAATAATGCCGAATACAGAGGCTTGATTGCTGGACTCAGGAAAGCACTGGAACTCGGTATACAGCGGGTTCAAGCCCAGGGAGATTCTAAGCTTGTGACGCAGCAGGTATGTGACTGCTACCTTTCATGCTTAAGCATTTATCTGAGCTCGTTACCTTTTATCTCCTGGCAATAAAGGTCACCACTTACCACTAGTATGGATAATGATCTAGTTTAGTGGGTTCTGTGCAGATTCGGGGGGTCTGGGCTGTGAAAAACGAGTCCCTCGCCGTATTATGTAAGGAGGCAAGAGAACTGGTGAAGAACTTCAAAGACTTCCAAATTCGTCATGTGGACCGAGTAAGACGCCATGAAGCATGATCTGATACTATCACATTGCGTTGCTGGATCTCATGCATGAAGCAATCAGCTCAGAATTTCACTTGCCTGCATCTATAGCACGCCTGACTTAAATTCTATATTTGTATTCATGAATACGACTCACCCTCTCGCTATCGCAGGAGTGGAACTCTGCAGCTGATGCGTTGGCCAATAAGGGGGTGGGACTTCCTGGTAAGCTTTCGGTGTAGTTTGGGCAGTACGAGTTGGCATCACATTTCTTGTCCGTTGTCAGGTTGTCGCCTCAGATGTCCCCTTCCAGTAGGATATGTTAACTAGCGTTTCACTCCTTGTTGGGATCTGTGCATTGCTGTAATGAGAAGGATATGGTCCTATGTAGAGGTTTCCAGGTCCTCATCTCAGACAGCTATATTTCATACTCTTTACATATAAGGACAGACAGCTCGGTTCGCGTATACTTCATGGTCTGTACATTGTCGGCATGGTGTGAAATTGCTGCCAGGTCCTTGTGCCTAGAGCTCATCGTTTTCCGTGACTTTTGTACCGTATGCGATGCTCCTCTTCCAATTTGGTGGGCATAATGGCGTCTGTGGGTCTGCACAGTTGCAATTCTGCGGGTGTAGGTCCACTATGTCCGTGCACTCCATGAACACTTCAACTTCAGAAGTACTTAAGATTTTCACCTTTGTTTGCAGAAGAGAAATTTACAAGCGCTTTTTGAAGTCGCAAAACAATCACTCTGAGAGAAGCAGTACTGATCATCAAAGGTATGTGTCGTTTTGTTTAGGAAATTATCGTTAACGAAGAGTCATGAGTAATAACAATTTTATCAGTGAAGCCATTCCAAAAGTATGTCTTCCTCGCCGCCTGCACGTACCAAGATATTTGGAGTGCATAGAACGGCAATGCAGTAGGCTTCTGACAGTTTTTCTCCTGGCACATGTAGTGGCATACATGCCCCGAATGTAGAGCAGTAGGATAGAAACATGTAGCTTGACCCAGGCACACGTAGAGCGTGCAGCATGGAATGTCTGAGGTCAATTTAGGTTTCGATCATGAATTTAACTCTGAAGTCAATTCTTGTCGACCTATATCGTGTGTTCCAAAAACAGAACATTTTAAAGTATTTACATATTTATTAAGAGCTTTACTTAAATTGCAGAACTACCATATAGAGTACCTCACAACTTTTCTCTTGATTTGGAAGGCCAAGTATTATTCACACTCAGTTTTTGAAGTGAATTTCTGAACATTCTAGAGCACATTCTATTCTTTTCTCAGAGTTTTGTGCTCAAGTGTATTCAATCTTGAGCTCGTAAAGAGTCAAGAAGGACCCAAACAGTAATTTGCGCATGATCAAAGCCCATAACAAGATTAACGGGGCGTGGAAACGCTAGGAGTACACAGCAGCAAAACTTTCATTATCATAATGCAATAGCAGTCAAGCATATACAGAAAACCCAACAACCGTCAGTTTGGACAAGCCAACAACATGGAAGTGTCATGACTGCGTAAGGTACACAAAACAAAATTTTGATCAATCCCCGTGCATGAACTTTGCCACAGAGATAAGAGGCATTAATCTCAAGTGAACTAAAACATTTTGTAACCGTAATTTTGACCTACATTTTGTTCATCTTTGCTTTATCTGAGTCTTCAATCAATAGGCACCTCAACCTCCATTTTCAGGCCACCTTTGCCAAGGACCTGGAAAAGCAGCCGAGGTAAACAATTAGCTTGGCAATCTCCAGGTTTCGTCCACGATCTTCAGATATCCGATTAAAACTACTGTTCTGACACGGCTACACTGGCTTAACGGTAAGCTGTACACCTTGGTGTGACAAAATTTCATATATCTCATAAATCCAACGACGTTGAATTGAGGGTTTATAGTTTTAACGGAGTCAATATTGTCTACCAGATCAGAAACCCCAAACTATGGTTCAGTTGGTATAAAAGTTCCACTTCACCTTGTTCGAATTAAGAGTAATTCTTCTGTGTATAGCATACCTTCATAAAATCTTCTGGCGTGAGTGAGTCATCCTTGGAATAACCTGACTCTACTAGAGCCTGAGTCACTACAGCCTGCATGCTCAATAAAGCCAATATCATGTTTACAGCGACTGCAACAATCAGAATAGATGAAGTCAACTTCACCACGGCTACAAAAAGACGTGCGTAGGGGAAAATACATGTTTCACAATCATAGCATTACTAAAACACCTCCAATATTTGACGAGGTACGCCGTGAGTGCAGCCAACAAGCCAGCATCTTTACAAAGTAATGCCGGCACGTAACTCGGCTAAGCAATGGATGACCTGAAAGCAAGAAGAGCATATGGGTTGTAAAGTGACTTGTTACCTGTCGTTGCTCATCTGTAAGGAAAGAGCCAGAGAGGTCACAAAGCACTCGTATCATATCCTCCCTCGAAATCTTCCCATTATTTCGAATGTCATATACTTTGAACATAACTGCAGTCGGCATGGAAAACTTATCTGAGTCTGAGGGACACAGTTCTGTATGCCCAAGATTTCCATCGAGATCGATAATAAAAATTCTCTTCATTAGCTCAGATCCAATTTGCTGCCAAAGAACAACTAAACAAACAGTGTCTGTACTGGGATCGAAGAATTACCAGCGAGAGTGAACTTGCCTGAATGGAAGTTCGGATCTTACATCAATCGGACTAAGAAATTTGCAATGACTAAGTGACTATCTTCATATAGAATTGTATGACTTTTGCATGTGAATCTCCATCTGCGCTTTGACCACTTAAAGCTACGCACAGATGAGTCTTCCTCTCCTGGTCGCGAACTCAGAGAATCAACAGATACTTTAGGGTACTTACAGTCTAGTTTGTATTTAATTTCCGCTGCCGGACTGAAAGCTGACAAGACAGCAACAAACTCCTTGAAATTCAAACCTTCCAGCATCCCAAGCAGTCTCTGTCCAGTGCCGAAACATCTTCGTTATGTCGGATAATCTTCAGGACTACATCTGCCAATTCTTTCAGAGACCTTAACCTGCTGTTAAAAAGTAAATGGAGTAGTCCATTCCTTCATGTCTGAGCAATTTGGACCAACTGTGGTCCCCTCAGACAGGTTCCGGAGTGCACGAGCAAGAACAACCCGCTGGTAAAGACAGATGGGGCAAACCTGTGAGAGAGGATTGACTGCAAACTCCGGAACAGACATGAACTCATCCCCTGATATATAGCCTTTTCCACTACGATCCAGCGCACAGAATCTTTGATATAAGGATACAATCTCACGCTGGGTGACTGCACAACCCAGCCCGAAAGAGCACCATAAGATATGCGTAACTAATCAGACAGCCTGCTCAAAACAACCACCCACAAAGCAGACGAAAGTCATGTCTGCTATTTTATAACCCTAACATACGGGGAGGAATCAGGAGATCAATATCGAAGCCATAACTAGACTGCTTGTCACTCAATTGTCCTCCACTTCACAGCCGGAAAAAGGTTTCTCCAATTCTGCACTATCTTCCTGCTGATGAGTCACAGTGGTCGCGTCCTTTTAGAAAACTTTTAGTCATGAGATTATAATCGGCCATCCTTAAAATCATGACGTGATGACTCTGAGATTGCGGGACCAACTGCAGCAGATTACGAGTCATTAAGCAACCCACTCAGCAATCCCATACACGAAGCGATTCACGAGCAAACTCCTTGGCAATCACATTTAGATCTCTGCGCAGTACTCGTAATTTCAACCACCTCGCTGTCAACAAAGCTCGCAAACGTACGTACATCGCTGATTGCAGTGATTCTGCACGTCTTCTATATCGTACTGCGTGAGCATCGACGAAGTGTTCCCCATTTCCTCAGCCTATTCTCTTCTCCGAATCGCACCTTCTTCGGTTGATCTCTTGTTGCCCAGATTTCTCTCCCTTTGCATCTCGTCAACTCTGGAAAGACCGCCCCATTGTCACAGAGTAACTCACTCCTCCTTCGATCGATGATATCAAGAACGCATACTCTGAGTTAATTCGAATTTCATAAGGACATTCTCATT
Organism: Lunularia cruciata; assembly: GCA_948567375.1. Classification (NCBI taxonomy): domain Eukaryota; kingdom Viridiplantae; phylum Streptophyta; class Marchantiopsida; order Lunulariales; family Lunulariaceae; genus Lunularia; species Lunularia cruciata. The sequence goes on along the minus strand of OX419755.1, from coordinate 74,168,961 downwards.
TTTGTCATTTACTTTTCATTTACTTGTCATTTTACCTGTGGCTTAGGGATTAAGTAAGGCCACTAATTTTGTGTTCCCGTTCCCTTCTTGCTTCCAAAAATGTTTTCACAAGGATGCATTCAGATGTTCTCTTATGGATATTTAAATACCAAACGACAAAGTCTCACAAATTTTATGTCTCTCTCCACATATGAATGATATTTTCAAAATAAAAATAGAATTAACATAAATTAGTGAACTTTACAAGCTGCTTGTAATCTATCAGGGTGTTTTGTTTCCAGATTTAATGAAAAAGCCATTGGGAATAAATTTACTTCCATACAAATTATTAGGATATGTTTCAATAAAGCTCGATTCTAGGAATTAACAAAGTCGTAAAAGAAAAATAAAAATTTGGAAAATATCAGAGAAATCAGGAAGATTCAATATAAAACCTTGATTACATTCAAAATGGTATTATTACCTCACCTTATTATACAGTACGGAATCATTTTATGCAACCATACAAAGGAATATATGACAGGGTGTCTCTCTATATGACAGGGTCCCTTTCTCTTTATTGCTAAACACGTTCATCTAAACAAAGGAAGGTGGACTTGGAAATTGATATAGGTTCATCTTCAGTACGTATTTCCTTCATTGTTGTCTGAACCAAAATCCAACATAATTAAATATCATCGTCGTATATTCTAACTATCCAACATTATATTAAATATCCTTCGTTTTTTCTACGCGGTCGCCTTCTCTCAAACATATTAAATATCAGCGTATATTCTAGGAACAACGATATACTACTTGAAATTTACGTCTCGTCACTTTCGAGTAATTGAATTATTTATATTATATTAATTTCCTCCTCAAAGTCCATAGCTTGACAGATCCCAAAATTTATCCTCCTCTGCTCATTTAGCTGATAATCCATGAAGATATTTTGACAAAATCTGTTGGTTAAATATTGGTTGTAATGAAAAATCACTTCTGATAGTAAGAGGTGTTATCTTGTAAATCATGACATTTCATTTCACGAGTGAAATTTTCTTTTTCTCAAATAAACTTGAACTATGAGCCAATATCCACGAATAAATAATCAGATATATTACTCATCTGAAGTTAATCATTTCATATATTTTAAATATGAAGTCAAAACAGAAAAATTTATCCATCGAAATAGAAGTAATAATAATATAATTAATTCAATTAAACCTGCAGAAAATTCTCTTCTATAACTGGACCTTAACAATTAACAAGCTTAACACCGCCTTACTTCAATTTACAAGAACACACAATGTGCGCCTGTAACTACGTACAGATGTTAGATCAGCTTTGCCGTCCAAAACCAACTGCGTACAGTTATTGCACCACCGAGAGAACCTGGAGCAGAATGAAAGAAAGGGAGGACAGAGAAAGACTGCCCGACGATCAATTCTTGACATTTGCTGCCACAATCTTGCTCGACACAGCTGATTGTTCCAGAAGCGATGTTTCCTGTTTGAGCCCGCTGATCGCGACATGGTTAGTATCATCCACATTTTGTGTGCTACTGTTTGTGTAATTTACGTGGTGAATCCTATTTCCAAAGAACCTCAGTAATATCACCTATGCTACTTGGCCTCTTTCAACGAAGAGCCAAAAGTTACGGAATCGGATTTTGCTACCAGAGGCAGGTTTCTAGCCTTGAAATTGCAGATCCAATTTAGTGATCAATCTTAAGTGAAAGTAGACTGTCGACCTTCAGCAAACGGAAGTGATGCGTTCCGACTGTTGGAATTCCTACTAGTATTCATTTGCATGTGCAGTGTCATGTTCTGTTTCTTACGATTGTTCCGTACATCGTAATCCGAGGACAAAAGTTTGAACTAAGAAGCATTATTTGTAGTTCAGGTTGGATAAGTGTGCCTTGATTTTGAGGCTGAAAGGAAGTTTGAGTCTCCAGAAATAAATATATGCGCTCAGGTTGGCAGGAGATTCCGCTACTCGTGAGCGCAATCTCTTGGCGAGCTGATGGCAGCAGGAAGAGCTGCCATAGGGAGATTAAGTTTCTCTATTGGTAGCATTCCCATGTGATTGTTCTTGCTAGTGGTAAAAGAAATTGAGCGAGCAATATAAACGTCATTTTGTAAGCTTCCATTTGACTGACTCACGACCTGTCACTCTGACAAATTCCACTCTTATTGGAACACCATAAATACGAAGTTTCCGTTCTTGTGGCTAGCTACGATTATTCTAGAAACTGATTATATTTCGGAAGACACATGCTACTTTCTGCATTACAACTTTATCTTCGAATGAGAGTCCTTTCTAACAGGGTTTCTTTGTTGATGGAGGTTGAATGTCACATCATGTTCAAGATGGATCTTGCTGTTTCTAAACTACAATCTAAGATCAACTTAGAGGCAAAAGGTTTGGGTTGGAAGAGAATGCCGCTGACAGAGAGTTTTCTCGACGAGAAACTAAAACCTCATGCCCAGAAATAACAACCCGAGGTGAGGAAACAGCTCCGCACTAATGGCTGTTCAAACTGGACGTGGCTCCCTTGATATGGTATCACAGAATATAGCAGACGTTTCCAACGTAATCAATCCGTCGAACGTTCTTATGAGCTCACGGGGATTTGGAGAGACCCCAAAACCTCCCATATCTGCAGCAAAAACTGGTATAAGCTTTGTGATACCTAAGAACAAGTTATCGGGTTCCCTAGTTCCTGTAGCTCGGAACGTTGCCGGGAAGTGGGAGTCTGCTGATGTGAAGAAGGAGGGTGATCCGAAGTGTTTGACGGGTCAAAGAAAGACAAAGTGGGGGATTGACCTAACTCTAGATCCCGCTGTCAAAAGGGGAAGAGCTCTTGCATTGCAGGTAAAGTCCTGCATTGTGGTTTTGTTTCTTAACTAGTATTGAATGTGATCTTTTTCCAAGAGAATCAAGTTACGGCCCGATATGAATAGCCGGGGTTAGGCTGAAGTAAGAGGGTTCTTTGTTGGTTTGATTATCTGCACACCCTTGTCGTAGACCAAGTCTCTTTGCCTGCCGCTGAATCCTAGAATGCGTTGTAAGTCTGTGTTCACAGTATGGTGAGTAATGGGGAAGCTTATTGAGCGTTGTATTTTCTCGTATGGGAACCCTCCTATTCCAGGTGAAGGCTCTAAGTGACATGGCTGGTGTTCTATTCTTCGTACCACTTTTGAGCAGACTCGGGCCGAGCAGATTGCTGCACAGCTGGAGTCAGGGCTATTGGATATTGACAGCAATGAAGCCACTCGGTCTCCATCCCCACCTCCCATATACGATTTCAATGGTCAGAGAACTAACACTAGAGAGGTGAGTATGCACGTCGATCTTTCTGGTTGCTGCTCAGATTTCTGATGACCAGCTGATAGCGACGAACCTGACTATTCGCTTCAATTTTTCTATAATTTAAAATCCCAGTATAGATCGCGCCTCCCGTACGAATCGGTGACTACTCAAGACATACTTGTATGAATATATAAAGGGTACATCATGGCGTGAAACTGTATAAACGTGGTCATTTGAGGATTTTATATGCAAGCAACATGCCAACCATTGTGGCAGACAGTGTCATGTGCCGTGGTTGCCTTTCTAGGGAAGGAGGAGAGAGCAGCTGGAGCTGGAAAGAAGAGAGGCTATTGGTAAGAATCAATCACATGTTTCCAAGCACCCGGAAGCAAATGTTCACATTATGTAGTTGTCGTCCATACCCCCAACTTAATTTACCGGACTGATGCCTTTGTATGATTCCAGGTGATTGTTTGCAACTGAATCCTTTCTACAAACCTCCCTCGGGATACAAGCCTGTCTACAAGGAAGCCAAATTATACATTCCAGTAAGTAGTGCCCACAAAACTATATATATGTAACACTTGGAACACTTGCGAACTCACCATTACTTGGTTAACTAGTAAGGTGTGCTTTTGGACTTTCTCCATGTCTGGGGTTGAATAATTTGGGATTGAAGTTGACGATGATTTTGTAAACTTCTTCGTGAGTCTAGAAATGAATCTGCTCTTAACATTTAAAGGTTATTAGTTTGTCCGCTAGTGACATCAATTTGCAGTGTGGTATCCTGACAGGTGCAGTGTTCCTTTTCACTTACTGATGTATTCGTCTACAGTAAGAAAACGAAATGCGCTGGCTCGGCCTGATCGGTTATTTGATCTTGCGAAGTGTGAGTATTGTCTGAGAAGTCAAGAGATAGTCACGAAACTGCTAGGTACTGAAGTGTAAGACAAGTTCTTGAGCTTTAAGGATGTACTAATACTTGGTCGACATGACCACTTTTAATTAGAATAGCTCGTGTGTGGGTGATTATAGGTCAAGGACTATCCGGGCTACAACTTCATCGGACTTATACTTGGCCCTCGCGGGAACACTCAAAAACGAATGGAGGCGGTTTGTGTTCCCACCTTATTAGTCCAGTAGGATATCACTGTTTGGGTTGTGATCAGACCATTACTTGGATGTGGTCAGAAGATGCTGGTACACTGACATCGAGTCAGAGGGTAAACGCAGAGTACGATACTTTTGCTTTTCTTTGTTGCGTAGGATATGTTAATGCGACCAAGCAAAGCAGCTACATTTACATTGCTTTTCAGTTTTAATATGAATTTGCGTATTATGCACATGCTACAACATGTTGAAGTCACCTGAATTTGGTGGTCTTTCAGGAAACGGGGTCAAAAATTGCGATACGAGGGAAAGGAGCTGTAAAAGAAGGCAAGGTATGTTCAGCAGAAATTTGAGGTCCATTATGAACAATGAAAATGCGTGCGTATGGGTCACTCTTCAACTTTGCTGCTGTTCAAGCCGTACTCACTTGATACGTTGACGGATATAACCTGAGGACGGTGTAGTGTGGTGTGCGATGTTCTGTCGGGGTTCTATTCCTTCCTATCCAAACTATATTGAAGGAAAACAAAGAACTTAATTGTACTAATGTTTGGTCCGTTTCGACAATATGCTCCTAATATAGCCGAGAGGGACTGTAATTCCTCTATATTCGCCTAATATCTAACTAGCAAGAAAAGTAACGTTCCTCCTTACTTTCGATCTGTAATATGTTTCTACTTTTGCATTTCAATTTGCTTTCCTTCAATTATCGCCTGCGAATAATAGTGTCTAATAGTACCTCTACCGTCTTGATGTTCCTATCAGAAGAGTAATGCCGCTCGTATACAGGGAGGCCGTCGTGATGGCAAAGAGGCTGAAGGTGAATTTGCAGACCTTCATGTCCACATCACCGCCGATTCTATCGAGAAAGTTGATGCTGCAGTAGCTCTTGTTGAACCACTTCTTACTCCAGTTGATGTAAGTCATTCTTGCTGCGTCCAGTCGATGCGTTGTTTACTTCGCAAATGTCGATGATGACCTGTGGGTGAGCCAGATAGGAACGTCTTTTCATATATAATGAACCAGCGTGAAGCTGATTCTGCCGTACGTGAGAAAATGTTCACTTGAGTATATTTTTACCATTCGGGTGTCGGTTTAGGAGCAAACTTGTGTGCGTGCTTACACTGTCAGACTTTATGCGCACGTACTTCAGCCTTACCTCGTATCCAATGAATGCCATGTTAGGGTTGCTGAGGACGTCCAGGGTCACGGATGTGATTTTCATCAAAGCCGCGACAATTTGTAGAGCCTTAAAGCTGAGGCCAACTTTGCTAAAGATAGAACAGTTGCTCTTAGTAGAAGTGCTTCCCTCTTCTCATCACTGCTTTGCTCTGCTAACACCACGTTGCTTCTACTTGTACCTATCGTACGTCCTTAATGCCTCACTTGTTGATGTTAGGAGGACAGAAACACTCATAAACGAAAGCAGCTGAGGGAGCTTGCGGAAATGAATGGTATGTAGACAATTTAAGCTTTAGTAGCCATAAAAGAGTTTTGCAAGCTTTAAGCGAATAGCTGACCTCACTGCTTCTACCTCTTCTCCATCGTTTATAACTGCCAACTTCTTTACAAGTGATTACGGCTTCGTGGCATGTAAACCTTATCTTGCCCACATAAAGTACAGAAGGACAAAGCTGGAAGATCAACCAATATCCTATCCTCGTGTGTTTGAATCCTTACATGTAAAACTCATGTAAACGCCCCAAAATGCCTTGATTATTGTCCTTACTCGTAAAACAAAAACGATTGCTTTTATCTACAATTGATTAGTTTTTCCTTAGCATCTAGAGGGTATCTGCCCTAAATGTGCGGCATGCTGTACTGGGTTACTAGGTACAATGCGTGATTTTTCCAAGGCTTGTGGGATATGCGGAGAAGCAGGTCATAGAGAGTGGCATTGTTCCAAAGACAAATTGGTCACATTTCAGGCCAAGGTATGAGCATCAAGTATGGTAGGGAGACAGGTTCCCAACGGAACTAACGATAACTGTTGGAACTTACTGTGTAGACTGTGAAATAGTCATGATTCGGATTCACTTTCATGACACTACGCCCGCTCGTGGTTGGTACCGGTGCTAATTGTCAGTTGGTTCTAGGACGGACTCTTGCTAGAGTATATGGAGTGTAAAAATCACGTAATCTGTTCTTCATTGCCCTGCCCAAATTGTGCCATCAGATCAGAATTTGCAGGTAGAGTAGGAACTAACCGCAACAATCTAGCAACTGTGGTGAGAATTATGCCAGCAACTTGTGGGTAATCAGTACTTGAGCTCGAAAGTCCAGTACATTACAAGTATTTGATCTCAAACATGTGCTGCGTGTAGGTTGACTGTCAAGTATGTGGTGATGGAGGGCATCCAACTATTGATTGTCCGAGAAAGCTGGCTGGACAGGTCTCGGTTTCATAAATATACACTCACGAAGCAACATCACAATAAACCTTTGCTACACGGAAAGTTTGAGGTTTCCAGATGTTTTATCATTGTTCAGGCCTGGAGCCTGTGTAAGTCGAGACTACAAACTATGTTTAGTGTGTATCTTGGTTACTGGCGGGTCCGTATATGCCGCTAAACATTGTCTGTTTCTGAAGCTCTCGCAGGGTAAGGTCTTGGAGAAGGAGTATCTTAGCTTCTTGGAAGAACTTGGGGACGGGCTCGTTGGACCTTGCGCAGTATCAACACCAGGATTATCCACAAAAGCAGCAAAAGAAGAATCTACTCAAAAGAGCGGCCAGCCGGGGGTTATTACTTCTCCAGCAAGTTTGACAACCGAGGTGATCTCAGAGACATCTCTAGATCCAAATCAGCTGGTCGATGTGATCAGCAGACCACACTCGATCATAATGAGCCTCAACCAACTTCAGCACATGCCACCAGCGTGGGCACCCGTTCATGCATTCTCTATCAACTCTGAAGCAAGGACCCTGCAAGAAGTAGCTCATGCCCAAAGTGTAAGCGATAGACAGCTGTCTGGGTTTCAAAGACATGAGGAACATGGGTTCAATGTGCCTTCTGGTAAGATCACTCTTTCGGGGTTCTCTCATCCTTCAGGTCATTCTCTTTACCAAGGACATTCTCCATCTGTAATGGACTTGAATATGGGAGGACTTTCAACAGAGAAAAAATTTCAAGTTCCAAGTTCTGGGATTTGTGCATCCGATGGAGTTCCATCGAATAGCGACAGCAGCGGGGGTATGTTGAGACCTTGTCTTATGCAGACGTACAACAACGTGCCTCCAGCAACATTCCAAACTCAAGCCACTCAGTGGAACCAGAGAATAAACTCTCCGGCGGTAGCTACAGATGCTCCAATGATTTGGGAGAGTAACCAACATCTGCAAACTCAAACTGCTTGGCAAAGCAGCCTTTCATCTCAACAACCCCTCCCTCCATGGCAGACGGTCCTTGAGCAAAATTTGAAAGAAGAGTTTTCCTTCATGCCACCAGTTTCCAAAGGCCAGTCTCAGTTGCCACCTTGGGGTTTAACACAAAAATCTCGGAAAGTCGACGTTCCTTGGAATGCCCCTTCTATACCGCCAGCGCCTAGTCATCCCTGGCCTTTACCACAACGCCCTCTTCACCTCTATCCTCCCAAGCCTACAGCTCTAACTCCAGTTCCAGGAGCTTTTATTTGGAGAAGTGGACCTGCGTGTCAGTCAACAAGGATGCCTTCAAGTTTCCTGCCTCTACCTCCACCTCCACCGCAAAATCCTTCTTCCCAGCCTAATATGTCCCCTTTACATCCATTTTCACCTTGGCAATCTTACGGGCAACCAAAAGCAGAGCCTAACACTTTTATAAAGCATGTCTTGGCTTCTCAAATGAATCAGCTCAGTGTCCCTTTCAGTTCCCGGCCTTCGACTACAACCAACTGGGCCCAGCAGCTGGGAGGTAAGTCGTCTCTGCCTGAACTTCATGCGCTACCCGCACAAGCAGTAAGGGCTGAAAAAGAAGGAAAGCTATCACAGTCGAAAGTAGTCATTAACCCGGCTTCTACAACAATATGCGATACCTCGAATACGCAGCAAGTGGGATCAACGTCAAATGTCTATGGTATATTGCCTAACTCTGGATGGTGTCAACAAAGGGTAGGAGGAATAGGGCGACCTCCATGGCAAACTTTAACACCACCTGGTCAAGAAGTAAAACTCGTATCAACATCCCCTGCTCTTCGTAGCCCAGCTGGAATCGATGTGGAGTATGAGAAATTGATGGCGTCTGTTGGGGTAACATAGCCCAAACAAGGACTTTTGATCCGGGACAGCTTTGAACTTAAGCATCGACGTTACTCTATGTGCACCAAGAGCAAAAGGTTGGCTACAACCGCATCACTCTGCAAAAGAACTGACGTTTGTACGTATTGAAAATCGATTTGGTCTTCGATTGTACTGGATATGGCAGGAGTGAATGCATACACTCAGGACTTTGTCCTCCAATTGCACATGATAGTAAGAAAATTTTCATTTCTGATGGTTCAACATAACGATCCTGCAGATTATTTTGTGACTCGTGCGCGCAAGAGATTGATTTGCACTCTTATTGTTCCCTAGTCTGAATTGCTGTACGAAACGTAGACATCCGGGTCATAGAAACGGCAAGTTCATATCCAATCTCTTATTTTATAAGTAACGGGAGCTGGACAACCCACACTCGTCCCGTTGCGAAAGTATGGATTTCCGTCCGGAACAAGTCGTACGAGTCCACCGCTGCATCGACGGCTCTAAGCTCTGTTCTCTGCACTTCTATTGCTTTGGATGTGGTGAAACTATTCAGCTAGTCCATTCTCCTGCGGGCAGCACTGACAGTGCTCCTCCGCCTTTTATATGGTACTTGAAACCGGGGAGTAAGTAAAACTTTGATTGCAGATCTTAAAATTACACCACTATCCTGTCTATGCAGACTTATCCTTTATAAAGGACAGATGCTTCCATGCGCTGAGTGCATTTTTAAGGCATGCTTGTTATTTATCCCAGTTCAGCTCTTGTCCAGCGCCGGGGCAAAGCAAATGGATAAATTCAGTCTCTTTCTCAGTTTGTGCTTAAGAGTTTTGGGTTTCAGGACAACTTTCCGCAAAACTCTCTCAACCGCTCTTACTGATCAACCTAAAACTCTCTTGATGGTAACGAGCCCTTCCTCCTCGATATGGATGTGAAGCTAGCGACTTTTGCTAAGACTAAACTTTTATACTGGCCAGTGTGTCATGTGATTAGGCCACGACTTGACGTATACCATGCAGTCAATGCATGCCCGTAAAGTCTTCGTAACCCTTCTTCAGTGTTCAGATACACCAGTCTTGAAGGCTTCCAACCAAATCCATCCCGCATTCGAGAACGTTCAAAGCTAAATGATCTGAAACGAGAGAATTTTGAATTTCGAGGGCAAAACACTTACAAGTCAGGTTTCAGACTCATCTGAGCCTCCCTTTGTTTTTCTCTTTTCGCATCTTTTCGTTCAATATGTTTTACGAGAAGATAGTGCCGGGTCGACTCAAACGCGAAAAACCCAATGGCTGAGAACAAGGAATTGTAAAGTATTCGGGTGCCTACACCTTTCATAAGACCTTTTGGCCCTTCCTCAGCACAAATGCGCTTCAACGTAGAAGCAACCCCCTTATAAGTATACTCGGCAATTGCTTGTGCACCAGCAGCAGCCTCGGCCGTCGTCCCAGCTAAACCTGTAATTGACACATTTGCGCGCGCTTGTGTCATCAATCGAGTCTTCACGAGATCTAAAGGTGTTGTCAACGTTGCCGTTAGTGCTCCTGCCGTTGCTCCGGATATAACGCTTTGCCATGGCTCCAGCATAGTTTTATTGGTTCCACTAAGCCAAGCCATCTTCAAATATTCCTGTAGCACAAAGTTAAAGCGGATTTCAGTACGGTTGGTGCCAAAGACCTTAAGCAAGCTACAAGTAACATCCGTTAATGTTTGTGAGCAGAATTTTGATATAAACATTTAGTTTGTTTCAGTAAAGTGGTGGCCTTGGTGCTGTACCCACGTCCAAAAAGTGATGAAGCTTGTGAAATGCCCCTCTAAGAGAACTTCTGCACCCCGCTAAACTCCTGACAACACCGACTTTCTTGTTTGACTATTCTAGTTTTTCTTTGGATCGTCGTAAGTAGCACTTGGGACTACCTAGTTTACACACTCATGATTAGTGCTTCAAGGATTCTAGCTATAAGAACCAGTGAAAACGTACGAAAGTGGAGAAGCTGATGATATTTCCCGGCAGATTGCGCAGAAGTGCGGCTGTGTATCCCGCATAGAGCCCCATAACACCGTCGTTCTGTATTGTGCTCATGAACACTTCCCTGGTGGTCCCAGCTGCTCCGGCCTGCATCCTCTGTTTGACAACTTCTTTGGGCACAAGAATTGCCGAGGACACGATGTTTCCAAGGGCTGCAGCAAATGGAGGAACAAGCGCCTCTGGCCACTTGGCTATAGATGAGAAAATGCCCTTTGCCAGTTCATAAGTTCCAAAATATACAGAGGATGACATTACTGATCCTACGAATGCAGCTTGTACTCCAACGTAGAGGCCAGCGATCCCCTGGCTCGCGAGAACCTGCGCACACAATTGGCAGGTTCAGCATATGCGCAGACACCAACAACCGAGGAATATATACACCTACTCCCCGGGTATATTGTCCAGAGAGAGGTATCCAAATTTGCAGCCACACACCTTGTAAACCACGTCAAGAGGCCCAGAATACATTTGAGAAGCACCCTTTGTCTGCAACTTTGTCTTGACAGTATCGATTGGATGTAGAGTGACATTCGTGAAACCTCCTGCAATGCCACCCGCAAGAGCTCCAATTCCTGCGCGTTCAACCAGTGAAATCTGCTGTTCCAAGTTGTCAAGTTATGCATGTAGATAGTTCCCATTGCTACTCTTCCCTTTGAAAACTTTACCTTCCTTACGGTCTTTTAGAACTAAAGCCACACGCAAAAACCTGCCGATGATGATGTTAGACAGCTCTGTGGTTGAAAGTAAGACCCAATTACACAGTCACCCCAGCTTGGAAGGGTCATTTTCTTCCATTTTCGACAAAAATGATTCAAAATGACTCTTGATTCCAGAGGCACTGTGAAGCAACGGACGACAACAGGCAGAAAGGAGTTGTACCTGTTTCACCATACTGCTGGCCCGCGATCCCGCTCCCAGTAGCTGACCAAAAGCCTTTTGAATCAAAGGCCACCCTGATTCTGTCACATGCCTATCCTTCCCCCTTTGCACTTTGCCCCCCGAGAGAAAATTCGAGACGGAAATCCCCGCAAAAGCATTTCCGATCGCTAGCAGATTATGATCTTCATCACCAGCAGAGGTGGCGACGGCAAGCCATTCCCACGACGAGTCTGCTCCATAAGAAGGACAACGGGCTCTATCCCAACAATCTTCACCTGACCTTCCAAGCTTGGCCGATGTCCATGTCAAGCGGGAGGACGAATTCGCACACGAATTACCCCGGGACGACGAGTTACTCTCCTCCGTCCATTCGAACGAACACGCACTGTTACTTCCCTGAATCATCACTCTCCTATCATCCGAACGCTCCATCGTATTCCCATTTCTCACAGGCATCATCTTCCGATGAATCGACAACAACAACAACAACACCCTCCCTTTCGCCGGGGAAACCTCAAACAAACTCAACGCGACTGCATAGAATGCAATTCCTCCTCCTGTACAACAACGCCAATTTACCCTACACCGAAAGCCGCTTTTCCATTTCGCCTCAGCCCCTCGTGGAGGTGCAAAAATCTCACTTCGACTCAGAGCGAAACGGCTTGGCCCTGCTTTGCTCAGAGCGAAACGGCATATTTTTATCTTGCGATGAAATGTCCCATAGAGGACGACGACTTCAAATGTTCACAGTCTCTCCCCTTCGATCCGTTGGATGATTCCTTCCTTGCTCCATCATCTCGGGGATTATCCAGTACCTGTACCATTCAGTACCATGTGCTGACTAGGCACACTTCCTGTCTTTCGTGGCTGGATTGTGCCTAGTCCGCTTCCCAATGTTGACATTAGTTATTCCTTCAGTTGTGTTCGAAAGTTCCCCCGAAAACTCCCCCGAAAGAAGCCGGAAAGTCAATCGTGTGCTTCCTCATTCTCGCGTGTTTCTCCTCCTCCTCATTCGTGTGTTCCTCATCCTCTTTTTTATGGTTTATCCTTGTACGGTTTGATGGGTCTTTCTATCCTTCTTGTTATCTTACACTGTCGCCTTGTTTGATTCTCGTGATTTTTATTGTTATTTTTGCGAGACTTTTTCTGTAGACTTTTGTTTCAATATTAGAGTATTATTTCTAATTTTCGACCATTATTATGAAAATGTAAACTAGATATCTAGAAGTGAAAATTAATTTTTATTATATGCATCTTGTTTGACACTGCAATCACGTACAATTTCAAATGTTTTCTACAGAGATGTTTTATATGTGAAAACGAAGATCTGTAGAGAGGTTAAAATCAATAGAGGTAAAATATAGTTTTATATCTAATTATCTTGTACGAGATCTTTCTTTTGAAAAAGATCTCGTACGATGATCCTTATTCGGAAAAGAAGAAAACATAAACGTTCTCTTTAGTATCTGCCAAATTTTATTTTATGTTATTTTTCTTTAGTGACTATCGACCAATTGAAAGGCCTAATTTAGAATAGTAATGGCATAGCCATGCATGGGGATGGTTGGAACATACAAAGCGAATAAGCGAATTAGTAGTATGTTCTCCTTTTCAGAAAACACAGAGCTATGATATTAGAATCATAGAACAAAATGGATCTTCTTGCAACTTGAAAGCTGCAAAAGTAAAGCTTTGGGGAAAAACAATGCGTTTTTGGGATCTCCGAGCTCCAGGGTTAGAACCAACCAGTACGAGGTCCAAATTATATGAGCTAAGGTAAAGCATGGCACGGCTCCCATTCCATGCATGTGTTCTGCTAGTTTGACCAACCATTTCTTCAGTAAACTTTCAGCCAACAAAACCTTTTTCTATTATGATAATTGTTGTGCATAGCAAGCAACCAATCGAGGCAAAATACGAGATTTACCTGACCAAATTCTCCACCGGATGCTCCTACATGCCTACCTACCGGAAACAACGGGTGGGTATGAAGAATAAGCGTGGGGAACGCTATTCTGAATGATCTCAGGCTAAGTCTCTTTGAAGCTGGGGGACACGAACCAAACACGAGCAAATTCATAAAGAGCGCAGCCGTCTCCTTGTCGGGGACAGCTGCGCCGCACTTCAATAGTAAAGCGCTCCTCCTCTGGTCGAGTGCTACGTTCGTCTCCTCTCGGCGCACTCCGTGCTTATGGCAGAAAAGTATGGCGCGCTTTACGACGTCACACTTAATAGCTAATTATTTGAGCTACGACGTGTGCCCTGGTAAAGCGTGCCACACTTCGTAACTAGCTACCAATTTCTAGTAAGTCAAGCTAAACGGCTAAAAGTGAAACTAAGGTAACCAACGAGAAGTCGTTAATATTTAATAATAATAATTTTTTTAATATTAAATTTGACTGAATTAGTTCTTTTATGTATATTTCATGTTAAGAGTATTATATAAAGTAATGATTATAATAAATGGTGTCAGTTAACATTTTGACAGATTTTTAAGTGTATTTCATCTCTAGATCGGTTATTTCATTTCTAGATCATCTTTTTAACTATTTGTATTACAATTTGGGCAAAATTATAGAATTTATGATCTGGATTTGGAATTTTTATATATTATAGATTATGTTATCTTTCAATTAGTACATTTGAAATTATTGGGAAAGTTGGTATGCACATTGAACTAGAAATTTTGGAAGTTAATAATGTAAACTTATCTTAAAACTACATGCTCTTTAGAAATTTGTACAAAGTTTGTTATTTCTACATCTTGAATTGGATTGCCATGAAACTTTTAAAAAACATTTAATGGTAAATAGACTACTTTTTGGCTTAAAATTGGAGAGAGATCATTTATGTAAAGAGAGTTATAAAGTTTTGAAGTGAGGGAAGTGGTTTCCAGACCAAATCTGGAAGATGTGTGTTGAATAGGAAGGTCTTAGGCCAAATGACTTGATGAAAAGATCTAAAATTTTACAATAGAGTTTTATTTAATTGTGGAAATTTCAAACGACTATGATATATCAATTGAGAGAATTAATAACATTGTGAGAAAGAGTTAATTCTCAAGAGTTGAAATCTCATGCATGATAATAACCAAAAGTATGTTTTAGTGTTTAGACTCATCTTTGGAGCATGGAATGTCCCCAAGAGTGGAAGCTGAGACTATGCAAAGTTCCTCAAGGGTTTGAGTTGATTTTAGGGTTTGATTTGGGAAAAAGAGAGTTTAGAATAGAACTTGAAGAGAGTGTTGAGAGGATCTAAAAATGCATTACTTGGAGGAAAAAAGCGATTCTAAGTGCTTTCTATGTGAAAAGAAAGAACACAAGGTAATTTCATGTCCATTGACCTTTGAAAGCAAGAGATTAAGTGAAAGGAGAGGCTTACTGACTTGGGATTGCATATTGGACCTTCTTCACCACGTTTGGGAGAGAAGAGATCTAAGACCAAGGAGTTGTGTGAGGTTCGTGGAGTGGGAGAACTTCCAAAAGGACATGAATGTAGTGGAGTAACAACACTTTTGGAGACTTTGGTGAAAGATCTTGGAGAGAGTCTTAGTATAGCTATAGAGAAACTACCACCTTTATCAACTAGTTCTCAAGATTAGTGATGGAGATAATCTTTCAATTCATGGATACACTATCGATGAGGGTTTGATTAATATGCACTCTAGGATTTGATCTTGCTATAGAAATCTTGGAGCAACTCGAACCTTTTGTGCTCCCTAGGGTGGATTACTCTTAAATGGTGTTAGTCATATATATACTCTATTAGTTATAGAGTGAGAGAAAAGAGAAACAAAGTGAAGGGCTAAGATGTGGAAGTTTCCAATTTTCTTTGGCAAGGATAGAGAAGATGTGGAGGCCTTTGTGAGAGACTTCAAGAGAGCTTGCATAGGAAACAATGAGAGGAAGAAGAATGAGTGGGTCTCATTATTATTGGATTTCTTTGAGGATGTAGCCCTTACATGGTATGAGTCATAATACCAAAAAAGAGAGTGGAGAGATGGGCAAGAAGAGTCTTGGGAGAGTTTGACTATAATGCTCATTAAGAATTGTCTTTCATATGAGAGTTATGAAAGATTGATAAGTGAAGTTACATTCTGTAAGCAAGGAGATGGAGAGAAAGTTAAAGTCCAGGTTTTGCATAGTATTGAGGAAGAGTGGGAGTGATACGGAGACTAATATGATTGGCATAGGAGCCATGCTCACCAAGATTTTTGTGGGAGAGTTGAGACCACAGATTAGAAGCACGGTGAGATATGAGAAACCTTCTTCCAAGGTTGAAGCTATCAAGATTTCAATACATAGGGAGGAGAGTTTGGAAGGAAATGAGAGTGATATGGTGGTGAAGGAGGTAATGCAAAGCTAAAATTATGGTAGAAATTTTGATACTCTGGCAGTAAGGATGTAATACCAAGAGCTAGCCATATGATCTAGATGTGAAATTTGGTTTGGTAACATCTAGAATGATGCTATACATGATGGTCAAAATAGATCAGATAGAAGTATCACCAAAAGAGTGCATAAACCAATACTAATAGTGCATAAACCAAAATAGACTTGAAAACCTTAGAACCAATAGCTAGACATATGATTTAAAGGTGAGAATTGGTTTGGTAACATCTAGAAGGATGTTACACATGATGGACTAAAAAGATCAAAAAGAGGTATCCCCAAAAGGGGACTTCTACTAATAGAGTAGGAACCAAAATATGCCTGAAATCTTTGAAGGCAATTTTGGAGGCCTAAACGGATGAATTAAGCTTCAAAAATGTGCAATTCCCCCCCCCCCCAAATGAAGGAAAGGTGAGCCTTCACTTCTTGGTTTTTCTTGTTGAGAGCTTTCCAACGGTACCTCACTGTAATCCTCCGAGGACAAGAGAAGAGAGAAAATACAGATTGCATACTCAAACATTCGATGCGCCAAGGGAGCACCTTCTCTTTATTATATAGACAAAGAGGACTCCTCCAAGGAAGCTCCACCATAGGATTAGGGACACAGATAGGTGACATGTCAGCAAGCTCTACCCTTGGATTACTTACTTGGATGGGTGATCTGTCTGGTCTAGGTCCTATCTGGTTGGTCAAACAAGCTTTGACCGGAGGGAATCTTTTAGGGAATCTTCCTGTAGGAATCTCAAAATCACATGAGTAAGGTACCGTTGGAAAGCTCTCGACAAGACAAAGTAGGGGGCAGGGAAGGCCAGTTCTTGTTAGGGGCAAATTTGTACATTTTTGAGGCCTAATTCATCTGTTTAGGCCTCCAAAATTGCCTTCAAAGATTTCAGGCATATTTTGGTTCCTACTCTATTAGTAGAAGTCCCCTTTTGGTGATACCTCTTTCTGATCTGCTTAGTCCATCATGTGTAACATCCTTCCAGATGTTACCAAACCAATTCTCACCTTTAAATCATATGTTTAGCTATTGGTTCTAAGGTTCTCAAGTCTATTTCGGTTTCTGCCCTATTAGTAGAAGTACTCTTTTGGTGATACTTCTATCTGATCTATTTTGACCATCATGTATAACATCATTCTAGATGTTACCAAACCAAATTTCACATCTAGATCATATGGCTAACCCTTGGTATTACAGACCTCTCTCCTTTTAAGATGCAACGTCCTTGTTGTGCAATTGTTGCTCAAATGCTTGCACCAACACCGGTGCATGTGCCAAATTGGCAGCGGGTTCCTAGGTTGCTTCATAGAGGGGGTAACCTTTCCATTGTACTAGTTAGTCCACCCGCGGATGGCGAGTACCATGCATGCGCTTTTGGAGAATCCGCTCCACTTCATATTCCTCTATGCCATCAATGAGTGTCGGACAAGGTCGAATGTCTTGTGTGGAAGGACCTTGGCCTGATTGGGGAGCATATCTGCATAGTAGGGAGACATGGAACATTGGATGGATCTTCATGTATGGTGGTAGCTCAAGGTGATAGGCCACAACGCCGATGCGACAAAGAATCGAGAAAGGCCCAATAAAACAAGGTCTGAGCTTACGAGATCCAACTAATGTGAGGTTGGTTGTTGATAGCCACACTTGATCCTCAACGTTGAACTCCATGTGCCTACGGTGTGCATCAGCATATTGCTTTTGTTGATTTTGTGCAATCTGTAACCTGTGCTTGGTGCTCTCCACACCTTCTTGGATTCTAGAAACAAATGTGTTGACTGCATCAACCTTGGTAGTCACTGGACGGATCTTCATCAAGCTAGAAGGTGTGAAGGGATGCTCACCATACATGAGGAAGAATGGAGTGACCTGGGTGGAGGCATTCACTGAATTGTTGTAAGCAAATTCCACCAATGGTAGTAGGGTGTCCCACCTCTCTTGCTCTTCTAAGGTGAAACCACGTAACATGTCTTCAATTGTGTGATTAGCCCGCTCTGTTTGGCCATCTGTTTGTGGGTGGTAAGCTGTAGACCTGGCCAACTTGGTTTTGAAGAAACCTAAGAGTGTTCGCCAAAACAAACTGGTGAATTAGGTGCCTCTATCGGTGATGAGTACTCTAGACAAGCCATGGTGAGCAAAGACTGCATCTAAGTATAGTTGAGCTAGTTGTGGAGCGGTCACCTCCTTGGTGGTAGGGCGTACATGAATCATTTTGCTGAGCTAGTCCACAAAGACCACAATGGAGTCAAACCCTGAGGTGGTCTTGGGTAATTCACAGACGAGATCCATACTCACTTGTTCCCAACGTTGGGTAGGAGTGGGGAGAGGTTGAAGGAGCCCTGTAGGAGCTTGATTAGAAGCTTTGTTCTGTTAAAAAAGTAAGCAGCTACGCACATAGTCCATCACATCGTCGCTCATCTTGGGCCAATAGTAATGGCGCTTGAGTGCATCCAAGGTCTTGTCCACTCCGACATGAGCTGCAACGGCCGAATCATGACATTTCGCTAGAATGGTGGTGCATAATTCTGGGACATTTGGGATCCATAATCTGCCATCCTAAAAGGTGAGTCCTTGGGTGTTGGTGACACCTTTGGATGATTGCGCTTCTATAATCTGTGGATCAGTTTTTGTAGTAGCTAGAATCTCTTGCCAGAATTCAGGGTTAATCTTAACCTCTGCCACCAAGTTGTTGGCCATTGGCATGCGGGTGGATGTATCTGCAAGTTGCTTCTTACCTTCCACGTAGGTGATTATCATGTTGAAGCGTTGTCGCCACTCTGCCCACCAAATTTGGCAACAAGATAGATTCTTCTACATCTTGAGGTAGACTAGAGGTTTGTGGTCTGTCTCTACTACAAATGCCTTCTTGCCCAGGTAGTGCTTCCAATGCTTGGTTGCTAGAACGATGGCCAGCTCTTCTCATTTTGTGGTGTGGTAGTTATGCTCTGCCGGTAACAACTTTTGAGAGAAATATGCAATTGGATGCCATCCGTCATGCCACTCTTGTTGTAGGACTGCTCTTATTGCTATGCCTAATGCATCTGTAGCCAACTTGATTGGACGTTTTGGGTCATACCACTTCAAGATTGGTGCATGTAGCAAGGCGGCCTTCAATTCTTCAACTCTTGTGCAATTCCCCATGTCCACTTCTTCCCCTTGCCAAGTAGTGCCGTTAAAGGCTATGCAACCTTGGAGAAGTCCTTGACAAATCTACGATAAAATCTCGTCAACCCCAAGAAGCTCTTAAGTTGAGTCTGATCTTCTAGGGCACTCTATTTTTGAATGACCTCTATTTTATCTGTCAATACTTGAATGCCCTCTACACTTACTCTATGCCCTAGTAGTCTACTTCAGACTTGCCAAACTCACACTTTGAGATTTTGGTGTACAACTGATTCTATCTTAGAGTTTGGAGGACCTCTTGTAGATGTTGTTTGTGTTCTGTCATCATGCTACTATATACTAAGATATCATCCAAGAAGACGATAATAGACTTATCCAAGTATGGACAAAATATTTCATTCATTAGGCTCATGAAAGTGGCAGGCGCATTGGTGAGGCCAAAAGGCATCACAAGATACTCAAAGTGGCCATACCTGGTTTGAAAGGCGGTTTTGTATACATCCTCCTTTGCAATTCGGATTTGATTGTAACCGCTCCGCAAGTCCAGTTTGGTGAAGTATCTTGCTCCATGGAGTTGATCAAACAAGTCATCCATGTGAGGTAAAGGGTATTTGTTCTTCACTATTTGCTGATTGAGACCTCGATAGTCAATGCATATGCGCATTGTACCATCCTTCTTCTTCACAAACAAGACAGGGGCCCCATATGGTGATACGCTAGGTTGGATGAACCCTTTCTATAGCATCTCCTCAATTTGAGTCTTACACTCCTCCAACTCATGAGGTGATAGGCAATATGGGCCTTACAAGGAGGTGTCTTCCTCGAGAGTGTCTCTATTTTGTGATCTACTCGCCTTTTAGATGGTAATCCTGAGGGTAGATCATCGGGAAAGACATCTTGAAACTCATCCACCACATCCTTCAATTTCTCAGGAATTTGTCCAATGAGTTGTGCACTCTGGACTTCTCTTATTAGACCCATAAAACATCTATTGGTCTTACAGACAGTTGTCGTCCCTACGACATATAGAGGCAGTTTTTGCTTGTGTGATTTTTCTTTAACCCCAATGATTGACCATTGGTGGGTTCTCACTACTTTCTTCCTCCAATCCACCATTGGGTTGTACTGCTACATCCATGGCATGCCTAAAATTGCATCATAATGGGCTAGCTGTATCACTCGCCACTCAATTGCTTCCTCATATTCTCCTACAGAGAAGGTTACATGTTTAGGTAATGATTCAATCCTCTTTGTTTGCCCATTTGGTAACTTTACTTCTTCACTTCCATCTTTCTCTAGCTCCATTCCCAATCTTATTGCAACATAGCGAGACAAGAAATTCTCTATTGCTCCCGGATCTATTAATACTCTCACTTGATTACCTTCTAGGATTCCATTCACGACAATCAATTGTGAGGTTGCCTTTTGGGATCTTTGCGCATTATTCTTCTTCCTTCCCTCGCTTCTCTGCTTCCTTATTGAGCCAATAAGGCCACGAGGTACATTTATTGGCAATCTTTGTTTTCCGAAGTGGTTTCCACCTCCTCTTCTTCAATATAGCTCTCCATGTTGTTCAAAGATCGCTTGTACGAAGGCCGAGGGCCTATAGGGAAACGAGTGCAACAATTGGTAGATATGTGCCCAATACGGCCACAATTGTAACAATGGTGTTGTTCTCCTCGAGTCCCTTCTCCTCGTGGGACTCCATCTCTTCATTCTTCTACCCGTCCCCGCTCTCCTTGAAGCGGCCGTGCTCCTTGATCCCGGAATTAAAGGTTGCCCAATTCCATCGGTACTGGTCCACCCATGTGTGGCATTTCTGCCCGATAATGTTGAGGTGGAACTACTCCTTCACCTCCACCTAATGCTCATGCTATTCTCTGCGCACAAGCAATGGCTTCAAATACCGTGCGAGGGTTTTGCACCATGACTTCTTAGCGAATCCGCTCTTTCAACCCTCGTTTGAAATTGTCGAGAGCCTCTGCTGGACTCATGTCGGTAATTGCGACTTGTAGATCCAGAAATGCCTCCACATACTCTTGTACCCTACTCATCTGTCTCAATATCCATAGTCGGGTTTGAGCCATCTGCACAGAATCCACCGATTGGAAATTCTTCAGCAGTCTTTCTTGCATTGCTGTCCATGTGACCTCCCTTCTCTCTGCCAGTATGGATCGTTCCCAAGCATCATACCATGTGAGGGCTTTATCGGTCAAGTACCCACATGCAACATGCTTTGTGATATCTGTTGAGAACAATCGGAAATATTGATTCATTCTCGAGATCCAATTTCCCACTACTCCCATCATACGTTGCCCCTTGTAAGGCTCAATGTTACAAGTCTTCTTCATCCGGAGTAGCAATGTGGCTTCATCGTTGATAGGGTTTGTAGGCACGGGTGCCTCTCCAAGTACTTCAGTCGCAAGTATTGGGTTTTGAGACGGCTCTTCTTCTTGCATGGCTTGATCGTTCCTGAGGATCTACACTTGACTTTGTAATGTCTCCATGATCATCTTAATCTCTTGAAATTCATTCAGCATCCCTTGCATTCCTTGCACCAGCTCTTGCAACTACGGATCCATGGTTCCTACAACACCCAATTGCTAACATCTACTTCAATACAAAGGCAATATAATCACTCTGGAAGGCGCACAAACTATCGGAACTACCATTGGGACCTCCGAAGCTATCACTCTTTGATAATACTCCTCACCAAAATTCCTAACCACAAAATCTCTAAACATCACTTTTGGCCTCACTACATAACGGATTTCTACTTGAGTGTTGAAAGGGAGAGGATTTGGGACATTCATATCCATATTATCATAATAGAATGTAGATCATCAAATCCCACTCTCTGTCATATATCACCACAGGTAGAATCACCGAGTTTGGTGAGTTCATCACTCTGTGTAATACCAAGGGTTAGCCATATGATCTAGATGTGAAATTCGGTTTGGTAACATCTAGAATGATGTTATACATGATGGTTAAAATAGATCAGATAGAAGTATCACCAAAAGAGTACTTCTACTAATAGGGCAGAAACCGAAATAGACTTGAGAACCTTAGAACCAATAGCTAGACATATGATTTAAAGGTGAGAATTGGTTTGGTAACATCTGGAAGGATGTTACACATGATGGACTAAACAGATCAGAAAGAGGTATCACCAAAAGGGGACTTATACTAATAGAGTAGGAACCAAAATATGCCTAAAATCTTTGAAGGCAATTTCGGAGGCCTAAACGGATGAATTAGGTCTTGAAAATGTGCAGATTCCCCCCCAGTAGAGGAAAGGCTAGCCTTCCCTCCTCCCTGGTTTGTCTCGTTGAGAGCTTTCCAACGGTACCTTACTCATGTGATTTTGAGATTCCTACAGGAAGATTCCCTAAAAGATTCCCTCCGGTCAAACTCGTTTGACCAACCAGAGAGGACCTAGACCAGACAGGTCACCCATCCAAGTAAGTAATCCAAGGGTGGAGCGTGCTGACATGTCACCTATCTGTGTCCCTAATCCTATGGTGGAGCTTCCTTGGAAGAGATCCTCTTTGTCTATATAATAAAGAGAATGTGCTCCCTTGGGGCATCGAATGTTTGAGTTTGCAATCTGTGTTTTCTCTCTTCTCTTGTCCTTGGAGTATTACAATGGTATCAGAGCAAGTGTTCTAGTCCAAGAGAGTGGATCACCCCTCTTGGAATAACACAAACTAATGAAACTGAGTAATTTGAGGTGGAGAACATAGAGTAATCGCTAGACTTAGGAAGGAATTTAGAGAGTGGATGGGATGGATGCTCCGGGGGGACAATTTCCCGCACCTAGCTTTCCATTCTCAAACCCATTCCACATCAAGGTTATGCACATCCAGCGTGAGCAAATGAGAGTATTGCTAGTTTACCACTTTGGTGCGGAATTCATGGATAGAGTGATGAACTCACCAAACCCGGTGATTCTACCTATGGTGATATATGACAGAGAGTGGGATTTGACGATCTACATTCTATTATGATAATATGGATATGAATGTCCCTAATCCTCTCCCTTTCAACACTCAAGTAGAAATCTGTTATGTAGTGAGGCCGAAATTGATGTTTAGAGATTTTGTGGTTAGGAATTTTGGTGAGGAGTATTATCAACAAGTGATAGCTTCTGGGGTCCCAATGGTAGTTCCGATAGTTCGTGCACCTTCCAGAGTGATTATATTGACTCTGTATTGAAGTAGACGTTAGCAATTGGGTGTTGCAGGAACCATGGATCCGTAGTTGCAAGAGCTGGTGCAAGGAATGCAAGGGATGTTGAATGAATTTCAAGAGATTAAGATGACCATGGAGACATTGCAAAGTCAAGTGCAGATCCTTAGGAACAATCAAGCCATGCAAGAAGAAGAGCCGTCTCAAAACCCAGTACCTACGACTGAAGTACTTGGAGAGGCACCCGTGCCTACGAACCCTATCAACGATGAAGCCACATTGCTACTCCGGATGAAGAAGACCTGCAACATCGAGCCTTACAAGGGGCAGCGTACAATGGGAGTAGTGGAGAATTGGATCTCGAGAATGAATCAATATTTTCGATTGTTCTCAACAGAGATCACAAAGCATGCTGCAAGAGTGTTTGCATGTGGGTACTTGACTGATAAAGCCCTCACATGGTATGATGCTTGGGAACAATCCATGCTGGCAGAGAGAAGGGAGGTCACATGGACAACAATGCAAGAAGGACTGCTGAAGAATTTCCAATCGATGAATTCTGTGCAGATGGCTCAAACCCGACTATGGGGATTGAGATAGAAGAATAACGTACAAGAGTATGTGGAGGCATTTTTGGATCTACAAGTCGCAATCACCGACATGAGTCCAGCAGAGGCTCTCGACAATTTCAAACAAGGGTTGAAAGAGCGGATTCGCCAAGAGTCATGGTGCAAAACCCTCGCACAGTATTTGAAGCTATTGCTTGTGCGCAAAGAATAGCCGGAGCATTAGGTGGAGGTGAAGGAGTAGTTCCACCTCAACATTATTGGGCAGAAATGCCACACATGGGTGTACCAGTACCGATGGAATTGGGTAACCTTTGATTCCGGGATCAAGGAGCACGGCCGCTTCATGGAGAGCGGGGACGGGTAGAAGAACAAAGAGATGGAGTCCCACGAGGATAAGGGACTCGAGGAGAACAACGCCATTGTTACAATTGTGGCCGTATTGGCACATATCTACCAATTGTCGCACTCGTTTCCCTAGAAGCCCTCGGCCTTTGTATAGGCGATCTTTGAACAACATGGAGAGGCACATTGAAGAGGAGGAGGTGGAAACCACTTCGGAAACAAAGATTGCCAGTAAATGTACCTCGCGGCCTTACTGGCTCAATAAGGAAGCAAAGAAGCGAGGGAAGGAAGAAGAAAAATGCACAAAGATCCCAAAAGGCAACCTCATAATTGATTGTCGTGAATGGAATCCTAGAAGGTAATCAAGTGAGAGTATTAATAGATCCGGGAGCAACAGAGAATTTCTTGTCTCTCTATGTTGCAATAAGCTTAGGAATGGATCTAGAGAGAGATGGAAGTGAAGAAGTAGAGTTACCAAATGGGCAAACAGAGAGGATTGAATCATTACCTACATGGGTAACCCTCTCTGTAGGAGAATATCAGGAAGCAATTGAGTGGCGAGTGATACAGCTAGCCCATTATGATGCAATTTTAGGCATGCCATGGATGGAGCAGTACAACCCAATGGTGGATTGGAGGAAGAAAGTAGTGAGAACCCACCAATGGTCAATCATTGGGGTTAAAGAAAAATCACACAGGCAAAAACTGCCTCTATATGTCGTAGGGACGACAACTGTCTGTAAGACCGATAGATGTTTTATAGGTCTAATAAGAGAAGTCTAGAGTGCACAAATCAATGGACAAATTCTTGAGAAATTGAAGGATGTGGTGGATGAGTTTCAAGATGTCTTTCCTGATGATCTACCCTCAGGATTACCACCTAAAAGGCGAGTAGATCACAAAATAGAGACACTCTCGAGGAAGACACCTCCTTGTAAGGCCCCATATCGCCTATCACCTCATGAGTTGGAGGAGTGTAAAGACTCAAATTGAGGAGATGCTATAGAAAGGGTTCATCCAACCTAGCATATCACCATATGGGGCCCTTGTCTTGTTTGTGAAGAAGAAGGATGGTACAATGCGCATGTGCATTGACTATCGGGGTCTCAATCAGCAAACAGTGAAGAAAAAATACCCCTTACCTCGCATGGATGACCTGTTTGATCAACTCCATGGAGCGAGATACTTCACCAAACTAGACTTGCGGAGCGGTTACAATCAAATCCAAATTGTAGAGGAGGATGTGTACAAAATTGCCTTTCAAACCAGGTATGGCCACTTTGAGTATCTTGTGATGCCTTTTGGCCTCACCAATGCGCCTGCCACTTTCATGAGCCTAATGAATGACATATTTTGTCCATACTTGGATAAGTCTGTTATCGTCTTCTTGGATGATATCTTAGTATATAGTAGCACAGAACACAAACAACATCTACGAGAGGTCCTCCAAATTCTAAGACAGAATCAATTGTACGCCAAAATCTCAAAGTGTGAGTTTGGCAAGTCTGAAGTAGACTACTTAGGGCATAGAGTAAGTGCAGAGGGCATTCAAGTATTGACAGATAAAATAGAGTTCATTCAAAAATGGAGTGCCCTAGAAGATCAGACTCAACTTAAGAGCTTCTTGGGGTTGACGGGATTCTATCGTAGATTTGTCAAGGACTTCTCCAAGGTTACATAGCCTTTAACGGCACTACTTGGCAAGAGGAAGAAGTGGACATGGAGAATTGCACAAGAGTTGGCCTTTCAAGAATTGAAGGCCGCCTTGCTACATGCACCAATCTTGAAGTGGTATGACCCAAAACGTCCAATCAAGTTGGCTACGGATGCATCAAGCGTAGCAATAGGAGCAGTCCTACAACAAGAGTGGCATGACGGATGACATCCAATTGCATATTTCTCTCAAAAGTTGTTATTGGCAGAGCACAACTACCACACCACAGAACGAGAAGAGCTGGCCATCGTTCTAGCAACCAAGCATTGGAAGCACTACTTGGGCGAGAAGGCATTTGTAGTAAAGACAAACCACAAACCTCTAGTCTACCTCAAGACGCAGAAGGATCTATCTCGTCACCAAATTCGGTGGGCAGAGTGGCGACAACGCTTCAACATGACAATCACCTACGTGGAAGGTAAGAAGCAACTTGCAGATGCATTCACCCACATGCCAATGGCCAACAACTTGGCGGCAGAGGTAAAGATTAACCCTGAATTCTGGCAAGAGATTCTAGCTGCTACAAAAACTGATCCACAGATTGTAGAAGCACAATCGTCCAAAGGTGTCACCAGCACCCAAGGACTCACCTTTTGGGAGGGCCAATTGTGGATCCCAAATGTCCCAGAATTACACACCACCATTCTAGCGGAATGTCATGATTCGGCCATTGCAGCTCATGTCGGAGTGGACAAGACCTTGGAGGCAGTCAAGCGCCATTACTATTGGCCCAAGATGAGCAACGACGTGATGGACTATGTACGTAGCTGCCTACTTTGTCAACATAACAAAGCTTCTAATCAAGCTCCTGCAGGGCTCCTTCAACCTCTTCCCACTCCTACCCAACATTGGGAACAAGTGAGTATGGATCTCGTTTGTGAATTACCCAAGACCACCTCAGGGTTTGACTCCATTGTGGTCTTTGTGGACCGGCTCAGCAAAATGATTCATGTATGCCCTACCACCAAGGAGGTGACCGCTCCACAACTAGCTCAACTATACTTAGATGCAGTCTTTGCTCACCATGGCTTGTCTAGAGTACTCATCACCGATAGAGGCACCCACTTCACCAGTTTGTTTTAGCGAACACTCTTTGGTTTCTTCAAAACCAAGTTGGCCATATCTACAGCTTACCACCCACAAATAGATGGCCAAACAGAGCGGGCTAATCGCACAATTGAAGACATGTTACGCGGCTTCACCTTAGAAGAGCAAGAGAGGTGGGACACCCTACTACCGTTGGTGGAATTCGCTTACAACAATTCAATGAATGCCTCCACCCAGGTCACTCCGTTCTTCCTCATGTATGGTGAGCATCCCTTCACACCTTCTAGCTTGATGAAGATCCACCCAGTGACTACCAAGGTTGATGCAGTCAACACATTTGTTTCTAGAATCCAACAAGGTGTGGAGAGCGCCAAGCACAGGTTACAGATTGCACAAAATCAACAAAAGCAGTATGCTGATGCACACCGTAAGCACATGGAGTTCAATGTTGGGGATCAAGTGTGGCTATCGACAACCAACCTCACATTAGTTGGATCTCGTAAGCTCAGACCTCATTTTATTGGGCCTTTCTTGATTCTTTGTCGCATCGGCGTTGTGGCCTATCACCTTGAGCTACCACCACACATGAAGATCCATCCAGTGTTCCATGTCTCCCTATTACACAGATATGCTCCCCAATCAGGCCAAGGTACTTCCACACCGGACATTTGACCTTGTCCGACAGTCATTGATGGCACAGAGGAATATGAAGTGGAGCGGATTCTCCAAAAGCGCATGCGTGGTACTCGCCATCCGCGGGTGGAATATCTAGTACAATGGAAAGGTTACGCCCTCTATGAAGCAACTTGGGAACCCGCTACCAATTTGGCACATGCACCGGTGTTGGTGCAAGCATTTGAGCAACAATTGCACAACGAGGACGTTGCGTCTTAAAAGGAGGGAGGTCTGTAATACCAAGGGTTAGCCATATGATCTAGATGTGAAATTCGGTTTGGTAACATCTAGAATGATGTTATACATGATGGTCAAAATAGATTAGATAGAAGTATCACCAAAAGAGTACTTCTACTAATAGGGTAGAAACCGAAATAGACTTGAGAACCTTAGAACCAATAGCTAGACATATGATTTAAAGGTGAGAATTGGTTTGGTAACATCTAGAAGGATGTTACACATGATGGACTAAACAGATCAGAAAGAGGTATCACCAAAAGGGGACTTATACTAATAGAGTAGGAACCAAAATATGCCTAAAATCTTTGAAGGCAATTTTGGAAGCCTAAACAGATGAATTAGGCCTTGAAAATGTGCAGATTCCCCTCCCCAACAGAGGAAGGGCTGGCCTTCCCTCCCCCCTGGTTTGTCTCATCGAGAGCTTTCCAACGGTACCTTACTCATGTGATTTTGAGATTCCTACAGGAAGATTCCCTAAAAGATTCCCTCCGGTCAAAGCTCATTTGACCAACCAGAGAGGACCTAGACCAGACAGGTCACCCATCCAAGTAAGTAATCCAAGGGTAGAGCTTGCTGACATGTCACCTATCTGTGTCCCTAATCCTATGGTGGAGCTTCCTTGGAGGAGATCCTCTTTGTCTATATAATAAAGAGAAGGTGCTCCCTTGGAGCATCGAATGTTTGAGTGTGCAATCTGTGTTTTCTCTCTTCTCTTGTCCTCGGAGTATTACACTCTGTCCATGAATTCCGCACCAAAGTGATAAACTAGCAATACCCTCATCTGCTCACGCTGGATGTACATAACCTTGATGTGGAATGGGTTTGAGAATGGAAAGCTAGGTGCGTGAAATTGTCCCCCCGGCGTATCCATCCCATCCTCTCTCTAAAGTCCCTCCTAAGTCTAGCAATTACTCTATGTTCTCCATCTCAAATTACTCAGTTTCAGTAGTTCGTGCTATTCCAAGAGGGGTGATCCACTCTCTTGGACTAGAACACTTGCTCTGATACCATTGTAATCCTCCGAGGACAAGAGAAGAGAGAAAACACAGATTGCATACTCAAACATTCGATGCCCCAAGGGAGCACATTCTCTTTATTATATAGACAAAGAGGATCTCCTCCAAGGAAGCTCCACCATAGGATTAGGGACACAGATAGGTGACATGTCAGCAAGCTCCACCCTTGGACTACTTACTTGGATGTGTGACCTGTCTGGTCTAGGTCCTATCTGGTTGGTCAAACAAGCTTTGACCGGAGGGAATCTTTTAGGGAATCTTCTTGTAGGAATCTCAGAATCACATGAGTAAGGTACCGTTAGCAAGCTCTCGATGAGACAAACCAGGGGGAGGGAAGGCCAGCCCTTCCTCTGTTTGGGGGGAGGACTTTGCACATTTTCGAGGCCTAATTCATCTGTTTAGGCCTTCAAAATTGCCTTCAAAGATTTTAGGCATATTTTGGTTCCTACTCTATTAATAGAAGTCCCCTTTTGGTGATACCTCTTTCTGATCTGTTTAGTCCATCATGTGTAACATCCTTCCAGATGTTACCAAACCAATTCTTACCTTTAAATCATATGTCTAGCTATTGGTTCTAAGGTTCTCAAGTCTATTTCAGTTTTTGCCTTATTAGTAGAAGTACTCTTTTGGTGATACTTCTATCTGATCTATTGTTACCATCATGTATAACATCATTCTAGATGTTACCAAACCAAATTTCACATCTAGATCATATGGCTAACCCTTGGTATTACACTCACCCATGTGATTCTAAGATTCCTACAAGAAGATTCCCTAAAAGATTCCCTTTGGTCAAAGCTTGTTTGACCAACCAAATAGGACCAAGAATGACATATCACCCATCCAAGTAAGTAATCCAAGGGTGGAGCTTGCTGACATGTCACCTATCTGTGTGCCTTATCCTATGGTGGAGCTTCCTTGGAGGAGATACTCTTTATCTATATAATAAAGAGAAGGTCCGAATGATTGAGTGTGAAATTTGTGTCTTCTCTCTTCTCTTATCCTTGGAGTATAACATTGGGTATCAGAGCAAGTTTTGTAGTTCAAGAGAGTGGATCATCTCTCTTGGAAGAACACGAACTACTGAAACTGAGCAATTTGAGGTGGATAATATAGAGTAATAGCTAGACTTGGGAAGGATTTTAGAGAGCGGATGAGATGGATGCACCAGGACGACAATTTTGCGCACCTAGTTTTCCATTCTTGAATCCATTCCACATCAAGGTTATGTACATCCAACGTGAGAAAATGAGAGTTTATCACTTTGGAGCAAATGCTAGTTTATCACTTTGGAGCAAAATTCATAGCATTGCAATGAACTCACCAAAACTAGTGATTCTACCTATGGTGGTATACAACAGAGAGTGGGATTTGACAATCTACATTCTATTATGATCTTTTGGATGCAAATGTCCTAAATCCTCTTCCTTTCAACACTCAAGTAGAAATTCATTATGGAGTGAGACCAAAAGTGATGTTTAGAGATTTTATGATTAGGAATTTTGGTGAGTGATAGCTTCTAAGGTCCCAATGGTAGTTTTGATAGTTTGTGCGCCTTCCAAAGTGATCATATTGACTTTGTATTGAAGTAGATATTAGTAATTGAGTGTTACAAGAACCATGGATCCGCAATTGCAAGAGTTGATGCAAGAAATGCAAGGGATGTTGAATGGATTTGGAGAGATTAAGATGACCATGGAGACATTACAAAGTCAAGTGCAGATCCTCAAGAATGATTAAGCAATGCAAGAAGAAGAGCCATCTCAAAACCTAGTACTTGCAACTGAAGTACTTGGAGAGGCCTTCATGCCTACGAACCCTATCAACAATGAAGCCACATTGCTACTCCCAATGAAGAAGACTTGCAACATCAAGCCTTACAAGGGTAGCGTACAATGGGAGTAGTAGAAAATTGGAGTTCAAGAATAAATCAATATTTTTTATTGTTCTCAAAAGAGATCACAAAGCATGCTGAAGGCGTGTTTGCATGTGGGTACTTGACCAATAATGCCCTCATATGGTATGATGCTTGGGAATGATCCATGTTGGCAGAGAGAAGTGAGGTCACATGGACAACAATGCAAGAAGGATTGTTGAAGAATTTCCAATTGGTGGATTTTGTGCAGATGCCCAAACCCGACTATGGGGATTGAGACAAAAGAATAACATAAAAGAGTATGTGGAGGCATTTTTGGATCTACAAGTTGCAGTAACCAACATGAGTCCAACAGAGTCTCTCTACAATTTCAAACAAGGGTTGAAGGAGTGGATTTGCTAAGAAGTCATGGTGCAAAATCCTCACACGGTATTTGAAGCCATTACTTGTGCGTAAAGAATAGTAAGAGCATTGAGTGGAGGTGAAGGAGTATTTCCACCTCAACATTATCAGGCAGAAATGCCACACATGGGTGGACCAATACCAATGGAATTGAGCAACCTAATTTTTGAGATTGAGGAGCACGACTGCTTCAAGGAGAGCATGGACGGGTAGAAGAATAAAGAGATGAAGTCCCACAAGGAGAAGGAACTTGAGGAGAACAATGCCGTTGTTGCAATTGTGGCCGTATTGGGCACATATCTACCAACTATTGCACTCATTTCCCTAGAGACTCTTGGCCTTCATACAAGCAATCTTTGAACAACATGGAGAGGTGCACTGAAGAAGAGGAGGTAGAAATCACTTTGGGAAACAAAAATTGCTAGTAAATGTACCTCACGGCCTTACTAGCTCAATAAGGAAGTGGAGAAGCGAGGAGAAGGAAGAAGACAAATGCGCAAAGGTCCCAAAAGGCAACCTCACATTGATTGTTGTGAATGGAGTCCTAGAAGGCAATCAAGTGAGAGTATTAATAGATCTAGGAGCAACAGAGATTTCTTGTCTTGCTCTATTGCAATAAGATTGGGAATGGATCTAGAGAGAGATGAGAGTGAAGAAGTAGAGTTACCTTACAGGCAAACAAAGAGGATTGAATCATTACCTAGACGGGTAACATTCTCTGTAGGAGAATATCAAGAAGCAATTGAGTGGCAAGTGATACAATTAGCTCGCTATGAGGCAATCTTAGGTATGCCATGGATAGAGCATTACAACCCTATGGTAGATTGGAGGAAGAAAGTAGTGAGAACCCACCAACGGTCAATCATTGGGGTTAAAGAAAAATCACACAAGCAAGAACTGCCTCTATATGTCATAGGGACGGAAATTGTCTATAAGACCAATAGATGTTTCATGGGTCTAATAAGAGAAGTCCAGAGTGCACAACTTGATAGACAAATTCTAGAGAAATTGAAAGATGTGGTGAATGAATTTCAAGATGTCTTTCCCGATGATCTACCCTCAGGATTACCACCAAAAAGGAAAGTAGATCATAAAATTGAGACACTCCTGAGGAAGACACCTCCTTGTAAGGCCCTATATCGCCTATTACCTCATGAGTTGGAGGAGTGTAAGACTCAAACTGAGGAGATGCTGCAGAAAGGGTTCATCCAACCTAGCATATCACCATATGTGGCTCCTATCTTGTTTGTGAAGAAGAAGGATGATACAATACGCATGTGCATTGACTATCAAGGCCTCAATCACCAAACAATGAAGAACAAATACCCCTTACCTTGCATGGATGACTTGTTTGATCAACGATATGGAGCAAGATACTTCACCAAATTGGACTTGCAAAGTGGTTACAATCAAATCCAAATTGTAGAGGAAGATGTGTTCAAAATTGCCTTTCAAACCAAGTATGGCCACTTTGAGTATCTTGTGATGCCTTTTGGTCTCACCAATGCACTTGCCTTTTAGGTCTCACCATGAGTCTAATGAATGACATATTTTGTCCATACTTGGATAATTCTATTATTCTTGGACAACATGTTAGTATACAGTAGCATGATGATGGAACACAAACAACATCTATGAGAAGTCCTCCAGATTCTAAGACAAAATTGATTGTGTGCCAAAATCTCAAAGTGCAAGTTTGGAAAGTGTGAAGTAGACTACTTGGAGCATAGAGTAAGTGCAAAGAGCATTCAAGTATTGACGGATAAAATAGAGGTCATTCAAAAATGGAGTGCCCCAAAAGATCAGACTCAACTTAAGAGCTTCTTGGGGTTGACAAAATTTTATTATTTGTCAAGGACTTTTCCAAGGTTGCACAACCTTTAATGGCACTACTTGGCAAGGGGAAGAAGTGGACATGGGGAACTACACAAGAGTTGGCCTTTCAAGAATTGAAAGCCACCTTGCTACATGCACCAATCTTGAAGTGGTATGACCCAAAATGTCTAATCAAGTTGGCTATAGATGCATCAAGCATAACAATAGGAGCAGTCCTACAACAAGAGTGGCATGACAGATGGCATCTAATTGCATATTTCTCTCAAAATTTGTTACTGGCAGAATGCAACTACCACACCACGGAATGAGAAGAGTTGGTCATTGTTCTTGCAACCAAGCATTGGAAGCACTATTTGGGCAAGAAGGCATTTGTAGTAGAGACAGACATAAACCTCTTGTCTGCTTTAAGATGCTGAAGGATCTATCTCATTGCCAAATTTGGTTGGTAGAGTGGCAAAAATGCTTCAACATGACAATCACCTACTTGGAAGGTAAGAATTAACTTGCAGATACATTCACACGCATGCTAATAGCCAACAACTTGGTGGTAGAGGTTAAAATTAACCTTGAATTCTGGCTGCTACAAAAACTGATCTATGGATTGAAGAAGTGCAATCATCCAAAGGCGTTACCCGCACCCAAGGACTCACCTTTCATGATGGCAGATTATGGATCCCAAATGTCCTAGAATTACATACCACCATTCTAGCGGAATGTCATGATTTGGCCATTATAGGTCATGTCGGAGTGGACACAACCTTGGATGCAGTCCAACACCATTACTATTGGCCCAAGATGAGTAACGACGTGATGGACTACATGCGCAGTTGCCTACTTTGTCAATAGAACAAAGCTTCTAATCAAGCTCTTGTAGGGCTCCTTCAACCTCTCTCCACTCCTACCCAATGTTGGGAACATGTGAGTATGGATCTCGTCTATGAATTACCCAAGACCACCTCAGGGTTTGACTCCATTGTGATCTTTGTAGACCGGCTCATCAAAATGATTCATGTAAGCCCTATCACCAAGGATGTGACCGCTCCACAACTAGCTCAATTATACTTAGATGCAGTCTTCTCTCACCATGGCTTGTCTTGAGTACTCATCACCAATAGATGTACTCAATTCACTAGTTTGTTTTGGAAAACACTCTTTGGTATCTTCAAAACCAAGTTGACCATGTCCACAACTTATTACCTACAAAAGATGGACAAACAGAGCGGGCTAATTGCACTATTGAAGACATGTTACACGGCTTTACCTTAAAAGAGCAAGAAAGGTGAGACACCCTACTCTTCTTGGTGGAATTTTCTTACAACAATTCAATGAATGCATCCACCTAGGTCACTCCATTCTTCCTCATGTATGATGAGCATCCCTTCACACCTTCTAGCTTGATGAAGAATCCGTCCAGTGGCTACCAAGGTCAATGCAATCAACACATTTGTTTCTAGAATCTAACAAGGTGTGGAGAGCGCCAAGCACAGATTACAGATTGTGCAAAATAGACAGAAGTAGTTTGCTGATGCACACCATAGGCACATGGACTTCAATGTTGGGAATCAAGTGTGGCTATTGATAACCAACCTCACATTAGTTGGACCCTGTAAGCTCAGACCATGTTTTATTGGGCCTTTCTTGATTCTTTGTCAAGTTGATGTTGTGGCCTATCACCTCAAGCTACCACCACACATGAGGATCCATCCAGTGTTCCATGTTTTCCTACTATGCCAATATGCTCCCCGATCAAGCTAGTGTTATTCCACACAAGACATTCGACCTTGTCCGACACTCATTGATGGCACAAAGGAATATGAAGTGGAACGTATTCTCCAAAACCGTATGCGTGGTACTTGTCATCTGTGGGTGGACTATCTAGTACAATGGAAAGGTTACCCCCTCTATGAAGCAACCGGGAAGCCTGTTTCCAATTTGACACATGCACCAATGTTGGTGCAAGCGTTTGAGCAACAATTGCACAATGAGGACGTTGCATCTTAAAAGGAGGGAGGTTTGTAATACCAAGAGCTAGCCATATGATCTAGATGTGAAACTTGATTTGGTAACATCCAGAATGATATTATACATGATGGTAAAAATAGATCAGATAGAAGTATCACCAAAAGATTCCTTCTACTAATAGGGCATAAACCAATATAGACTTGAAAACCTTAGAACCAATAGCTAAACATATGATTTAAAGGTGAGAATTGGTTTGGTAACATCTAGAAGGATGTTACACATGATGGACTAAACAGATTAGAAAGAGGTATCACCAAAAGGGGACTTCTACTAATAGAGTAGGAACCAAAATATACCTAAAATCTTTGAAGGCAATTTTGGAGGCCTAAATGGATGAATTAGCCCTTAAAAATGTGCAAATTTCACTCCTCCCAATAGAGCAAAAGTTGTACTTCACTCCCTCTCGGTTTGTCTTGTCAAGTACTTTCCAATGGTACCTCACCCACTAAGATTCTTACAAGAAAATTCCCTTTAGTCAAAGCTTGTTTTGACCAACCAGATAGGACCAGGACCAACATGTCACCCATCCAAGTAAGGAATCCAAGGGTGGAGCTTGCTTACATGTCACCTATCTATGTGCCTAATCCTATGGTGGAGCTTCTTTGGAGGAGATCCAAAATCTCTATAATAAAGAGAATGTGCCCCTTTGGGGCATTGGATGATTGAGTGTGAAATTTGTGTTTTCTCTCTTCTCTTGTCCTTGGAGTATTACAAAGGGTTGCACCACAATTAGTAGTTTCTCCGGTTGTTGCACCTCTACCAAAAGATCCACTTCAAACCATCATAGAACAACTTGTAGATCTCAAGATCAATGTAGTGCAACTATGGGAGAAGCAAGAGGTGGATCAAAATGTGGAGAGAGGGTCTAGGAGTTATGGAAGCTATCAATATAAAGGAGGCCAACCAACCAACAACTTTAATGATAGAAAAAATTTTAGTTATGAAGGAAGAGATCACGTCCAAAGGAATTACCCAAATTCCACTTACCATGAAGGTTATGAGAGAGCCAATAGAAGGAAAGAGGGAGATAATGAAACCCAAGTGGCTTATAATCCAAATAAAGATAAGAGGATAACATCCATAGATATGGTTGAGAGTAATTATGAGAAGAGGGAGTGCATACACTCCAAAAGTCTTAATTTGGATCTTTGGCATAAGAGAAGAAGAGAGCTCATTTTGTAGAGGATGTACACTCTTCTCAAGGATACTCCTATGCTTACTAGGAGCACTCGCACTAGCACCTCAATACCATCAATAACAAAGACTCCAAGGAAAAATTTGGGAATGGAGGACTTCTTGATCTCAAAGCAACAATGAAACTATAATATGTTGGAGGATATTGGTAGCCACAAGGCTAACATCATTCATAGTGGGACAACTGATTGCTTTGATTCCTACCTTGAGGAAGGAGCTTAGAGATAGTTTGAGCTCTACAAGGAGCAAGAGGAAAAAGAAAGCAAAATGGGAAGCTCTAGTATCAATGGGGTGGGTTGATACCAAACCAACACCATGAGAGGCTTGTGAATATGCCTCCAAGATTGATATGAGAGTGAATAGTCATAACATCAAGGATGCACTTGTTGATGGAGGATCTTTAGTGAATGCCATGTTAGAGAGGTTGATGAAGAGTTGGGTATGATACCTTCTAGGCCTTCAACATTTGTAGTGAGCATGGCAAACAGAAAACAAATTTGACATGTAGGAGTGCTGGATAAGGTGGTAGCTTTAGGTATAGGAATTCAAAATCTCATGACTTTCCAAATCTTGAAGGATTTAAGCTATGATTTGCTTCTTGGGAGACCATGGTTGAGAGCAACACACACACAACTTATTGATGATAGAAAGAGTACTTGAGGATTGGGTCATCAAACCATTGAGTTAAAGTTCTTGTGACTCACACTGCCAACACTTCACATTCAAATACACCATCTTCTAATTATTGGGAATCAGATTCATCAGATGGAGTTTTAGATGTGGACACAAGCATAGAGGAAGATACTTCTATGGAAGAAGATAAATCTGAATCTGATTTAGATATGTATCCCTTGTGATTTTGCACCTAAGCCAAAGGTTTTGAAAGACCTAAATAAATCACCATTGCCACTTGAGGAGATAGAGAGGAGGTTATCTACCTTCAAGTATGGTCCAAATGTTACCAAGGAGAAGAAGATAAGATTTGAGGAAATTTTCCAAAGGTTCATCCATGTGTTTGCTTTTAGTTACAAGGATCTAAAGGAAATCACCTTGGAGGAGCACAAGATAGAGGTGGAATCATATGCACAACCAATCTGCCAAAAGCAACATCATATTAGTCCACCAATAGCTTTAAATGTGAAAGAAGAGATTGATAAGTTCAAGGAGGTTGGATTTATCTTTGAGGTGGAGACTTCAAAATGGATATCTTTAATTGTGATTGTGAAGAAAAAGAATAGAAAGCTTTGGGTATGTGTGGATTACAAGAAGCTCAATGTTATTACTAAGAAGGACTATTACCCTCTGCCGTTCATTGATGAGATCTTGGAGGAGGTTGTAGGTCATGACCTACAATCTTTGGAGATGGTTATAGTGGGTATAACCAAATCAAGATTGCACTAGAGTATCAAAAACTCATTATATTCACCACACCTTGGGAGACTTATGCTTTCAAGGTCATGCCTTTTGGGCTTTGCAATGCTCTAGCCACATTCCAACGGTTCATGAACAAGGTGTTTGAACCTTTCATTGGAAAATTTTTGAAAGACTTCATTGATGACTTTTGTGTCTATGGGAGCAAGGAGGAGCACTTTCAGCACTTGATCAAGGTTTTTCAATGCTTGGATGAAGCAAGTGCATCACTCAATCCAGAGAAGTGCATCTTTTGTTGTGAAGAAGGTCTACTTTTGGGGCACATCATTTCCAAAGATGGAATAGCAATTGATCTTGAGAAGGTGAGGAAAATCTCAGACCTTCCATTCACTTCAAGCTTGACAAAGTTACACAATTTTTTGGGGATGGTTGGGTACTATAAGAGGTTTATCTTCTCATTTTCCAACAAGACTTATGCATTGACCATCTACATGAAGAATGTGTAGAATAGATGGTGATTTTGGAGGACAAGGAGGCCTTCAAAGCTTTTGAGGAGCTCAAGCAACCCCTTGTTATGGTTCCAATTCTTGCTAAACCTGATTGGAGTAAGCCATAGATTGGAGTAATCATATAGAACAAGGAGAAGTTTCTCTTTATGAGAACTATACTAAACTCCAACCTTCTCTCAGATACAAAAATCCTACATACTAGATACTCTATCACCAACAAACACTACTTGCAATAAGTTTTCATAAACATGAAAACTATCATAAACATAAACTTTCTTCCCCTTCTAAATCCTAATTTCACTCCAATTTTGAAAGGAGTGAGATTTATTTGAATACTATGAGACCCAAACCCATAGCATGACCAAAGGCAAGAAAATCTTAGTATACTCAAGAGATAGGGGTAAGCACACACATAAACCAAAATGAGTAGCAATTGAAACACCATTTTATTGTCTTACATTTCATTGTCTTGCATTCAAAAAAATGAGACAATTTTTCATTACAAAGCTCTTGGTCTCTTCCTTGTTCTTTAGGTGGTACTCATATGTACCATGGTCTGCAACATCCCATTCTAATTCCTTTGCTACATCTAAATATACAAAATTTCCTTATCAGCTTGGTTGATGAGGAAATTATATAAAATAATGCATGTTGTAACCCATTTTAATACGTAAGAATTGCATGATGGGTCATTCAATTGAACTTAGATTTCTTCCAAGAAATATCATCTTGCTTTCAAGATGTCAATGCAATGCTCATTCAGTAACCTAGCTCAAGCAAGACACATATTGAAGGCAACTCTCTCTTCAATCCTAGTTTGTTTTCAAGATAGAGCTAAATGTCTCATACAAATGTATCATGAGTCTCCTAGCAAGAACTATTGTTTGTCAAACAAATCAGATTCTCTTTTGATGTTCAATTGAGTCTATATAGCTGATCTTTTGAGGCAATTCATGTCATGGCAAGAGCCCAACATCCTTGAAAAGAATGATATAACCTGTGAAAATACATAGTTAAGTACCTAAACAACCCAATAAAACATAATGAATACATATTGCAAAATTACCTCCTATAAAATTATAATATTTCTCTTGTTGTCACATACTACTTGTTTATTAATAGAATAAAATAAATGTCCCCATCAATAGTTAGTCTTTGAGAAAATGAAATATAAAGTACCATCAATTAAACTAAGGCATCCAATCAACCCTTTTTGTCCAAAATAAGAAGAAATCCATGCTTTCTCTTCCCTATCCGGCCATCTCACTTCCTTTCCAAAGACACAAATATTGCACTCATTACTTGATAGGTTAATTTTACTATAAAGCCAAAAAAAATCTCCCATATATTGAACCCTTGAGCAACATTGACACCATTGTCATGATGTCCAAGGTGGTCAAGTGCAAGTGCAACTTGGATCCATATTGGAGTTTGGTTTCTCTTGGATGAATTCTTAAACACAAAATGATCTTTAATTTCATCTACTAAAGAATAGAAAGAATTTGAATCCATTCTAATTAACTATCTAAAAGCTGTTGAAAGCTATTTGATTCAACCTCCTAAAATATTCCAAAACAAATTCAATGTTATGAGTACATTGAATTCTATTTGTAGGTAATGGGATTCCTTAGCAAATTTCCACCACTTCATTAAAAATTCCTACTAGTTCTCATCCTCCTCTCCTTTGCTCCAATTATCATTCCAATCATCTATCTTGAGACCACCACCATGTAATGTATCTCTCAAATCACCTGAATGCATTTTGCAATTTGATTGTGGAGCAAGGTGCAATTGCTTGACCATGGCATTATAATTGGATTTTGAGGAAATACTCCACTTGATTTCAATTTAAGGTCATTCACACCCACCATGGACCCTTTTCACTACAAGTGGCAATTTTCAAATTTCAAAAATCCTAATCAAGTTCCTAATCAAAATTTGGAGTCTTAAAGATCACCAGTAATATTTATGGGTGTTTCTCATAAACACCATGATCCATAAAAAGCCATGGGTCATGGTTTTGATTTCCAAAAAATATTTTACGGCTATAGAGGCTTTTCACGTAAAAGAATTTAGGTCATGCCATTCCAATAGCCATAAAATTAATTTTATGAGATACCCATTAAAAATCTTACAAAATCTTACAAAATCTTACGAGGTCTCAAAAGCTAAATGTGAAACCATCTATTGCATAGACTTTCACATGCAGCAAGAGTGGACATCAACTAGATTTTAACCATGTGTTGGGAAGTTTTCCTTTAAATTACTAGCAATAATTAACATGAATGAGTTTAATTATTGAATACTTGATCAAGTTTGGAAGCAGAACAATTATGGCTTAAGTGTGCACAATTCAGAAATAAGCAAGATAGGATTAAATGTGTGTGAGCTTGTGCATATTTACCTTCTTGGGTATGGCTGGGTAGGACAGATGGCAAAGCTTGATAATAGTAGCTATAAAAAAAAGTAAAAAATCAGTTGATGTAGCCTACTTTCTACATCTTCAAAGTAATTGATAGTTCATAAGGACATTTGTAGTGTAATTAGGGATTTAAGCATGGCATTAAGGAATCTAGTGGGAAATTAGTGACCTAAGCATAAAATTTAAGACTCTTACAAGATATTTAGAAGCTAATGGTAGGATGAGTTGTGGCCCCAATGGAGATGGACAACAAATAGGCATCATGTGTAAAAATTGGCTAACCAACAAGCAAATTTATTATAGACAAGAAGGGTTTTTTGGGAGTAGATTTCATAGCTTATGGTGAGATACACCTTTGAGGACTTCATCAATTTTAACAATGGGTAGTTGGGGGCATCAATCAAGCACTACTAGGATGGGACAAACATTTAGACATGCTTGTAAACTAGATATTAGAGGCAATGAAAGAGATCTCTTGTGGTCTTAGATAGGCACTTCTCACCTCCCTTAGCCAAATTTTTCTATGCTCTTTCTTGTTTATCTCTTTTGAGTGTGGACACATAGAATTTATCTATTATGTCTCACTCTTATGGGATGGTATATTCTTTGTCCTCTTTGGGCTATTCACAATTTTAGTAGC
Organism: Lunularia cruciata; assembly: GCA_948567375.1. NCBI lineage: Eukaryota > Viridiplantae > Streptophyta > Marchantiopsida > Lunulariales > Lunulariaceae > Lunularia > Lunularia cruciata. The sequence goes on along the minus strand of OX419755.1, from coordinate 74,127,858 downwards.
CTATCTCTTCATACTCCCTTTTGTTCCTTGGTATAGGCTATAGAAGGACTACCTTACATGTAATCCTCATCTAGTACCTCACACCTTATATGTTTAACTCTGCACTTACAATGTTTTTTCAACATACACCTACAATTGCTAAGGTTTATCCAAATGGTGTTCCTCTGATCTCCGGTCACATACTTCTCTTATACCACCAAAAGGCCCTATAGGAATTGATTTCCCTATGGAAGATGCTCCATCACTTGACCCTCCTATCCCTTATCTTCATGTCACATATCCTTCACATGCTCCTTCCACCTTGAGCCCTCTTCCTACTCCTACCACTCCCATAAGATTGTTCTCATATAGCAAGACCCTCAACACATCCATATATCCCACCCCATCAAAGTACTACACAATCTTGTCTAGATTATCCATAGATCAAGATTGGACTAGCACAACATAGAAGGGGATCTCATTTCTTCCATATGTGTGCATTAGCCATCGCTATTCCTACCCCCATACCTCATCCATACTTTGTAGTATCTCTCTAGGCCTTCCTAAACTTACTCTTGGTTACAATCTTTAGAACCTATCCATGCATTCTTACCAAGTTTACCTCAACCATGGATGTACACTCAGATCCCCATGCCATTATGTCTTATCATTGGCTCCACACTCTCCTTCATATTACATGTTATGTTGGCCAATGACCATGGGAGAGATGCCTCCACTTAGACTTTATTGGCCTTATTTCCACAATGTACATTACTCCTTCTAGCTCGTGGAGGTGCTTTGGGACATCTCAAGACTTCCCCTAGGATTCAGAGGTTTTGAGAAGAGATTGTATAGCACTCCAAGAAGAGTACATCATTAATAATGCGACCATAGCCAAGCAGATTGTAGAATCTCCATAGCTTCACGCCGCTACATCATTGTTGCCTTTGTCACTCCCTGATGATAGGTCAAATTGGTGATTACAAATGGGCCATACAACCGCTCTCACCTTTATGAACAATCCCATTCTCCTTTCATTATCTCTCTACCTTACAAACCCTACATCCACCCACTATTGAAGACCTCCCTTCTTTCCTCCATGACTACCAACTAGATTAGGAGTTACAATTTATTAAGTCTTGCTTTGCCCATGCTCCATTTTTCTCTCCATGTTTTTCAATGGGTGAATCATCCAAGCTAGTTTTTGAGCATTGTCACGCCATTTTTAGTTCCGCATCTAGCTGCTTGGACACTAGATTCCAGTGATAGTAGTTAGAGTTATTCTAGCAGTTTCTCAAGGACTAATTTTTGACAGTCTGATTTGGTGTTTGGGGTACTGACTTCATGGTGGGGCCCACCGTCACTTTGCACCGTTCGCACTGTCGAGTGTGCCGTCAGCAAGACCGTTAGGGTTTTAGTGCTAGCTCAAGTCCAGGGGGTATAGTTTTGAAGTGAGCTCTAGAGAGCTCACGTCTCTGATGTTGAGCCTTCAAGTTCCTGGCTATGGTGGACAGAGGCCGGCGAGTGTCACATGGATTCTCTATGCTTGAGTGGGTGTGGCTTGACTGTAATCACTGCCCAATTGTTGGCAGTTTATAGAGTGACAGATCAAGTACTGATCTGAGTTGAGTTGAGTTGAAAGTGTTAAGCAATCTGATCACATCAGAGAAGTGAATTCAGGGGGAAATCGGGTGCAGGAACGTTGAGTGTTGGTGGTATCTCCAAGCTCGGTGGATCATGGTAGCTTGATTCAAGTTCTGTGTTACCCTAGTGTGTAGAAGCTCGTTCAAGTGATACAGATTTAGCAGTTAGGCGGACGGTGTGCGGCAGCGCTGGCCAAATTTTGAGCAAAGAAGGAGCAATTTTTGAGCAGTGTTGTGATTTTGAGCTCAAGAGGTGAAGGCAAGACCAATTTGCTGCGAGTTGGGCTCAGAAAGTCAAATTGAAGGTGGAGTTGGGAAGCTCTTCTCATGAAATTGTGATTTGGAAAAACTTGTTTTGTCAATTTGGCTCGAGTGGAAAGTTAGCGGGGGATTTGGCGGACAGCCATCTTTAGGGTTTACGTCAGATTTTACATCAGATTTTGGGCCAGATTTGGAGGACTTTTGCTAGTTTGGAGGACTTTTGCAGATTTGGAGAAGTTTCGCCAATTTTGGAAGAGGTTTTGAAGTGGCAACAAGAAAGGCCTCATTTGGCTGAATTTTGGTGTTTCGAGGCTTCGAGGCATAGGGATGTGGGCTATGAGAGGCTACGAAGGCCTAGAAGGCCTAGAAGAGCCAGCAATCCAGCTTGTTGGCATGAGGCTAGCTAGTTTAGAGTAGATCTTGGTCATTAGTTAGCAAAATCTGCCTTTCTTGCTAGATTGTGCGCAACAAGGTTTGACCCCTAGATCTCTTGTTCCTAGACTGGTGCTCTAGCCAACTGGTCCACCCTCACTTGTTGTCTTAGTGATTGCGCCACTGTTATCTATACATATGTAGCTTTGACTAGGAAAGGCAGTTTGATCCCATTCTTGGTGATCCTGGTAGCTTAGGACTTAGATACAAACTGCTCTTATGTCAAATGCCAAATGGTGGCAAAGTCAGTCTCGTGTTGTGTTATAAGATGGAGGGTTTTTGTTTAGATTTCTTGTGATTGGATCCCCTCCATTCTCTACTTCCTGTTTGTGCACCACGTTGGTGTGAGGTGCCCTAACTTTTGAGCGTTGGTGCTCTGGTGTGCTCTCGGTGGTGAGGTTGGAGTGATGACCAGTCAGACTACCTTTGTTTCTCTTCGGTGAGGTAGGAAGTGATGACCTGCAGACCGTGAGAGTGCGTGTTATGATGGCAAGTTACAGGTTGCCTTTCCCCTAGTGTAGTTATCTTGGTTAGAGTTACATTAGTGGGTGGTGTCTAGTTGGTGTTGGCACGTGGTGGTGTTGGCACTTGGTGGGGCACTTACGGTTGCGACTTGCGGTTGCACTTGGTGGTTCGGGTTTGCTGTTGCAGTTACGTGGTCACGACGGAGTTCTTTGAAGATTCTAGAGGAGTTAGCCCTGCAGTACACAATGGGTTTACTCGGAGTGGTACTCAGTATCAGCCTGTATCTCAGGTCCCAATGAGGGAGGAGATTGACTTTGAGTTGGAGTTTGACATAGGAGTTGATTCAATTGAGAGTGCACTTGGTGTGTCCGCACCGTTGTTGTGGGACATGGACGAGATTTATGGGGCCTCCAAAGGCCCTAGGCGTTACTCTGGTACAGTGGGTACCATTGAGTTGGTGATCGATAGTTGGTGTGATCTATAGTAGATGCGGAACCCGACTTTGTTCACACCCTTCATGGCATAGAAGGGGTTGTTTCAACATCTAGAGGGTCCGCCGATGGATGATTACCATGAGTTTAGGAGAGCTCATTTGGAGGAGATTGAGTTATGGAGATAGTATTGGTCTCCACACTATGTTTCCATCACTTCAGGCTCGGTGGCCAAGAGTAGATCAGCTGTACCCACAAGTTCTAGCTCAAGTAGTGTTGGTGGAGCTAGTGGAGGTGCACTAGTTGGAGATAATGCTACTACGAGTGGAGGTACCGCTGCAGGAGGTGGTGTGGTATCGGGGTTTAACCCCATGGTTGAGTTCTTCCTATGTTTGAGGCAGAACTACCAGGGAGTGCGGATTGACAAGCTGAGGAGCCTGCAAGAGTTCCAACGGAAGGCTGGAGAGAGCCTACGTGAGGCATACACTCGCATGAGGCGGCTGATCAGTTTCACTCAAGGAGTTACTGAGGCCCAGGTAGTCCAGTTTTGGTATGGGATACTGGATAGGGAGTTGCAACGTAGAGTTCGTGATGCTACGTTGTTGCAGGCTACTTCGCCCACTTTGGCAATAGTCTTCGGTTTGGCTGAGCGTATTGAGCTCAACATGGTGGAGGAGAAAGTGGTGACATCAGGATTTGGTAGGGAGACCTCATCCACGGTTGTGACTTCTTCTAGAGTGCAGCAGAGTGCACCACGCCCAGTTGGTTTTTGAGGATAGAGTGGACAGCCCAGATCCTATGGAGTGAGTGGAGGGCCTAGTGGAGTTAGACCCTTACCCTCATTTTCGGGTCAGCAGCAGCCAGTGAGTGGTGGTGTTGCTTGTTGGAATTGTAGTGGACCTCACCATAGGAGAGAGTGTACTCAGGGCAGTGGACCTGATACCTCTGGTGCATCACAGCCAGCACAAAGGCAGTGTGAGCACTGCCACATATTTGGTCACACTAGTGACCAGTGTTTTGACCTACACCCGGAGTTACGGAGTGGTAGGGCTGCTATGGCAGGTAGTAGAAGAGCTCTAGTTCATGGAGGACGAGGTGGTAGAGGTGGTGGTAGAGGATCTACACCTAGTAGGGGTGCAATACCTGCTCTTACTTCTGACACATCTATGGCTACTCGGATTGAGCAGTTGGAGCAGAGATTGGCTAGTATGGCTATTGCTCAGAGGAGATCAGATTTGGGTGCTGAGGCTTCCACCTCATATGCTGGTGATAGAGATGCTTTGGACTTCATGTGCGGAGCAGCATAGGTGGATGCATTTGCAGCAGTGACTAGGAGTGCAGTATGTGCTCCAGAGCCTAGAGGAGCATTAGTGGAGTTGGACCCACAAAGAGGAGAGGTTGGGAGACAGGTCAGACTTCCCCAGTCTTTCACGCTATCTAAGGCATTGCAGACAACATCCATGGTTCCTAGACATCCCAGTGCAGGTGTGGTAGGTGGTGATGGAGTACATGATGGACTACCTACTAGTCAGCCACCTACTACTACACTGACTGAGTCTAGCATGATGTTGGGGGCAGCTCAGCTGATTATGCGGCATCCTTTGTTTTTAGCCAGTGACATGTTTACATTGGGGGTTGACCCAGCCCCAGTGTTCCGGTTGGCTGCCACATTGTGTGAGAGTAGGGATGGTGCAGTTCCTACTACTAGAGCAGAGGTGGTTGGTAGTGGAGCTGACTTGGTTGAGGAGCATGGGATCCGTTCAGCGACCAGTGGTTTATGGCAAGCAGCAACGGCTAGACTGGAGGAGTTGCCAGCTAGACCGGCCTTTGAGAGAGCACGGTTTACACTTGGTGTTGTCCTATTGGATAACCAGAGGGGGATTTTTTGTTTGGTGGGACCTTCAGGGAAGGTCTATACACCACAGAGAGTCTTGTTAGACTTTGGTGCGCAGCCCCTTATGTTGGGGAAGGCTGCAGTTGTCGATTTGGAGTTACAGAAGACCGATGTGGAGAGGTGTCCATTTCAGATCCAAACATCTCTTGGTGGTGGTTCGACACAGTACATCACACGTAGAGAGCTTGTTGTCCAGGTTCAGCCTGGTCATCCGACTGATAGCTCGGTGGTGAGAGCTCAGGCTATTGCGACGATAGCTGAGTCATATGATGTGCTAGTTGGGGGAGTAGTGTTATACCCTATGGGTTTCAACATTGACTATTGGGAGGAGACAACCTCTTATAGACCTGGTTGGCAGTCTGGTGAGGGACAGGTATGTCACCTACTAGTACGCTTCAATAGTGGCAGTCTTGGCTCACTACAATCTGGGACCATGGCAGCATCAGTTTTAGCTTTCAGCGGTGTAGTTACTTGGCCTGGTGACTTGTTGGAGGGGAACACCCATGCAGAGGATACTCCAGTACCAGAGGAGATCACTCGGCTTTAGAGTACAAGTGGGATTGTTCCATCCACCTTGGATGTTCCATTGTGGAGTTCAGAGGAGGCATTGCAGTAGCATGCAGATCAATTGGTGCAACAGGCTTGGAGTGGAGCCTTCGTACCATCAGGGGATGAGTGTGAGGATGAGCCTCCAGAGGCAATTGCTTTGACATCTCTAGATACCACACTCATTGCTTGGCAGTATCCAGTAGAGGAAATATATCTATTGGAGTTGTTTGGTGGGATCAGCACCGGACTAGCTGCGGTGTTACAGGCGGGTATACAAGTATAGAGGTACTTGTATGTAGAGAGAGATGAGATTGCTAGGCAAGTCTCTCTACATCATGTGGCACACTTGGCCTATCGGTATCCGGAGTTATTACCGATGTCAGTAGTCAGAGGTTTCCAAAAGGCCTTACCAGGAGACATTTCCTTACTGGGGGCGCATGACCTAGAGAGACATAGGCCTATTCACTTGGTGATTTCTAGATGGCCATGTCAGGGACATACACGTGCGGGCCACGGTTTGGATCTTCAAGATCCTCGTTCTGGTGTGTTTTGGGAGATGTTAAGGATACTACAACATCTCCAAGTTCATTAGTCTGTTTCTCTAGCTTACCTTTTGGAGAACATTCCATTGATGGGTGATTCTCGCACTAGAGTGGTGGCGAGTACACATCAGGTCCATTCTTTGATGGGACCTACTATATTGTTAGATGCAGCCAGAGTGGGATCACGGGCTCATCATCTTCGTCTTTGGTGGACAAACCTCTTACCCAGAGAGGTTCTATAGCATAGTTATGATGGGATTCAGCGACTAGACCACATTCTTGTTGATGATATCTTGGATGCTGGACGTCAGTCTCAGATAGTGGTAGTGGCTGATAGGTCACCTATGGCAGTGGTGAACCTAGTTGTACAGCCTAGAGCTGCATTTCTCACACTCATGAGTTTCCCAGGCTCTCATGCTTTTTGAGAGGGAGGACCTGGACTTGTTTGGGACTCACAGTTATAGCAGTTGGTGGAGCTCAATGCTGATGAGAGAGAGCGGGTGATGGGTTTTTACACCGGTATTACCGCTGTTCCAGTAGTGTCAGAAGCATCTAGGGGTCAGGTGTTAGGTCAGGCTATGGACCTGAAGTGTTTGACCAGGATTGTGAGCCTTGGCTTGGCAGAGCAGCATAGGATGCGCTTGATAGGCATCACCACTCGGACACTTGTGAGCCCTGTGCCTATCAAGACGATTCAGGCACATGCTAGGGACGATGGACCAAGTGGACAGGGTATTCTTGGGACACATCCAGTAGCTACTAGGGAGAGTGGTCTACTTGGAGTCCATCCAGGTGAGCGTGGGCTACTTGGATTACACCCTTGGTCCACATGGGATGCGGCTAGAGGACATGTGGAGCTTGCAGCCAGAGTGGAGGGAGTTTTTCACACAGAGGTTGGGACCTCTAGTGGTCGGGAGCATGTCACTATTGCTCCCAAGGGCCCAGTGTAGCAGCCAGTCAGTACGTCTTCCACTCCTACTACAGTTACAGAGGATACTTGGGAGCCTGATCTTGGACCCAAGCTTACTGGAGAGGAAAGACGGAGGGTTTGGAGGTTCTTGAGGAGTCACACGAGTTGTTTTGCCTTCAGTATGAAGGATTTGGGTGCTCTGAAGGGACCTGGTATACGGATTGAGCTGACTAGCAACACACCAGTTTTCTGACGTCCTTATCGATATAGTGTTATGGAGAGGACATTGATTCAAAGCCGGAGTAGTGACCTTTTTGAGGCTGGTTTGGTGGAGATTTCACATGGAGAGTATGCATCAGTGACAGTGATGCCAGCCAAGAAGGATATGCATGGCAACTATACAGATAGGCGGATGTGTGGAGATTACCATCCTATCAACCGACAGACCAGGGCTGATCGGTATGCCATGCCTACACCGAAGGAGATTTTTGATGCGATTGGGCATGCAAAGGTCTTCAATACTTTGGATCTTTGAGTGGGATATCATCAGTTGCCGATCAAGGAGGAGGATAAGTCCAAGATAGCATTTTGGACTATTGATCCTCACGGCAAGGATGTGTTATATCCATGGAGGTTCTTACCATTTGGGTTGAAGAACGCTCCTGCTGAGTTCCAAAGGGTCATGGATAGGATCCTAGCTGGATTGGATTTTGCTCGGTGCTATATTGATGATATTTTGGTTTATAGCACTACTGTGGAGGAGCATGAGAGATAGTTGTTGGAGGTGTTTGAGAGGTTGAGATCTCATGGACTCAAATTACATCCTGGGAAGTGTAGGTTCTTCCACGAGCAAGTTGAGTATTTGGGTCATACTATCTACCCCGGAGGACTTGGTGTTCAGCAGACCAAGGTGGAGGCTATTGCACGTATTCCTTGGCCTACGGATGTGAGCAAAGTGTGAGCATTCCTTGGGTTGGCAAACTTCTATCGCCGCTATGTTAGAGGATTTAGTGCCATTGCCAAGGCCTTGACAAAGCTGACCAAGCTTACATAGGATTGGTATTGGGGAGATGAGCAGGAGAGAGCTTTTGTAGAGCTCAAGGAGAGGTTGACATTTGCTCCTATTTTGAGGAGACCGATCAGGGGACGACCATTTCAGGTTCACACTGATTGGAGTATGTTGGGGCTTGGAGCGGTGCTCACCCAGCATGATGATGAAGAGAAGGAGTTTGTGGTGGCCTATGCTAGTCGCTCCAACAATTCAGCGGAGGCAAAGTATAGTTCATATGAGGGAGAGTGCTTGGCAGTAGTTTGGGCAGTAGCACATTTCCGATGTTACCTATTTGGTAACCCCTTCACTCTCATCACTGATCATCAGCCGCTGAAGTGGTTGATGGAGTCCGACAAGCTTTCAGGGAAGCTTGCACAATGGGCTTTGATTTTACAGGAGTATGATTTCATGGTTGTTCACAGACTTGGAGTGGTGAACCGTGATGCAGATGGGTTGAGTAGAAACCCATGTCCCAGCCAGCAGGATCAGACCGGAGCACGTTGGCATGGTGAGACAGATGATGAGATGGTGCCAGGTTGGCATGTATCGGCCTTTCTGTGTATATTTGCAGAGACTTTGGTGGTATCTCTCTCAACGCATATAGGAGGAGTTATTGATGTCACAGATCCAGAGAGTGAAGATATTGGTACAGTTCAGCGAGACATTCATGATGATGTCTTAGTGATGGACTATCTTTGCACTGGTGTTGTGGGTGGCACAATTGGGGCCAAGGAGAGAGACCGTGTTCTTCAGCAAGCCAGACGGTTCAGATTGGAGGGTCTACACCTTTTGCGTGTATGGGAGGATGGTAGAGTGTGAGTAGTACCACTTCCATCTCTGAGACCACAGTTGGTCTATCATGCTCATGAGGAGCTAGGACATTTTGGAGTAAAGCGTACATATAGCTTACTCCAGAGTCATTATTGGTGGCGCGGTATGCAGACCAAGGTACAGTAGTTTGTTGCCAGATGTGTTGTTTGTGACCAAGTTAGAGCATCATTCAATGCTCCTATGCCACAGTTACACCCATTACCTATCATGGGATTGGGTTACTGTTGGAGTTTGGACTTTGTCGGACCTTTACCGCTGACTGTGAGACATCATCGGTATGTTTTGGTGATGGTGGAGCACTTCTCCAAGTGGATTGAGTTGGTGGCACTTCCTGACAAGTCTAGTGAAGGAACAACTTACTCGTTCCTGGATCGAGTTCTTAGTCATTTTGGTGCACCAACTGAGGTTTTGACTGATCAGGGTACAGAGTTCTTGGGAGAGTTTCAGGTCTTGTGTGACAAGGCTTTGATTGATCATTGTACTACATCCCGAGATCACCCTAAGGCAAATGGCTTAGCAAAGAGAGTGGTTCAGACGGTGAAGAGAGGATTGCAAAAGTATGGTTTGCAGAGAGGCCACTTGGGAGATTGGGATCTCCAATTACCTTGGTTGGCCATGGGCTATCGGTTCAGCTGGCAAGCCTCCTTAGCATCCTTCTCTCCATACTTTCTACTCTATGGACGAGATCCAGATTTACCTGCACCCATTCGTCGAGATGCTACTGTAGTTTTGGACTTGGATGACCCTGATGTATGGATGAGCGCATGTTCTTAGCGGGCAGAGATCTTTCGGAGAGTGATGCCGATGGCCTTTGAGAACTTGGCGATTGCTCAACATAGAGATACTTTACGCTATGCTACCATTTGAGGAGGAGGTTATAGACCCTCGATCCGTCGATTTCATCCAGGTGACTATGTTTATCTACAGCAGACAGCACTGACGACACTTGATGTTTCCACAAGCCGCACTATCTTGAGAGTGCGTGAGGTTTTGCCATTTGGAGTCCTTGTGTTAGAAGGACGTGATGGTGTTGTTTGGAAGGATCTTGTGCGCCATGCCACCTTCCAAACATTGATGGTACTATGGACCCAAGCTTAGCACTTGTACGTGCAGGCTTGAGGTGTATGTTATGTGGCTCTTCTGGTGGAGCTGCTACTATGTTAGTGTGTGATAGCTGTTTGAGAGGATGGCATATGGCATGTATGACTCCTCCCCTCACGGTGGTTCCTCAACGATAGTGGTTATGTCCTAGATGTACTTGACCTATAGCTAGTTCATTCTTTATATGGTATAGATTGCAGACAAGCGACTAACGATGGGGCTCCATAGCACCCAGCCTCCTGATCTTTGCCCATTAGAGGGTATACCATATACTTAGAGTAAATGGCTATCTGGAGTTAGAGGGACCTAACCGCCAGCTAGGGGGGCGATTGTGGCACTTTAGAGTCTATGTATGACTTATGTATGAGTTGTGCTTCTATAGTGTATGATGTTGACAGCGAATGATGTTGACAGCGAATGATGTTGAAAGCGATCTATGTTGTGTAGTGATGTCTATACGCACGACAGCTGTCACGCCATTTGTAGTTCCGCATCTAGCTGCTTGGACACTGGAGTTCCAGTGATAGTAGTTAGAGTGATTCTAGCAGTTTCTCAGGGACTAATTTCCGATAGTCTGATTTGGTGTTTGGTGTATTGACTTCACGGTGGGGCCCACCATCACTTTGCACCGTTTGCACCGTCAAGTGTGCCGTCAGTGGGACCGTTAGGGTTTCAGTGCTAGCTCGAGTCCAGGGAGTATAGTTTCGAAGTGAGCTCCAGAGAGCTCACTTCTCTGATGTTGAGCCTTCGAGTTCCTGGCTATGGTGGACAGAGGCCGGCGAGCGTCACCTGGATTCTCTATGCTTGAGTGGGTGTGGCTTGACTATAATCAGTGCCCAGTTGTTGGCAGTTTATAGAGTGATAGGTCAAGTACTGATCTGAGTTGAGTTGAGTTGAAAGTGTTAAGCAATCTGATTATTGTGGCACTTTAGAGTCTATGTATGACTTATGTGTGAGTTGTGCTTCTATAGTGTATGATGTTGACAACGATGTATGTTGTGTAGCGATGTATATACGCACGACAACATCTATAGGATTGCATCTCTCCATATGCTACAAACTCAAGTTTTCTCTTTTCTTTACATTTTTTAAGTGTATGTGCACTCTAGAACAACTAACCTTTTTATAGTTCTAGCAAAGGAGACCTCAAATGTACGCTTCATTGCCATTGGGGATGATTTTTTGAGTTTGGTGTCTTGGCCAAACTCAAACTATTTGTTTACAATTCCAATAGTCTTTTTCTTCCTTGTTGTCTCCCTATCAGTTTGTTATGGACACTCTAGATGGATGCAAGGAGGTTATTGCATAGATTTGAGCATCCTTAGACATTCATCTAGATTTGGTAATGGTCCAAGTTGATGTCTCCAATACATTTAATACCATTTCTTGTCCAATGTTGTTCACGCTCTTTGTTGTAATACCAAGAGCTAGCCATATGATCTAGATGTAAAATTTGGTTTGGTAACATCTAGAATGATGTTATACATGATGGTCAAAATACATCAGATAGAAGTATCACCAAAAGAGTACTTCTACTAATAGAGTAGAAACCAAAATAGACTTGAGAACCTTAGAACCAATAGCTAGATATAGGATTTAAAGATGAGAATTTTTTTGGTAGCATCTAGAAGGATGTTACACATGATGGAATTAACAGATCAGAAAGAGGTATCACCAAAAGGGGACTTCTACTAATATAGTAGGAACCAAAATATGCCTGAAATCTTTGAAGGCAATTTTGGAGGCCTAAATGGATAAATTAGGCCTTGAAAATATGCAAATTTCTTTCCCTCAAAGGAGGAAAGGCCAGCCTTCCCTCCCCTTGATTTGTCTTGTCGAGAGCTTTCCAACGGTACCTTACGTGATTCTGAGACTCCTACAAGAAGATTCCCCAAAAGATTCCCTCCAGTCAAAGCTTGTTTTGACCAACCAAATAGGACCTAGACCAACATGTCACCCATCCAAGTAAGTAATCCAAGGGTAGAGCTTGCTGACATGTCACCTATCTATGTGCCTAATCCGATGGTGGAGCTTCCTTGGAGGAGATCCTCTTTGTCTATATAATAAAGAGAAGGTGCTCCTTTGGGGCACCGAATGTTGAGTGTGTAATCTGTGTTTTCTCTCTTCTCTTGTCCTCGAAGGATTACAATTGTATTAGAGCAAATGTCTTAATCCAAGAGAGTGGATCACCCCTCTTGGAAAAGCATGAACTACTAAAACTGAGTAATTTGAGGTGGAGAACATAGAGTAATTGCTAGACTTAGGAAGGACTTTAGAGAGCGGACGGGATGGATGCACCGGGAGGACAATTTCCCGCACCTAGCTTTCCATTCCCAAATCCATTCCACATCAAGGTTATGTACATCTAGCGTGAGCAAATGAGAGTATTGCTATTTTATCACTTTGGCGTAGAATTCATGGATAGGGTGATGAACTCACCAAACCCGGTGATTCTACCTGTGGTGATATATGACAAAGAGTGGGATTTTAAAATCTACATTCTATTATGATAGTATGGATGTGAATGTCCCAAATCCTCTCCTTTTCAACACTCAAGTAGAAATCCATTATGTACTGAGACCGAAAGTGATGTTTAGAGATTTTGTGGTTAGGAATTTTGGCAAGGAGTATTATCAACAAGTGATAGCTTTTGAGGTCCCAATGGTAGTTTTGATAGTTTGTGCGCCTTCTAGAGTGATCATGTTGACTTTGTATTAAAGTAGACATTAGCAATTGAGTGTTGTAGGAACCATGGATCCGCAATTGCAAGAGCTGGTGCAAGGAATGCAAGGGATGTTGAATGAATTTTGAGAGATTAAGATGACCATGGAGACATTACAAAGTCAAGTGCAAATCCTTAGGAACGATCAAGCCATGCAAGAAGAAGAGCCATCTCAAAACCCAGTACCTGTGATTAAAGTACTTGGAGAGGCACTTGTGCCTACAAACCCTATCCAATGATGAAGTCACATTGCTACTCCGGATGAAGAGGACCTGCAACATCAAGCCTTACAAGGGGCAGCGTATGATAGGAGTAGTGGAAAATTGGATCTCAAGAATGAATCAATATTTCTGATTGTTCTCAACAAAGATCACAGAGCATATTGCAGACATGTTTGCATGTGGATACTTGATCGATAAAGCCCTCACATGGTATGATGTTTGGGAATGATCCATGTTGGCAAAGAGAAGGAAGGTTACGTGGACAAGAATGCAAGAAGGATTGCTGAAGAATTTCCAATTTGTGGATTCTGTGCAGATGGCTTGAACCCAACTATGGGGATTGAGACAGAAGAATAACGTACAAGAGTATGTGGAAGCATTTTTGGATATACAAGTTGCAATAACAGACATGAGTCCAGCAAAGGCTCTTGACAATTTCAAATGAGGGTTAAAGGAGCGGATTCACCAAGAAGTCATGGTGCAAAATCCTTGCATGGTATTTGAAGCCATTGCTTGTGCATAGAGAATAGCAAGAGCATGGGGTGGAGGTGAAGGAGTAGTTCCACCTCAACATTATCGGGCAGAAATGTCACACATGGGTGGACCAGTACCGATGGAATTGGGCAACCTTTGATTTCAAGATTGAGGAGCACGACCGCTTCAAGGGGAGCATGGACGGGTAGAAGAACAAAGAGATGGAGTCCCATGAGGAGAAGGAACTCAAGGAGAACAATGCCGTTGTTACAATTGTGGCCGTATTGGGCACATATCTACCAATTGTCACACTCATTTCCCTAGAGGCCCTTGGCCTTTGTATAGGCAATCTTTGAACAACATGGAGAGGCGCATTGACAAAGAAGAGATGGAAACCATACCAGTAAATGTACCTTGCGGCCTTACTAGCTCAATAAGGAAGGCAAGAAGCAAGGGAATGAAGAAGACTAATGTGCAAAGATCCCAAAAAGCAACCTTGCAATTGATTTTTGTGAATGGAGTCTTAGAAGGCAATCAAGTGAGAGTATTAATCAATCTAGGAGCAACAAAGAATTTCTTATCTTGCTCTGTTGCAATAAGATTGAGAATAGATCTAGAGAGAGATAAGAGTGAAGAAGTAGAGTGGCCTAACGGGCAAATAGAGAAGATTGAATCATTACTTAGATGGGTAACACTCTCTGTAGGAGAATTTCAGGAAGCAATTGAGTGGCGAGTGATACAATTAGCTCATTATGATGCAATCTTAAGCATGCCATGGATGGAGCATTACAACCCTATGGTAGATTGGAGGAAGAAAGTAGTGAGAACCCACCAATGGTCAATCATTGGGGTTAAAGAAAAAGCACCAAGGCAGGATCTACCTCTTTATGTCATAGGGACGGCAAGTGTATGTAAGACCTATAGATGTTTCATGGGTCTAATAAGAGAAGTTGAGAGTGCACAACTTGATGAACAAGTTCCTGAGAAATTGAATGTTGTGGTGGATGAATTTCAAGATGTCTTTCCCGATGATCTACCCTCAGGATTACCACCAAAAAGGAGAGTAGATCATAAAATTGGGACACTCCCGGGGAAGACACTTCCTTGTAAGGCCCCATATTGCCTATCACCTCATGAGTTGGAGGAGTGTAAGACTTAAATTGAGGAGATGTTGCAGAAAGGGTTCATCCAACCTAGCGTATCACCATATGTGGCTCCTTTCTTGTTTGTGAAGAAGAAGGATGGTACAATACGCATGTGCATTGACTATCGAGGTCTCAATCAGCAAACAGTGAAGAACAGATACCCCTTACCTCGCATGGATGACATGTTTGATCAACTCCATGGAGCAAGATACTTCACCAAATTGGACTTGAAGAGCGGTTTCAATCAAATCCAAATTGTAGAGGAAGATGTGTACAAAACTGCCTTTTGAACCAAGTATGGCCACTTTGAGTATCTTGTGATGCCTCACCAATGCACCTGGCACTTTCATGAGTCTAATGAATAACATATTTTGTCCATACTTGTATAAGTCTATTATTCTTGGACAACATCTTAGTATACAATAGCACGATGATGGAACAAAAAAAACATCTATGAGAAGTCCTCCATATTCTAAGACAAAATTGATTGTGTGCCAAAATCTCAAAGTGCGAGTTTGGCAAGTCTAAAGTTGACTACTTGGGGCATAGAGTAAGTGCAGAGGGCATTCAAGTATTGACAGATAAAATAAAAGTCATTCAAAAATGGCATGCCCCAGAAGATCAAACTCAACTCAAGAGCTTCTTGGGGTTGACGGGATTCTATCGTAGATTTGTCAAGGACTTCTCCAAGGTTGCACAGCCTTTAACGGTACTACTTGGCAAGGGGAAGAAGTGGACATGGGGAACCGCACAAGAGTTGGCCTTTCAAGAATTGAAAGACGCCTTGCTACATGCACCAATCTTGAATTGGTATGACCCAAAACAACCAATCAAGTTGGTTATAGATGCATCAAGCATAACAATAGGAGCAGTCCTACAACAAGAGTGGCATGACAGTTGGCATCCAATTGCATATTTCTCTCAAAAGTTGTTACTAGCAAAGCGCAACTACCATACCATAGAACGAGAAGAGTTGTCCATTGTTTTGGCAACCAAGCATTGGAAGCACTATCTGGGCAAGAAGGCATTTGTAGTAGAGACAAACCACAAACCTCTAGTCTGCCTCAAGACATAGAAGGATCTATCTCATTGCTAGATTTGGTGGGCAGAGTGGCGACAACACTTCAACATGTCAATCACCTACGTGGAAGGTAAGAAGCAACTTGTAGATGCATTCACTTGTATTACCAATGGCAAACAACTTCATGGCAGAGGTAAAGATTAACCTTGAATTCTGGCCAAAGATTCGGGCTGCTACAAAAACTGATCTGCAGATTGTAGAAGGGCAATCATCCAAAGGCGTCACTAGCACCCAAGGACTCACCTTTTGTGATGGCAGATTATGGATCCCAAATGTCCCAGCATTACGCACCACCATTCTAGCGGAATGTCATGATTCAGCCATTGCAAGTCATGTTGGAGTATACAAGACCTTGGATGCAATCCAGCGCCATTACTATTAGTCCAAGATGAGCAACAACATGATGGACTACATGCGCAGCTGCCTACTTTGTCAACAGAAAAAAGCTTCAAATCAAGCTCTTGCAGTGCTCCTTCAACCTCTCCCCATGCCTACCCAACATTGGAAACAAGTGAGTATGGATCTCATCTATGAATTACCCAAGACCACCTCAAGGTTTGACTCCATTGTAGTCTTTGTGGACCGGCTCATCAAAATGATTCATGTACGCCCTACTACCAAGGATGTGACCGCTCCACAACTAGCCAAATTATACTTAGATGCAGTCTTCTCTCACTATGGCTTGTCTAGAGTACTTATCACCGATAGAGGCACTCAATTCACCAATTTGTTTTGGCAAACGCTCTTTGGTTTCTTCAAAACCAAGTTGGTCATATCCACAGCTTACCACCCATAAAAAGATGGCCAAATAGAGTAGACTAATTGCACGATTGAAGACATGTTACGCGGCTTCACCTTAGAAGAGCAAGAGAGGTGGGACATCCTACTCTCGTTAGTGGAATTTGCTTACAACAATTCAGTGAATGCATCCACCCAGGTCACTCCGTTCTTCCTCATGTATGGTGAGCATCCTTTCACACCACCTAGCTTGATGAAGATCCATCCAGTGGCTACCAAGATCAATGCAGTCAACACATTTGTTTCTAAAATCCAACACGGTGTAGAGAGCGCCAAGCACAGATTATAGATTGCACAAAATCAACAAAAGCAGTATGCTGATGCACACCGTGGGCACATGGAGTTCAATGTTGGGAATCAAGTATGGCTATTGACAACCAACCTCACATTAGTTGGACCTCGTAAGCTCAGACCTTGTTCTATTAGGCCTTTCTCAATTCTTTGTCATGTCGGCGCTATAGCCACCACACATGAAGATCCATCCAATGTTCCATGTTTCTCTACTATGCAAATATGCACCCCGATCAGGCCAAGGTCATTCCACACAAGATATTTACCCTTGTTTGACACTCATTGATGGCATAGAGGAATATGAAGTGGAGCATATTCTCCAAAAATGCATACGTGGTACTCGCCATCTACGGGTCGACTATCTAGTACAATGGAAAGGCTACTCCCTCTATGAAGCAACATGGGAGCCCGCTGCCAAGTTGACACATGCACCGATGTTGGTGCAAGCATTTAAGCAACAATTGCACAACAAGGACGTTACGTCTTAAAAGGAGAGAGGTTTGTAATACCAAGAGCTAGCCATATGATCTAGATGTGAAACTTGATTTGGTAACATCTTGAATGATATTATACATGATGGTCAAAATAGATCAGATAGAAGTATCATCAAAAGAGTACTTCCACTAATAGAGCAAAAACCAAAATAGACTTGAGAACCTTAGAACCAATAGCTAGACATAAGATTTAAATGTGAGAATTGGTTTGGTAATATGTGGAAGGATGTTACACATGATGAACTAAACAGATCATAAAGAGGTATCACCAAGAAGGGACTTCTACTAATAGAGTAGGAACCAAAATATGCTTGAAATCTTTGAAGGCAATTTTGGAGGCCTAAACGGATGAATTAGACCTCAAAAATGTTTGCTCCTCCCTCCCCCCCCCCCCCCCCCAAATGGAGGTAAGGCTGGCCTTCCTTTCTCCCTTGGTTTGTTTGGTCAAGAGCTTTCCAATGGTACCTTACGTGATTTTGAGACTCCTACAAGAAGATTCACTAAAAGATTCCTTCTGGTCAAAGTTTTTTTTGACCAACCAGATAGGACCTAGACCAACATGTCACCCATCCAAGTAAGTAATCCAAGGGTGGAGCTTGCTGACATGTCACCTATCTGTGTGCCTAATCCAATGGTGGAGCTTCCTTGGAGGAGATCCTCTTTATCTATATAATAAAGAGAAGGTGTTCCTTTGGGGCACCAAATGTTGAGTGTGTAATCTGTGTTTTCTCTCTTCTCTTGTCCTTGTAGTATTACATTTGCTCAATTGGAGATCAGATCTCCTCCTTGATCTCATTTTTTTGCATTGTTTATGGCACAAAGATACCTCTATTGTACAACAATCATACCACTATTAAAGATTTCACACAATTGACATAAGTTGAGTGCATATGACAAGGGGATCCCTTAGGGGGCCACTCTATGCCATAGCACATTACACAATTGTAAAATACGTGGCAATAGATTTCTTGTCTTTTCTTTTCCTATCCCTCTTGCACGACACTCATATTGTGGGGCCTTTTGGAAGATGTATTTTGAGTGGCATATGTGTCTACACTCAACTTGGAGGCCTTGGGTTTATGAACCTAAATGCAAGGTCTAGAGCTCATGCACGATCCTCACTCCATTTGACTTCCTACTAGGATTCTAGTTCCCCATAGGTGGTTTGAAAGTTTTGGGCTCCTCCTAAGGTAGGAGGAATTTTGCAATATGTTCATCTCAAACACCTTAGTCTAGGCCACAACCCATATTCAACTCCTTCCTTGGTTGTGAAATACCCAAATGACCTATTTTATTCTTTCATGGTGCTACCTTCTTAGGGCCTCATATTTAGCATGGATTTTCTTGCATATTAAGGCATTATTGCCACACTTAAGGATGTTTGATAACACTATGAGGTATACTTTCTCTACTCTCTTGTGGCCATGCATGCTCTCACAAATCTTAAATGAGTGGCATAGGAAATAGATAGTTCTTCTGATAGTCATGGGCAGACACAACTTCATATAGCAAGAGGCCACAACATCAATAGCATATATTGGTGTGTGGTCCCTTGTTTAGCGGATAGGTTCTTATTGTTTAGCAGATAGGTTCTTATGCAAGGGTTTCCTTTGTTGTTGGAACCTATCATGATAGTGGATTCATGCATTAATGTCTTCCAATTATATCTTTGTTTGGCTCATAGCTTATTTCAAAGCTTTATATGTATATCACTCTTTCATTTTATTGACTTTGTATACCAAGAATCTAAGAAAATTCAAGCAGATCTCAATGAGCATATGCATACTCATACACCTACCCAACGTCTTCATTGATGCACATCTACTTGACAAAGCTAGGATTCTTTCTTGGAGGCAAAAGGCTCCAAGGGCCTAGCTCCAAGCTTTACCCCTTGATTGATGACTTCTGATTTCCTTGTGAGGAGTTTACCACAACACTATGATTGAGGTTGGGTCTCCCACATCTAATAGGCCCAACCAGCTTACTGCAATTCAGACCTGTACATGAGTGAAATAGCTCTTTGTGTGTTTTTTATCCTCCAATTCTCTATAGTCTACTCTTTTCTATCATGGGGATACAAGCGGGTTACAATGGACACCTTATTCCAAAACTTGAGTGTAGTGCTAACTTTCTTACCTAGACGAATCTTACTACTTCTTGACTTTAGGCATATGGGGTTTGGAAGTTTATCATTGGCACTGCTGTAGAAACAACCAAAGTTGACATGGAAAAAGAGCATCAATTCTTTGAAAGGGCCAAATTCTTTCACAATTGTGCAGCACAAGCAAGGAACATTATACTTTCTACTTATTGCACTTCTGTTCAACAAACTCTATCTGAGAACCCTACAGCTTGTGAATGCTAGTTAAAACTCAATGCCACCTATGCACTAAGGTTCTTATTCATAGACATGATGTCTGGACTTCCATACTAGTGGTTCATGGACTAGTGGCATGTGGTTCTCCATACTATATGCACGACATACACTTTCTACAATGGTAATAAGTAGAGAGCACACTAGAGTCCATGTTGTAGTTCATGATATAGTGGGTTGGATCTTATGAGCTACATGTGCACATGTTCAAATTGAGCAATGGTCAGATCTACCATGACCACTTATCCATCGGGTGTGAACAAATAGTTACTTTCATGGATGGTCATCAAACCTTGCATGATGTGGTAGAGGTGAACCCTCTAAGAGCATAGTCATTGGCACAAACAAGTACAGGAAAAAGTAACAACAACCATTGCCTCTAGATGCAAGGAGGATATCCTTGGATGCCTTTGTCTCTCCAGCGATTGAGATTGTTGGGTGTCTATGTAACAATATGGAGTTTAGAGACGAAGTTAGTCGGGCTTACAAAGTAGAGAATAAGACAAAATAGCCTAGAATATTCTAAAAGCATCTAAGAAGCTTCTTGGGAAGCTTCCCAACTAGTTAACTTGTGCCCTAAGCAGGTAGCTTTTAGAAGGAAGCTTCTAGAAGCTTCTAACTAGCTTAGCTTGCACGCCAAGTAGGCGGCTTCTAGAAGGAAGCTTCTTGAGAAGCTTCTTAGTTAACTTGGCTTGCACTCCAAGAAAGCGGCTCAAGGAAGCTTCTTGAGAAGCTTCAAGAGTCTTGTATGCTACCTATAAATACCAAGGCCGAAGCTCATGCTAGGCATTTGGAGTTTTCCCTCATTCAAGTGTCCTAATGTGAGTTTCCATTCTCCTATTTCTCTCCTCGGTTTTGGTCTTTTACATTGGTATCAAAGCAGGAATGGGATGGATGGAATTTATGGACCACCAAACCCACTTCCACCAAACCATTGGGACTTTCATGTCTAGATATTACCAAAGCATCATTTCACACAATTCATCACCTCACGCTTTGGGCAGGATTTTCTACATATGATCACCGTGTTAGAGGAACCCTTGATACTTCCAGTTGTAACTTATGGAGAATGGTGGATGTGTTGTATCTATGTGTTAATCAACTAGATAAATTGAGGGTAGTGGAATAGAGTAGTAGCGATGGCGGCAATACCGGATGTTATCCTTGCAATGCAACAACAAATCAAGCATCTTACTCAATTGTTGGATGAACGAGACCATCAACGACGAGAACAGATAGACAGAGCGCTAGTTCAAGATGGAGAAGATCGCATTCGATTTCCAAAACCCAAGGTGTTTGAAGGCAAGAATCTTCCAGGCACAATGGAGAATTTTGTGTTTGACTGTAAACATTACTTTGAGCCACCAATCTTCAAGACAAGCTGAAACAAATTCTCTTGGCTTTAGCCAATTGGATGGTGTGGCAAAACTTTGGTGGTGATTCCGAGTAGAAAGAGCTAAACGAAAAATTGTTACACCGATTTTGACATGGGCAGAATTCAAGGATGCAATACTTGGTCGATTTCAGACTATAAATGCCACCCAAGCTGCACGAGATAAATTGGCGGAGTTGAGGCAGATTGGCTTAGTGAGAAGCTACATCACACAAACTTCCCAAGATGGGAAGTTTGTTGAGAAGGTAGCCATAGAGCAAATATGGAAGGGAGATGAGTCCCAAGATGGGAAGTTTGCCAAGAAGGCAACCATGGAGCAAGCTTGGAAGAGAGATGAGTCCCTACAAGGGAAGTTTGTTAATGAAGCAGCCATAGAGCAAGCTTTGGAGGAAGATAAGTCTGTATTTGCGGTGTGGATCAAGCCGATTGCACAAGAACAATCTGAGGAGGGCCAGGTGCCGCATCAAGCAATGGTTGATCGGATAGTTCAGGAGTTTGCAGATGTGTTTCCGGATGATCTGCCAAAGGGATTACCCTCTGATCAAGGTATGCCCTTCAAGATTGAGTTATTGCCAAGGAGTACTCTAGTGAGTAGACCAATCTATCGGCTCTCACCAAAGGAGTTGGAGGAGTTGCGAACAACACTTACAGAGTTGTTGGAGAAGGATTTCATACGACATAGTACCTCTCCGTGGGGAGCACCGGTACTATTTGTTCCAAAGAAGGATGGAGGACTTTGTTTCTGTATTGATTACCGTGGGCTTAATAAGCAAACCGTGAAGAATGCATATCCCTTGCCTCGGATTGACAACCTGCTTGACCAATTAAGTGGAGCACGCTACTTTTCCAAGCTGGATCTTTGTAGCGGCTATTGGCAAATTCCTATTGAAGGAGAGGATGTGCAAAAGACTGCCTTTTGCACAAGGTATGGACATTTTGAGTGGAGAGTTCTACCATTCGGACTCACTAATGCTCCAGTAGGACAGAGGCAGAACACAAGAATCATGTGCGAGAAGTCCTAAGACGACTACGACAGTGGAAATTTTACTGCAAGAAGTCAAAGTGTGCTTTTTGGCAAAAGGAGGTTACCTTCTTGGGTCATAAGATCTCATCAAAGGGGATCAAGATGGAAGAAGAGAATATCAAGGCCATTACTGATTGGCCTACCCCAAAGGATGCTACAGAAGTACGAGCATTCAATGGATTGGCCAGTTTTTACCGACGGTTCATCCACTATTATGCTCACGTGGCTGCACCATTGACTGACCTCTTAGGAAAGAACTCGAGCTTCCAGTGGACCACCAAGCATGAAGAAGCATTCCAAAAGTTAAAGCATATGGTGTCTTCAAGACCTATTCTTCAACCATATGATCCTCAACTACCTTGTGTGGTTGATTTTGATGCTTCTAACTTTGCAATTGGAGCTGTGTTGCAATAAGAATTTCCAGATGGACTACATCCTATTGCCTTTGTGTCTCGCCGACTAAATACAGCTGAAAGAAATTACTCTACTTGAGATTGGGAACAACTTGCAATGGTATATGCCACCAAGGTATGGAGGCATTATCTCTTGGGGAAACAAGTGATCATGCAAACTGATCACAAACCATTGTTGCAGACCTTACACTTGGAGCACATGAAGAGTCGGCATCATCGATGGGAAGAGCAACTCCAATTTTTTGACATCAAACTTGAGTACAAACTAGGTCGGTTCCATGTCATCCCTGATGTTGTATCACGACAACCTGATTTGAAGGATCTTCCTCTCATCACGGCGGCAATTACAATGGTGTCCATTGACCCTAAGGTCCATAATGAGTTTCAATCAGCTCTACAACAAGATCCCTTCTTCCAAATGGTACACGGTCGTCTGACAGCACGCGACAAGGAGTACAACACCTTCTCTTTCAAGGAAGGCCTTTTATTCCATGCAGACCAGATCTATGTTCCAGCCAAAGGTGATCTTTGACTTGTACGCCTTCAAGAAGCCTATGATTTACCAATAGCTGGTCACATGGGAGTGGACAAGACCTTGGGCACCCTCCAACGCCAATGGTGGTGGCCCAACATGACACGAGATGTTTGAGACTTTGTTTGATCATGTGAAAGTTGCCAACGGAACAAGGCCAGCAACCAGAAGCCGAGTGGACTCCTTCTACCACTCGCCATTCCATCCGCTCGTTGGGAGCATGTGAGCTTGGATCTCATCACATCCTTGCCAAAGACAAAACAAGGACACACCGCAATTGTGGTGTTTGTGGATAAGCTTAGTAAGCAAATCCACTTGGCACCAACCTGTGATACCGTGGATGCTCCAACCTTAGTGCAAATCTACTTCAAAAATGTCTTCAAGCATCATGAGATGCCATGTGTACTCATCTCCGACCAAGATCCTTGATTTATTGGGAAGCTTTGCTTGCTTTATCCACGGCCTATCATCCTCAACTGATGGACAAACCGAACGCGCCAATCATACATTGGAGGATATGTTGCGGGCCTTTGTCAATGTCCACCATACCAACTAGGATGAATGTCTTGCAGTTGCAAAATTTGCCTACAACAATTCCAAACAAGAAAGCATCGGATTTTCTCCCTTCTTTCTCAATTTTGGCCAAGATCGGCTTGTTCCATATTCTCTTCTTCCTCTCTCCCCCCCCCCCCCCCTCCCTCTCAGGTTCCTCATACTTCTACATTCTTGACCACTATATCCCAATCTCTCCAACAAGCCAAATCTCACCTCCTTGTTGCTTAGAATCGCCAAAAACAATATGCGGACCATCATCGTCATGATCTCACCTTTGAAGTTGGCGATAAAGTCATGCTCTCCTCTATTAACCTCCCTCTCCCACTTGATACCCAAGTTCGTAAACTTGCTCCTAATTGGATAGGACCCTTTGATATCACCCACATTATCTCTCCTATTGCTTATCGACTTGCCTTACCTTGTCACATGCGTATCCATCTTGTCTTTCATGTTTCCAAGTTAAAACCCTTTGTTCCTAACCCTTATTCCTTAACCTCTTGAGTCCAACCTCCCCCTCTTCCTATCCCTATCAATGATCATGAGGAGTACGAAGTTGATCGTATCCTTGCGCGTCGCCATATTCAACGAGGCCGTCGCCAACATACGGAGTACAAGGTCCTTTGGAAAGTGTATCCACTTTATGATGCCACATAGGAACCTCTTTCTCACCTCCAAAATGCACAGATGGCCATCAAGGACTTCGAAGCTTTACTGGCAACAAGGACGTCGCCAACTAGCGGCGGGGGAATATGTAACAATATGGAGTTTAGAGACGAAGTTAGTCGGGCTTACAAAGTAGAGAATAAGACAAAATAGCCTAGAATATTCTAAAAGCATCTAAGAAGCTTCTTGGGAAGCTTCCCAACTAATTAACTTGTGCTCTAAGCAGGTAGCTTCTAGAAGGAAGCTTCTAGAAGCTTCTAACTAGCTTAGCTTGCACGCCAAGTAGGCGGCTTCTAGAAGGAAGCTTCTTGAGAAGCTTCCTAGTTAACTTGGCTTGCACTCCAAGAAAGCGGCTCAAGGAAGCTTCTTGAGAAGCTTCAAGAGTCTTGTATGCTACCTATAAATACCAAGGCCGAAGCTCATGCTAGGCATTCGGAGTTTTCCCTCATTCAAGTGTCCCAATGTGAGTTTCCATTCTCCTATTTCTCTCCTCGGTTTCGGTCTTTTACAGTCTACATCACTACTTTGAGGGATACATAGTGGTGTTCTTTACACATGAGAGAGGCATTGGTTGTCTCTCCAGCCATGCTCATATCCTATTACCAATAATGCATATAAGTTACTTTGCAGTGCTCAAACTTTGGGTCTTCAACTACAAGTAGCTACATTATGCACACCCATCACAACTAGGGCACTCTCTCCCCACTTACCAAACATACCATTAGAAGACCTTTACCAAAAATTCAAGAGTATACTAACCTCTCCTTACTTTCTTAGGTGCTTGTTGTTAGTGCATTTTTCCCCCTATTGTACTTTTGGCCTTTGTCTTTGTATGCTTTTCTTGGCCACTTGGGACTATTGGACCTAGCACTCTTTTTCTCCTTTCTCCTTTTGCACTTGTTGGGCCTGTATTCCTTTCTTCTTCTTCTTTTTTTGTACATCTCTTCCTTTATTTATAAATATAAAGAGACTCAGTTTGGATGATGCTGATTCCTTTATATTGAATTGGCTCATGTTCTATTTTTACCATCAACTAGTTGAGATATAAAATAGGGAGTACCATGGTTTGTTTGCTTCTGGATTCCCCATTGTTAGGGCAACTTTTGGAGCAACTTTTTAAATAGAAAAGATAATTAGAAATTTCTGGAATAAGATAGACCTGATTTTTAGTCTTAATTTTCATTGAGAATTATTACTTAATCTTGGATTTGTTTCTTGTACATTTAAGAAATCAAATAAAAATATATTCACTTTACAAAATATTACATGTTATTTTCAGTGAAAATTTTATTCAAATTTTTACATTTTTCACATGTTATAAGTCATTCAAATTTTGATTTACTTAATCAATACATTGATCAAGTATTACAACCTTTGTAGTAGTTTACCACATAATCAAATCAAAGATATATATTGAAGGATGAACATATCTAGAAAATTTAAGGGAATAGAAGTTGGTAATCAAGTCATGGTACCCAAAACAATCATATAGTGACTACATCTACACGGTAATATTTTCTACATCATCCTAAAAATTTACTCAAATTTGTAGTTTTTTACATGTTATAAATCACTCAAGATTTGAATTACCTAATCAGTATATTGATTAAGTACAAAAATTGCTACCTTTAGACTTGTTTATCACAGAATAAAATCAAAGATATATAATGAAGGATGAACATATCTAAAATTTCAAAGGGCTTAGAAGTTTGTTTAAAACCGAAACTATCACCGAGAGACTACATATACCCGGTGATATTTTATGATTTTATAATATTTCATCATCTTATATTTGATACAAGTTCCGTTGCTCTTAAAACATTTCTAATCGTCATATATAATAAATATTCAAAATTATTTCTTGATTTACTCATTTCTTGATAGAGGATCCAAGGTGTACTTTACTAATTTATTTTTAATTTAAACGCTTCTAAAAAGTAGTACATAATGAATAATGTTGAGTTCAAATAGAAATTTAATATTCTCCCCCTTACTCTGCTCAAGTGCAAGAAGAAATCAACAGTTTTATGTAAATCACCTCTAAAAGAGAAAGTATTTTGGATATTATCAGGGCTAAATTCTTGCTGCTCTCAACTACAAAACAAAGATAAAGCTATCTTTTCGGATAAGCATTTTATTTGAAATCAACACATTCCTGAAATTTATATTAATTATTTGAAGCGACATATTCCGATTAAATAATACCCAGCACAAATCATTCAAGATTAAACCTTTATTTTTCTATAAAATCAAATTTTCAACAATTATTTGGATAAATTTGCTATTCCTAAAAAGTTAAACTTCATTTGGCATGGTACATAGAGTGTGCAGACTGCGCACGCGATGTGTCACATACCACCTTCAGATCGAACGTGTTACTCAATGGACGTACTACAATCTCATAATCTGAAGATAATCCACGGAAGTTTAGTCAAAAGTTTAGCCAGTGACTTTCAGTGCTTGGGATTCCACTGGTAGGGGTGAAAACGAAAGGCTGATGTGTTTCCGCTGACATAAAATTCTCTCACCGTTCTTGCAGCTGAGTGAATGAAGCCATGCTTCGCAACGGTGTCTATACAATTCGTACTTATATCTGTAGTTGAGTTTGAATTGAGTCGATACAAGGGGGTCAATTTGTCATCTAGTTTTTGAGTGTGGTAAGTCATGATTTTAGAAAGTGTGCGAAACCAGGACCGTTCCTACAACACGAAAACCAACACCTCTCTTGAAGGGTGAACAATCAGAATCCCGGTAGCTGTGATGCAAAATTGATACGCTATTCCGTATGGGGGCAATATTTTCCTTCGAATTCACTGAAGAGATATGGGCTGTAGTTTATTAAACTAGGCTACATTCTAAGTAACGACACACTACTCTGATCGAGACATGGTCACGAATAATCACAAAAGGCCCCTCCTTCGCTTGTAGTCGTTAACTGTCAAAGTCAGAGTGTGCCGCCTGCTGTCGTTAGTGTCGCTCTGAGAGCCACAACTGGCTTCGAGTTTTTGTTTCCTGGACATGTAAGCAAGATGGGCTCCTTGGCTTCCCCCTAATTGTTGAAGGGGAGCCAAGGAAATATTTATATCAAAATCATGGAGAGCGAACAACTTCGTTTTCCCTACTCTTGCCGGCACACCAAACGAGGCAACATCAGAGGAAATAACAGCGGGCGTAACTCCCGCCGCCTCTCCTTCAGCTCCGTCGACTACCGATTCATCTTTGGGACCATCTCTTTTGTAGTAATTCTGAGATCGTGTCCACCGCCGGGAGAATGGGTCGTATCCTGCTTCACCGGCCTTGGCGTCAACATTAACAGGCTTCAGGTCAGAAGCATTCTTAAAGTTTTCGAACTTGTTCCTTCTATTCATTTCAGCCAAAGCCAAAGCTTTCGCATCCTTGCTCTTCACCTGTGTCGAGAACTCCTCCAGTTCTCTCAGCCTAGCCTGAAGTCTATCTATTTCACCATTGTCCCCTCTGTTTTCCGCGGCAGCTAGCTCTTTGACAATCCGGTCTTTCTCAAGCGCTATGTTAGATGGACGCGATGTCGCATTCTTCTTCTCCTGTATCATTTGCTTTACGGTTGCTGCAGAATAGACAAATGAGTTAACCTTGGCTATAGCCTCCTTCTTGTCTTGAACGTCGGCTTTGGAGAGCTTCTTGCCGCCACATCTATCAATCTCTCTAAACAACTCCAAAACTTCCTTCTCAGCTGGCGCTTGGTCGGAAGCTCTTACCATCTGCCAACGTGCGGCTGAACCTTCATCTCCCCAAACACAATTTAAGAATTTGTGGGTCATCCGGTTTTCAAATTTGTACTGTTTCTCAGGATGTGTTGCATCTACATTTTTCACCAGGCAAACACGGTAGATGCTCTGTCCAGAACTTGAAACACCGATCCCAATTCGCACGTAGCACCCTACGATGACGTCCTCAAAGAAAGGTTCCATGAACCACTTATGTAGCTTTGAGCGTCTGATAGTGATGCTTTTGATGTCCTGCCAGTCTGCATCTGGCTCACCTTTTCGTACATCGTCGTCATCTGAACCAGCGATGCTTCGATCGTCGTCCTCTCTGCTACTCTCGTCGTCATCATCACTGAAATCCGAATCGCTGTAGCTTCTATTTCGAGACTTTCTAGCAGAGGAGCGCCTATCCCTTTCCCTAGAAGCGGAAGCAGTTGAATCACGATTTTTCTTCTGCAAATCAGGATCCTGAGCCCTCTGTCTCCTTTGGACAAGCTCGTGCAGAGCATTCTCCTTGGAAGTTCTAGGAGTCTCTCTCGGCTCCCTGAAGGAAGAACGGATTCGAGAGGAGGGAGGGCCAACATCTCTCTCCCTAGGTTTTGCAGCTTTGTTCTGCACCTGATTGTGCCGGGCACCGGCATCTTTTCTCATCTTAAAGTTGTCTCGAGCCTCTGCTCGATCATGCAGAATCATTTCCCTATCAAGCTCAGTCATTGCAGCTAGACGGGCTCTATCCTCTTCATCTTTGTACAAATCGCTGCCAAAAGATATGTTATCACTCTCGTATCCTTCTCGCTCCCCTTCTTCTCCATCCTTGTCGGCAGAGTCGAATCTCTTTTTGAGTGGCATTTTCGAGCCTTCTGCTTTCCTAGACCCGCCTCTCTCATAATCATCATCATCGTCAAAATCGTTCTCTGATCCTCCACTCCGGTCATCAGAACTGCTATCATTCAAAGGACCCCGACGTTTAGATCGACTTGATGAACCTCCTTTGGTATCACCATGGCCACCTTTCGGTCGACCAGCGGCCTCCAGCAGCATGTCATCTAGTGAGTCTGCCATCTTTCTTGTTTCCGAAGACCGGGGTGCTAGGTTTGCAAGATTGCGAGGCACCAGTATATGGATGAACAATGCTCACGGAGCCTGATGTGTTACAGGCGGGTTGGAATTGCTCTGTATCATTGAACTTCTCGGACCTCCGCACGAGAAAGGGCCCTACCTCAGACCTGTGATCGCACGTTCCCGAGGTTGTGGCAGGCACCGCTCTATGTAAATGTAGTCTTTCTGTAATGACAAAGAGCCTGCTGTGACACAGGCAAGCTAGAAACTCCCTGCATCATTGAACTTCTCGGACCTCCACATGTAGAAACAGTAAAACCTAAACCTGTGATCCAACGCATAAACTTATCCGTTAGACCAATTGTCAACTACTTAAAATTGTATATACGAATACCCTGAGATCCACGATCAACAATAAAACTCGTTTCTTATGTGACCTGCACTGATCACAAGAAAGTATGCCTTCAGGCTTATGGTAAGTTCAAAGTATGGATGAAAGATGACTTCACAAAATCCATTTCATTGGTATTGAGAAGCTCTTGACGAGAATCGATTAAGACGAGTAAGGAATAAGCTCTTGACAAGAATCACCCTGCTGATACACAATGTCAAACATCGTTGAAGCTTGGAGCCCCCTGACAGTTTAGCTACTCAATAAGAGACGTCCAGTTCGAACACTCCAGATGTACTCGAGAGGCTACTTTTTGACGGGTGAATGGGCAACAAAGAGAGAAGGAGCTGTAAGCCAATCATTTACCTTCCTAATTTGGTCAGTAGCTCGCAAGCATCCCGCCGAGAAAATTAAGTTAAAAATTAGATCCATCGTGCGATCTAACATCGATCAAGAACCACTCAGAATACATACACTCCTAACTTGATATAGAAACATGTTTTTGACTGCAACACTTTACAAAATTTATCCATGAAGAGTTGATTGACCTTAAACATTAACTTTATCTTCGTCTCAAGCAGCTATATCTACTGTACTATTACGAAGTTCTCGTATGGAACAGATTTCTAATATTTATAAAAGTTACGGCTTCACTATGATGAGAATGATCCAAGCAATCCATGCTGCCCATCAACTTTAGCCGTCTTCATTGTCCAGTTTTATTTGTGAACTTCATAGATCCCTGCGCTATAATAGAGATTACAAAACGGAAACGATATACAAAGATCTCATGCAGAAGGAGAGCCACATCTGCAAGAAATGAGTAAGTACAACGAAGTGGAAATTGACACAGGCTTGTGAGAAAACCTAGAAGGAACGTACTTGTATATTAAAGATTACATAGTCTCGCCAGCAAGAATTGAAGAAGTAAAGCAGGAGGCTTGACCAGGCTAGTGGGAAAACCTAGAAGGACAAGACTTGGAGATTAACGATTTACATTGGTGATTATCGAGGAGATGTTCATAAGAGAAGGATGATTCACTGCTAACCAATCACATATAGTTAGATAAGTTATAAAATTAGGACCTCAATCACATTTATCAAGCCATTCACTGCCCGAAAACAATGACAGGAAAATAGTAGACCTTGGATTGAGAACCTAAAAAACTCATTATTCTGCAACTGAACAGACAAACCCTGGTTATTTGGTTCCACGCGGCCTTAAAGAGATAAATTATGGAATAGGACACTACAAGATGTTTGATCACCAAACTATGGAGTGCCCGGTTTGCTCTAAACCAACTTTCTTCCACCGAAACCTGAAGCCCCTCAAAGAACGGATGAAAAGTAAGAAGATCGGACTCGAGGAGTGATACAAAGGGCATGTCAATTAAGGACTACATGGTATTGTTTAAAGGACCAATATGCAGTATCCACTTTGCTCTATACCCACTTTCTTCCTAGAAACTCCTCGAAGATAGGGTCACAAAGTTTGAAGACTGCACAAGAGGAGTGAAACGCACAGGCTCGACTTGCAGCGGCGATTTCTTCTTGCGGAAGCCCCTTGAAGAAAGGGTCGAAGGATGAAAAACTGGACTTGACGAAGTTAAGAGTGGAGCACACAGGGCCAAATTACAACCATATGCAGCTCAAACAGAGAAGATTTCGAAGGAATTTCGAGTCCTGAGAAGAACTGTGAAGCCAATACGGGATATCTTTCTGAGGGGACTGACGAGTTGAGATAAAAGCATTCAGAGTCACATTGCGATCACACACACAGCTGGATGAGAGGGCAAATCATAGAGAACTCTGCAGTAATTGAGAAAAACTCCTAACCTAGGAAGACTTTCAAAGGGACTCGAGAAGTTGTAAATGTCACAGAGCCAAGCGGCGACTACACGGAGCTCTATGAGGGAATAAATCATCGGAAACTGCTATACCATTCAGAAGAACTGATAACCCTATGTAGGACATGATGAGTTGCGAATGACACAGGGCTAAATTGCAACCACACGAGCCCATGAAAGGTTACCTGAACAAGAACTTTAATTTGAGAAGAACTGCTAAGCTGTTCCCTGATGGATGGAGGCCAATCAAAAACTCCACCTTCCAATGCAGAAGTCCAACGGCACGGATCCCATGAGAGGATACCGAAAAAATCCTTAAAGGAGTTGAGGAGAACTGTTAACTTGTTCTCTGTTGGACGAAGGCTAACCGGAAGAGCCAGCTTCAAACTCCACTACTTCCAGCTAGATGTGGGCACCTGTGCAGGTAAGTTTCAGTGACAATCCTCGTCTACGAACTTCGAAAACTGACCCACAGCGCAAGGTTACGTTTATTTGCTTGTTCCATTCTAGGCTCTTCCACACTCCTCGTCCTCTCGCTCGACCTTCCATTTCCTTCGCTTCTTCCGTCGGTGTCGAAAAGTCCGTCACCCGTCGTTCTCAATGTCGAGGAGCCCCACTTCTCTTGATGTTTGTACGACGTTTTCCCTTTTCTTCAGTTTCCCTCCTTTCCGCTACAACCTGCAGGTCAGACAACGTCTCACCCAACGGAGAGCCGTCGAGCTCCTTCATTACTCCTTAAATTTGAATATATAATTTCGATCGTGAAGGAAAAGTGATTGCTAATCTTTCACTACAAAGTGTTACGATACCCTATGTAGGATATACCCTAAACCAAGTGCATATATGGTCGTTTCCAATATATACTAGGACAAGAAAATGTTATTAACGCATAATAATTCATATTTTAAAATATTTTCCATTCACATTCTTATGTAGGTTAGTTGGTCGGGTGTTAGGTGCTAGTCAATTTTTCATGATAGAGAGGGGCATTAGACTAATTGCTATTGGAGAGATTTTCTTACGTTTGGTCATTTACACTAGTGTCTTTCAATATCATTCTCACTTTCGGACATCACCATAGTTCACATCAGTATGGAGTAGTTACACCCGGATAATATAAGGCTATATCTCTAAGCATTAGAGCACTCCTCGATATCCATCCGAAGTGGGTTGTCCTACATGTGGATGTTGAGAACATTTAATAACATCTCATGAGCATCCATCTTCAGAGAGATTAGGGAAGGTGGTGGACACTTGGCAAGTCTTATTCTTTTTGCGCAGTCTCTTTATGGCTCTCCTACTTTCCTTTACTTCCAACACGGTTGTTCACAAGAGGGAGTCACTGTCTTGGAGTCAACTATTGGTACACGTTAGGAAGATCCTTTAGGGGGACACTTATTTGCCATGGCTCACTTTGAAGCTCTCTTATCTACTACTTTGGCCATGCCAAGTTTTGTACTTCTTCCCTTGGTAGATAACACAAACGTCGTGGTGCCATGTAGATCAGATTAGGCAAGCCTTTGACCACTTGACTACCGAGCTACATCTAGTAGGCTTTAGAATCAAGGTGCCAAAGTGCAAGGCATGGTCCCCTTTAGGTAATCCTCCCCACATTGAGCTTCTAGAGAGATGTATCATCTCTACAAACAGACTATGTGTTCTTGGAGTGCTAGTAGGATCCAAGGATTTTGTCACATGCTTCTTAGACGTTGCCCTTGTAGAGGATGTTCTCCATGTGTATGACCTTCTATTACTAGGAGATCCATAGGTCGCATTTGGTATACTCTCCTCTTATATTGCTTGTCTACCAACTAACCTCCTCCGCATAGTTCACCTTCTTGACCTTCCTATCAAGTCTAAGAGCCTTTGATTGGAGGATTATGGGAGTCTTTGGTGATATTATTGGACCATAGACATTTATTGTATTTGTGATAGGAGATTTGGCACATAGTCAAACATCTCTACCAATCTTGTGTCGGATGGTTTGCTTGCTATCTATTGAAGAGATGGCACCTATAGCATTTTTGGGTAGTTGTGCTTTCTCGGCACTCCTACTTTCCTCTCGTTTTGTGGTTGTTAATAGGTCAGTTTTGGAGACTTATGTAACAAAGGTGGAGGAGGATCCTTTTCTCTCTAGATGTTATTATGGCAAACAAGAGATAGTCTATCTCCATTGGCACGCAAGGACCTTCCATCTTTTGCTTGACTACTATTAGATTGGACTAAAGGTTTACCGTCTTCCTTAATGGAGCATTAGTGTCAGTATATGTTACATTCTCTCTTAGTTGCCTTGTCCATTCCTTAGGCTACTAGAGCAAGTCTTTGCTCTTGCTTCAACAAGGGTGCATGCTCTTGGATCCTAGCTCGACCATGCATTAGTGCATCCCGACTCGCACTTGCTACTTTCTCTAAAGCAATGAAGTTTTGCCTAGGTTTGGTCCACCTATCTACATTTTCATTACTCGCTTGTGAGTGCGGTTCTACACTAGATTTAGAAATGGTCCACAGACATAGTGTTCTTTTGGAGGATAGATGATAGTTCCCCATGATATTAGAGACATAGTGTTTTTTATGGCACAAGAGAGTAGATACTTGGTGTAAAAGACCGAAACCGAGGAGAGAAATAGGAGAATGGAACCTCATATTGGGACACTTGAATGAGGGAAAACTCCGAATGCCTAGCATGAGCTTCGGCTTTGGTATTCATAGGTAACATACAAGACCCTTGAAGCTTCTCAAGAAGCTTCCTTGAGCCGCTTTCTTGGAGTGCAAGTCAAGTTAACCAAGAAGCTTCTCAAGAAGCTTCCTTTTAGAAGCCGCCTACTTGGCATGCAAGCTAAGCTAGTTAGAAGCTTCTAGAAGCTTCCTTCTAGAAGCTTCCTTCTAGAAGCTACCTGCTTAGGGCGCAAGTTAACTAGTTGGGAAGCTTCTCAAGAAGCTTCTTAGATGCTTCTAAAATATTCTAGACTATTTTGTCTTATTATCTACTTTGTAAGCCCGACTAACTTCATCGCTAAACTCCATATTGTTACACTTGGCTTGGAGGGAGCATTTGTATGATTTATAGATGACACATGTCAAGGTAGACTTATATTTGGTCCAAGGTGATTAAGTGATAGTAGCAGATGTCATGGTTATAGACCTTACACATGATATAGTTTTGGAAGGAGTGATTACCCATCCCCTTGGATAAGCAGCAAGTGCAGTAGCAACTTGCAAGGTCTCCAAGTATAGGGGTATGCAGCAAGGTCACCTCTTTGTTCCTCTAGCCTTGGAGTTATATGGAGTGATAGATACAACATTTGAAAAATTTGATAAGAAGTGTGCAAGAGCTTCTCATGTAAGGCGTCAAGAGGTTCCACTCTTACTCTCATGCTTTGTAGCATATTTTAGACAATGTGTGTCCATTGCTCTAAAGAGTGCAATGGCTAGTTCAATTCATAAGAGAGCAATGACATTAGGTGAAGCTTCTTTGGATGCTCTAGTTGTTTGTAGACCGTACTGTGAGCCGGCCTGTCTCTCACTCAAGATGAACCTCTAATGGCTATTATGGTAGCGCATCATGGACTAAGAAGGCAAGGAACCCCAACTCCATCATACTCCTTCAAGGCTAACACTCCAAGACTCAAGACATTGCTCACTAGAGAACTCAATGAGAGAGAGATAGTTGCAAATGAAAGGATGATGAGTACCTCCTCATCCCTTGTTTATATACTTATGAAATAGTTACGCACCAAAGTTACTAATTACTAGAGTAACTCAAGTTACTAGGCTAAAAGTCAAGTAAAGTCAAAAAGTAGAAAGGAATATCCATTCACATAGGCATATTCCCCTGAGCATGTGGTCTTATCTTGACCCAACCACTAAGTCAAGGATTCCTTCACATGGGCTATCCTTGGACTAAAGAAGAATCCAAAACAAAAAGGCTTGCGGGCCCAAGAGCTCTCAACTCTTTCCTCAAAACCAAACACCTAGGAATAATACCAAGTCAACACACTAAAATCCAAAATAGTGTTGCTCATCTTTTCTACTTCCTCTAAAGTAAGGTCCCCTCTATCTTAGCTATGCCTAACTTTAGCTAATCATGACTAATGTAGAATCATCCTTTATTTCTATATAAATAATATCTTTCAAGTACTTGTAATACCAAGCTAAATATCACAATACCACACACATGCATAAATGGGTGTTACAGTATGACTTGCATAGCTTGGATATCTTAGGTGTAGTAGGGTAGATTTCTCATATCTACTCTATTGGGGCTTAGCCCCATTTTACCATTTTGTCTCACCTTTGTACGACTTGATGAGGTCTTCCCATCCTTTGTGTTTTCTAAATAGTCGCCCTTTCCCTTTTTAAATTTGAAAGGATTATTTAATTTGTTATATTTAGAATAAAGCAATTAAGATTGTATGAAACTACAAACCAAAGTATTTAATACTTTATAATTACTTAAAATAAATTAAATTAAATTAAATTAAATTAAATTGTTTAAATTACTTTATCATTTCAAGGATATTGGGAATTGAAAAAGAAAAGGCAATTCACTTAGCTCTTATTATAATTCTCAATTTTATTTAATTTATATGAATATTGATATTAATATTTCAAAAAGTCTTTAATCAATGAAAGCAAATTCTTGGATATATCATTTCCTAAGTTTGGCTCATAGAATTGCAATTACTTATAAATGGTAGATAATAAAATTATTTTATTTGAAAAATAAATTTTTAAATCTAAATGAGTGGTTAATGAACTTCTTAAATTAATATTAATTTAGTATCATAATAGTATTATGATTCAAATTGATGTTCTTCTTCAATTTATATGTCATGTATTGCACTATTATGTTCATAGAAAACTAATCTATTATGATATTTGGTTTGTCTTTGATAGTAATATGATTCAAATTGATGTTATTCTTCAATTTCATCTATCACGTCTTGCACTATTATGTTCATATAAAAATAATGTATTATGATATTTGGTTTGTCTTTGATAATGAACGCTACCTCATCATCAAGGTCTTCCAAAGTGTGGAATGCAACATTCATAAAAGTGGAAATTCTGCAGATTTGAAATGATTGAAAAGACAAGTCCAAATGCATACTATCCTTCATATTTAAATTAGAGCAAACCACATTGAAACTAAACAATCATGTATTTATGAATAGTTTTTGCTAGCAAATGATTGGTACTATCAATAACAAGATTCTACGGCCAAGAAAAAACTCATTCAATGTCTAGACTAACAAGAGGAACATGAGCCATGAGGAAGGGAGGAGTTCCTTGTTGACCTTATCCACATATAATTTGTAGTTAGAATCTTGTTAAGAATATCCTCAAGCTGTTGAATATGAATACATGTCAAGCATAACCTTATCTTGTCCATCAAGGAGATTCTCTTTTACTCTAAGTCCTCTTTTTGTGAGTTGGATTATGATACCAATAGCAACACAAAATTTTGGATTGGTCGTTGCTACTCATTGAAAGGTTGATTCATGATAAGTTACTTAACATGAATTATGTCAATAGATTTATCACCTACTTGGAAGATGAAATCTTTCAACTTGATAGAAACCATTTTTTGATATGCACCAATGGCATTGATCCAAGATTCCCAATGAGTGAGATGGGCTAGATGAGAGGGCTACATTTTACAATGTCTTTTAAATTGGTCTTGCATATACGATGATTTGGGGAATATTTTTTTCATAGATCCAATGAATTGATTGACAAGAGTCATCCTCACTCATACCATTTCACAAATAGTGTGCATTACATGAGCTAAGCAAGTAATGTGACACATCATTGGAAATGAACTATTCTTGAGGTCCTCTCCCACTTTCTTTCATGTATGGTGCCCTATTTGAGAAAAGGAGCACTAATTTAGAATACTTGCCTTTGACTTGGCCACCAAAGAGCTCATGTATCATGTCTTGGATGAATTTGACAATCATAATAGAATCACATCTAGAATTTACTTGAGTGATAAACCAAATGAGAAGCTTATGATATGCCTCTATGAGAGAAGACAAGTGTGACCATGACCTTATTGTCAATAAATCCCATGCTTTATTGATGATAATTCTCATCTTATTTGTCCCAATGATTGTCATGGTGCACTTCTTGACGGTCAAGTAGATGTGGTCAACATATTTGTAGGAATTGATCCTTGACACGACTGGTTTCTTGGTCCAATGTTCCATGAACTCCTCAAACCTTGAATCCTTAAGGATTTCAAGTCGTGCATTGACTCAGATCAGATTGGTGATGAGTTTTAGGTTGAAAGTGTCAATATTTTCCTTCTATTGATGATCAAAAGACTACCCAAGTATGGATTGAATCAATGCATTGATGATGATATGGAGGTGAAGATTTGTTTCCAATTGCCTATTTATAGTGTTTTATGGCCACTTCATCCTTAGCTATTGGTCTTGGACACATTAAATCTTCTTTGGAAATAAAAAAATCTTTGAATTTAAAGTTCTTTGATTTCTAGTTGATGAGAAGACTTTGGAGTGATGATTTGCATTTGGGAAATTTTGGCATCTGTTCAATTTCTAAAATTGTTGAAAAGGTACAAAAGAGAAACTCTAGAAATTGCATATGGCCTTTTGACAATGGCCTTAAATTGTGTGGCCTTATTGACTTGGGAAACTAAAGATGTCTTTTTTGATGATGGCCTTAAATTGGAAGGCCTTATTGATGAGGGTCATTTTTATAGAGAAAAATCTGTCATCCAATGTTACAAGGTCCAATTATAAACAATAATTTATCATTTGGTACTACAAGGTCACATTACAAAGAAAAATATATCATCTAATGCTACAAATTCAAGACCAAGTAAATAGCATCAATGGAAGCTACAAGCAAACCCTTTGTAGGTAATGTTAAATGAAAATTGTCTTTTTGATGACGGCCTTAAACTAGGTGACCTTACTAACAATAGTCATTTATAGAGGAAAATCTATCATCCAATACTACTAGGTCCTATTAATTGAACAATAGTAATGGAAGCTACAAGCAAACCCTTTGTAGATAATGTTAAATGTTGTCTGCATAACTCAACTCTCATGCCTATAGCTCAAAGTATTCTCTAGACAAAACAAACTACACTTTCCAAATAATGTTAAACACCATCTATAGGACTTTGCTCCTGTGCCTATAGCTCAAACTATGCTCTAGAACCCTTTGCATATAATGTTAAATCTATCTACGTGACTCTACTTGCGGGCTTATAGCTCAAAAGATGCTCTAGAAAGAATAGTATGGTTCTCACAATGGCATGAAGTCTATCTACGTGACTCTACTTGCGGGCTTATAGCTCAAAAGATGCTCTAGAAAGAATAGTATGGTTCTCACAATGGCATGAAGTTGTAGATACTACAGATGAATGAAATGAATTAATGAGAATCAATGAATCTGTAATTCTTACTTTAAATACAACTGAGTGTGAGTGTGAGGATCATTAAGTGAGGTCTCTTAGGGTTATGAGAGATTTAGGATTTTAGTGTGACTCATATCAAGTATACCCCTCATATGAAAGGTAAAAGGGGGTTATTCTACTAACTTCAATATGTAAAATTAAGAAGACAATTAAGAAGTGGAAATCCAGAAGAAAAAGTGGAATTCCACACTTTGGAAGACCTTACTCATCATATATTGTCTAGACTTTATCTTTGTAGTTGAATATAAGTAGGGAGCTGGTATCTGTACCTCAACCAATTGTCATCTTATGTGTAGAATGAATCTCTTGGGTTTTCACAATAGTCACCAAAATCTCCTAGCAACATGTCAAAATGACATCAAAAACCACAATGAAGAAAATGTAGTAAGAGAACTAGGAGATAGCAAGCTGAACATGTAAGTTTCTATAAAAGAGAGGGCTTGGGACAGCAACGATTTTTTAGTTCACTTCTAATATCAACTTTTCATCTCTATATGGTAGCAAAAATACCAAATAGAGAGAATAAAAATCCATCTTTCAAGCCAAATTTTAACCTACATGTCATAGCATGTGCAACCACAAAAACTCAAATCAAAGATGGAAAAATCCACCTTTTTTTTGGCTCAAATTGGTAGGATAATAAGAGTGAGGTAAAAATATCAAAAAGGTGAGGTACAAATATCGGTTCCCTATAAGTATTACTTTAATTATGGAGTTGACCTTACTTAAATTAAAATTTCCATTCTTACATATGCTTTAATACTATGAAATGAGGTAGTGGATTTGATTTCTTCTAACATCTCTATATTGTAACTTGATTGTGGTGATGTAAAGTTCCAAATTTTTTTATGTTCATACTTATTTATTGAGTGAATCATGTTAGCTACTACAATATAAAACATGTATTTTGATGTATGACTTATATGACAAAATACTATCATGATATATAATAAAACTATAATGATTTGAGGATCTCTTGAATGACATGGTAAAAATATGCTCTTTCCATAAAAGCTAAGATCCATGATAAAAATGCTAGTCATAAGATAAAATTATATTAGTAAGATAAGAAAAAGGATATTGGATATATACAACTCTCTTGTAAAATCATAATTCATATTAGTCTTCTTAAATTTTCTTTTGGTCTTTTAGTTAGTAAAATATTACCAAAAAATCTTCTTATGACACTAGTGATATTTTTCTATAATATGAAATATAAATATGATAATTTGTCAATTTTAACAAGGAATTAATTCATGAGGTGTTATTATTGTAAGTGATATTAGTACAAGAAGATATGAATGCAAGAATTTTAGTATTTTAGCAAAATATGTGGCAGATGGGATGCTACAATTATAATATGTGAAATAAGAATGTATAAGGTGGAAAATATATCAAAATATTTATTTTTTCTTTGAATTAAAATTATTTACATAAAATATTATGCTAATATATTTCATTACATAAGATCTTGGATTAAATTTGATGTATAAATTGCAATTTATTTAAGATATTATTCTTGAACTAGTAGGACACGTGTCTTTCATACACAATATAACTCACTTTTCATGAACCTCACTTTTCTTACCATAGCTAGTGAGTGTCTTTGATGTTATTAGGTTGAGACCCTTTAACATTGCATGTTGCTACTATCAAGAAAACAAGTTTAGAGGGTTCAATTTACACTCTATAGAGGATGGGTTGTGAGGACACTATATGCTTCAATTTCTTGAATGCTTCTTCATACTTTGTGGGCCATGAAGAAATGGATGTCTTCCCTAAGAGATTGGTCAACAATATGGTAACATGGGCATAATAGGGGATAAACTATTGATAAAAGTTTGCCAATCCATTAAATACTCAAACTTCCATGGCATCTTTAGGAGTATTTTAATGACTTATGGCTTTGATTTTCTACTTTTCCATCTTGATCCCCTCTATTGTGACCTTATGACCCAAGAATAGAACCTCTTTTTGCCAAAAAGCACACTTTGACTTCTTGTAGTAAAACTTGTACTTATGTATTCATCCTAAGACTTCTTGTACATGATTCTTGTATTTTTTTCCCATCTTATTGTAAATTAAAATATCATCCAAGAATACCACCATGCATCAATCCTATAGCACTTCCAAAATTTGATGCATTTGATTTATGAAAACTACCAAAGCATTAGAGAGCACAAAAGGTAAAATTCTGCATTCAAGATGCCCATACATTATGCAAAAGATAATCTTTTGCACATCCTCCCAATCCATGTGAATGTACCAATAGCTACTTTGTAGATCCAACTTTGAGAAATATTTTGTTCTACTTAATTGATCAAACAAGTCAACAAGTTGAGGCAATGGATATGCATTCTTCATGGTTTGTTTATTAAGGCCATGATATTCAATATAAAATCAAAGCACTCCATCCAACAAGTCAATAAGTTGCAGCAAGGGATACACATTCTTTATGGTTTGTTATTAAGACCTTGATATCCAATATAGAATCAAAGCCCTCCATCATTCTTTGATACCAAGAGTATTGGTGCTCCCATAGAGATGTACTATGTTGTATGAAATACTTCTCCAACAACTCAATTGACATTATTTGAAGTTCCTTTTAACTCCTTTGGTGAGAGTCAATAGATTGGTCTTCTCATGGAAGTACTAATTAACAATAGTTCAATCTTGAAAGGCATACCTTGATCAAAGGGTAACCTCTTTGGAAGGTCATCTAAAAACATCCACAAACTCTTGAACTATGTGATCAACCATTGGCTTCTAATCCTCATTAGAGTGCCCTTATGCAACAATTTTGATCCACACTACAAAGACAAGGATATCTTCCTCAAAAGCTTGCTTTACAATTGCTATATTGACAAAATTCCCATCTAAGGTGTCCTTAGATTATCCTTAGGTGTCATACTCAATGGTGCCAAATAACCTTATCAATAATTCTTAGCTCTGTGTTGCATTTT
This sequence comes from Lunularia cruciata, assembly GCA_948567375.1. Classification (NCBI taxonomy): domain Eukaryota; kingdom Viridiplantae; phylum Streptophyta; class Marchantiopsida; order Lunulariales; family Lunulariaceae; genus Lunularia; species Lunularia cruciata. Next base: position 74,086,136 of record OX419755.1, on the reverse strand, counting down.
GAATGTGTCATCAGGCCAATCAAATCGAACCTTATGATGTTCAAGCTAAGGAAGACCTAGAATGATATTGTAGTGTAAGTGGGTGACTAGGAATCTCATGTGCTCAAAATACCTTCTTGATCTTGAATGTAACAAGTTTTGAGGATTGGAATGCAAAATCCTTTCTACCATCTACTATCATTAACTTGTTACCCCAAGTAATGGCTTTATATGAATATCTAATTCCTTTGCTAATTGCATGGACATGCAATTCTCAAAACTTCCAAAATCAACCAAAATTCTACAACCATAATCAAATATCATACCTTACAAGTGAATCAAACTTGCAAGTGGACCTTTCAATCCAGTTAGAACTAATCAAGTTCTCAATTAGTAGCTTGATATATCCTTTTGTGATATCCCTAATGTCCAATTTGGGAACAATAAAAGCAATGAAAATTTTGTCACAATTGCTCTTGGTCTATTGTGCCAATTAGTCTCTATTAGATGGCATCACTCTCCATTATTTCCAGCTTGTCCACTCATGTTTGGTGTGTTTGCACATTGTGGAGGTCTAGATCAAGCATAATTTGTGGCAACCAAGGAGTCAAAGTGCTTAGTCATCTACATGGCTTCTTCTAGATGCTTGGATTCATGCATGGTTACCTTCAATTTGGTGTATGATCAAGCTTCTCACAAAGCAATCCAAAACTTCAGATTCTTGTATGTCCAGAATAAGTATCATGGTGTTTTGGAATTAACAAATATTACTTCTCATTGGACCAATCTGCCTTAATTACACCAATCAACCTCATGTAGCATTCATAGCTTGGAATCACCTAATGATTGTACTCTTGAAGTCTTCCCATATTGAAATTAGAGTAACAAATATCATTGACTTTGCTCCACCCAAAATTACTACCATATATTTTCCACTCTATCTAATTGACTTGAAGCCAAGAGGATTTATCTCCAATCATTTATAGGATTTTTTGACTCAAAATAATGTTCACAATCAAATAAAACATTCTTTATTGTTCCTAATAGATTCTTGCCTTCAAAGACCTTTAGTTTTTAGAAATCACACTCAATCTTCTCCTTCTCAAAATACCACTCTTTCCAATTACTCTTGTCATTGACCATCACAATTACTCTCTTCCAACATTTGAGTAAGATGCTTGATTTATTCTTGCATAAAAATGATAACTTTGGGCATTATTTCCATCACTACTACTCTACTACACTACCATCTTACAATTCTCTAAGTTAAAACATATATGCAATACGTCCACAACTTCTTCATAATTTACAATTAGAAGGATCAATGGGTTCTCATACAAGGTGATTATAATCTTGGCCAATATGAAAAGTGATGAACTCTTGGAAATGATGCTTTGGCAACACATAAATAAAGAATTCCCAATGGTTTGGGAGAGACTGATTTGGTGGTCCATAGATTTTATCTTTCTAGATTTCCATACATTTGGTGGTCCATAGATCCACTCTAATACCAATGTAAAAGACTAAGGAGAGAAATAGAAGAATTAAAAGTCTAAATGGAAAGTCATGTTAGAAATGCTCACAATCTTTCTCTTTGGTAGACAAACCTCTTACCTAGAGAGGTTAGTCCACCAATGTGCATATGATGGGATTCAGTGGCTAGCCTACCTTATTATTGACAATATTTTGGAGGTTAGATGCCAATCTCAAATAGTGGTAGTGGCTGATAGGTCACCTATAGCAATAGTGAACATTGATGTGTAGCCTAAAGCTGCTTTACTCACACTCATGAGTTTTGAAAGCTCATGTGCCCTTTGAGATGGAGGTCTTGGACTTGTTTGGGACTCACATTTACAGGAGTTGGTGAAGCCTAAAGCCAATGAGAGAGAGAAAGGGTGATGGATTTCCATATTAGTATTTTGGTTATTTTAGTAGTGTTAGAGGCATCAAGGTGTCAAGTGTTGGGTTAGGCTAAATTTTTGACCTAGATTGTGAGCCTTGGCTTGGCAAAGCAATGTAAGATGCACTTGATAGGCATCATCACTTGGACACTTGTGAGCTCTATGCCTATTGAGATATTTCAAGCACATGTTTTGAGTGATGGACCAAGCGAGCATAGTATTCTTGGGACAACCAATGTCTACTGGTGAGAGTAGTCTGCTTGGTGTTCATCTAGGGGAGCATGGTCTACTTGGATTACACTCTTGGTCTACTTGGGATGTGTCTAGAGGACATGTGGAGCTTGCAGCTAGAGCATAGGGAGTTTTTTGCTTCAAGTTTGGGAACTCTAGTGGTTGGAGGCATGAGATTAATACTCCAAAGGGGTCTGTGTAGCACCCAATCAATGCATCTTCAACTCTTACATTAGTTACAAAGGATACTTGGGAGCCAAACATTGGACCCAAGCTACAAGAGGAGAAAGATAAAGAATTTAGAGGTTCTTGAGGAGCTATATGAGTTTTTTTTTGCCTCTAGTATGAAAGATTTGGGTGCTCTTAAAGGACTGGGTATTCAAATTGAGCTAATTAATGATACACCAATTTTTTGATGTCCCTAGATATAGTAATCTGGATAGAGTATTGATTCAAAACCAAAGTAGAGACCTTTTTGAGGTTGGATTGGTAGAGATTTCACATAGAGAGTATGTTTTATCTATATTGATGCCAACCAAGAAGGATATGCATGAAACTATATAGATAAGTGGATATGTGGAGATTACCATCCCATCAACCAACAAACTAAAGCTGATCAGTATGTTGTGCCTACATTAGAGGAGATCTTTGATGCAATTGGGCATGCAAAGGTCTTTAGTACTTTGGATCTTTCAGCAAGACATCATCAATTGCCAATTAGGAAGGAGAACAAGTCCAAGATAGCATTTTGGGCTATTGATATCTGTGGTAAGGATGTATTGTATCAATGGAAGTTCTTACCAATTGGTTAAAAGAACATTTTTTGCCAAGTTCCAAAGGGTCATGGACAAGATCCTAGTAGGATTAGACTTTACTTGATGCTATATTGATGACATTTTGATCTATAACACAATTGTAGAGGAGCATGAGAGACAATTGCTGGAGGTTTTTGAAAGACTTAGATCTCATTGATTCATATTACATCTTGGGAAGTGAAAATTCTTCCACTGGAAGGTTGAGTATTTGGGTCACACTATCTATCCTAATGGACTTGGTATTCAATAGACCAAGGTGGAGGCTATTGCATGTGTTACTTGGCCTACAAATGTGAGAAACCTGTGAGCATTTCTTGGGTTGGCAAACTTCTATTGCTTAAATGTTAAAAGATTTAGTATTATTGCCAAAGCCTAGATAAAGTTGGCCAAGCTTACACAAGAGTGGTGTTGGGGAGATGAGCAAGAGAGATTTTTTATAAAGCTCAAGAAGAGGTTGACATCTGCTTCTATTCCCAAGAGATTGATAAGAGGATGACCATTTTAGGTTCATATTGATTGGAGTACATTGGGGCATAGAGTAGTGCTCACCCAACAAGATGATGAGGAGAAGGAGTTTGCGGTGGTCTATGCTAGTTGCTCCAACAATTTAGCAAAAACAAAGTATAATTCATATAAGGGAGAGTGCTTGGTAGCAATGTGGGTAGTAGCACATTTTTGATGTTACTTATTTGGTAACCCTTCACTCTCATCATTGATTATCAACCACTAAAGTGGTTGATGGAGTCCAACAAACTTTCAAGGAAGATCGCATGATGGACTCTAATTTACAAGATTATGATTTGACAATTATTCATAAACTTGGAGTGGTGAACCATGATATTGATGGATTGAGTAGAAACCCATGTCTTTGCTTGTAGAATCAGACCCAAGCACATTGGCATGGTGAGCTAGATGAGGCGATGGTGCCAAGTTGGCATGTATCTACCTTTCTATGTATAGTTTTTGAGGCTTTGATGATATTTATCTCAACACATATAGGAGGAGTTGTTGAGGTCATAGATCAAGTGGATAGAGATATTGGTACAAGTCAACAAGACATTCATAATGATGTCTTAATGATGGATTATCTTTGCAATAGTGTTGTAGGTGGCACAATTGGTACCAAGGAGAGAGATCATGTCCTTTAGTGAGACATGAGGTTTATATTGGAGCAAAAACACCTTCTTTGTGTATGGGAGGATGGTAAAGTGAAAGTAGCACCACTTCCATCTTGGAGGCCATAGTTAGTAAGTCATGCTTATGAGTAGCTAGGACATTTTGGAGTAAAGTATACATGTAGCTTATGCTAGAGTCATTATTGGTGACACAATATATAAACTGATGTATACTAGTTTGTTGCAAAATGTGTGGTTTATGACCAAGTTAGAGCATCATTTAATGCTCTTGTGTCACAATTACAACCATTACCTCTCTTGGGGTTGGATTACCATTGGAGTTTGAACTTTGCTATTATTGTTGATTGTGAGACATCATCAATATGTTTTGGTTATCATGGTGCACTTCTCCCAAGTGGATTGAGTTTGTGGCACTTCTTGACAAGTCTGGTGGAGGGACAACTTACTTGTTCTTGGATCAGGTTCTTAGTTATTGTGGTGCAATAGTTAAGGTTTTGGTTGATTAGTGTATAGAGTTTTTGGGAGAGTTTTAGGTCTTGTGTGATAAGGCCTTGGTTGATCACCATACAATCTCTCAAGATCACCTTGAGGCAGTTGGCTTAGCAAAGAGAGTGGTTCAGATGGTAAAGAGAGGATTGCATAAGTATAGTTTGTAGAGAGGTCACTTGGGAGATTAGGATCTCTAAAACCTTGGTTGGCCATGGGCTGTTGGTTAAGTTAGCAAGTCTCCTTCTCTCCTTATTTTATACTCTATGGACAAGATCTAGTTTTACTTGTAGCCATTTCTCATGATGCTACTATAATTTTGGACCTAGATGATCCAAACATATAAGTGAGTGCATGTTCTCAACAAGTAGAGATCTTTCAAACAGTGATGCCAATGGCCTTTGAGAACTTAGAAATTACTCTACATAGGGATATTTTACTATGTTACTTTCAAGGAGGAGGTTATAGACCCTCAATAGATCAATTTGATTTGCTTGATTATGTATATCTATAGTAGATTGCACCAATGACACATGATGTGACTACAAGCAACACTATCTTGAGAGTGCATAAGGATTTTCCTTTTGGAGTCCTCATGTTAGAAGGATGTAATGGTGTTGTTTGGAAATATCATGTGCATAATTTGTGTACCACGCTACCTCCTAAACATTGATGGCATTTTGGACCCAAGCTTGGTAGTTGTATGTGCAGACTTGTAGTGTATGTTATGTGGCTCTTCAGGTGGAGTTGCTACTATGTTGATGTGCAATAATTTTTTAAGAGGATATCATATGGCATGTTTGACTCTTCCTTTCATGGTGGTTCCTCAAGAAAAATGGCTATGTCTTCAATGTACTTGACCTATAGCTAGTTTACTCTTTATGTGATATAGATTGTAGACAAGCAACTAACAATGGACTTAATAGCACATGATTTCATGATCTTTGCCCGCCATAGGGCATATCATATACTTAGAGTAGATGGATGGCTATCTAGAGTTAAAAGGACCTAACCACCAACTAGGAGGCAATTGTGATACTTTAGAGTTTATGTATGAATTTTTTATGAGTTGTGTTTCTATAGTGTATGATATTGACAATGATGTATGTTGTGTAGCAATGTACATATGCACAAAAACTATCACAATATTTTCAATGCTAAAGCTAGTTTTGGAGTGGTAGTCTTAGCAATCAAAGATATCTTAGTAGTTGCTCAAAGGCTACTTAGCAGCTGCCTGATTTTATATTAGGGCTATTGATTGTGCCATGGTACCCACAATCACTTGCACCCTTTGCACCATTAGTGGTGCTATTTGGGCTACAGTTCTAGGTCAAGCAAGGAGTATACCTTTGAAGTGCAACTCCAAAGAGCTTACTTCTCTGATGTTGAGCCTTCAAGCTTTTGGCTATGGTGGATAGAGGCCTGCAAAAGTCACATAGAGTCTCTTAGCTAGAGTGTGCTTGTTGTTGGTACACCATTGAGTTGAGGATTGATTTTAGATCCAAGTTGAGTGTGATTTGAGTTGAATGTGAGTTTATTATTGTGGTACTTTAGAGTTATATATGAATTTTACATAAGTTGTAATACATTATACACTTCTATAGTGTATAATGTTGATAGCAATGTATATATGCATGATAAGGACAGTTGAAGGTTTCACACATAGATCTTATAGTGCATTTACTACTTTAGGTCTATCACTTCAAAAAATACAGAATGTTGATAGTGCATTCTTTCCATATTGTAAGAACAATCTCCATGGTGCTATCTATCTTCTAGAATTTACTCCTTTCTTGATGATGGTAGGAGATTCACATGCCTCATCATGGGACTTCTTAATAGCTCTCTTAGATAGATTTGAGCAAGGCATATGTGTTTTTGTTGTTGAGTTCTTCATCAAGGAATGGACTTTGGGTCATTCTAAGGATTATAGTGTAGATTCCTATGAGGATTTAGCTATGACCTTTCAAGACACTCATATGCATGAACAAGAGTGAGAAATCATGTGGAGATATAGTCCAGTATTGATCAATAGACCCCTTATTTTAGGTTTTTATGTAGCACTAGAACATAGTAGAGTAGAGCAACTTTGATTGGATACCAATTTAGAAGATATCATGACGGAAGATACTTATCATCCTACTCCTATGTCATGAGGAGTTATTCCCATTTGTACATTTTAGTATATATATAAGCATTCTTTGAGCACACTTTGTGGATTGTAGGTTGCATTTATGTATACAATTTAATTTATTACATTTATATATAAATTATAGTTTTTCTTAGGTGCAAAAAGTATCAACTTTTCTCTTATAGTGTTTATCTTATGGATCTCTACTTTTGGTAGCAAAGGAACAACCACTACTTTGTACAGAGCAAAAATAATTCCAAGTGAAGGAAACATTACATGTAGTTGGGCTGCCAAAACCTCAAGGATAATTATGTGTACTTTAATTCCAAAATATTAGAATATCTTGCTGTCATTTTGGATTCTTTTATATATTATGAGGTTTGAAATAACATTCAAGCTATATTATTTTCTTTCAATCTTTCATGCATCCACATTGACAATTTCAACAACCATTTGAACAATAAAGAACAAATAGTAATTTTTGTGATAAATTCAACTATGTAATTGATTAAATTCAACAACCTTAATCAAATATGGTCATGAAAGAATAAAAGTAACCACACTAAACTCTTGAGTTCCATCTTCCTTTTTGCCAAGCTCTTGCAACTAGTCCTTTGCTTGAGATTGCAAGAGGTGCAAAGTAGCACTTGGATGTATGTTTGGCTTGAGCTACTCTATTCTGGTTGGGAAGCATCCATATATAACTATAACCTAGAGTGTTTACTTTGTTGCTTCCTCATATATATATATATATATATATATATATATATATATATATATATATATATATATATATATATATATATATATATATATATATATATATATATGCTTTGTTGTACCCTCACATGTGATATGACACACTTTGACTTCTTTGACCACCCATTATAGTAAGAAATGAATTGGTTGACAAAGTGAAGAGAGGAATGAAACTCATTGCCTCAACTGCGCTACCACTTCATACTCTTTGCTCTTGGTTGAAGTCACAACTTGTGGTTCTTACTAGACTTTGCACCTAGTGATTTTAGTTGAAGGTTTGTCTTCTCTCCAAGTTGATGGCTTGCCATTTATCCAAGACCTTTTGTTGGGTGACCTATCTTGTTCCCTAGAGGTTTGAAATTTTTCTAAATCTGTGAGAAAATTACTTCATAATTTTGCAAAGCTTTGACCAGTATATTTGCTATTTGGAATGCCTACAACACAATCAAATTGCCTTCAAACTACTTTTTGTCAATTTCCCAATTATCAAACATAAAGTGACTTGGTGATAAAGGTGCAACTCTGAGACTTTGCTCACAAATGAGCAAAGTTATTTTTCCAAAAGTTGGTATATCAAATTTTACATAATTAGGCAAAACATCAAGAAGCTAAAAGAGGCAAAAGATTATCCAGAACCCATTATATTTAACCAAACCCATGCTCCCTTGATTGACCCCTCACCTAACCTCCAAAAGCCCCAAACTTAACCCAAACCCCAACCACACCTCTCACTCCTTACCAAAGTCCTCACTTTTGAACTGTACTTGCACTCCAAGCAATCTCCCTTGGACTTGACCAATCTCTTGAACAAACCTCAACAGAATACAAAAAAACCCCATTTCTCCCAAGCAAACTCCTTGCATTGCAAGTCAGAAATCTATGCTCAAATTTAAAGTAACATACCATAGAGCACAAGAAATTTCCTAATAACATGCCCCAAAAAACAAATTTATATATAATCCTTTGTGTTACATCAAGAGAAAATAAAAAATATTTATATACATGTGTTTTATCAAGTGAAATCTCAATGAGTTAAAATCAAGTGAAATCTACACTTTATACTCCAATGTGCAAAATAAGAGTAATTTAAAATGCTATCATTACAATTGGAATTGCTAGGATTAAACTCAAGTATGGGGAATTTGGGATCAGTGGTGTAACTCTTAAGAGGTTGAGAGTCTATATCACTCATCATACTAACTATAATTTTTATATCTTTATATGTTTTCCGTATCCATGCTAATTCTGAGATCATCAAGTAGAAGCATTTTGATTTGGCAACACTCTCTTTTATTCTTAGTTTCTCTTCCTTTGATTTGTGAGCCAGCTTGTCTCTCACTCAAGATGAACCTCTGTTGACTATTATGGTAGCACACCATGGACTAAGAAGGCAAAGAACCCCAACTCCTCCAAGGCTAACACTCCAAGACTCAAACCATTTCTCACTAGAGAACTCAATGAGAGAGAGATAGTTGCAAATGAAAGGATGATGAGTGACTCCTCGCCCCTAGTTTATATACTTGTGAAATAGTTATGCAACAAAGTTACTAATTATTGGAGTAACTCAAGTTACTAGGCTAAAAGGCAAGTTAAGTCAAAAAGCTAAAGGAATATCTACACTTATGAGAATATTCTCCTAAGCATGTGGTCTTATCTTGACCCAACCACTAAGTCAAGGTTTCCTTTGCATGGGCCATCCTTGGACAAAAAGGCTTGTGGGTCCAAGAGGTCTTGACTCTTTCCTCAAAGCCAAAGACCTAGGAATAATACCAAGTCAACACACTAGAATCCAAAATAGTGATGCTCATTTTATCCACTTCCTCTAAAGTAGGGTCCCTTCTATCTTAGGTATGACAAACTTTAGCTTATCATGACTAATGTAGAACTATCCTTTAGCTTTACATAAATAATACTTCTAAATTACTTATTATACCAAACTAAATATCACAATAGCATACCCATGCACAAATGGGTGTTACAAATCTCATTTTCTTGCAATATAGCTACTTTTCCACTTCAACTTTCATAAAAAGTTTCTCTATCTTGGCAATTTGTTGTGCTTCAATTTTGGCCAATCTACATCGTTCCTTAGCTTGAAGTGATTTTTTCCTAAGTTTTGTATGGTGAGAAAGGTCCTAAAAGACAATGACAAGTGTGGATGTAGGTATCATCTTCCCTCTCAAAATCTTTTGCCTTTTTCAAGATTTTCATTCTCAATCTCCATCTTTGTGATGCTCTTTTCTATATCATGCATGCAAATCCTCTTCCATTCATGTTGTATTTGCATGCTATAATTCCTCCTTGGTTGATGTGGCTTTTGGAGCTAGAATCTTGTGAGGTAATTTTGATGGAGAAACATACTTAGATTCTGAATATGATCATGATCATGGAACAAGTTATGGATATGATTATAATAGTGAAACATACTCCAAATGCAATCTACATGGTATAACATAAGAATATGATCAATTCTCCTCTTTTAGCAAATTTGTGCAATGATTTCTTCTTCTACTCCTTGTGAAGATAGAACATGTTGGTGTTGAGTACTAGGAATTATATCAAGAATTTTAATACTGGATGATAGAGGAGTATCATCTTGTAATAGTTCCTCATGGATTGCTCCCATTTCATCCTCTTGGCCCAAAACTTATGCAAATATTCACAAAGTTTCCCACTCTCACACCTAAAATCACAAAGTGGAGGAGAGATTGGCCCTATCTCCAAATAGCATGTTCATCCTCTCAAAATAGCAACACTTGTGATTCAATTTATCCTTGATTGTTCTCCATCCTCATTTTAGCTCACTCTCTATCAAGCCTTCTCCAATGTACTTGTCCTTCCATTCATGAGCTTACTTATAAGACTTCATATACCTTGCACATTTCTTGTATAATTTGTCTCTATTCATAGACTTAAGAAACTCCTTCCTAAACTTCACTAGAAAAGTGGCCATGTAACTAAGTGCAATGCTCTTTTAAATAAGTTTCTTATTACTACCTCATGAATCTCCTTGAAATGTTTGGAGGTTATCTAATTAATCTAGGATTTGAGAATAGTGAGAAGAGATCATTTAAAACCTCTCATCATCCTCCTTTTCCTTTGATCTCCATCAAGTCTCCTTTTCCTTTGGTCCTTTATGGAAGGTCCTAGGAATACCATTTTCAAAAGGTCTTGGAAACTAAGGCTCTTTGATGGGATTGGAGTGAACAAGGAATCAAAACAAGAAGTGTGACTTGACTTGGGGCTCAAAACGGTGAGAAGTGATTGAGGAGAAACTACTTTGAGCTCATACTAGGTGTGTGTGTCTTCCATACCATTTCAAATTCTAAGTTTTAGAATCTCTCAAAGTTTGCACACTTAGAATTTTTATTTTTTCTCAAAGTTAGTGCATGCTTGGGGATTTACATAATAATATCCATGTTTGCATATTCATCTTTACCTTTTGCACACATCTTCAATTTTAGCTTTGTGTTCAACAAAGGAATTGGAAATTCAATAAAGAATACACAACTAAGGATCCATGGAATCTCTCAAAGCATACAAGCTCACTCTTGTGCATAAGCAAGAGAAAGTTCAAATTCCATTAAGGTCTATTTTATGATAACACATGTCATATCTTTGTTTTTTGTCCTTCATTGTGACACTTAGTATATTTTTGTTCCTAATATGTTCCATTAATATAAGTCACCATTGTCACCTAATCCAAAATGCAACAATCACTTGTATGTAACTACCCTAGATAGATCATTGGGATTTTTGAAATGGCTAGTAAATTCTCTAATGTATGTTCAATTTCCAGCACATCTTGTTTATTGGTACTCAGAAAAATGTTCACATCATTGTTAAAGTTCAACACATCAAACTCCACATTTAAAACTCCCTATTGTGTCAAACAAATTGTAATTTTGAGGTCATTGGAGATTGGAACATGACAAGACAAGATGAAGGACATGTAAGTCTTGATAGTGACGGAAATATATTGATATTAAGGTTTTCATCTAAAATACATTGATTATTTATATAAAATTTTAACTTTGAGAAGGCCATTGGAGATTGGAACATGACCAAATGACGGGCATGTGAGTCTTGATAGTTATGGAAAGATATTGATATTAAGCTATTCATCTAAAATACGTCAAGCATTTATTAAGGGAACCCAAATATTCTATGCTCACTGATTTTCCCACCCCACTGGAGATAAACACTAGACGCAAAGAATTCCTCATTTTGGGGTGAAACCCCCGAAAGTTTGGAAATTATGGATTTGGAAACACAAGCTCTTAATTCCCATACCTTATAATTAGAATGAATTTTAATTTTTTTATCAAACTATTAAACATGCATAAAATTATTCTACGATAGGAAATTAATTCATGAAATCCCATTACTTTTGTTGTTAGTCCTAATGTTTCCAAAAAATATCCATAATCGTACAACTAGTCATTGAACTCAAAGAAAGCCATAACCTAAACTGCCTTTAGTCATAATACTCTAGAGACACTCTCGTAGTATAATATGGTTTTTAAATCTTGAATCAATGAATTTCTATGGACTTTTGGTGACATTTGTAAAATATTTTGTGTGTACTTATAGATAGGTCCGATTAGAAAAGAATGCATCTTGTAAAATTTTAGTGCTAGAAAAAAATTATTTCAAATTTAGAGTCAATTTTTTTAAATTAAGATTATAGAATTATACATATGATCTCCATAACCCTTAAAAAGTTAGGCATCTCATTTTAAATTTCACATAAATTGTTTTATGGCCACTTACTTTTACCTGTAAATGAATATTCTTGTGTTGCCTATAACGATTTTACAAACAACCCATAAAATCATTTTTGGATTTCCGTGGTCTAAGAAAAGCTAAATTTGAAACTCCTAATATGGTATTTAATTTATTCATCAAGTACTTTCCACTCACATTGGTTTCATAACTAAATCAAAAACCTAAATTGAACTGAGAAGTCTTAAATGTAGATATGAATACTATAGAGAACATCGAATTGATTCCCTCCTTCCGCGTGAATTTTTAGGTGATTTTTTTTATAAACAGATGGATTATTAACGGGAAAATCTTACTAACACATTAAGGGGTTTCAAAAATAGATTTGATGGATGTCTTCGTGATAAACAGATGGTGTATTAATTGGAAAAGCTTACTAACACATTGTGGGGTTTCCGAAATAGATTTTAGATGTCTTCCGGATAAATAAAAAACTTCATAAGATTTTTAGTGAACGTTGTAACTCACCAATGAGATGAGTTAATAACTGAACACACCATAATTCGCTCTACGGAGAAATTAGTGTAATTTACGTGGAGAAATTAGTGTAACTTACGTTGATTTCTAAAAATCAGATTCACACTTATGAATGTTTAGGTGTATCATTGTGAAATAAATGGTAGACCAAAATAAGTGACGTGGATGACATATTGGACTACCACGAGACTTGTGAGAGTATATGTGAAAAATCAACACTAACAAACACCAATGAGTGCAAACTAGTGCCTACCTCACTGAAGTGAAAGGTAATGCATCCTTGTGTGTACCTTTTTGCATGTCCCGACACATTTTGACATATTCTTTAGATTTTCCTTGGATTTCCTCTAGAATCTATTTGAAAAAAGTTCAAATAAAAGGATCTATTATTGACCCTAAATTACAATTAATGCTAATTAATGTTTTATAGGGTTACGGTTCAAATTCCATATCACTTCTTTCCTAAGAATCACCGATTATAGAGTTTGTTAAAAATAAGGAACCTATACAGATTTCCATAATCTATCCAAATGTGCTTTTCAAGCGACCCAATATAGATTTTTTACACATATCAGAAATACAATTTAGAAATTATACTAAACTTCATAAATTTATTTCTGAAACCCCATATGGAGGATTCAAATGGAGAATATTCAGCTTTCTTATGGGATATGGCTCACTCCCTGTAAAATGTTGGTCAGGTACCCAAAAAAAAATCTTCACCAAAATGAATAGTCCATAAATTATTTTACAATTTTATGGTACTTGGGGGTTGGAATTGCATACAAACATTTAAGTTTCAGCCTAGTATGGACATTGTAGAAATTGATGGGTTAAATTAGTTGAGACAATCAATTATCTGAAGCGTGGAAGAGTAATAACTCACCGAGTGTTCACTCATACTCTAATTAATACTTATAGATCTATATGTAAACCTCTGGCTACCATAACTAAAACGGGCCACCCTCATTACCCTAATTAATACTTACAGATCCATATGTTGACCACCATAAACTAAAACGGATTACTTTTTCTTGCCCTGCAGGATTTTCTACTGTATGTTAGCTGAGTACTATAAAACTTCAAGCGTACCCCTGCTGCACCCACCATAAATTTTTGCTCCACAAAAGAAGAAAAGAAGTTACTGATCTTTTATTGGACTCCAAAACCCCTAGTTTGAATCCCCCATTAGTGAGTGTGATTCGTAAAACTTCAAGCGTACCCTTGGTACACCCACCATAAATTTGTACTCCACAAAAGAAAAGAGAAGAAGTTACTAATCTTTTAGGGAACTCCAAAATCCCCCATGAGGGAGCTTGATTTGAATTATAGTTTTGTAGGTATTAGTATAGATTCAGAATTTAAGTTGAAGGTTAATAATTGAAACCTCTTACGTTTAGTAAAAGGGGTTTAGTTTAGCTTATGCTTTAGTTATCCATTTTTGTGTCCATAAATTTTATACAAGAATTTAATTAAAAATTTATGGGTATTATGATGAAGTCACATGAATTATATGGAGAAATGTCCATAACCTTAATAAAATGTTATGGGTTGTTAAACACATGCAATCTATAAAAGATAATGATTAAAAAAGGTTTTTCTGATAAATTTTCCCATAAAGAGTTGGTTTAATTGTCAAAAGTTTTATGGTCGTGCTTATAAACAAGTTTAATTTCTTTTAAGAGCACTAGCAAAAGAGTTGATGGATACCATAAAAGTCTATAAAAATCTAAGATTGAAACTCCCTACTTTAAGAATTGAACCAATAACAAGCTGCATGTCACTTCAGGAGGTGACATGTAACTTTTTCTATGATGGATCTTCACGGTAGGAAAAAATACCTTAAAGGTACCCACACCTTTCAAATGAGAATTTATAATGTTTTGAGGACAAGAGAAACTCTAAGAGAAAAAGGGAGAAGAAACACAAAGCTTCAACACTCAATACTCCAATGCCCCAAAAGAGCACATTGTCTTTATTATATAGCTAAGAGAATTTTCTCAAAGGAAGCTCCACCCTTGGATCAAATACATGGATTGCTGACATATCAATGAGCTCCACCCTTAGATTAGTTGCATGGGTGGGTGATATGTTGGTCCTTGTCCTATCTGGTTGGTCAAACAAGTTTGACCAAAGGGAATCTTTAGGAATCTTCATGTAGGAATCTCAAAATAACATGGGTGAGATATTATTGGAAAGCTCTCAATGGGACAAATGGTAGAGGGAGAAGAATAGCCTTCTAGTCCAAAGGGGGAGGGATATCCTTCTATTTTTGAGGTCTTATTAATCTATTTATGCCTCCAAAATTAGCTTTGAAGCTTTTAGGGTGTTTTTTGCTCTTGCCTTATTAGTGGAAGTAGTCTTTTGGTGACATCTCTATCTGATCTACTCAGTCCATTATACATAACATCCTTCCAAATATTATTAAGCCAATTTCCACCTCTAGATAATATGTCTAGCTATTGGTATTACAAACCTCTCCCTTTAAAGATGCAAAGTACTCATTGTGAAGTTGCTGCTCAAAAGATTGCACTAACACGGGTGCATGAGTCAAGTTGATTGTTGCTTCCCATGTTGCTTCATATAATGGGTACACTTCCCAATGTATCAAATATTCCACACATAGATGGTGGGTACCACGGATGCATTATTAGAGAATGTGTTTGACTTTAAATTCCTCAATGCCATCAATGATTGTTGGAGAAGGTCTAACTTCTTATATGGAAGTTAGACCTTTTCAATGAAACTGCACAGGTGTAGTTTGTGAGCCGGCCTGTCTCTCACTCCGGATGAACCTCTGATGGCTATTATGGTAGCACACCATGGAGGTAGAAGGCAAAGAATGGGTTTTAGGGTTTAGGGTTTAGGGTTTAGATGACTAAACTCCATCATACTCCTCCAAGGCTAACACACCAAGACTCAAGACATTGCTCACTAGAGAACTCAATGAGAGAGAGTTACTTGCAAATGAAAAGATGATGAGTACCTCCTCATCCCTATTTTATATACTTGTGATATAGTTACGCACTAAAGTTACTATTGACCAAAGTAATTCAAGTTACTAGGCTAAAAGTCCTATCAAGTCAAAAAGTATAAAGGAATATCCATCCACATGGGCATATTCTACTAAGCATGTGATCTTATCTTGATGCAACAACTAAGTCAAGGGTTCCTTCACATGGGCTATCCTTGGACTATAGAAGAATCCAAAACAAAAAGGCTTGCGTGCCCAAGAGTTCTCAACTCTTTCCTCAAAGCCAAACACCTAAGAATAATACCAAGTCAACACACTAGAATCCAAAATAGTGATGCTCATATTTTCCACTTCTTCTAAAGTAAGGTCTCTTCTTTCTTAGCTATGACTAACTTTAGCTAATCATGACTAATGTAGAACCATCTTTTATCTATATAAATAATATCTCACAAGTACTTGTTATACTAAGCTAAATATCACAATACCACACACATGCACAAATGAGTGTTACATTTACCTCTAGACTAAGTTTTCACTTTGTCCTCAAAGTGATGGTCTTTCTGCCTTCTTTGAAACATTTTCAACTTATCATGGTTAATCCTATCAAAGTGTCTTCCTCCCAACTCCTTGAGATCATAGGTGTAATTGCCCCACACCTTCTCTACTATGAAAGGTCCAAAGTACTTAGGTAGAAACTTCTTTTGCACTCTCTTGAATTGAATGGAATCAAATAACATTACCTAATCACCTTCTTTGAAAGGCTCCACCTTCTTCTTGCCTTGCCTCTTGTCATAGCTCTCCTTTTATTTCTTTTAGATTTGCTCCCCTTGAACCATAGCAACTGCTCTTGCCTCTTCCAACTCCATGAGTTGATCCTTCCTTGACTTCTGCATCACCTCCTTGTGCTTCTTCAATCTCTTATGAATGCATTGGAAGGTAGGAAGATCAAAGTGAATAGGTAAGGTAGACTCAATACCATATACCAATTGAAATGGAGAATATCCAATGGAAGTCTTCATAGTTGTTCTATAAATCCAACAAAATTGTATGAATCCTCTTGTCCCAATGATGTTAAGCCTCCTCCATTTTTGCATCTTTGGCCAATATCATGCACAAGGTCTGATTGGTTCTCTCTGCCAAGCCATTGGAATTTGTCTTATAGTATGTAGTTACTTTATGTATGATAGAGAAATGTCATAGCATGGCTATAGTGATGCTTCTTGAAAACTCTCCTCCTCTATCAAAAACCAACTCCAAAGGGCATCCAAACCTAATTACAATGCATTCATAAAGAAATTTACCCACTTCATCTTCATTCTTGTCCATCAATGGTCTAGCCTCAACCCACTTGGTAAGGTAATCAATAACTACCAAAATGTACCAATTGTTCCTTGGCGTTCTATTGAGAGGACCTGCAAAATCAATTCTCCACTTCTCAAAAGGTCTTAGCAATGGAATTGATCTAAGTGTTGGAGTGGATGTAGAATTTATAGCAAAAGCTTGACAAACATAAAAAGTTTTGCAATAATCAAGACAATCCTTGAAAATCCCTCTCCAATAGTAATCTACATCTAGAATCTTGAAAGTAGTCACCTTTCTTGCAAAGTGTCCTCCACACACTAAACCTTCATGAAACTCCTTTATGAGTAGGATAGACTCTTCCTTACACAATACTCTTTGAAGTAGACCATCTGCTCCTTGGTGAAAAAGAATATCCTCCACCATTGTGTAAGGTCTAGATCTTGCTGCAAGTGCCTTCCTCTCTCTAGCATGCATTCCTTTAGGATAGTTACCTCTTGTCACAAAATCCACAATCTCCTTGAACTCCATTAGAACCTCTTGAGTGATTGAGATTGAGATTGTCATGAGCTCCTCATTTGGGAAGGAATCATCCACTGGCTCATCTCCATCATGATCATAGGCCCTAGATAACAAGTCAGCATTTGCATATTTCCTCCCTAGCCTATCCATAATGGTGTAGTCATACTTAGACAAGAGTATCATCCACTAGTCTCCCTTCCACATTAGGCTTGTTGAAAATGTACTTCAAAGCCTTGTGATCTATGAAAATGGTGGCTTTCCCTCCAATCAAGTAGTGTCTAAACTTCTTGAGACCAAAGATCACTACCAACCCTTCTCTCTCCATGATAGGGTAGTTCTTTTTTGCTGAAACCATGTGCCTACTAGCATAAGCTATTGGATGATCATGCCCATCTTGGTCCAATTGATTAAGAGTGCATCCTATAGCTACATTAGAAGCATCAGTGTAGAGGATGAAAGGCTTACTCCAATCAAGTTTAGCAAGAATTGAAGCTACAACAAGGGATTGCTTGAGCTCCTCAAAAGCTTTGAGAGACTCCTTGTCTTCTAAAATCACCATGTTATCTACACCATCTTCATGTAGATGGTCAATGCATAAGCCTTGTTGGAAAAGGAGAAGATGAAACTCCTATAGTACCCAACCATCCCCAAGAATTGTTGTAACTTTTTCAAGCTTGAAGGGAATAGAAGGTCTGAGATTCTCCTCACCTTCTCAAGATCAATTGCTATTCCATCCTTGGAGATGATGTGCCTCAAAAGTAGACCTTCTTCACATCCAAAAATGCACATCTTTGGGTTGAGTGATGCATTTGCCTAATCCAAGCATTGCAAGACCTTGATTAGGTGCTCAAAGTGCTCCTCCTTGCTCCTATAGACACAAAATTCATCAATGAAGTCTCTCACAAATTTCTCAATAAAAGGTTCAAATGCCTTTTCCATGAACAGTTGGAATGTGGCTAGAAAGGCATGACCTTGAAAGTGTAAGTTCCCCAAGGTATGGTGAATGTGGTGAGTTGTTGATGCTCAGGTGAAATCTTGATTTGGCTATAACCATCTCCAAAATTATACCTCTCATGACCTACAATCTCCTCCAAGATCTCATCAATGAATGGCAAAGTGTAATTTTTCTTCTTAGTACTAACATTAAGTTGTTGTTATCCACACATACTTGAAGCTTGCCATTCTTTTTCTTCACAATGACAATGGGAGACACCCATTCCAAATTCTCCACCTCAAAAGTAAATCCGGCCTCTTTGAGCTTATCAATCTCCTCCTTCACTACCAAAGATATTGATGCACTAATGCGACGTTGCTTTGGGCGGATTGGTCTTGCATATGACTCCACCTCAATCTTGTGCTCCTCCAAGGTGACTTCCTTTAGATCCTTGTAACTGAAAGCAAACACATGGATGAACTTGCATAAAATCTCTTCAAATCTCACCTTCTCCTCCTTGGTAACATTTGGACCATACTTGAGGATATATAACCTCCTTTCAATCTCCTCAAGTGTCAATGGTGATTTATCTGGGTCCTTCAAAACCTCTGGCTTAGGTGCAAAATCCACAACACACAAGGGATACACATCTTAATCAGATTCAGATTTATCCTCTTCCATGGAAGTCTACTCTTCCATGCTTGTGTCCATACCTGAAGCTCCTTCTTCAGAATCTGATTCACAATAATCAGAAGATGATGTATCTAAATGTGAAGTATTGGTGGTGTTAGTCACAAGAATTATGACTGTATGGTTTGATGGCCCAATCCTCAAGTACCCTTTGTGCCATCGATAAGTTGTGCATGTTGCTCTTAACCATTGCCTCCCAAGAAGTAAGTAATAGCTTGAATCCTTCAAGACTTGGAAAGTCATGAGATTTTGAACTCCCATAACTAAAATTACCATCTTATCCATCACCCCTATTGGTCAAACTTGTTGCTTGTTTGCCATGCTCACCACAAATGTTGAAGGTCTTAAGGGTATCATACCCAACTTCTTCATCAACCTTTCAAACATGGCATTCATTGCTAATCCTCTATCAACTAATGCATCCTTGATGTTGTGACCATTCACTCTCACATCAATCTTGGAGGCAAATTCACAAGCCTCCCATGGTGCTGGCTTGACATCCACTAACCTCATTGATATTGGAGCTTTTGCCTTCTTCTTCCTGTTGCTCCTTGTAGAACTCAAACCACCTCTAAGCTCCTTTCTCAAAATAGGATTCAAAGCAATCAGTTGGACCACTATGATGTTAGCCTTGTGACTACCAACATCCTCCAACACATTGTAGTTCCATTGTTGCTTTGAGATCAAGAAGTCCTCCATCCCCAACTTCTTCCTTGGAGTCTTTGTTATTGATGGTGTTGAAGTTCTTGTTCAAGTGCTCCTAGTAGGCATAGGAGTATCTTGGCTAGGAGTAAATCCTTGAGAAGAGTTCACATCCTCTACAAAAAGAGCTCTCTTCTTCTCTTGTACCAAAAGATCCAAATGAAGACCTTTGGCGTTTGAGCACTCCTCCTTCTCATACTTGCTCTCAAACACATCTATGGATGCTATCCCCTTACCTTTGTTTGGATTAGGAGCCACTTGGGGTTCACTACCTCCCTCTTTCCCTCTATTGGCTCCCTCATAACCTCTTCCTCCATGGTAAGTGGAATTTGGGCAATTCCTTAGAACATTAGGAGAGGAGAAGACTGAACTTATGTAAGAGAACTTGACCCATTTGTATACCATGTAGTTCATAATGATGTCTTTGAAGTAATTTTGTACATCTTGTACACATAAGAGGATTTGGAAAGATTGTGTGAGGTGGATTGCAGATTTTGGGGATTAAGGTGATTTTGGGCAAAATCTCAAGTTTGAGATCTGAACTTGAAATTTCTACAAATGATAGCTTGGGTTATCTTTCAGTTAGCACACTTAGAATTATTTTGAGAGCTATTATGGGCATTGGGCTAGAATTTTTGAAAGTTGATAGGGTAAAGTGCTCCCGCAACTGCATGCTCTCTGGAAAATTTTATAGAGTTTGCAATTCCTTCAATTTTTAGTGGATTTTTGTAAAACTTTCCAAGAAAATTAAGTGTGTTACATCCTACTTGCTGACATAAAAATTAGAGAGAGATCATTCTTGAGCAGGGAGTTATGAGCTTTTGAAGTGAGGGGGGGGTTGTTTCAAACCAAATATGAAATATGTGTGTTGAATAGAAAGGTGTCAAAGTAAAATGGCTCAATGAAAAGATGTGAAATTTTTCAAGGAGAGACACCCTGAAGTTTTTATTAAGTAAGAAAAATTTCAAAATACAATCACATACAGGTTGGGAGATTTGAGTGACATGGTTAGGAAGGGTCAATTCTGCAAAGTGGAGATCTCATGCATGAGGAGTTTGAGAGCAACAAAAAGCATGTTTGAGTGTTTAGATTCATCTTGGGATCATGGAGGGTCATCAAGAGTGGAAATTGATACTATGCAAGGTTCCCCAAGGGTTTGAGGTGATTGTAGGGGTGGATTTGGGGAAAAAATAATTTACAATAGAATTTGAAGAGAGTGTTGAGAGGATCCAAAAACCTACACCACTTGGAGAAAAGAATAAGTCTAAGTGTTTTCTATATGGAGAGAAGGGACATAAGGCAAGTTCATGTCCATTGACCTTTGAGAGAAAGAGATTGAGAGAAAGGAGAGGCTTACTTGACTTGGGTTTGCATGTTGGACCTTCTTTACCAAGATTGGGAGGGAGAAGATCTAAGACCAAGGGGTTGTGTGAGGTTTGTGGAGTTGAAGGACTTACAAAAGGACATGAGTGTAGTGGAGTAAAATCACTTTTGGAGACATTGGTGAAAGATCTTGGAGAGAGTCTTAGTACAGCTAAAGAAATACTACCACCTTCATCAGCTAGTTCTCAAGATTAGTCAAAGAGATAATCTTTCAACTTATGGATAAACTATCCATGAGAGTTAGATTAATATGCACTCTAGGATTTGATGTAGCTATAGAAATCTTGGAGCAACCTAAACCTTTTGTGCTCCCTAGAGTGGATTATTCTCAAATGGTGTTAGTCATGTATATAATCTTTTAGTTATAGAGTGAGAGAAAAGAAAAGAGAAAAAGCAAAAAAAATAAAATTTGAGAGAAAAGAAAGATAGTGAGGGGTTAAGATGGGAAAACTTGCGGTTTTCTTTGGCAAGGATGGAGAAGATGTAGAGGCCTTTGTGAGTGACTTCAAGAGAGCTTGCATAGGAAACAATGAGAGGAGGAAGAGTGAGTGGTCCTCATTATTACCAAGTTTCTTTGAGGATGCAGTACTTAGATGGTATGAGTCTATATACCAAAAGAGAGAGAGGAGAGATGAGGAAGAAGAGTTTTAGGAGAGTTTGACTTCAACACTCATTGAAAGCTTTCTCTCAGATGAGAGTTATGAGAGATTGATGAGTGAGGTTACTTTTCTCAAACAAGGAGATGGAGAGAAAGTGAGAGTCTATGTGGAAAGAGTAGAAAAGTTAGAGTCTAGATTTTGCATAGTGTTGAGGAAGGGTGGGAATGATGTGGAGACTTCTATGATTGGCATAGGAGCCATGCTCACCAAGAATTTTGTGGGAGGGTTGAGACCACAAATTAGAAGCAAGGTGAGATATGAGAAACAATCTTCCAAGGATGAAGCTATCAAGATCGCAATTCGTATGAAGGAGAGTTTGGAAGGAGATGAGAGTGATTTGGTGGTGAAGGAGGTTGTGCATCCTCCTCAAGGTAACAAGTATGGTGGAACTTCTGATACTTTGGTGGAAAGGGTTGCACGACAAGTAGTAGTTGCTCCAATTCTTGCACCTCCACCAAAGGATCCACTTCAAACCATCATAGAACAACTTGTAGATCTCAAAATCAATGTGGTGCAACCATGGGAGAAAAGAGAGGTGGATCAGAATGTAGGGAGAGAGCCTAGGATTTATGGAAAACATCCATATAGATGAGGCCAACCAGCCAACAATTTCAATGATAGAAATTTTTTTGGTTGTGGAGGAAGAGGCCGTATCCAAAGGAATTGCCCAAATTCCACTTACCATGGAGGAAGGGACTATGAGGGAGCCAATAGAGAGAAAGAGAGAGGTAGTGAAACCCAAGTGGCTCCCAATCCAAACAAAGTTAAGGGGATAGCATCCATAGATGTGGTTGAGAGCAAGTATGAGAAAGGAGAGTGCTCAAACTCCAAAGGTCTTAATTTGGAGCTTTTGGCACAAGAGAAGAAGAGAGCTCATTTTGTAGAGGATGTTCACGTTTCTCAAGGATTTAATCCAAGAAAGGATACTCTTATGTCAACTAGGAGCACATTCACCTCAACACCATCAATAACAAAGACTCCAAGGAAGAAGTTGGGGATGGAGGATTTCTTGATGTCAAAGCAACAATGGAACTACAATGTGTTGGAGGATGTTGGTAGTCATAAGGCTAACATCACAGTGGGCCAATTGATTGCTTTGAACCCTAACTTGAGAAAGGAGCTTAGAGGTTGTTTGAGTTCTACAAGGAGCAAGAGGAAGAAGAAGGAAAAAGCTCCAATATCAATGGGGGTGGTGGATGCCAAGCCAATACCATGGGAGGCTTGTGAATATGCCTCCAAGATTGATGTGAGAGTGAATGGTCATAACATCAAGGATGCATTGGTTGATGGAGGATCAATAATGAATGCCATGTTAGAAAGGTTGATGAAGAAGTTGGGTATGATACCCTCAAGACCTTCAACATTTGTGGTGAGCATGGCAAACAAGCAACAATTTTGACCAGTAGGGGTGATGGATAAAGTGGTAGTTTCAGTTATGGGAGTTTGAAATCTCATGACTTTCCAAGTCTTAAAGGATTCAAGCTATGACTTACTTCTTGGGAAGCCATGGTTAAGAGCAACACGCACAACTGATTGATGGCACAAAGGGTACTTGAGGATTGGGCCATCAAACCATAGAGTCACAGTTCTTGTGACTAACACCGCCAACATTTCACATTTAGATACACCATCTTCTGATTATTGAGAATTAGATTCTGAAGAAGGAGCTTAAGGTGTGGACACAAGCATGGAAGATGAGACTTCC
Source organism: Lunularia cruciata (assembly GCA_948567375.1). NCBI lineage: Eukaryota > Viridiplantae > Streptophyta > Marchantiopsida > Lunulariales > Lunulariaceae > Lunularia > Lunularia cruciata. The sequence continues at coordinate 74,062,568 of OX419755.1, read as the reverse complement.
ATGGAAGAGGATGAATCTGAATCTGATTCAGATGTGTATCCTTTGTGTGCTATGGATTTTGCACCCAAGCCAAAGGTTTTGAAGGACCTAGATTAATCACCATTGACACTTGAGGAGGTAGAGAGAAGGTTATCTACCCTTAAGTATGGTCAAATGTCACCAAGGAGCAGAAGGTGAGATTTGAGGAGATTTTCCACAAGTTCATCCATGTGTTTGCTTTAAGTTACAAGGATTTGAAGGAAATCACCTTGGAGGAGCACAAGATAGAGGTGGAGTCACATGCAAGACCAATCCGCTAAACGCAACATCACATTAGCCCACCAATATCTTTGGTTGTGAAGGAGGAGATTGATAAGCTCAAGGAGGCCAAATTTTTTTTGAGATAGAGAATTCAGAATGGGTGTCTCCAATTGTCATTGTGAAAAAAAAGAATGACAAACTTTGGGTATGTTTGGATTACAAGAAGCTCAATGCTCTTACCAAGAAGGACTTCTACCCATTGCCATTCATTGATGAGATCTTGGAGGAGGTTGCAGGTCATGAGAGGTACAGTTTTGGAGATGGTTAAAGTGGATATAACCAAATCAAGGTTACACTAGAGCATCAACAACTCACCACGTTCACCACACCTTGGGGAACTTACACTTTCAAGGTCATGCCTTTTGGGCTTTGCAATGCTCTAGCCACATTCCAACTGTTCATGAACAAGGTATTTGAACCTTTCATTGGGAAATTTGTGAGAGATTTCATTGATGAATTTTGTGTCTATGGGAGCAAGGAGGAGCACTTTGAGCACCTAATCAAAGTCTTGCAATGCTTGGATGAGGCAAATGCATCACTCAACCCAAAGATGTGCATTTTTGGATGTGAAGAAGGTCTACTTTTGAGGCACATCATCTCCAAGGATGGAATAGCAATAAATCCTGAGAAGGTGAGGAAAACCTGAGACCTTCTATTCCCTTCAAGCTTGACAAAGTTACACCAATTCTTGGGGATGGTTGGGTACTATAGGAGTTTCATCTTCTCCTTTTCCAACAAGGCTTATGCATGGCCATCTACATGAAGAAGATATAGATTACATGGTGATTTTAGAAGACAAGGAGGCTCTCAAAGCTTTTGAGGGGCTCAAGCAATCCCTTGTTGTAGCTCCAATTCTTGCTAAACCTGATTGGAGTAAGCCCTTCATCCCCTACACTAATGCTTCTAATGTAGCTATAGGATGCACTCTTAGTTAATTAGACCAAGATGGGCATGATCATCCAATAGCTTTTGCTAGTAGGCACATGGTTTCAACAGAAAAGAACTACTTTGTCATGGAGAGAGAAGGGTTGGCAGTGATCTTTGGTCTCAAGAAGTTTAGACACTACTTGATTGGTGAGAAAGCCACCATTATCACGGATCACAAGGCTTTGAAGTACATCTTCAACAAGCCTAATGTTGAAGGGATCCTAGCAAGGTGGATGATACTCTTGTCTGAGTATGACTACACCATTGAGGATAGGCCAGGAAAGAAACATGCAAATGATGATTTGTTATCTAGGGCCTATGATCATGATGGAGATGATCCAATGGATGATTCCTTCTCGGATGAGGAGCTCATGACAATCTCATTCACTCAAGAGGTTCCAATGGAGTACAAGGAGATTGTGGATTTTGTGACAAGAGGTAACTATCTTGAAGGGATGCATGCTAGAGAGAAGAAGGCCCTTGCAACAAGATCTAGACCTTACACAATGGTGGAGGATATTATTTTTCACCAAGGAGTAGATGGTCTACTTCAAAGAGTAGTGTGTAAGGAAGAGTCTATCCTACTCATAAAGGAGTTTCATGAAGGTTAAGTGTGTGGATGACACTTTGCAGGAAACGTGACTACTTTCAAGATTCTAGATGCAAGTTACCATTGGAGAGGGATTTTCAAGGATTGTCTTGATTTTTGCAAAACTTTTTATTTTTGTCAAGATTTTGCTAGAAAGTCTACATCCACTCCAACACTTAGATCAATTCTATTGCTAAGACCTTTTGAGAAGTGGAGAATTGATTTTGCAAGTCCTCTCAATAGAACACCAAGGAACAATTGGTACATTTTGGTAGTTATTGATTACCTTATCAAGTGGGTTGAGGCTAGACCATTGATGGACAAGAATGAAGATGAAGTGGGTAGATTTCTTTATGAACGCATTGTAACTAGGTTTGGATGCCCTTTGGAGTTGGTTTTTGATAGAGGAGGAGAGTTTACAAGAAGCATCACTATAGCCATGCTATTACATTTCTCTATCACACATAGAGTAACTACATCCTCTAAGCCAAATTCCAATGGCTTGGCAGAGAGAACCAATCAGACCTTATGCATGATGTTGGTCAAAGATGCAAAATGGAGGGGGCTTAACATCATTGGGACAAGAGGATTCATGCCGTTTTGTGGGAGTATAGGACAACCATGAGGACCTCCACCGGGTATTCTCCATTTCAATTGGTATATGGTATTGAGTCTTACCCTACCTATTCACTTTGATCTCCTACCTTCCAAAGCATTCATAAGAGATTGAAGAAAGCACAAGGAGGCAATGGAGAGAAGTCAAGGAAGGAATAACTCATGGAGTTGGAAGAGGCAAGAGCAGTTGCTATGGTTTGAGAGAAGCAAGCCCAAATGAAACAAAAGGAGAGCTATGACAAGAGGCAAGGCAAGAAGAAGGTAGAGCCTTTCAAAGAAGGTGATTGGGTGATGTTGTTTGGTTCTATTTGATTCAAGAGAGTGCAAAAGAAGTTTTTGGCTAAGTGCTTTGGACCTTTCATAATGGAGAAGGTGTGGGGCAATTACACCTATGATCTCAAGGAGTTCGGAGGAAGACACTTTGATAGGATTAACCATGACAAGTTGAAGATATATCATAGAAGGTAGAGAGACCTTCACTTTGAGGACAAAGTGTAAACTTAGTCTGGGGGTAAATGTAACACCCATTTGTGCATGTGTGTGGTATTGTGATATTTAGCTTGGTATTACAAGTATTTGAGATATATTATTTATATAGAGAAAAAGGATAGTTCTACATTAGTCATGATTAGCTAAAGTTAGTCATAACTAAGATAGAGGGGACCTTACTTTAGAGGAAGTGGAAAAGATGAGCACCACTATTTTGGATTCTAGTGTATTGACTTGGTATTATTCATAGGTGTTTGGCTTTGAGGAAAGAGTTTAGAAGCCTTGGGCTCGCAAGCCTTTTTGTTTTGGATTCTTCTATAGTCCAAGGATAGCCCACGTGAAGGAATCCTTGACTTAGTGGTTGGGTCAAGACAAGATCACATGCTAGTGGAATATGCCCATGTGAATGGATATTCCTTTCTACTTTTTGACTTTACTTTACTTTTAGCCTAGTAACTTGAGTTACTGCGGTAATAAGTAACTTTGGTATGTAACTATCTCACAAGTATATAAACAAGGGATGAGGAGGTACTCATCATCCTTTCATTTGCAACTATCTCTCTCTCATTGAGTTCTCTAGTGAGCAATGTCTTGAGTCTTGGAGTGTTAGCCTTGGAGGAGTATGATGGAGTTGGAGCTCCTTGCCTTCTTAGTCTATGGTGCGCTACCATAATAGCCATTAGAGGTTCATCTTGAGTGAGAGACAGGCGGGCTCACAGTCCAACATGCAAACCCAAGTCAAGTAATCCTCATGTTTCCCTCAATCCCTTGCTTTTAAAAGTCAATGGACATGAACTTTCCTTATGTCACTTCTTTCCATGTAGAAAGCACTTAGACTCACTCTTTTGTCCAAGTGGTATAGGTATTTTGATCCTCTCAACACTCTCTTCAAATTCTATTCTAAACTCTTTTTTTCTCAAATCCACCCCTACAATCACCTCAAACCCTTGTGGAACCTTGCATAGTCTCAATTTCTACTCTTGATGACCCTCCATGTTCCCAAGATGAATTTAAACACTCAAACATGCTTTTTGTCATTCTTAAACTCCTCATGCATGAGATCTCAACTCTGCATAGTTGACCTTTCCTCACAATGTCACTCAAATCTTTCAACAAGTATGTCACAATCCTCTGTAATTTTGCACACTTGATCATTACTTTAAGGCATCTCTCCTTGCAAAATTTCAGATCTTTTTGTCAAGCCATTTGGCCTAGACATGTTTCTATTCACCATACATATTTCAGATTTGGTATGAAAACCACACCCTCACTTTAAAAACTCATAAATCTTTGTGCAAGAATGATCTTTCTCTAATTTTTGTGTCAAACAGGTAGGATACAATACACTGAATTTTCTTGGAAATTTTTAGGACAATCCATTGAAAATTGAAGAAATGGCAGACTATGTACAATTTTCCAAAGAGCATGCAGTTGCAATAGCAGTTTACCCTATCAACTTTCAAAAATTAAAGCCAAGTGTGCATAGTAGCCCTCATAATAATTTAAATTGTGATAACTGAAAGATAACCCAAGCTATCATGTGTAGAAATTTCAAGTCCAGATCTCAAACTTGAGATTTTACCCAAAATCACCTTAATCTCCATAATTTGCAATCCACCTCACACAATCTTTCCAAATCCTCTCAAGTGTACAAAATATACAAAATCACCTCAAAGACATCATAATGAACTAAAATATATACAAATGGGTCCAAGTTCTCTAATATAAGTTCAGCCTTTTCCTCCTCTCATGTTCTCTCCAAGTGAGTTCTCATAGCGTCTTTTTGTCTAATATAGGATTGTACGCGGAACATTATCTTGCCTTCTAGAGAGGTCCCGGCAATGGAACCAAAAATGTGAGCCAGCTTGTCTCTCACTCAAGATGAACCTCTGATGGCTATTATGGTAGCACACCATGGACTAAGAAGGCAAAGAATACCAACTCCATCATACTCTTTCAAGGCTAACACTCCAAGACCCAAGATATTGCTCACTAAAGAACTCAGTGAGAGAGAGATACTTGCAAAATGAAAGGATGACGAGTCCCTCCTCATCCCTTGTTTATATACTTGTGAAATAGTTACGCATTAAAGTTACTATTTATCAAAGTAATTCAAGTTACTAGGCTAAAAGTCAAGTCAAGTCAAAAAGTATAAAGGAATATCCATTCACATGGGCATATTCCACTAAGCATGTGATCTTATCTTGATGCAACAACTTAGTCAAGGATTCCTTCACATAGGCTATCCTTGGACTCTAGAAGAATCCAAAACAAAAAGGCTTGTGGGCCTAAGAGTTCTCAATTCTTTCTTCAAAGCCAAACACCTAGGAATAATACCAAGTCAACACACTAGAATCCAAAATAGTGATGCTCATCTTTTCCACTTCCTCTAAAGTAAGGTCCACTCTATCTTAGCTATGACTAAATTTAGCTTATCATGACCAATGTAAAACCATCCATTATCTATATAAATAATATCTTGCAAGTACTTGTTATACTAAGCTAAATATCACAATACCACAAACATGCATAAATGGGTGTTACATGTCAAGGTGCATATCTACATAGTAAATAAACTTGAAACACTAGATAGATCTTCATGTGTGGCAATAGCTTAAGGTGAAATGCCACTATACCAATTTGATGGAGGATGGAAAAAGGCCCAATAAAATGAAGTCTAAGCTTACAAGGGCCCACTCACATGAGGTTGGATGTAGACAGCTAGACTTGATCTCCAATGCTAAACTCCATGTGCCTACATTGGGCATTTGCATTTTTTTGGGTCAATTTTGGGCAATTTACAACATGTGCTTGGTGTTCTCCACACCATGTTGGATTCTAAAGACAAAAGTATTGACAACATCAACCTTAGTAACCACTAGGTGGATTTTCATCAAGCTTGAAGGTATGAAAGGATGTTCTCCATACATGAGAAATAATGGTGTGACTTTTGTACATGCATTCATTGAATTGTTATAGGTAAATTCTACTAGTGGAAGCAAGGTTTCCTACCTTTCTTGCTCATCTAATGTGAAACCTTGGAGCATGGCTTCAATAGTGCAATTAACCCGCTCTATTTGTCCATCAATTTGTGGATGGTATGTTATGGACATGGCCAATTTGATTTTGAAGATGCCAAAGAGTGTTCTCCAAAAAAAACTAATGAATTGAGTGCCTTGATCGATGATGAGCACTCAAGATAAGCCATGGTGAGAAAAGATTGCAGCTAAGTACAATTGAGCTAATTGTGGAGCAATCATATCCTTGGTTGTAGGATGCACATGAATCATTTTTTTGAGTCAATCTACAAAGTCTACAATGGAGTCAAACCATGAGGTGGTCTTGGCAATTCACAAACTAGATCTATGCTAACCTATTCTCAATGTTGTGTAGGAGTAGAGAGGGGTTGAAGGAGTCCTATGGAAACCTGATTAGAATCTTTATTTTATTGATAAAGTAGGCAACTTTGAATATACTCTATTACATAGTTGCTCATCTTGGACCAATAATAATGGCATTTGATTGCATCTAAAGTCTTGTCCACTCCAACATGACATGCAATGGAAAAATCATGTTAGGATGGTGGTTCTTATATAGAGGCATTCTAGGTCCATAACTTACCATTACAAAAGGTGAGTCCTTGAGTATTGGTTATGCTTTTGGATGATTGAGCTTCTACGATCCGTGGGTCAATTTCTATAGCAATAAGAATCCTTGGCCAAAATTCTAGGTTCATCTTGACCTCTACCACTAGAGTTTTTGCCATAAGCATTTGGGTGAATGCATCTACAAGTTGCTTCTTGCCTTTTACATGTGTGATTGTCATGTTGAACCATTGTCTCCACTTTGCACACCAAATAGATTGACAAGATAGATCTTTCTATGTCTTGTGGTACACTAGAGGTTTGTGGTCTGTCTCCACTACAAATGCCTTCTCAACAAGATAATGCTTCCAATGCTTGGTTGCAAGGATAATGACCAACTCTTCTTGTTTGATGGTGTGATAGTTGCATATTGACAACAATAACATTTGAGAGAAATATGCAACTAGGTGCTATCCATCATTCCGTTCATGTTGTAAGTCTACTCATGTTGCATGCTTGATGCATCTATAGCCACCTTGATTGGACATTTTGGGTCATATCATTTCAAGAATGGTGCATGTAGTAATGCATCTTTCAATTCTTGAAAGGCCAATTCTTGTATGATTCACCATATCTACTTTTTCTCCTTGCCAAATAGTGTCATTAGGGGTTGTATGACCTTGGAGAAGTTGTTGAAAAATTGACAATAGAAACATCAATTCCAAGAAACTCTTGACTTGAGTATGATCTTTTGGAGTATTCTATTTCTAAATGATCTTTATTTTATCTATTAACACTTGGATACCTTTCACACTTACTTTATGCTCCAAGTAGTCTATTTTAGACTTGTCAAATTTTCACTTTGAGATTTTGACATACAACTTATTATGTTGCAAATCTAGAGTACTTCTTGTAGATATTGCTTGTGCTCCATCATCATCATCATGCTATAGACTAAGATGTCATCATGGAAAATGATAACAAATTTATCCAAGTATGAATGAAATATATCATTCATTAAACTCATGCAAGTGATTGGTGTGTTGGTGAGGCTAAACGGCATCACCAAGTACTCAAAGTGACCATAACTTATTTGAAAGGCATATTTGTGTATGTCTTTCTCAATGATCCTGATTTTGTTGTAAGTACTTTGTAAACCAAATTTGGTGAAGTATTTTGCACTATTGAGTTGATCAAACAAATAATTCATGCAAGGTAGTGGGTATTTGTTCTTCATATTTTGTTGATTTAGGCCTTGGTAGTCAATGCACATGGGCATTGTATCATCTTTCTTCTTCACAAACAAGATAGGAGCCCCATATGGTGATCTGTTGGGTAGGATAAACCCTTTTTGTAGCATGTCCTTGATATATTTAAGCATTACACTCTTCCACCTTATTAGATGACAGTTGATATGAGGCCTTACAAGGAGGTATCTTCCTTGGAAGTATCTCAATTTTATGATCTACTCTCTTTTTTGGTAATAATCTTGAGGGTAAATCATTCAAAAAGACATCTTAAAACTCATTTACCATACCTTTCATATTCTCAAGAATTTTTCCATCAAGTTGTGCACTTTGGCCTTCTCTTATTAGACCTATGAAACATCTATCTATCTTATCAATAGCAAGTGTCCTTTTGACATAGAGAGGTAGTTCTTGCCTTTGTGATTTTTTTTAATCCCAATGACCTTCCATTAGCTATTTCTCACTACTTTCTTTCTCCAATCAACCATGTGGTTTTAGTGCTCCATTGTAATACTCCAAGGACAAGAAAACTTTCCAAGAGAGATACAAGAGAGAAAACACAAGTTTCACACTCAATCCTTTGATGCTCCAAAGGAGCACCTTCTTGTTATTATATAGCAAAGAAGATCCACTCAAAAGAAGCTCCATCCTTGGATTAGTTGTTTGGATGGGTGGCATGTCATTCCTTGTCCTATCTAGTTGGTTTGACTGAAGGGAATATTTAGGGAATCTTCTTGTATGGAGCTCAAAATTGTGTGAGTGAGGTACCATTGGAAAGCTCTTGATGAGACCAATCATAGGGGGGAGAAGGCAAGCCTATTTCATCTTAGGTGGGAAATCTCTCCATTTTCAAGGCCTAATTCATCCATTTAGGCCTCTAAAATTGGCTCTAAAGTTTTCATGCTATTTTAGACTTCTGCCCTATTAGTAGAAGTACTCTTTTGGTGACACCTCTATCTGACCTACCTAGCCCATTGTACACAATATCTTCTAGATGTTACCATGCTGATTTTCACCTCTAGATTATTTTTCTAGCTGCTTGTATGACATCCATCCACTATATGCCTAGGATCGCATTATATTGAGCAAACTATATCACTTGCCACTCAATTTTTCTTGATACTCTCTTATAGAGAGTGTTATATTTCTAGGTAACAACTCAATCCTCTCTATATGACCATTACATAACTCTACTTTTTCATTCTTATCCTTCTTTAGTTCCATCCCTAACCTTATTGCAATGGAGTGAGATAAAATTTTTTATTGTTCAAGAGTTATCAATACTCTCACTTGATTGCCTTCTAGGACTCCATTCATGAAAAATCAATTATGCATTTGTCTTTCTCAAACTGTGAGCACTCATTCTCTTCCACCCCATGATTTTACTCTTCTCCATTGAGCTAGTAAGGCTATGAGGTACATTTAGTGGTGATTTTTGTTTTCCAATGTGATTTTAGCATCCTTCTCTTCAATTTGTCTTTCCATGTTGTTCAAAGGTTACTTGTATAGAAGTAAGGCACTCTAGGAAGACAAGCATAAAAATTGATGGCTGTGTGCCCAACTTGGCCAAAATTATAACAATGTGATTTTTTTTCTTGAGCCCCTTCTCCTCATGGAACTCCATCTCTGCTTTCTTCAACCTGTCTTCATTCTCTTCGGAGCAATTGTGCTCCTTGGTCTTGGAACCAAATGTGACCAATTCCATAGGAATTGGTCTACCAAAATGGGGTGTCTCAAGCTAAAAGTGTTGTGTTAGGACTACCTCTCCGCCTCTTCCAAGTGCCTTGGCTATTCTTTGAGCATAAGCAATGGCTTCAAAAAAGTGCAAGGATGTTGCACCATTACCTCTTGTAAATTTACTCTTTTAACTCCCATTTAAAATTCTCAACATCTTCTATTGGACTCTTATCAATTATCATGACCTATAGATAGAGAAATGCCTCCACATACTCTTGTATGTTGTTCTTCTACTTCAACCCCCTTAGTTGGGTTTGTGCTATTTGCATAAAATCCACACATTGGAAATTCTTTAGCGGCCCTTCTTGCATTGCCATCCAAGTGATCTCTCTTTCTTTTGCAACAATGATCATTATAAGCATCATACCATGTGAGTGCTTTATGGTCAATTACTCACATGCAAACACACTTGAGAAATGATCAATGACCTAGTTGTGAATAATCAAAAATATCAATTCTTTCTTGAAATCCAATTTTCTACTACTTCCATGGAATGTTGTTCCTTGTAAGGCTTGATGTTGCACATCTTCTTCATTTGTAATAACAATGTGGATTCATTGTTGATGGGAGTTAGTGTCATTGGCATGAGTGACTCTTTAAGTACTTTGATCATTAGTATTGGGTTTGGGGATGGTTCTCCTTCATGCATTACCTGATCATTCTTGAAGGTACGTACTTGACTTTGCAATGCTTCCATTGTCATCTTGATCTCTTGAAACTTGTTCAACATCCCTTGCATTCCTTGCATCAGATCTTGTAACTTTAGCTCCATGATTAATACAACAACAAACACTCAATCGCTACATCCTACTTCAATAAATAGTTAATATGATCATTTGTGAGGGAGCACAAACTATTGGGACTTCCATTGAGATCTCAAAGACTATCACTTGTTGATAATATTTCTCACCAAAATTGAAGATTACAAAATACCTAAACATCACTTTTGGTCCAACTACATAATAGATTTCTACTTGCATGTTGAAAGGGAGAGGATTTAATATTCATATCCATTGCCTCATAATAGAATTTAGATTGTCAAATGCCACTCTTTATTGTATATCAGCATAGGTAGAATCATCAAGTTTGGTGAATTCATTACTATGTTTATGAATTTTGCTCCAAAATGGTAAATGAGATATACTCTCACTTGCTCACATTGTATGCATATAATCTTGATGTAGAATGGATTCAAGAACAGAAATTAGGGTGCAAGAAATTGTTCTTCAAGAGCTTCCCTCACATCCTCTCTCTAAAACACCCTTAGTCTATCAATAATATTATGTTTTCTCCCCTCAAAATTACTTAGTCTCAATAGCCTGTGTTCCTCTAATAGGGGTGACCCACTCTCTTGGATTAAAAGACCTGCTTTGATATCATTGTAATTTCTCAAGGACAAGAGAACCCCTAAGAGAAATACAAGAGAAGAAACAAAAAGCTTCAATGCTCAATACTATGATGCCCCAAAAGAGTACCTTGTCTTTATTATTGTAATACCAATAGCTAGACATAATAGCTAGAGGTGAAAATTTGCTTGGCAGAATCTAGAAGGATGTTATGTATGATGGGCTAGGTAGATCAGATAGAGGTGTCACCAAAAGTGTACTTCTAGTAATAGGGTAAGAGCCAAAAATAGCCTAAATTTGTAATACCAAAAGCTAGATATATCATCTAGAGGTGAAAATTAGCTTGATGACATCTAGGAGGATGTTATATATGATATGCTAGGTAGATCAGATAGAAGTGTCACCAAAAGATTACTTTTACTAACAGTGCAAGAGTTGAAAATAGCCTAAACTTCAGAGCCAATTTTGGAGGTCTAAATGGATGAATTAGGTCTCAAAAGTGTGTTGGTTCTCTCCTTAATAAAGAAAAGGTTAGCCTTCCCTCCCCTTGAGTTTGTCTCATCAAGAGCTTTCTAACAATACGTCACCCACACGATTCAGAGATTTCTACAAGAAGATTCTCTAAAGATTCCCTCTAGTCGAAGATGGTTTGACCAACCAAATACGATCAGAACCAATATGTCAGCCATGTATGCAACTAATCTAAGGGTAGTGATTGCTGCCATGTCACCAATCCATGTATCTAATCCAAGGGTGGACCTTCCTTTGGGAAAGTCCACTTTGCTATATAATATAGACAAGGTGCTCCTTTGGGACATCGGAGGTTGAGTGTGAAACTGTGTATTTCTTCTTCTATGTTGCTCTCATGTCTCCTATCCTTAGAGGATTATAATTATATAGCAAAGAGGATCCCTTCAAAGGAAGCTCCACCCTTGGATCAGACATATGGATTGGTGACATGTCAATGAGCTCCACCCTTAGATTAGTTGCATGGATGGGTGGCATGTAGGTCCTTGTTTAATCTGGTTGGTCAAACAAGTTTGACCAAAAGGTATCTTTAGAGAATCTTCTCATAAGAAGCTCAAATTAGCATGGGTGAGGTACTATTGGAAAGCTCCCAATGAGACAAATAATGGAAGGGAGAAGACAAGCCTTTGTCCCTTAAAGGAGGACTACTTGACCAATTTTTGAGGCCTAATTCATCAATTTAGGTCTCCAAAATTTACTTTGAAAGTTTTTAGTGTGTTTTCAACTCCTGCCATATTAGTGGACGTACTCTTTTGGAGATATCTCTATTTGATATACTTAGTCTACTATATACAATATCCTTCTAGATGTTACCAAGTCAATTTCCTCAATTTCCACTTTTAGGTAATATGTCTAGCTAATGGGTACTACTGAAATGATCTCTTTATCCAAGATAACATATCTTAAAGTCTAGATTCATTTGATTCCATAATGAGGAATGAAATTTTATTTTGTTCATATTCATTAGATTAGATTTATATTTCTTTGGTCTTGAATTTATATAAAATAGATATAGTTTTTTATATTGGATTATTCCAAAACTTACAATATTAGATAATAAGGTATCAATTAATTATTTTATAATTAATTTTTCATCATACATATCTATTTTTTATACATTATGCCATAAATTGCATGATTTCTACAACTGATAAGAAAACAACCACTAGATAATATTTCTTAAATATTTCAATAGTTATAATAATATTTATATAATCTGATATTTTAAATACAATAAAAAAGTATCATTAAAAGTTAATTCTATATTACCTCTTGGGAAATTTACTATTGAAGCAATCACTCATTACCCTTGTTATTTGACTTTACCTCTTATGTCTTATCCTTGTATAGCTTGATGAGGTCTTCCCATCCTTCTTGTTATTGCAAGTGGTCACTTGGCCTCATTCCCCTTTGAATTGTAGTTTAACTAGATCTTTGTATCCTATGTGTGCATCTTACTTTTTTATTTCTGTTTATAATGAAATTAGAAACATAGATTTGATAACTAGATCTTTTTATCCTATGTGCACATCTTACCTTTCTATGTCTATTTATAATGAAAATTAGAAACATAGATTTTATTACTATTAAGATACCTTAAGTGAAATAACACAGATTTCTTCTATCAAGACTATTGAGATCTAGTCTTTGTATGAGCTTGAGTGCATCTTCCTATCCTTGTTATTTTAATTGGTCACTTTTTGCTCATTTGATAATAAGAAGGATGGAAACGCCCCATGAAGCAAAAAGGAGACTGCATCAAATAACAACAAGGAGGAAAATGCCTCACCAAGCCTTATAAGAAAAAGACATAAAATTAAAAATGTCTATTGAGTAAAAAACATGAAGGGTGTGAAGACCCCATCAAGCCGGACAAGGGTGAGAAAAATAGGTAAAATGGAGCTAAACTCCAATAGTATATATATGAGAAATTTTCCTTACCGGACCTCAACTATCCTAATTACTTAGGTAGTGAAGTTTACAAACTATTAGAACATTCAAAGAAGTATTACCCCGGTGTGATTGCTTTCTTGTGGATTACATTTATCAATGTTTTCTATAAAATAATGGACACTTGCTCTCTAAAATATGTTATGACATAAAAAAATAAAAAATAAAAAATTTAAATTTTTTTTAGATATTGAAATATATTAATTTTTTAATATATTCTATGAAATTTTATATACATAATTAACATTTCACCAAATTTATCTGCCAAATGGTAAGAGGAATCTACCTTCCCAACACCCAGGATAAACCGGAGCCCATGAAGCCAAGGATAAACAAACATAAGTATACAGTGGGGAAAAAGGCAACTGCAAAGAAAACACAAAGGATGGGAAGACCACATCAAGCCATAAAAAGGTGAGACAAAGTAAGTAAAATGTGGCTAAGTCCCGATAGAGTCTATATCAGAAATCTACCCTATAGCACTTAAGGTATCCAAGCTATGTTGTGCGTATATATATCGCTACACAACATACATTGCTATCAACATCACACAATATAGAAGCACAACTCACACATTAGTTATACATGGACTCTAAAGTGCCACAATAATCAATTTGTTTACACAACTCAAATCACACTCAATCAAATCAGTACTTGATTTGTCTCCACAATCTACCAACAAATGGGCACTAATTACAGTCAAGCCACACCCACTCTAGCTAAGAGACTCCAAGTGTTGCTCGTCGGCCTCTATCCACCATAGCTAGGAACTCAAAGGCTCAACATCAAAGAAGTGAGCTCTCTAGAGTTGCACTTTGAAAGTATACCCCTTGGACTCGAGCTAGGTCTCAAACCCTAACGATCTTGCTGACAGCACACCCAACTATGCAAATGGTGCTAAGTGATGATGAGCCACACCATGTAGTCAGTACCTTGAACACAAAATCTAACCGTCAACAAGTAGTCTAAGAGTAACTACCAAATAATCTTGACTAGTAACACTACTAATCGAGAGTCCAAGCAATCTATGTGCAATGCTACAAATGGTGTGACAACTATCGTGCATATATACATCACTACACAACATACATTGCTACAAAACATCACATATTGTAGAAGCACAACTCACACATAAGTCATACATGGATTCTAAAGTGCCACAATTGCCTCCTTAGTTGGCGGTTAGGTTCCTCTAACTCCAGATAGCCATCTATATCAAGTATAATTTCCATCACCTTCATGGTACACTTAAGAATATTTGGTCATTGTACATGCAGTTAACCCTGGCACCTTAAGAGAAGAAGGCAATAAGAGAAGAGTAAGGAAGCACCTCAATCTAGAAGCTATTTTAGTAAACGCAAAAACAGACAGTATATCCTATGGTGGGCAAAAGATAAGGAAGCCGGGTGCTATCAAGCCCCATTGTTAGTTGCTTGTCTAAAATCTATACCATATAAAATATGAACTAGCTATAAGTCAAGTACATCTAAGACATAACTATTGTTCCTAAGGAACCACCATGAGAGGAGGAGTCATACATGCCATATGCCATCCTCTCAAACAGCTATCATACATTAACATAGTAACATCTCCACCCAAAGAACCGCGTAACATACACTACAAACCTATATGTACAAGTGCCAAGCTTGGGTCCATAGTACCATCAATGTTTGGAAGGTGGCACAATGTCATACTTTTCTTTTCTCTCTTTGGGAACACACAAGGTGCCTAGCTATGGAGCCTATAGATTAGAGGTTAGAGTTAAACCTATCCCTACTAGTTTGAGCACACATAGATCCCAACTAGTAGAGCCCTTCGCTCTAGGTTTTAGTATTCTTGTTATAGCGTAAAGTAGTAATGGGAAAACTAACTTGTCATCATAACACACACTCTTGGTTTGTTGGTCATCACCTCCAGCATTACCAAGGAGAGATACACAAGGAAGAATCTAAATGAAAGAAGAAGGAAAGAATCTAAATGCAACATCCGCATACCAATCCAAACCAACTGGGCATAAAAATAGGCATGCAAGCACAAAGAGGATCCAATCACAAGTAATCAACAACAAGCCTTTGTGCTTTTTGTTAGAATTGAGCTTCAAAGCACTCTTGCTCTATCATCAAGCTCATTTCAATTTGTACTCCAAGCGTTCTCTAATATGTGCTTCAACCTCAATGAATTTGTACTCCAAGTGGGGTAATATTAAGTCTTTTTGATGAGGAATATTCTATGTAACTCAAATTAGCATAACTTTCTCTATGTGACTTTTATTCCATTGTTCTAGGATTCAATGGAAAACTTGTAAGATAAGTTTTCCAATGATATGAAATAAGCCATAATTTGATCACTACAGTTCCCTTTTTAAGCTCTCAAACTTGGCCAATTTTTTGTAATTTTTACCTTAATTTTGAAATCCCTAATTTAGGGTTTGCTCCTAGTTATGTGTAACTCTCCCCAATTTTATTGATAAGAAGTGCACCTAATCCTCACAAAAACTCCAGAAACCTAAAATCATCAATCATAGACACAAAAATAGGAGAATTGAAATTCAATCATGATAGAAGATAGAAATGCTCTACCAAGCTTAAGATTGTATTTTCAATAGAATTTTTTGTATCAACTCTCACTCTCCATGGATCCAAAGGTAACCAAATTTTTCATAGTAGCTGGTTGTGTTTATTTATGAATCTTTGTAAATTTTAGTACTCTAATCCAATCCCAAACCCTAAATATGGATCAATTCTTGAGCTAGGCTAACTTGCAAGCTCTATAGACCAATGTATGCTTGATCCAAAACCATGAATTGTCTATTTGAGGAATTCACATGAAACCTTTGTATAGAAATGAACACCCTAGCCATCAACAATATTGGAAATTTTCACAAGGTGACTCGGACCAAAAATTCAAGAGTAACCAAATCTTCATACTTGATAAGCATCTCATCTCCAACTCCTCACTTTCCAAAGCTCCAACTTTAATTGGCCAGATCTGATTTTAGATTGATTAAAACCTAAAACTTCTTGAGCTCAATATTACATGCACTTTGTCAACTCACCAACCCAACTAACAGATCATGAAGATGTCTCATGAAGCTCTTTGAATTACCTATTTTGTGCTCCTAGGTATGAATTTTACCCCCCTTGATTCAATCTATCACACCTCCCAAAGAATTGACTCAAAGGACTTGATTCTAGACTCCAAATTATAGTTTGTTAGTGCATCTCTCCAACCATAGTTCTTTCTCTTTGAATGCACTCCCCAAACTTCCCTAATGGTCATTTAGCCACTTCAATTTTTGACAAGTGACCACAACTCCACCTTGAAGCTCATGAGCAAAATTAAGTCATTCTCCAGCTACAAGAGCACATAGATTGTCAAGTTCTAGACTTGCTTGTAAGTAACCACCTGAAGGACAATAGGATCTGGGTTTTCCATTATTGACACTATGAATATTGCCTCAAAACGTACAACCATCCAATCCTATAAGCCATCACAGTGCATAATCTAAAGCTTGATGAGAAAAGGATTTAGGAGTGGTAGATTAGGGGCATGGGACATCTCCTACTCAATTGCTTTGTGCTGTATGACCTCCATGCTTTGCTACAACTCTCACTCTCAACGTCTTCCTCTTGCTCAAGACTCCTCCAATTAAAAAACACCTTCCTTTCAACTCTCCATCACCTGTAAACATAAGAGCCCTCAAAGAAGACAAGACCATAATCCATGTGACCAATTGTATACATGTACATAAATTTCTCACATGGTAATAACTTAACCATGGGATCCGTCATACAACCTACTCCATCTTTATGGAGATAAACCACACCAATTTACTATTTAAGGGCTACACAAACCATAACATGACAATGACACACAATTGTGCATATGATCCATCCAAACAACACCATCATATCCTTCCAACACAAGGGCTCTAGATGGAAAAAACTCATGCACTCTTAAGATAGTGTAGCCCGTAGAAACATCAAGTGTCACTGGTGCCTTCTATTGTAGATATACATAGCCACCTAGGTGAAATCAATAGATCAAGGGTCTATAACCTCCTCCTTGAATGGTAGCATAGCATAAGGTATTCCTATGCTGAGTAATTTCCAAGTTTTCAAAGACCATTGGCATCACTCTACAAAAGATCTCTCCTTGTTGAGAACATGTGCTCATCCATACATCTAGATCATCCAAGTCCATCACTACAATAGAATCTTGACAAATGGTTGTAGGTAAATTTGGATCTTGTCCATAGAGTAAAAAGTAAGGAGAGAAGGATGCTAAGGAGGCTTGTTGACTGAACCAATAGCCCATGGTCAACCAAGGTAACTAAGATCCCAATCTCCCAAGTGGACTCTTTGCAAACCATACTTTTGCAATCCTCTCATCATTGTCTAAACTACTCTCTATGCAAAGCCATCTGCCTCAATGCAATCTTGGGAGGTAATACAATGATCAATCAAAGCCTTGTCACACAAGACCTAAAACTCTCCCAAGAACTCTATACCCTGATAAGTCAAAACCTCAACTGGTGCACCAAAATGATTGAGAACTTGATCAAGGATGAGTAAGCCGTTCTTTCACTAGACTTGTCAAGAAGTGCCACCAACTCAATCCACTTGGAGAAGTGTTCCACCATCACCAAAAAATACAAATGATATCTCACAATTGACGGTAAAGGTCCAGCAAAGTCCAAACTCCATGATAGGTAATGGGTATAACTATCACGTATAATCATTAAATGATGCTCTAACTTGGTCACAAACCACACATCTGCTAACAAATTGCTATACATTGGTCTACATACTATGCCACCAATAATGAATTTGGAGTAAGCTATATGTATGCTTTACTCCAAAATGTCCTAGCTCCTCATGAGCTTGACAAACCAATGTGGTCTTTGAGATGAAAGTGGTACTACTCGCACTCTACCATCCTTTCATACACAAAGAAAGTGTTTGCATTCCAATCTAAATTGTTTGGCTTGTTGAAGGACACAATCTCTCTCCTTGTCCCAACTATGCCACCCACAACACCAATGCAAAGATAGTCCATCACTAAGACATCATCATGAATGTCTTGCTGAACTATACCATTATCTCCACTCTTTAGATCTATGACCTCAATAACTCCTCTTGTATGTGTTGAGCGAGATACCACAAATGCCTCAAAAAATATATAGAGAAAGGCAAATGCATGTCAACTTGGCACCATCTCCTCATCTGTCTCACCATGCCAATGTGCTCCAATCTGATCCTGCTGGTTGGGACATGGGTTTCTACTCAACCCATCTGTATCATGGTTCACCACTCCAGGTCTGTGAATAACCATGAAATCATAATCCTATAAAATTAGAGCCCATCGTGCAAGCTTCCTTGAAAGCTTGTTGGACTCCATCATCCACTTTAGTGGCTAATGATCAATTATGAGAGTAAAATGGATACCAATTAAATAACATCAGAAATGTGCTATTGTCCATATTGTTGCCAGGCAGTCTCCTTCATATGAACTATAATTCATCTTTGCTGAATTGTTGGAGTGAATAGCATAGGCCACCATAAACTCCTTCTCCTCATAATCATGTTGGGTGAGCATTGCTTGAAGCTCCAACATACTCCAATTAGTGTGAACCCCAAATGGTCTGTAAGCAGGCCTGTCTCTCACTCAAGATGAACCTCTGATAGCTATTATGGTAGTGCACTATGGACTAAGAAGGCAAAGAACCCCAACTCCATCATACTCCTCCAAAGCTAACACTCCAAGACTCAAGACATTGCTCACTAGAGAACTCAATGAGAGAGAGATAGTTGCAAATGAAAGGATGATGAGTACCTCCTCATCCTTTATTTATATACTTGTGAGATAGTTACGTACCAAAGTTACTTATTACCGCAGTAACTCAAGTTACTAGACTAAAAGTCAAGTAAAGTCAAAAAGTAGAAAGGAATATCCATTCACATGGGCATGTTCCACTAGCATGTGATCTTATCTTGATCCAACCACTAAGTCAAGGATTCCTTCATATGGGCTATCCTTGGACTATAGAAGAATCCAAAACAAAAAGGCTTACGTGCCCAAGGCTTCTCAACTCTTTCCTCAAAGCCAAACACTTAGGAATAATACCAAGTCAACACACTAGAATCCAAAATAGTGGTGCTCATCTTTTCCACTTCCTCTAAAGTAAGGTCCCCTCTATCTTAGCTATGACTAACTTTAGCTAATCATGAATAATGTAGAACCATCCTTTATCTCTATATAAATAATATGTCTCAAGTACTTGTAATACCAAGCTAAATATCACAATACCACACATATGCACAAATGGGTGTTATAGGTCATCCTTTGATCGGTCTCTTTAAAATAGGAGCAGATGTCAACCTCTCCTTGAGCTCTACAAAAGTTCCATCTTGCTCATCTTCCCAACACCACTCCTATGCAAGTTTGGTCAATTTTTTCAAGGCCTTGGCAATGAATCCTCTAACATAGTGGCGATAAAATTTTACCAACCCAAGGAATACTTGCACTCTGCTCACATTTGTAGGTTGAGGAATATGAGCAATAGCCTCCACCTTGGTCTACTAAACACGAAGTCCTCTAGGGTAGATAGTGTGATTCAAATACTCAACCTGCTCGTGGAAGAACCTACACTTCCCTAGAGGTAATTTGAGTCCATGAGATCTCAACCTCTCAAACACCTCCACCAACTATCTCTCATGCTCCTCCACAATATTGCTATAGACCAAAATGTCATCAATATAGCACCAAGAAAAATCCAATCCAACTAGGATCCTATCCATGACCTTTGGAACTTGGCAAGAGCATTCTTTAACCCAAATGGTAAGAACTTCCATTGATATAACACATCCTTGTCATGAGAATCAATAGCACAAAATGGTATCTTGGACTTATCCTCTTCCCTAATCGGCAATTGATGACATCTTGCTCTTAGATCCAAATTTCTGAAGATCTTTGCATGCCCAATTGCATTAAATATCTCCTCCAATGTAGGCATGGCATATTGATCAGCCCTAGTTTGTAGATTGATATGATGGTAATCTCCACACATCTGCCTATTTGTGTAGTTGCCATGCATATCTTTCTTGGCTAGCATCATTGTAGTTGATTCAGTATTTCAATATTCTATTCAATTATTTAGTATTCTTCATGTGAAATCTCCACCAAACCAGCCTCAAAAAGGTCTCTACTTTGGCTTTGAATCAATGCTCTCTTTACGTAAGTATATTGATAAGGACATCAAAAAATTGGTGTATTGCTAGTCAACTTAATCCAAATACCAAATCCCTTTAGAGCACCCAAATCCTTCATACTAAAGGCAAAATAACTCACGCAGCTCCTCAAGAACCTCCAAACTCTACGTCTTTCCTCCCTTGTAAGCTTGGGTCCAAGATCTGACTCCCAAGTATCCTCTGTAATTGTCATAAGAGTGGGAGATGTACTGACTGGTTGCTACACTAGGCCCTTGGGAGCAGTAGTGTCATGCCTCTTACCACTAGAGGTCCCAACCTCAATGTGAAAAACTTCCTGGTCTTAGATCTGGTTGCAAGCTCTATACTCCCCTAGCTCATCCCATGTAGACCAAGGGTGTAATCCAAGTAGACCATGATCACCTAGATGGACTCCAAGTAGACCACTCTCCCTAGTAGCCATTTGCTATGTCCCAAGAATACCCTATCCATTAGGTCCATTGCTCCCAATATATGCCTGAATCGTCTTGATACACACAGAGCTCACAAGTGTTCAAGTGGTGATGCCTATCAAGCACATCCTACATTGCTCTACCAAACCAAGGCTCACAATCCAAGTCAAACAGTTCAGGTCCATAGCATGACTTAACACCTAATGCATGGATGCCTCTAACACTACAAGAATAGCGGTAATATTGGTGTGAAAACCCATCACCCACACTCTCTCATTGGTGTTGAGCTCCACCAATTGTTGTAATTGTGAGTCCCAAACAAGTCTAGGACCTCCCTCCCAAAAAGCATGGGAGCTTGGGAAACTCATAAGTGTGAGAAAAGCGGCTCTAGGCTATCTAACTAGGTTCACCATTGCCATAGGTGACCTATCAACCACTACCACCATCTAAGATTGACCCCAAACATCCAAGATGTCATTAATAATGATGTGCTCTAATTGTTGAATCCCCTCAGTGCACTTTAGAACCTCTTTAGGTAAGAGGTTTGCCCACCAAAGACAAAGACAATGAGCTCATGATCCCACTTTGGCTACATCTAACAACATGGCAGGTCTCATCCAAGAATGAACCTGATGTGTACTCACTACTACCTGGGTGCAAGAATTACTCATCAAAGGAACGTACTCCAAAATGTAAGCTAGAGAAATGGACTGATGAACCTAGAGATGTCGTAGTATATGAAATATCTCCCAAAACATACTAGAATGAGGATCATGAAGACCCAAACCTCAACCAACACATGTATGTCCCTGAACATGGCCATTTAGAAATCACCAAATGAATAAGATCATGTCTCTCTAAATCATGTGCACCTAGTAAGGAAATATCTTTTGGTAGGATCTTTTGGTAACCCATAATTCCTCACATTGGTAATAACTTAGGATACCAATAGGCCAAATGTGCCACATGATGTAGAGAGAATAGCCTAGCAATTTCATCTCTCTCCATATACAAGTACCTTTGTACTTGTATACCCACCCATATTACTACATCTAGTCCAATGCTAACCCCACCAAACAACTCCAATAGACACTCTCCCTCCACTAGATACTACCAAGCAATGAGTGTGGTATCCAGAGGTTTCAAGGTAATTAACTTTGGAGGCTCATCCTTATATTGGTCAAAAGCTCCACTCTAAGCCTACTGCACCAACTGATCTACTTGCAGCTGCAATCCCTCCTTTGAAGTCCACAATGGAACATCTAAGGTGGATGGAACAATCCCACTTGTACTCCAAATCCAAGTGATCTCCTTTGGTATTGGAGTATCTTCTACATGGACGTTCCACTCCAATAAATTACATGGCCAAGTAACAGAACCACTAAAAGTTGAAACTGATGTTGCTATGGTCCTTGACTATAGTGAGCCAAGACTACCACTATTGAAATATACAAGTAGGCAATATACCCATCTCTCACCTGATTGCCAACTTGGTCTATATGAGGCTATCTCCTCCCAATAGTCAATATTGAAACCCATGGGGTATAATACTACTCCTCCAACTAACACATCATATGACTCAACTATTGTCACAATGGCTTGAGCTCTCACCATAGAGCTATCAGTCGGATGATTGGGCTGAATCTGAACAACAAGCTCTCTACATGTGATGTATTGTGTAGAACCACCACCTAGAGATATATGGATCTGAAATGGACACCTCTCCACATTGGTCTTCCATAACTCCAAATTGACAACTATAGCCTTCTCCAACATATGAGATTGCAAACTAGAGTCTAGTAAGACCTTATGTGATGTATAGACCTTCCTTAAGGGTCCAACTAAACAAAAAATCCCCCTTTGGTTATCCAATAGGACAACTCTAGTTGTGAATTGCACTTGCTCAAAGGCCGTTCTAGTTGGTAACTCCTCCAATCTAGCCATTGATGCTTGCATAAACCACTGGCTGTTGAGCGGATCCCATGCTCCTCAACCAAGTCAACTCCACTATCAACCACCTTTGCTCTAGTAGTAGGAACCACATCATCCCTACTGTCACAAAGTATGTTGGCCAACCATAACACTAGGGCTAGGTGAACTCCCAATGTACACATGTCAATGGTTGAGAATAATGGAAAGTGCATAATCAATTGAGCCACCCCCAACATCGTGTGAGACTTAGTTTGTGTAGTAGTAGGTGGCTGACTAGTAGGTAGTCCATCATGCACCCCATCTACACCTACTACACCTACTTTAAGACGTCTAGGAGCCATGGATGTTGTCAATAATGCCTTAGAGAGTGTAAAAGATTAGGGAAGTCTGACCTGTCTACCGACCTCTTCTCTTTGTGGATCCAACTCCATTGATGCTCCTCTAGGCTTTGGAGCACAACTGCACTCCTATGAAAAGGCATCTACATGTGCTACTCTGCACATGAAATCCAATATATCTTTATCACCAACATATGAGGTGGACACCTCAACACCCAAATCTGATCTCCTTTAAGCAATGGCCATGCTAGCCAATCTTTGCTCCAACTACTCAATTTGAGTAGCTATCACTATATCAAAAGTAAGGGCAGGTAATGCACCCCTACTAGGTATGGATCCTCTATCACCACCTCTACTACATTGTCCTCCATGACATGGAGCTCCTCTACTACTTGCCATAGCAGCTCTACCACTTTGTAACTCCGGGTGTAGACCAAAGCATCGATCACTTGTGTGACCAAATATTTGGCAATGCTCACACTATCTCTATGTTAGTTGTGATACCAAAGGTATCACGTCCACTACCCTAAGTGCACTCTCACCTATAGTGAGGTCCACCACAAGTCCAACAAGCAATACCACCATTCACTAGATGTTGTTGAATCCAAAAATGAAGGTAAGGGTCTAGCTACAATAAGCTCTCCACTTGCTCCATAGGATCTAGGCTGTCCATTCTATCCTTGGAAACCAACATGGTGTGGTGCACTCTACTGCATGTGATAACCCGTCAAAATCCACTTTTGTGGTAATGAGGTAATGAGGTAAGTAAAGTTCATTCCCATAGAGATATCAAAATTGGTCAAATACAAAGTCAAATGTCAAAAATCTCAATTTTTCTTGGTTGCATCTTTAATCTCTCAAGTAGAAACTACACCCAAAAGAGAGTAACAAGCACTGACTTATAGTCTCTTGTCACACAAAAATGTCACACTTAATCACAACTTCATCAAGTCTTCCCAAACAATCTTGATTGTGATGATTCAATCTCTCCCAAAAATAGCACCTCATTGCAAAATGACTTTGCCTTAGAATTGTGTTCCACCCTCCACTAAATGCACAACTTCCTTGATCAAAATTGCTTCACATCAACTCAGTTTTGCACTCACAAATGCAAAACACTACTAACACTACAATTCCTCTCAAATCTATCAAGGCATTGTTCCCATTGCACTTCACTTAGGATCAAACACACAAAATGAAGATCAGGGCTATGAAATCCAATATCCAACACGCACAATGACTTGCACTTTAGAATTCTCTCACACTCACAAACACAAACACAAAGCTGATATCCAGAATTAAGCTCAAGCGACAAGCACTTAAATCAACACTTTGCTTTATCTATTCTCAAAATTATGAGCACTAAACAACAATAACATACTTTGAATGCTTCCTTTAAATAGGAAAATTCTTTGACAATTATCTAACTAATATACCATACCATTTCCTAACTACCTCTAATAACCTGCAGATCCAAAATGACAATGCACTCCTTCATATCTGCCCTTCAAAATCTTGAATTTGTTACTACTCCGATCCAATGTCAACCTCTTCTTTGGCTTCTAAACCCAAAGTAACCTCATATACTACTCTATCCTTGGATTTACCAACAACAAATTCTTCAACTAATTCTAATACCTCTTCACTCTGATATGCAAGTCCCGTCATGGGCAATCTACCTACATCTCCTTCCTGCAACCCACTCCTCTCTAATATCTCCAATGTCAACTTTGAAGACATTTGTACTCCTACTTCCTCTACTTTGAATTTCACTCTTACATCCTTCCAAAGTTTGTCTACTTCTAACTTAACTAAATCTAATCTAATCGTGATATTGTCTTCCACTTCTAATATCTTCCTATCTACACGAGTTCTGAGACTAATCAATAAAGCATTTGAATCCTTATCCTTTGAATTTCTTTGCCTCATCTCTTGCACTAACAATCTTAACTCATGCAACCTTGTTTCTTCAATTCTTATACTAGCTTTAGTACTCAGCATTGCATTCATCTTCACTACTATCTCCTTCAATGGCTTGAGCCTCATCCTTCTCTCACGTTCCCTATTTTCCTGCCAGTCTTTTTGGTACATTGCTAGTTCTACCTCAAACTCGACCTTTATATTCTCCTTCTCCTTCTCTTTCTATACTCTCTTCTCTTCCAGATTACAAAGTAGCTCCTGCAATCTTTCTTCTTCTCCATACCGCAATGTTAATTATCTTTGCCAAAGTTGCTTCTTCTATTCAACACTCTACATCACTCCATCAAGTTCTTGCTCCTTCTCTGCTACCCTTGCCATAACATGGATGATTTCTAATTGAGGATTAGCAAACTACTACTTCAAGATTTCATACTCAACTATTTGTCTTTCCCTAGCTATGACATTTTGCTCTATTATTCTATCTTTACCTCCACTTCTCTCTTTAAATTTTCAATCAACTTATTCTGTACTATTGCATGTACTCGTAGTATCTCCCTTTACTCTTCTCCTCTCAATATACTCTCCTTCAACTCCAAGTTTTCTTCTTCTAACCGTGCTAGCACCTGCAACGTAGTTTTTACTTCAAGATACTTGGATTGCATTTCTTTTTTCTTCTCCTCCAACTTCAGCAGCAACAGGTAGACAATCTCCCATAGATACTCTACCCCTCCAGTCTGGTTCCCTTTTGCTTGTAGGCTTTTCTCCTTCTTTGCCTCTCCTTTTCCTGACACTCTTCTCCTCAGTTGGAGTCGCCTGATTGGAATTGATTTCTTGCTCCCCAAACTCTTACTTTCCATTTCTCTTCTTTGACTTGGCCCTGCCTCATGCATCGCGCTTCTTCTTGATTGGATACCTCTCTGAATGATAACCTTCTTCTCCAATTTCTTTGAAACTTCCTCTTCTTCTGTCTAGTTATCTTTGTCTGCCATCTCCAACTTTTCCTCTTCTCCCTCTGGTACCGGCTGCATCTCCACTCTGTCCTCACTCTTGCTACTCACTTCACCACTCTGCAATGTGAGTTTGGGTTCCTCTTCTCTCTCTGAGTCTTCTGACTTGTACTTGAATTCACCTTCCAATTCTTCCTCTAACAATGCTATTACTACCATGTCTTTCTTTGGGTTCACTTTCTTGGTCTTCCGTGGTCTCGTTGCCACCACTTCTTTGTTAGGTCAACTCTTCTTCTTTGACTTTGGAGTAACCACCGCCAATCTCACACTCTGCCTCATCTATGCGTAGTACTCATCACTACTTCTAATCTAAAGAATGTACTATTGCTTGTCTACATCAACATCTCTCCTCAAGTCAGGATGGAAGTGCGATACCATTTTGTGTTGTTTTGCCATATTTGATAGATTAATCACAAGTAAAAATGGGCTGCAAATGACACAATGTAGTGTGGAGGTGTCTTATCCCGTAAATTCCACACCATCTATCTTGTGCATTGATGAAAGCACTTTGCCTAATTAATGGGTTCCCTTGCAAACATCTTATGGAAAAACACCGCTTGGTTTTTCATCACATAAGTGGTTTGCTCCGGCTTGAAGATGGCCATCATTGCTCCTATGATGCTTGTCCTCACAAGGTCCTTATAACTCTTGACCTTATATCCATTCTTTGTGCATTTTGAAGAAAAGGCATCTCTTACTTCTTGGGTTTCTTCAACTACCTCTCCTCTCCCCAAGAATGTGGCTCCTTTCTCCTCACCAGTATCTCTTCCAAGTACTAACCTCCAATCCAAATCTGTCCATCAAGCCGGATTTCCTCTCTTACCTTTTGCCTTAGGTCCATCCAGACACTTACTCTCTATTATCTTGGTCATGAAACTTGGAAAGCTAAGGTTCCAATTCCATGCCAGAAACGTGATCCAAAGCTTGCTCAAGACTTTGATCCTGGCGATCACATCTAACCTCCAAATTGCATGATTTCTCACTAAAAATTCCGAGTTCTTCTTTCCACCTCCCATCTTACTCTCCTCCACTCTAGGTTGGTGACAACACTTCCACCCAATTCCCGGACTAAAGATCCTGACTTCCTCTTGATGCACAAATGCATCCCTTACTACAATCTCTTTTCCCCAATCTCCCTCAGGACGACTCCTTAATGGCAATAGGAAGTTACTTGTCATCTCTTTGTCTCAATCCCAAATCTTATAGTGGCGTGTTGTAATACCAAGGGTTAGCCATATGATCTAGATGTGAAATTTGGTTTGGTAACATCTAGAATGATGTTATACATGATGGTCAAAATAGATCAGATAGAAGTATCACCAAAAGAGTACTTCTACTAATAGGGCAGAAACCAAAATAGACTTGAGAACCTTAGAACCAATAGCTAGACATATGATTTAAAGGTGAGAATTGGTTTGGTAACATCTAGAAGGATGTTACACATGATGGACTAAACAGATCAGAAAGAGGTATCACCAAAAGAGGACTTCTACTAATAGAGTAGGAACCGAAATATGACTGAAATCTTTGAAGGCAATTTCGGAGGCCTAAACGGATGAATTAGGCCTCGAAAATGTGTAGATTCCCCCCCAATAGAGGAAAGGCTGGCCTTCCCTCTCCCCTGCTTTGTCTTGTCGAGAGCTTTCCAACTGTACCTTACTCACGTGATTCTGAGATTCCTATAGGAAGATTCCCTAAAAGATTCCCTCTGGTCAAAGCTTGTTTGACCAACCAGATAGGACCTAGACCAGACAGGTCACCCATCCAAGTAAGTAATCCAAGGGTGGAGCTTGCTGACATGTCACCTATTTGTGTCTCTAATCCTATGGTGGAGCTTCCATGGAGGAGATCCTCTTTGTCTATATAATAAAGAGAAGGTGCTCCCTTGGGGCATCGAATGTTTGAATGTGCAATCTGTGTTTTCTCTCTTCTCTTGTCCTCGGAGTATTACAATGGTATCAGAGTGAGTGTTCTAGTCCAAGAGAGTGGATCATCCCTCTTGGAATAGCACAAACTACTGAAACTGAGTAATGTGAGGTGGAGAACATAGAGTAATCGCTAGACTTAGGAAGGACTTTAGAGAGCGGATGGGATGGATGCGCCGGGGGGACAATTTCCCGCACCTAGCTTTCCATTCTCAAACCCATTCCACATCAAGGTTATGTACATCCAGCGTGAGCAGATGAGGGTATCGCTAGTTTATCACTTTGGTGTGGAATTTATGGACAGAGTGATGAACTCACCAAACTCGGTGATTCTACCTGTGGTGATATATGACAGAGAGTGGGATTTGACAATCTACATTCTATTATGATAAAATGGATATGAATGTCCCAAATCCTCTCCCTTTCAACACTCAAGTAGAAATCTGTTATGTAGTGAGGCCGAAAGTGATGTTTAGAGATTTTGTGGTTAGGAATTTTGGTGAGGAGTATTATCAACGAGTGATAGCTTCTGAGGTCCCAATGGTAGTTCTGATAGTTCGTGCGCCTCCCAGAGTGATTATATTGACTCTGTATTGAAGAAGACATTAGCAATTGGATGTTGCAGGAACCATGGATCCGCAGTTGCAAGAGCTGGTGCAAGGAATGCAAGGGATGTTGAATGAATTTCGAGAGATTAAGATGACCATGGAGACATTACAAAGTCAAGTGCAGATCCTAAGGAACGATCAAGCCATGCAAGAAGAAGAGCCACCTCAAAACCCTGTACCTGCAACTGAAGTACTTGGAGAGGCACCCGTGCATACGAACCCTATCAACGGTGAAGCCACATTGCTACTCCGGATGAAGAAGACCTGCAACATCGAGCCTTACAAGGAGCATCGTATGATAAGAGTAGTGGAAAATTGGATCTCGAGAATGAATCGATATTTCCGATTGTTCTCAACAGAGATCACTGAGCATGCTGCAGGCGTGTTTGCATGTGGGTACTTGACGGATAAAGCCCTCACATGGTATGATGCTTGGGAACGATCCATGCTGGTAGAGAGAAGGGAGGTCACATGGACAGCAATGCAAGAAGGATTGCTGAAGAATTTCCAATCGGTGGATTTTGTGCAGATGGCTCAAACCCGACTATGGGGATTGAGACAGAAGAATAGCGTACAAGAGTATGTGGAGGCATTTTTGGATCTACAAGTCACAATTACCGACATGAGTCCAGCAGAGGCTCTCGACAATTTCAAACGAGAGTTGAAAGAGCGGATTCGCCAAGAAGTCATGGTGCAAAACCCTCGCACGGTATTTGAAGCCATTGCTTGTGCGCAGAGAATAGCAGGAGCATTAGGTGGAGGTGAAGGAGTAGTTCCACTTGAACATTATCGTGCAGAAATGCCACACATGGGTGGACCAGTACCAATGGAATTGGGCAACCTTTGATTCCGGGATCGAGGAGCACGACCACTTCAAGGAGAGCGGGGACGGGTAGGAGAACAAAGAGATGGAGCCCCACAAGGAGAAGGGACTCAAGGAGAACAACGCCATTGTCACAATTGTGGCCGTATTGGGCACATATCTACCAATTGTCACACTCGTTTCCCTAGAGGCCCTCGGCCTCCGTATAGGCGATCTTTGAACAACATGGAGAGGCACATTGAAGAGGAGGAGGTAGAAACCACTTCGGAAAACGAAGATCGCCAGTAAATGTACCTCGCGGCCTTACTGGCTCAATAAGGAAGCAGAGAAGTGAGGGAAGGAAGAAGAATAATGCGCAAAGAGCCTGAAAGGCAACCTCTCAACTGATTGTTGTGAATGGAATCCTAGAAGGTAATCAAGTGAGAGTATTAATAGATCCAGGAGCAACAGAGAATTTCTTGTCTCGCTCTGTCGCAATAAGATTGGGAATGGATCTAGAGAGAGATGGAAGTGAAGAAGTAGAGTTACCAAATGGGCAAACAAAGAGGATTGAATCATTACCTAGACGGGTAACCCTCTCTGTAGGAGAATATCAGGAAGCAATTGAGTGGCGAGTGATACAGTTAGCCCGTTATGATGCAATTTTAGGCATGCCATGGATGGAGCAGTACAACCCAATGGTGGATTGGAGGAAGAAAGTAGTGAGAACCCACCAATGGTCAATCATTGGGGTTAAAGAAAAATCACACAGGCAGAAACTGCCTCTATATGTTGTAGGGACAACAACTGTCTGTAAGACTGATAGATGTTTTATGGGTCTAATAAGAGAAGTCCAGAGTGCACAACTTGTTGGACAAATTCCGGAGAAATTGAAGGATGTGGTGGATGAGTTTCAAGATGTCTTTCCCGATGATCTACCCTCAGGATTACCACCTAAAAGGCGAGTAGATCACAAAATAGAGATACTCCCGGGGAAGACACCTCCTTGTAAGGCCCCATATCGCCTATCACCTCATGAGTTGGAGGAGTGTAAGACTCAAATTGAGGAGATGCTACAGAAAGGGTTCATCCAACCTAGCGTATCACCATATGGGGCCCCTGTCTTGTTTGTGAAGAAGAAGGATGGTATAATGCGCATGTGCATTGACTATCGGGGTCTCAATCAGCAAATAGTGAAGAACAAATACCCCTTACCTCGCATGGATGACTTGTTTGAGCAACTCCATGGAGTGAGATACTTCACCAAACTGGACTTGCGGAGCGGTTACAATCAAATCCGAATTGTAGAGGAAGATGTGTACAAAACTGCCTTTCGAACCAGGTATGGCCACTTTGAGTATCTTGTGATGCCTTTTGGCCTCACCAATGCGCCTGCCACTTTCATGAGTCTAATGAATGACATATTTCGTCCATACTTAGATAAGTCTGTTGTCGTCTTCTTGGATGATATCTTAGTATATAGTAGCACGATGACAAAACACAAACAACATCTACGAGAGGTCCTCCAGATTCTAAGACAGAATCAATTGTACGCCAAAATCTCAAAGTGTGAGTTTGGCAAGTCTGAAGTAGACTACTTAGGGCATAGAGTAAGTGCAGAGGGCATTCAAGTATTGATAAATAAAATAGAGGTCATTCAAAAATGGAGTGCCCCATAAGATCAGACTCAACTTAAGAGCTTCTTGGGGTTGACGGGATTCTATCGTAGATTTGTCAAGGACTTCTCCAAGGTTGCACAACCTTTAACGACACTACTTGGCAAGGGGAAGAAGTGGACATGGGGAACTACACAAGAGTTGGCCTTTCAAGAATTGAAGGCCGCCTTACTACATGCACCAATCTTGAAGTGGTATGACCCAAAATGTCCAATCAAGTTGGCTATAGATGCATCAGGCGTAGCCATAGGAGCAGTCCTACAACAAGAGTGGCATGACGGATGGCATCCAATTGCATATTTCTCTCGAAAGTTGCTACCGGCAGAGCGCAACTACCACACCACAAAACGAGAAGAGCTGGCCATCATTCTAGCAACCAAGCATTGGAAGCACTACCTGGGCGAGAAGACATTTGTAGTAGAGACAGACCACAAACCTCTAGTCTACCTCGAGACGCAAAAGGATCTATTTCATCGCCAAATTTGGTGGGCAGAGTGGCGACAACACTTCAACATGACAATCACCTACGTGGAAGGTAAGAAGCAACTTGCAGATGCATTCACCCGCATGCCAATGGCCAACAACTTGGTGGCAGAGGTGAAGATTAACCTTGAATTCTGGCAAGAGATTCTAGCTGCTACAAAAACTGATCCACAGATTGTCGAAGCACAATTGTCCATAGGTGTCACCAGCACCCAAGGACTCACCTTTCGGGATGGTAGATTATGGATCCCAAATGTCCCAGAATTACGTACCACCATTCTAGCAGAATGTCATGATTTGGCCATTGCAGCTCATGCCAGAGTGGACAAGACCTTGGATGCAGTCAAGCGCCATTACTATTGGCCCAAGATGAGCAACGACGTGATGGACTATGTGCGTAGCTGCCTACTTTGTCAACAGAACAAAGCTTCTAATCAAGCTCCTGTAGGGCTCCTTCAACCTCTCCCCACTCCTACCCAACGTTGGGAACAAGTGAGTATGGATCTCGTCTGTGAATTACCCAAGACCACCTGAGGATTTGACTCCATTGTGGTCTTTGTGGACCGGCTCAGCAAAATGATTCATGTACGCCCTACCACCAAGGAGGTGACCGCTCCACAACTAGCTCAACTATACTTAGATGCAGTCTTTGCTCACCATGGCTTGTCCAGAGTACTCATCACCGATAGGTACCCAATTCACCAGTTTGTTTTGGCGAACACTCTTTGGTTTCTTCAAAACCAAGTTGGCCATGTCCACAGCTTACCACCCACAAACAAATGGCCAAACAAAGCGAGCGAATTGCACGATTGAAGACATGTTACGCGGCTTCACCTTAGAAGAGCAAGAGAGGTGGGACACCGTATTACCGTTGGTGGAATTTGCTTACAAAAATTCAGTGAATACGTCTACTCAAGTCACTCCGTTCTTCCTCATGTATGGTGAGCATCCCTTCACACCTTCTAACTTAATGAAGATCCGTCCAGTGACTACCAAGGTTGATGCAGTCAACACATTTGTTTCTAGAATCCAACAAGGTGTAGAGAGCGCTAAGCACATGTTACAGATTGCGCAAAATCGACAAAAGAAATATGCTGATGCACACCGGAGGCACATGGAGTTCAATGTTGGGGATCAAGTGTGGCTATCGACAACCAACCTCACATTAGTTGGATCTCGTAAGCTCAGACCTCGTTTTATTGGGCATTTCTTGATTCTTTGTCGCATCGGCACTGTGTCCTATCACCTTGAGCTACCACCACACATGAAGATCCATCCAGTGTTCCATGTCTCCTTACTATGCAGATATGCTCCCCGATCAGGCCAAGGTCCTTCCACACAAGACATTCGACCTTGTCCGACACTCATTGATGGCATAGAGGAATATGAAGTGGAGCGGATTCTCCAAAAGCACATGCGTGGTACTCGCCATCCGCAGGTGGAATATCTAGTACAATGGAAAGGTTACCTCCTCTTTGAAGCAACCTGGGAACCTGCTGCCAATTTGGCACATGCACCGGTGTTGGTGCAAGCATTTGAGCAACAATTGCACAACGAGGACGTTGCGTCTTAAAAGGAGGGAGGTTTGTAATACCAAGGGTTAGCCATATGATCTAGATGTGAAATTTGGTTTGGTAACATCTAGAATGATGTTATACATGATGGTCAAAATAGATCAGATAGAAGTATCACCAAAAGAGTACTTCTACTAATAGGGCAAAAACCAAAATAGACTTGAGAACCTTAGAACCAATAGCTAGACATATGATTTAAAGGTGAGAATTGGTTTGGTAACATTTGGAAGGATGTTACACATGATGGACTAAACATATCAGAAAGAGGTATCACCAAAAGAGGACTTCTACTAATAGAGTAGGAACCGAAATATGACTGAAATCTTTGAAGGCAATTTCGGAGGCCTAAACGGGTGAATTAGGCCTCGAAAATGTGTAGATTCCTCCCCCCAATGGAGGAATGGCTGGCCTTCCCTCCCCCCTACCTTGTCTCGTCGAGAGCTTTCCAACTATATCTTACTCGTGATTCTGAGATTCCTACAGGAAGATTCCCTAAAAGATTCCCTCCGGTCAAAGCTTGTTTGACCATCCAGATAGGACCTAGACCAGACAGGTCACCCATCCAAGTAAGTAATCCAAGGGTGGAGCTTGCTGACATGTCACCTATCTGTGTCTCTAATCCTATGGTGGAGCTTCCATGGAGGAGATCCTCTTTGTCTATATAATAAAGAGAAGGTGCTACCTTGGGGCATTGAATGTTTGAGTGTGCAATCTGTGTTTTCTCTCTTCTCTTGTCCTTGGAGTATTACACGTGTCTCCTTAGTCTTTCTTCACTTTGAGCTTCTACCAAGAAATCACACCTTTTGCATGCTCCTATCAATATCAATTTTTCCTCCGCTCATAGGCCAGCCATTTTTATGTGCAATACCTTCTTGAGTTTCCAACCCCCAAGGGAAGTTGTTACACTATCCTTGCCTCGGGTTGAGCACCCCGATACAATGTTTCCTTACTTTGGGTTGAATGCTGACAAGACCAATCCAAGTACTTTTTTTTTGACACAAAGTCACTTTACTTTGGGTTACAACTCGGAGACACCATTCTTTGCCTTCCAATGCCATATAGGTACAATACGACTTTGTTTGTACACTTCTTCTACAAAAATAGGATGAAAACTCTTTCTTTTTAAATGTGTGTACCACATTGCACTCTAGAAGAAGCAACAGCTTTAGATGAGGTCTCCCTACCAAATCTAGATATCACTACTCTCTCCTCCACTACATTGAGCTCAATGCCCTCAACCAAACCAAAGACCACTACCAAAGTAGGCAAGGTAGCCTATAACAACAAAACATCACGGACTCTATGTTGCAACTTCCTATCTAGTATCCCGTACCAAAATTGGACTGCCTGGGCCTTAGTAACTACTTGAGTAAAACCAATCAGCTATCTCATGCAAGTATATGCCTCGCGTAGGCTCTCTCTAGCCTTCCGTTGGAACTCTTGTAAGCTCCTCAACTTGTCAATCCGTACTCCATGGTAGTTATACCTCAAACAATAGAAGTACTCCACCATGGGGTTAAACCCTGGTACTAAACCACCTCCTATAATATTACCTCCTCACTCATAGTAGCACCATCTCAAAGAGATCCACCAATGCTTCTAGAGCTGGAACTCATGGGTATAGTCAATCTACCTCTAGAAACCAAGCCTAAAGTGATGAAGACATAGTTCGGAGACCAATACTATCTCCATAGCTCAATCTCCTCCAAGTAAGCTCTCCTAAACCATTGGTAGTTGTCCAATGGTA
Organism: Lunularia cruciata; assembly: GCA_948567375.1. NCBI lineage: Eukaryota > Viridiplantae > Streptophyta > Marchantiopsida > Lunulariales > Lunulariaceae > Lunularia > Lunularia cruciata. Next base: position 74,027,584 of record OX419755.1, on the reverse strand, counting down.
GACCCTCCAAGTGATAAAAAACCCCTTCCATGCCATGAAGGGTGTGAACAAAGTTGGGTTTTGCATTTGTTGTGGATCACACCAACTATCAAACTCTTGGATGAAGCCATCCAACTCAATGGTACCCACTATATCAAAGTAACGCTTGGGGCCTTTGGAGGCCCCATAAATCTTGTCCATATCTCACAACAACGGTGTGGACACACCAAGTGCACTCCAAATTGAATCAGCTCCTATGTCAAACTCCAACTCATGATCAATCTCCTCCTTCATTGAGACCTAAGATACATAGTGATACCGAGTACCACTATGAGTAAACACATTGCGTATTGCAATATTATCTTCTTCAGAATCCCCAAAGAACTCTATCATGACAAAGTAATTGGAAATTGCAACCCACAACCATAACCATCACAAGTACCGCACCAAGTGCCAACATCACCAAGTGCCAATGTACCAACCAAACATCATCCACTAATGTAACTCTAACTACAACAACTACTCTAAGAGAAAGTGCAACTTGTAACTTGCCATCACAACATGTACTCTCACGGTCTATAGGTCATCACTTCTTGCCTCACCGAAGAGAAACATAGGTAGTCTGACTACTCATGACTCCAACTTCACCATTGAGGCACAACACACCATAGCACTAATGCTCAAAAGTAAGAGCAACTCACACAAACATCATGCACAAATAGGAAGCAAAGAATGGAGAAGGTCCAATCACAAGAAATCTAAGCAGAAAACTCTTTGTCTCATAAATCACTCTAGACTTACTCTACCACCATTTGGCATTTGATATAATATGAGTTATCTACTTCCTAAGCTACCAAAATCACAAAGAATGGTTATCAAACTCTCTCCTAGCCAAAGCTACAAGTGTATAGATAACAATGGAATAGTCACTAGGACAATAAGTGAGAGTGGACCAGTTGGCTAGGGCACCAGTCTAGGAACCAAAGATCTAGGGATCAAACCTTGTTGCGTACAATCTAGCAAGGTGGGTAGATTTTGCTAAACAATGACCAAAATCTACTCTAAACAAGCTAGCCTCAGGTTGGCTTGCTGGCCCTTCTAGGCCTTTGTAGCCCATAGCCCTATGCTTCTAAATGCCAAAATTCAACCAAATCTAGCTAAGCTCCTCCAACTCAAGCCAAAACTTGCCACTTTGAACCCTCTCCAATTTGGCAAAACTCCTCCAAATCTGGCCAAAATCTAACATAAACTTCAGCAAAAATCTTACATAAATCACTAAAGTTGGCTTACCACCAAATCCTCTACTAACTCTCCACTCGAGCCAAATTGAAATGACGGGTTTCTCCAAATCACAAATTCATAAGGATGGGTTCCCAACTCCATCTTCAATTTCACTTTTTGAGCTCAACTCGCACCAAATTGGTCATGCTTTCACTTGAGCTCAAAATCACAACTATTGCTTGAAAATTACTTCTCTTTGCTTGAAATTTGGCCAGCGCTTCTGCACACCATTTGCCTCACTGCCAAATTTGCATCAATTTGAAGACCTTTTGCACCAGATCACTCTCTAGGAAACTCTGGACCATGATCAAGCTACCAATGATTAGCAAAGCTTGGAGATACCACCAACATCTTCAATCCCTACACTTGACTCACTTCTCTAATGTAATCAATTTGTTTACACAACTCAAATCACACTCAATCAAATCATTACTTGATCTGTCACTTCATAATCTACCAACAATTTGGCACTAATTACAATCAAGCTACACTCACTCTAGGTAAAGAATCCAAGTGACGCTTGCTGGTCTCAGTCCACCATAGCTAGGAGCTCGAAGGCTCAACATCAAAGAAGTGAGCTCTCTGGAGCTGCACTTCAAAAGTATACCCCTTGGATTTGAGCTAGGTCTCAAACCCTAACGGTCCCACTGACGGCACATCCAACTATACAAGCGGTGCTAATTGAAGGTGGGCCCCACCATGTAGTTAGTACCTTGAACAAAAAATCTAATCATCAATAAAGTAGTATATGAGTAACTACCAAAATACTCTTGACTACCAACACTCCTACTCTAGAGTCCAAGCAATCTAGGTGCAATGCTACAAATGGCATGACAGCTATGCAAGTCGTATGGTCTACAAACAATTGGAGCATCCAAAGAAGCATCACCTAGTGTGATTGCTCTCCCATAGATTGCACCTACCACTAAGCTCTATAGAGCAATGGACACACACTATCTAAAATATGCTACAAAGTATGAGAGTGAGAGTTACCCTTGGTGCCTAACATGATAACGTCTCTTCCACTCCTTGACAATGTGTTGAATACTATGTCCATCACTCCATATAACTCCAAGGCTAGAGGAACAAAAATGCGACCTCATTGCCTGCTCCTATACTTGGAGACCTTGTGACCTGCTACTGCACTAGCCGCCCATCCAAGGGGATGGGTAATCACTCCCTCTGAACTATATCTCCCTTAGAGTCCGTAACCACGACATCCGTTTTTGTCACCTGATCATCTTGGACCAAGTTTAAGTCTGCCCTAACATGTGTCATCTGCAAAGTGTACGAATGCTCCCTCCAAGCCAAGTATCCACTCTCTCGTGCCATAGCAAACACTATGTCCCTAATAGCATCATGGGTAGTTATCGTCTGTCTTCTAAAAGGAAACCCTATCATATGGACCGCCACTGCATCTAGTGTAGAACCACACTCACAAGTGAGTAATGAAGATGCAAATGGGTGGACCAAACCTAAGTGAAACCTTATCGTTGTAGAGAAAGTAGTTGGTGCAAATTGGAATGACCTAATGCACGATCTAGCTAGGATCCAAGAGCATGCACCCTTGCCAGAGCAAGAGCAAAGACGTGCTCTAGTAGCCCGAGGAATGGACAAGTCAACATGTAGTGGATGTTCACACTGGTGCTCCATCAAGGAAGACTGTAAACGTCTAGTCCAATCTGATGATAGTGAAACAAAAGATGTAAAATCCTCATGTGTCAGTGGGATAGACTATCTCTCGTCTATCACAATAACATTTGGAGAGAAAAGGATTCCTCCTCCACCTGTATCACATAAATTTCCAAAATTGGCCTATCAATAATAATAAAACGAGAAGAAAATAAAAGTGCAGAAAGAACACAACTACCCAAAAATATTATATGGATTATTTCTTCCACGAGATCAATAGTCATCTGTCTATGTGCCAAATCCTCGGTCTCACACTCAAATATCCTGGTCCAATAATATCATCCAAGTCTCTCATAATACTCCTCTCAAAAGTTAGAAGGATGAGGAGTGGGAATTTAATATAGGGTAACGTAACCAAGTTAGCTTTCCCCCGTTGTGATAATGGCACGACCATTCGCTACTCCAGTAGTAACCGGGAAAGATAAGCCGGACATAACCGAACTTTGAAGGGGGAATGAACCCATTAGTACCATTACAATCCAAAATATTGGCCATTGTCCGGAATCATACAGAATTGCCGGTTTTGTATACTGTCTGTATGCTTTCAGGTAGAATTTGGTGGTAATTTATCCTGAGATCTTACGGGAGATAACTTCCCTAGAAGGCATGCAAGGTGTCTACAGTACTATATTTCTGTAGTACTTACTACACGCCGTAAAGCCCATCACTTAACTGCCGTAGTCAAGGACTGGTCAATACACAGTACTGTGCTGAAAAGTCCCACCTCAACACCCTTAGTAAGTGCGGGTCCAGAATCTTATAATCTCACTCTCCGTCGATTCATTCTTCATCCAAGCGTCTTAAGATGATAGTGACTGAGCTCAAGACCATGTAGATAGAGAGAGAGAGTTGGGGCGAACGAGAGGGCATTAGAAACGCAAGAAATTCTTTTCCAGAACTGGAATCGATTGTTTGATTGCTTGCTACTTTTCTTCGTACCAGCTTGGAAGTATGACGTTGGAGCTTTTGGGAGATTTGCTTTCACAGCCAACTAGAGCTGTAGAGATTTTCCTAAGGTAGCCATTTCACTTTCTGTCGTATAACCTGTTATGGTACCGCTGCCCTTGTTTGAGTTATTTTGGCGCTTTCAGCGTAGTCGCAGCCTTGTAGAAGAATGAGACGTTCAGCACATTACGGCAGTTGTTATCTGTGTCAGCTGTGAATTTCGTGTGTGTTTGAAAGTGCATCAAATGGCAAGTTCTATATTTGCATCTTATACATCTGGTTGCCATTTCTAATTTCTCACGTTTTCTTAAAGGGGATGCAAAAATCATTGTGAAAATTGGGGTGCTATTGCATAAGGGAGATTGCTCGTTTTAGTTTTCCGGTGCTGCTTTTATCAGTACATAGAAGCATTCTCTATGGAAAGGAAAGTTTCTGTTTCTACCTTTTTCCTAGTTTTGATTTGATGAGATGGTTGTAGCAGAATATCATTCGAAGTGGAGGATCTTTTTCTGCCTCTGTCACCATCTTGCAGCTAAACTCTTGGTCTGATTCAGGGCCAACAAAATTGACCATAAGTTCCGTTTCATAGATATATCAAATAGACAGCACAAAAGTCCTGAGTTTGAAGGTAAGACATGTGAACTCAAAATCCCTGGTTGAAGTCAGTTTCAGTATCGGTCATGTGCCTACCTACAACGTCGGTGGAATGCCTACACCTTCCATATAGGTCAATCTTGCGAAAGCTTCAAAAAACATGCTCCACTATCCTTAGATAATTGTGTCATCGACTTATGCATCACTTTTAATCAGCGAGGTTAGCTAGACACAGGCTTCAGGTGTTGCCAGGAGCTGACTTCGAAATCCTATGATACTTTTATGTGCAGCAATCAACCCAAGGGGCCAAGTGCCTGTCATCATCGACGATGGCTTCACGCTTCCTGAGAGGTGTGTGCTAGTAGTAGTAGTAGTAGTAGTAGTAGTAGTAGTAGTAGTAGTAGAGAAAACCTCTTCATTCTTGTCGTCACAGTCATATTACTCGCAAACGCGAATGTTCTCTTAGAACGAAGTGGTCATATTGGATTTTACCCGTTCTAGTAGAAGTTTTTGAGCTTCTTCATATTTGGAATTTGCAGTGCCACTATACTGAGATACCTGGCGCTAACACGTTCGGTGCCGGACCACTGGTGAGTTCTCCGCAATTCCATTCTTTAGGTTACTGGGAACAGCATAAGTTGGCCCTCTTTTAGTTCCAACGCGAATCACTGATCTTCTACAAATATCGGGTGGATATGTACTTTACGCAGCGGTAGGTTATTCACCAGAGAAGAACTTGCTGGGAATTTCTTAATAGCACGAACTCTTGGTGGCCTGTACAGGATATTCTCTTGCTTTCCCGTCCAGTAGGCTTCGACTACGATAATTCATGACATGATGAGCCTGCTTTCTTGTGGCCCAAGTTCACATAATCAATTACCAGTGCGTGGTTTGCTTCCTGTTATGGCAGACGTGCAGATTAGAGTAGAATGACAAGTCACTGAATTGATAAGAAGTTGATAAGCGCTAGTGAGAAAAGGCAGATATATTGTAAATCAACTTTTTGGAACCAGTAAGGCTGAAGCTTTGACTTTGAACATTCAACATTAACCTGAAGATGAACAGTACGCCTGATCTTTGAGCCTTGCTCAAGTAGAAACTTTTGAACGACCTATCTTCAGCATGTGGAAGACCATCTAATTCTAACCCTCTGGAGGAATCTGAGAAAGTTCGGTGCTAGTCTAACTCCGATCAGTAAGTCGTAGAGGACTGCTTCACGAACAGCTGAAGAAAACGTGGAGGACACGATCTACCGCAGAATATCATGGATGTTGCTTATACAAAGTCCGATCAATGCTTATCAGATTGAAAATTCGCGTGGTTCAGGTACCCTGCAAATATTAAACGGAGAGCACGAGTTGATGCCATGTTGGATTGGTACCACATAAATTTGCGTCAAACTGCAAGTAAGACAATTCTTGAAGGGTAACGCGCACAGGAACTTCTTTGACTTTCACGCTTACAAAATATCAGGAGCCATCAATCTCATCAAGGCTAGACAGACTAATATTTGATGACGAGTGTGACACACAAAAGTAGGCTGACCCTGCGACATGAGTGCCTTTTGTCTTTGAAGTGAGTTTTGGTAGTTTCTGCACATAACATGAATATGGTTGTATGGGAATATTTGAGTGCATTTTCGGCTGTGTACTTCCACACTTCGAACTGAATGTTACATTTTGGAGAATAGCTCATTCTTGTCCTTTTACCATACACAAGCACTAAGGAAGTTAGTGCTTGTGAAAGTCTCTTTGGTAAACTGCTTCACAGTGATTGTTACATTGGACGCATTATTCACCGTCATGTTGTGTGTGAGCTTATCAATTCAGCGTTGCGTACATTGCTTAGACTTGCATGCCCTTATGTACTTAGATTTGCCTGTGCTTATTTTGTGTCGATTCTGTTGTAAGTGTGTGTGGATTCCACGTGCTACAAGCGGCTTCTGTTCTCTTTGCACATATAAGCTTTTAATGCTTTATCTAGAAAGTGGTAGAGTGGAATCGTAGCAAGCGAAAGGGTCTAAACTTAAGCTTCAATGTCCCATGTATTGAGGTTAAATCTTACGTCTTCATGAACGAAAATCTTGAATATGCAGGCTATGTCTTCTTAAAGGAAGTTTCTGAATTTTCAGAGTACGTCTTCTCAGAGGAGCTCCAGCACCAGGACTTCAAATACCCAACATCAGATGAGAAAGACATAAAAAACAGTCAGCAGATTATGACTGCATCTATGAAACAATTGGAGGAAAACTGGTTGACTGAAGAGGGCCCATTTTTGCTTGGTTCATCTCAACCTTCAATTGCGGACGTTCTCTTTACATGCGAGGTCTATCAACTTCGGGTAAATTCAAAGGCCAAAGGTCAAAATAATTCAATTCATGTGTTGCACTGAGGTTTGCAGTGTGTCTGCGATTCAGAACTTAGTTACTGTAGCTTGTAAAGTTTGGCCCAGTAATTTTACCAGCTTCTGATTTGCATCTTTTATGGACAAGTACAGAACTTGAGCAAGCCAGACTACGAAGCCGCCCTTGGTCCCTGGCCCAAAATCAGGGCCTGGCTCGTAGCGGTCGAGGAAAATCTAGCTCCACATTTTGCCACTGTGAGTGCAAGACTCAACACCGTAGCTGAGAAAATGGAGGCAGCAAGAAGCCAGAACACGCAAGCTGCACAATAGAAAGGTCTTAAGCAAAACCGATAACTGTTAACACCCGTCTCCTACGGCCTGAATGTGGTCCCAAAGGAAAATAAGCGTAATGTTTCTCAAAATTCTGCTCTAAAAGAAGATTTGCAGTTGTATGATACTTGTTGATGTCAGATTTATTGAGACGATCTACTAGGCTTTGCCGAGAGAAACGCCAAGCTCTTCTCGACGTATAAGAAGCCCTTATGAGTAGGATCTTATAATATCCACTCAGTCTCGACAAAGGACCCTTTTTCTTGTTACATGGTCCCTTCGTTGGATTTGCATGGTCCCCTGGAGTTGCAGTCTACCCTGTCCAGAACGTGGTTAGCCTGCACCGGTATATAAATTGTGTGTACTTGTTTCGGTACCATAGCGCCTCATGTATGCATCAAGACTCAACCAGTGGGCGGTTATAGCTCTACAATTCTTAATTACCACAACGTTCAAAACGAAGTTCAATTCTATCTCACCCACGAACACGGACTTCTTTGTTGTCTTTCCCTCTCGCTGTGGCATGACTTATCAAAGTGTGAGCAGCTTTTATCTGGGGTCTTCCCATCCTTCATGTGTTCTACGCTGCTCTCTTTTATTTGTCGAATGTCATGTAGCAATCATCATCTGTTCTGAAATTGCCCGGGGTGTAATACAATGCAGGGATGCAGATGATTTTAAGTGTTAGACAATTGTGAATCAGCATGCATTCTGTCCTGTGTACTGGTCGCTCGGTCTCCATCGGCAATGTTGATATCCGTTTTAGTTTGGTCCACAAAGCTATAGAAGTTGTGGCATTTTTCCATCTAGTTAGTCATGCTTATTGATAACTTTAATGCACTTGTGTTTATTGTGGAGCACTTCACTGTTTGACGAATGTGAAGACTGTGGGATCAACACGAGTAAGCGTTTCTCTGTTCCGGAATTGAGCACCAAATTGATGTGCCACCTTACTGCCTCGTCTTCCTATACTTTGGGGAAGTTATGTTTCTCCGTGTACCGTTTGGGACCAACGTAGAACACTGGTGCCAGTCGCTGGTTGATCCCCCCATGGTTGGATAGTCGAATTCCAATCACCGATCCCTCTGGTGTCCCTCACACCGGTGTTTATCAAAGGGATGTTTCCGTTATTTGTTTCTCGATTTATTCCTACAGAATTGCGCGAGAGCGGGAAGTACAAGTACTTAGCTCAAAGGTGAGGTTACAAGTGGGGTCCATTTCAACGAAGCTAAGTCTTGGAAATTCTCCGCTCATTGACATAAAGTGCTTCAAATTCTCATTCTCGCGGTTACCACGCGTTCTCGTTGTTTTTCGATATATTCCGAGTGAAGTATGCGATGAGTACCTAAAAGTGCCTTCACTGAAACCAGTTCTGTTATGAGTTCAGGTATAGAGTGGAGACTGGGAAATATGCATGCTTTAGCCAGTTCCTTAGGCATTTCCAGAAGAATTCTACAGGTCAAAGGGACGCATGCTTTCTTCGTTGTACTTCCGAGGACTGGTTCCTGATGGAGAGGAAGAATAGAAATAGTTGACTCTACGAGGTTTCGTGTCATCTTCTTCCATGAGTTTTCTACGAAACCTGACCAGTCAGAACCCCGCTGTGTCAAACTGAACGCTTCACAGAACATACAGACCCATATCCACTGTTCTGTGAAGCCACCCCAGTAGGTAGTACCCTGCACTTGCATCTCTCATGTCTCTCGTGCTGACACTGCCTGTGACCTGATCTTCTCCGAGTTTAGCCCAAGTCCATATATATTTGCGTTGGCCACATCGATTGTACGAGGTTGAAACTCTTGTCACGGTTCGTGCAATAGAACTGTCTACGTGTATGTCTGCGCGCTTATACCGTTAACGGGCGGCTCCTCACGGTCACTATTTATTAACGTAAGGTCGCCTAAACAGCTTTACTTTGCTGCGTCGAGATCTTTGTTCTACTCATCCTATCTCTCGTGTCTTCCTTGTAGACTGTAGATTCATCGTTGTAACACCTAACAGTTTTGCACCTTTGTAGATAATCTACTATTTAAGCCAGCTGCTGAGTAGAGTGGGTCCCAAGTACATCTAGTACACGAGATCGGCACCTTCTGATTACAACTTCATGCACATGTCTCGACTTCTCCGCCGCAGGCACCGACGCGTAGTTGAGTGTGTGCACTCGACAAGCAGCTGGAGATGCTACCAAGCAGGGACAAGGCGTGCAAATCGAATATAAGTGGGTAGTGTAAAGAAAGGATTTTAGATCAGAGCAATTCTTTCCCATCCCATCCCTAGATCGCGCCAATCTGGGCTCCCCTGCCGGCGCATTCCCTTACAACCTTTGCTTCCGATTTATGTTAATCTTCTTATACGTTTTCAATTTCCAAAAACCCATTACAGTACCCACTCAGTTCAACACTCCTCGTACTGCCTGTCGTGACGTGTTGTACGCATCCAAGACCTCGCTTTATAAAGCAACCATACAGCCCTGAGACCGTGGAAGGAATCCATACCCTATCCCAGATTCAAGCGATTGCACCACTGTAGGCGATGTCTCTCCTTCGATTGACATGAGAACTTCTTCCTTGTGTGTGTGTCCTTCACATGCAAGAAACAACGCCGCGCAAGTGCAGCAAATAACATTAGCGACCTACAACAATGTACTGCAGTAGATGAGGAACCTTTAATTAACTCAATCCCCGGCCATTAGCTGCTTTTGGTCAGTCCATGCACTCACCCCTTTAGGTAGTACTGTGCCTTGGCCCCGGGGGACCAGTGGGGTAGACCGCTCCCCCTCCCCGTTCAAACGTGAACCTGCTCCCCTCCCGGCCCATCCTTGCTCCGGTAAGCGAGAAAGTACCGTGGAATATTTTCTAAACGGCATATTTTAGCTGTGTGGGGCCACGAGAGGCGAGGCAAGCCGAGCCAATCCATGACGAGGCTAGCAGATCAGACACAGAGAGAGAGAGAGTTCCGGCAGTCAGAAAGAGGAGTTCCCCTTCTGGCAGCAGAAGAAGGAAGAAAAACGCATATTTCCTGTGGGGCGACGAGCCAAACAAGGCGGAGGAGCTGAGCTGGAGTCAGGTCCCGCTGAAAGCGGCAGAGAGAGCTTCATCAGTGCGCCCCCACAGAGCTACACCACCGAATTAGACGATAACACTGCAAATGTTGTATTTGAGAAGGTACTCACCAACCCGAGAGAAAGAGAGAGAGAGTGAGAGATACATTTTGACAGGTCTAATACACACGTCTTTCGTGTCCATCGTGAAAGATCTTGAATGCAGGGCTCATGTAGTAGTAGCTCTAAACATCTGTGCGCAAGAAAGCGTTCCACAATTCCGGAGTCGGGGCCAAGAGGATTAGGAGGAGACCTAGTGGGAGGGAGAAAGGAGCCTCGACGTGAAGCTTGAGTTGAAATTTGTTCGGAACTGACAACGGTAGGGTTCTTGGAGGAAGGAAGTAGAGTAGAGAGAGAGAGAGACGCAGGGGAAGATTCTTGCGGAAGGGGAAGGTGCTGGGAGCGTGAAACAAATCACAGTAACTTGCTAGCTGTTGTGAAGCGGTCATGCAGTTTTCCAAGCTGGATGATTCTCCAATGTTTAGGAAACAGATCTTAGCTCTTGAGGAGACAGCAGAAGCTCTGAGGGAACGATGTCAAAAGTTCCACAAAGGGTGTCGCAAGTACACAGAGGTGCTTGGGGAAGCGTACGATGGCGATATTGCCTTCGCCAATGCTTTAGAAAATTTTGGTGGAGGCTTGGATGATCCCATGGCGATCGCTGTTGGAGGGCCGGTAATGACAAAATTTACCATCGCATTGCGCGAGATCGGCACTTATAAGGAAATTTTGCGCTCTCAAGTAGAACAAACGTTAGAGGATAGGCTGACGCAGTTTGTAAGCCTAGATCTGCAAGACGTGAAGGAGCTCCGCAAGCGGTTTGAAAAAGCCAGCCTGCAGTACGATCAGGTGCGAGTTAAGTTTCTAAATTTGAGAAGAGATGCTAAACTGGACGTCGTGATCGAGGCGGAGGAAGACTTGCGAATTGCGAGGAGTACGTTCGAACAAGCTCGCTTTAATCTGGTGTCTGCTTTGTCAAATCTTGAAGCCAAGAAGAAGTTTGAGTTTCTGGAAGCAGTCAGCGAGTGCATGGATGCTCACTTGAGATACTTCAAACAGGGGTATGAGTTATTGCACCAGATGGAACCTTACATTCATCAGGTACTGGCTTACGCACAGCAATCCAGGCAGAGAGCAAATTACGAGCAAGCAGCACTTGCTGACAGAATGCAGGAATTTACTCGGCGTATGGAACGAGAAAATCAGAGGTCTTTCAGTAAGACAGATATGTCTGCAGCTGGAGATGGAATCCAGACAGTTGGGAGGAGCTCACATAGGCTAATTGAAGCTGTAATGCAATCAACGCCTGGGGGAAAGGTCCAAACCATCAAACAGGGATACCTGCTCAAGCGCTCTACGAACTTGCGTGGAGACTGGAAGAGAAGGTTCTTTGTCCTAGATAGTTTTGGCAAGTTGTACTACTACAGGAAACAGTGGGGTAAGCCGACCGATGAGAAAACAATCGCTCATCATACAGTGAACTTGCTGACATCCACGATAAAGATGGATGCTGAGCAGACGGACCTACGTTTCTGTTTCCGGATCATTTCTCCATCTAAGAGCTACACTCTCCAGGCCGAGAATGCTCTTGATAGGATGGACTGGATTGACAAGATTACTGGAGTTATAGCTTCTCTTTTAAATTCACAAATCACAGATCAGAGACCTGTTAATAGTAGCTCGAGCAGTTTCGCTCTGGATTCGGAACAGTCTCTGTTCGAGGAGACAGGCTCCTTGAGCTTATCGTCACACCGTCGTAGTTGCGAATCAGGTCATGGCGCTGTGCGGGAACGTCAGGAGAAGCCGTTAGACATCTTGAGGAGTGTTGCAGGGAACGAACTATGCGCTGACTGCGGTAGTCCAGATCCGGATTGGGCTTCGCTGAACCTAGGAATCCTCCTCTGTATAGAGTGCGCAGGCATTCATCGCAACCTTGGTGTACATGTTTCTAAGATGCGCTCCTTAACACTGGACGTGAAGGTGTGGGAGCCTTCTGTGATAGCGTTTTTTCTATCTGTGGGCAATGTTTTCGCAAATTCAATTTGGGAGGAAGAGCTCGTTCGCTCGAACAGCAGTTCAAGACGGTTCGACAGAAGTAGTGGTAACCTGGATCAAAAGGATGCGTTATCCAAACCACAACCCAGAGATCCCATCAATGTGAAGGAGAGGTATATACACCTGAAATATGTGGATAAACGCTTCTTGCGGAAGCCCGAACACAATTCTCAAGGTCAAAGCGTCGCATCCAGTATATGGAATGCTGTCCTTACTAGCAACAAACAGGTCGCTCTGAAACTTTTCCTGAATGAAAAAGCGGATGCGAACACAACACACGAGCAAGCGATGGGCTTGGTCAGTGCTGATCCAACTCTAGATGCAGTTGACACCAGTAAAGCGGATTTTGAGGAGAACTTGTGGGGCTGTACACTGCTCCATGTGGCCTGCCAAATAGGGGATCTGGCAATGATAGAAATGCTCCTCCAATATGGCGCTCGCTTGAATAGTCGAGATGGTTTTGGCAGAACTCCTCTTCATCATTGTGTTACATACGGCAAGAACTTTTGTGCTAAGTTACTGGTGCTCCGGGGATCGACTCCGGCAATTGTTGATGGTTGGGGCAAAACCCCTCTGGAATGTGCCTTGGAACTCGGACCTGTAACGGATGAAGAGCTCTTCGTTTTACTTTCGGAGCCCAGTAAATGATGCTCTCTTGAGCCAGTTCGTCTTCCGTCAAAAGGTTGTGGTGTAACATACGAAATTTGAAACTCTTCTCTTGTGCAGCCGTCTAAACGTGTTGTGCCCCAGAGCTGGTACGTTTTACTGATCACCTCTCCATTTTCAGGCTGCATGAAACTAGCAAGTCATCTCCTCCTTGATGTTGTCTTTGGGTTGCCAACCTTATCATTAAACTGGTTTGTCGTTAAATGCCTCACTATTCTGACCGATTTGTCCTACGTTGTCACTTTCTGATACATGAAAGGAGGTTTGACCTAGATAAAGAGATGAAATGAAACTATACAGTTTACGATGTATATTCTGATTTGATACTGCATATGAACTCAATAATTTGTAGCGAGACATACCTGAACAGAAATGTTAGTTTTCGCCTCGCTTTCTGCAGGATGTTCAAGAGGCCAGTGGATTACTTGGTTCTGCCTGTCGTCCCAAGTTGTTGATTGTCCTCTGTAAGCTTGTGTCGGTTTGGTAGTGTATTGGGTGTTGAATTGTACATCATCTTGTTACCAAGCACCACATATTGCCATTCTCTAAAAGCCTTCGTTCAGCTTACGCTTTGTCCGTTGATGGTACACGAGCAAATGGATCATTGTGCATAGGATTTAAGATAGAATGCAACTGATTAGGATCAATAAGGAGCAACGTCGACGAGAATATGATTGTATCTGAGGAAGATAAGAAGGAGGCGACACGAATGAGAATCGCAATCAGGTTCAAACTAGTAACTCACCCAAGACGTTTATTGAGTGAAGCATTAAAGTGTTTTGGGTGCCCTGCAGATTCAGAAGAAGAGCGGAAGTGAGCGCATACTGGACTGGCACTAACTAACCTGTCAGATTTTATGTAAGGCTCCCACAGCTGTATATCGTGGAAAACGATCGTAATGGATGACGACCTCGGTTACAATTTGCCATTTCAATGTTTTTGCTTTCGCTTGGGCTTTAGTATAAGAAACTTTACGCTCACAACCTCGACATTTGGTTCTTGCTGGAGTTGTATATTGACCTAGGTTCCTTTTGTGTTGTGTGCAGAAAGCTTGACTAGTATGTCCTAGCTACATCTTTGAGATCACTTGTTGAGTAACAAGCTGGCAAGGTTGGTGATGAAGTCTTGCCTGTCTTCAGTATCCTGTGGAGGACTGGCTGATTGAGAGTAACAATACCTAGTGAGAGGGACTGAATTAGTCATTGTCAACCTGGCCCTGGTTTATGCCCTGGAGTTAGCTTATGATTGGGCATTGCAGTGGTTCTAATATCAAGTTCTCTTAGATAGTTTGACGGACTGTCTTCTCATCTGGTCTCAGTACAGTCGTGCACGGCAACTATTTGCGCTTCGCCCCAGCTTTCCTGATGTTCTTCACCTGTCCTCTAGTGTAGAAATGGTTTCTTTCATTTACCATCTAACGTTGCGAAGTCGGGGCATTCATTTCCTGCTCCGAAACGCTATGCACTTGAAGGAATTTCGGAAGTGATGTAAGCTAAAACTTTGTAGGAAGCTTAGGTATATCTACTGCAAAATTGCCTCAAACCTCCAAATTTCTTGTCAAAAGTTCTAGGCTGAAAGAAAGAAAGAGGGTTACCTATAGCATTCTTAATGGTAGATACTAGCCGTAGTACTAAAGTACCTCCAAGAAATGAGCAAGAAATGGAAATCCAGTCAGTTCTGAGAGGTCCGATTGATGGGTGCTTTGTGACATAGCGGGCAATGGGAAGTTCCGCACTAAGTTTATTCAGCTCACGGGATGAATTTAAACAAGACTCGCTGCTGTTCAGCTCAGAGAGACAGGCTGATTTGCTGATTGTCATGTGTTCTAATTTGTGACATGATCAAAGCTCCCATTTCTTGGGGCTGCGTTTCTCTACTTTGAATCTGCTGCTTTGCTGAAAATAAACGTGCATGGTGAAGACTACGTCCGGATTCGGACTTTTGTGCGCGGCTGTGTATATTTACCGGATTCACCGCACTTAGGGATGCCTACTCTCTGTTCTATGGTAGTACATACTATCCCTAACATGTATGGTTGATACAACGTAGTGTTGAGTGTGTCAGACTATTTGCTAACCTAAGTAGATACTATGTCTAGAGTGGCATCCAAGTGACACATCAGATAGTGTGTAGACGCTTAGAACGTTGCAGTGTTCCTAATGATATTTGAAGCTCTTGACTTGAATTCGTATCTTGACCCGGGGAAAAGCTCTCTACTTGCTTTGACCTACACTTCCGTTTCTTGTTATATTCGTCAGTATATATTCATAGTTGAGCAGAAAGTTCTCAGGTCCTGAAGTTTGATGAAGCGTTATGCGCTGAATGTCCTCTCAACACATCTCATGTTCAAACCTGAGTTTTGTTTAGTGGCGTGGACGGCCAGCCTAAAGCATTGTTGTAGCGACCAGTTGTGTGCATCACTGTTCTTCCTCACCGAGAGGATTGAGTGTTGTGACTGCGAAGAGACAAAATCCTCCTCATCATGGCTTCTATTTGCTGTAGGTACCATGGCCTCATTATCTATCTGTCCGATTTTCTCGAAGGTGGGCCTTAACCAATTAGGAACGGACACCGTCTGCGGAAGTAGATACTAGCTAGGTTGCCTTGGGCATTGGAGAAGGGTGTGTGACTGTCAGAATGCCATGCCACATGCAAATTGGAAGATTGCGATGATTGCGGCTTAGTTTACATTGCAATGAGTGTGTAAGGAAAAGTCTTATTTCGTGCTTTCTGGGAGTATCCCGACTGGTTGCGATAAGGTATACCGCATGTAGTTGGCTACTTGTGTTGACTTCAAGTTGCCATTATGAATCTCATGGCTTCTGTAGATCAGAGTGTGAATCATCGAGTGAACGGAAATCATCACCCTCATATTTAGTGTTCATGTAAATCAAACCATACCGCGACACATACAATTGGCTTTCACTCGGAAACCTTGACACAGTTCGAACTTGGTAAGAAACGTCTCAACCATCATGTTTGCGTTTGCTCGACACATTTACCCTTGTCGAGGAGATGTTGACATTACGGGGAGCCAAGTCGCCTCGATCCGAAGGGTAATCTTGACGCTTTAAGAATACCTATTTCGTATGTTCGATGTCTGTTCCAACAGAGCAGGCAATGCCGCGTCCGCATGAATCCGACGGGCGACGACACGACCACGAAAGGGCCGTGGAGGTTCTCCCATCATTGGTATCTGAATTCCGAATTTGAAAGAGGTTCATTCAGTCAGACCTCACTTCACAACGTGGATTATACTCTATCTTGGACGATCACATCGTTAGTCTTGCCTGACAGCATGATCGTCTGTCCTTTCTAGCCAGCGTATTAATGCACCAGTGGACTTCGTTTTCTGGCGTTATCTTGAAGGAGCGAGAAATTCTCTCGAGGACGTACTTTACTGTTCCAAACTATCCACTAGGAAGGCGAATATGTTCACGACCCACTAACTGAAACCTGTGAATAGAGGTGTGTTCGAGTTGAAATGGATGAAGGAAAGGATTTTCCCGGATATTTGTCAGGAATTTAAGACATTTCTCGTTCTAGCTCTCAGAGCTGTATTGGTTTTATGACAATTTATCCATCCAGATCAATTTGTCGTCTTATATATAAGATGGTAGGGAATGTTTGCGTATTGAAGTTGAATATGTGTCTGTTAGAATGGCTCATACTTGCAAATAAGGGGAATGCAAATGTTAATTTCTTTTTATTTCTCACAAGAGTGAGCACCCCCCATCTCTCGTTCACTGGGTAAACACGTCAAATTTCAAGTTTTGTTTTTATTGCTAAATTATGAAATGGGGTGGTTTCTGGGTCACAACTATGCTCTAACATCTTGGCTGTTTTTAGAAAACATTGCGAAGCAAACTTTAGGGGGAATCTGTAATACGTTTACAAGCAGTGTTGAGTGGATCAGAACAAGTCTGGACGGTCTCAGAAGTAGTAGATTTGGTTTATTTCAGGGTGGTCCACTTCGTAGTCTTGACCTCGAAATTTCCGACATTTGGTCTTGTAGTGTTCAAACAGTGGAAGTGAATTGAGGCAACCGATATTTCTAATCCGCAGAGGCATCTACAACAATTGACTCGTTGGTAGAAGCCGGATATTCTAGCAAACTGCATTATCCTCTGGAGTTCTTACATCATACGGGACTAATTTACTCGACTTTCGCTTTCTTCTTCTATTCAGATGATGGGAAACTCCTGCACAATTCAGGGAGAGGTGAATTTGGCAATTTAAATTTTGTAAGGGTTTTGTTAAGCATCAAGACTAAGGTATGCAATGTGGATCAGAAATGACCTATTTGACCTCAGTTGTGTTTAGCTTTGAAAGCCAAGGGAAACGCGATCTTTGCTAGATGGATCACACTTGGTTGCAAAGAAACTCCCCGGAAACAACAAAGAAATCCACACATTCCAAGCTGAATTCAACAGTAGGCAAGGACAGTTACAGTCTTGTGTATTCCTCGTGTAGAAGGAGGTGACGAACGGGAAGCAACATTGCCATCTACTATGTAATAAGGCACAGTTCGCGTAGGGGTCACTCCACCATATTTATGAGTCCATAATTTATCAAAAGGTTGGTGAGAATGAATGACCTATAATTGTAAGGAAATAATAGAATGTTATCTACATTTTACTCTATCCCATATCGGAGTCCTGGTAAACCAAACGTTGTCAAGCATTCCACGTCTTAGACTATAGGAGAACACGCGGCACACTTGGTCTAAACTCATACAACAGTTCAGTGACTTGATAACGATTGTTGCTAGGACTGATCAAGAAACGCATGTTCTCCACTCCTGACCTCCAGGTAAACAGAGATAGAGGAATAAGGCAGGTCAATTTTGTTATCGAGGGCACTCTTTCTTTGTCTGCAGAATCGAACTGCCTGATGGGATATCTGGATGGCAGGACTTTTTAAAGAACGGAGAAGAAGTTGTTTGTTGATGGAGTCGGAGCAATACATAATATTCATTTCCCGTTGCATATTTGACCGTTCCGAGAACTGACGATGGATGATAGGAAGATTCTTAGGTTTTGAGTTCTGTGACATCCCGTTCTTTATCATACAGTATTCATTACTGTATGAGATCTACGTACGTAGGTACGCACTGCACGCACTCGTTGCTTTGGGAGTCTCTTGTCCTTTTGTGAGCAATGAGTTCTACATTTGGAGAATGTCAACTATCGCCCCAAAAGGAGAAGAGAACAAGCGCCGCCAACCCGGCCAGCTGTAGACCTGCCAATGACGGCGTCGCTTTGTCATGGGAATGTGGGCCTCCTCCTCCTCCACTTACGTACGTAGGTCGTTTGTATTCAAGAACGACTACAACCATGTCCCAATTGGAGCTCCTGACATCAGCCAAGATGAAACTCCGTGTTGTGCCTGTTCACCTTCATGTAGTGGAACGAGCTTCCCGGTCCCCGAATGTCGTTCCGATTTCGGGATTTGGCAATGCCGACGAGGATTCCGTCATGAACCTGCACCGATGAAAGGAAAAGGCACATGTGCGTCGGGTTCTATGAAAGAAGACAACACACAAGAATAGCGCCTGGATATATGATGACAGAATGCGTTTCCTTCATATGGAGGAGAGAAGGGCCAAAATCCAAAGGCGTGGCCCCTAAAGAGGCAGTAGACGTTCATTATCCATAGCGGAATGTATGTACTACAGTAACCATTCGCTTAAGTCCGCATTTGGATATGAAAAAATTGCAAACTTTACATGGATACGGGATTTAACCTAAACTCTATTTCTAAACCCTAAGACACGTAGTGGTGTCCATGGAATTTGCTTTAGGGACTTTCATCTTGCACAATGAGCTTCCAATGCACCGTGAAGCATAAAGGCGAAGTTCACATTTGAACAATAGACATGAAATGGAAATAGTAGACTTATTAGAGCAACTTATTAGAACAACCCGCAAATTGAAATCTACAAAAGATATCATTTGCCAAAGAGCCAAGAGTGTAGATCATGCGACCTAAGAGACTACTTTACTAGTGTCACAAGCTATGTTTCATGAAGTCAAAAATAAATTAGTTCAATGGATTAGTTCAATGGTTTACCAGATTCTGCCACCAACGTGGCTTGCACTCCATCAATCTATTTAAAGAAAAGGTGAAGATGACAAAAATAACACTCAATTATCAACGAGTATGATCAATAGTGTGTACTATATGAATGAAATGGGTTTGTTCTATCGTCTTATATCACGATACATTGTGTTGTTGGACACCAAAAACCTTTCTACAATCAGAGGGAGAAAGAAGTCCAAAGATAATAACACTTGTTGTTTGTTGCAATGCTACACGGACGGAGCATGTTCCGACTACAATGATTGGAAAAGTGAAGGAGCATGCTTGTATCATTGGAAATTTTTGGCCAATCTATTTCAGCAAAAGAATGCTTAGATTGACCTTACGAACCTTCAACAAGTGGTTTCATGAGATATTTGAGCTGAATGTTCAAAAATGTACCGGATCCTATTGATTCTTGATAATGCACATGTGCATTCCTCAACTTTCAAAAACAATGGTATTCAAGTGTTTCTTTTTCCTCCCAATGTCACCTAGTGGAAGCCGCCAATGGATATACGTATAATCGCTGTAGTTAAAAAGTACTTGTGTCTCATGACAATCCCCAAACCTTGAAAGATAAGTTAGTGTTGGCGGCTTCAAAAATGAAACGAAGAGCTGCAGGAGTCACTTACGGTAGGTTGCCACATCTGCTAGATGTTGCCAATTTGGTGAATATCGCTTGGAGCAAAATAACACCAGAAAGTTTGAAAATTTGTTTCAAAAAAGCTGATTTAGTCTCAACTTTCAGAGAGAATGGGTCTATAGCTCTAACAAGGATCAAATCATCAATGAGATTTGAAATCTGTTGTGAGATTGTAACATCGTTATTGACCTCGTCGACTCCTCAATTTGCAATGAGGTTGAGCAGTGTATGAATGATAACAATGATGACTCTACATTGTTTGTTTATAGTAGAAGAAATTGACTCGACAATGGAAATTGCACTCATAATCAACGATGATGAATCTGATAGAAATGCATCTGATAACGAATCAACAAAAGTGAACATGACCGAAACTGATCAGTCAATTATCGTGAACTCGTTGCAACCTTGAAGTTGATATGAGTGAGCTTCACAGTTCATCTCATGTTACTAAATGAGATTAATCAAGCCAAAGCTACGTTGTTTACTTTTACTTACTTACGATTTTGCAGTGTGGTGGTTCTGCTATTGCCCGCAAACGAATGAAAAATAGACATCCGATGACTTTATATGATTTTATGGTAAAGGATTGGGAAGATATTGTAATGAACTGATATCAGTAAAAAAAATGCGGACTTAACTTAACTGAGATGCTGAGTTAAATGAATGCGGACTTAAGCGAATGTTAAGCGAATGACTTAAGTTACTGTACTGTATCTGATTTTTCTCGAGGCAGATTATGAATTTATGTCTTTCTTTAACGTCTCTCTGACAGGTTTCCGCGCTGGACACGCTCATGGCGGAGATGTGCATTGATTGATCTCCACAGAACAACGAACAGGTACTGTCTACTACTGTAGTACGCTGCTACCTATGTATGGTAGCTTCTCGATGGCCACGTCGTTCATGAGGAGGAGGAGTACTTCTTTCTTTTGTGCTTGCTTGTTTCTGGCTGCAGCAGACGTTGGATCGGGGAAACAATTGTTTCTTGTGGTAGTATCATACGGTAGAAGCAAGAAAGGCTCTGATTCGAAACGAAAGAAAGAATTGAACTACAAAGTGCCTGCCAGGAGAGAAGAAAAGCAGCACGTGTAAATTGACTGCATAAATGGACGTTGTCCTGTTAACTGTACAGTATACATTGTAGTGTAGTGTCGAGGAGTTCCTGAGTTGAAGGGAGGGTGTAGTGGAGTGGGCCTGCCTTGTCCAACTGTTGCTCGTGACGGACTCTTGTTCATAACTCTTACACCAAATCTTTCGGGTGGGATTAAGTAAGCAGGAGTTATGAGCGACTTGAGAGAGCCCGAGCCGTGAATGCTCGGAGTTGAGTCGAATCATGTGCAGTCACTGTGAGTGAGACTAGAAGCAATTCGGGCTGGAAACAAGCTTAAGGCCAAAAGCACGGAAAGAGGAAACAGTGCCATGAACACTGCACGATACGTGATGGATGCCACATGCCTCTCTCCTTAGCTGCTCCGGATGCATTTGAATGCCATTGTTTGTAGTGGCGGCTTTTGCGGCCTATACTTCCTGGGAGGGCAAAGAGCAACAATACCAACGGCGCCGACTCTCCCTCAGCTGAAATACACCATTGCATTCTGTTGAGTTCAGATGGCCAATCAGAGAGTTTGCTTATCTTGAACTTGCTGCGTCTGGCTTCGCTTAGTAACCACGCCGTGGTGGTTCTCCGCACTTCAGCTCAGGCTCACTCCTGTGATGCAGCATCGATCAATTTGATCGCCGCTTGTTTTGTGGTTTGAGTGTTGCACAGCTTGGCGGTCTTATACCTTTCAAGCTGCAAAACGCTCCAACTTGTTTGTGGTCTTCGGTACTTATTGCGCTTATTTTATACTGGTGCGGATCACTTTCACAAGCAGGCGATCTGGCTTTTGATGTTGGATAATCGTCGACCGCTTGTCTTCCCCCCAGTCAACTGCCTTGACATGTTATATGTCTGAGCAAAGAACGTAGTCTTGTCCGTGTTAATGTTCTAGCCGAGTCACAGTTTTCCAATTATCAGTTTGAGCTTGCAATTATATCACGTTATTAAAACTCCTGTTCATAACTTCTGCATTCATACACTACACTTGCTCATAGGGATACACATTGACATTTTTCTTCGGGCGCGTTATCTTGCCAGTCTTGGTTACATCGGGAAAGACTGTTCACAATCTTGTTTTTCTTGTCCACGCAGTCCGCCAGTCTGAGTTTGATCCTTGGAGCGTACCTCAGCTTCTTGAATGCATTTCTGCATCGTCAAGTGAGCTCCGGCAGTGAGAGCACCCCCAGCTGTGTCGGTGCAAGGTGCCATCTTGTTTAGTTCTAATTCTGGAGGTATTACTCGGAGACGATTCGAGATCCAAAAATCGGTGAAGGTGCCTTGTTTGTTGTTCGTAACTGCAGCGAATGTGTCGATGATCGAATTGCTTACAGGAATCTTCTCGTAATGGAGGAGAAAGACTGGTTCTGGCAAGAGGACGCGTACAAACTAGACGCGGAATCTCCCTTAGGTTCGTAGATGACGAACTTTTCTTACGTGTGCAACGTAAGGAGATCAAGACCAGTTCTGGCAAGGTCTTGCTTCTCTTTACTGTCAAGTTCTTTGATAGTCTTCCGTACTAGTCCTATCGGATTCGAAGCTGTTTCACTTCTTCTGTATGTTGTTGGAGGCTACAACTATTGAGTCTACACGTGGGATCGTCTCTTCTGTTTAAGATGGATCTTGCTTATCCATCCCAGTCATTTCAACTGTGCTGATTTACCCTTCGTGTTGTGGTCAGCCATCTCTCGCTCTCTGTGGGATGGGCTAGCTCAAAGCGAAGCTGACTCACGCTCGCTTTTTGCTTCAACACCACCCACGAGCGAGCTTACAGACGCCAGTCGCATGTTATCTTCTTACTGTCGGAAAGGTAAGAAAAGCTACAGGCCCCCTGACTCCCGTGCAGATATGATAGAATGTATGCAACGTTATGCAACTCTCTTCCAATTTGATTTGTGCTTTTATTCAATCTGCATGCTTCTCGCTTTCTCGGGCACTAACAACCAAAATTTTACCTGTTTGTGATTTTCTTCTACATGAGTAGAGTGCGAAGCCAGTAGAGATGTGTACCCAGATGCAATTATGCAAGAGGGAAGCCCCAGGTTGAAAAGACGTCGGATGCTGATGTTTCCTTCTTCTAGAGAGGAAACCAGCTCTTGCCATCCACCTGGGGATACTATGATGGACCACCTAGACTCCCGTAAAGAAGTAAGCCATTTTCTGCGGAATCAGTTCTGAGATGAATTACGAGCTTAGGAATAACGTGTTGGAGTTGTATTTGCTTCACTATTATTTCCTCACGACCTGCCATGTAATCCAATATCGACAGGAATGTGGTGGTCCAATGATTCCAACCTGTGATGATTTTGGACGATACGAAGTTCCTCTCCCTTCATCGAATTCTCTCTGGTATCTTAGAGATGGTAATCTCAGAACTTGGGGTCATTGTAGGAACCCGGATGGGTTTTACGTTTCCTTCAACGGATGTAACTAGACAACAAACTCTTGGCATTAACAAGCTCTGAACTAAAAGTCAAGCACCTTTCTTCCAGACGAGTCGCAGTTAATGTTGGACAAGGCTTTGGAACCAGCATCGGACAATTGGATGGTCAGATCCTACGATGACCTTCATGGTCGTCAACAGATTGTTCCGGTCAGCGAGATCTCAGGTATGTTAGCTCCAGGTACGAAGTCTAAACGGTTGAATGCAAGATCAGAAACGACTTTCAATATACGGCCCATGTGCGGTGTTGGGTTTTCGAAGGGTTCGGAATGCCTTACTTCCGTTCTCATTACCGTTTCGTGATATTTTGTCCAGGATCCTGCTCAGTAAATCAGGAACAAGAACAGGAGTTTGAATTTTCGGACTGTCCTTCCATTCCCTATGGAGAGCCTTCTACCCCTGGTACGTAATACACCCCCCTTTCTTTGGTTACTCAATAGCTTGAGCGAAAAAATGTGCTTCTCCTTTGAACTTTTGTGCATTTCATACATCCGGAAGTTAAGAAGGCATGTCTTCTTGGCACAGGTAGCAGATCAACTGCACAATATACTAAACCAAAGTCAGTTACACCGGTAGCATATCCCTTCAACCTCCTGAAACCCTCCCGAGCTCAAGGTGACGTTACTTTGACTGACATAAATCAAAGGTTGTCTTTGCCACCGTCTAGACCATCGCACTTTCCTGGCGACAGAAGACTAGCTCAAACGGTTGCAGGTGGTTTATCTGGGAAATCTGTTGTTCATCGTACCAAAATACACACACAAGGAGATGGATGTATCACCATCATGAGAACCAGAGGTTAGTATGGGGACCCTTCTCCTCCCAAGCATGAAGATTATTGAAAGGTTGAATTCAACTGGTCACCGGGTGATCATGGAGAGAGCATCGCGCCGAAACAGCGGTCCTGGTGCACGAGTAGCTCTGCGACTTGTTGCACGTTTGCATTCGGGTGAAATCCGGAGTGAACAATCGTATATCTTTCTTCAGGCAGGTTCAGCTAAGTAGTTCGAATGCAACAGCAAGCTGGTTCTGTCTGTATCCAGTAAATTTGTTACCTTATTGGATAACTAGGATCAATATACATGTATATAGAGTTGAGTAGTGCATAACCTAGTACGGCGCCTGAACGCCGTTCCAGTCCAATACATGTGTACTGTACATAATCAAGAACTGAATTTTTTCCTCATCATTGGGTAATGGATACCCAAGAATTGTTATGTCCTGGGATTCAAGGAAGAGGAGTGTCGAAAAGAGGACATTGTCCTTACTTTTGATCAACGAAGTTCTCACTAATGAAGTCGTCTGAATGTTCCACTTGCTGCGTTGTCGCTGAACTGCGAATTGATGACCGTCGTTTTGTTACACACCTGGATGAGCAGGACAAGCGCCAATGCAAATGAGTCTTTGCTGCACAGACGTGTTGTGTATACGTAGATACATAACAATGTCACCTTTGTTACAGGCTGTTGACATTGGGTGAAGGAGAAGTTTTGGTAGGCCGTACTACCTGTATCTGAGATACATGTAGATCTGAGTCTGATCCTGTTACCCAATGCACGACTTCGTTTTCTTAGCAGCGGTACTGCGGTTTCCGCCGCACGTCGAGGATCATCGGCAGCAAGCAAATTCACATGAGGATGGGAAAACAAAGCACCACGGTAGCGGTAGTGGGCACCGTGGAACTCGTTTTGCAGCCTTCACTCAATTCCCCGGCTGTCCCACATTAAACCAGTAGGAGCTTCCAGTAATCAGTAGGTGGTGGTAAACCAGTAAACCTTCATTGCCCTGGTGGTGTCAAAAGCGTTCCAGCTTTGACCAGGAATGCCCATCACGAGGTGGCCTGGTCGGTCGTCTGTCAAATGGTTGTGACAGGCGCTGCAGAAATATAGGACAGTGAAAGCTCCCATAGCAGCAGACCAAGCAAGCGCTCACTTAGCGTGGGTGTACTGGCCGTTGTACTTGGCAGTAAGACTTTGACCCTAAGGTACTGCAATTATGGCGATATCTGATTACCCTGTTCAGCATTTTGACGTCAGAAGAACTGCGGTGTCGATACTGCTGCTCTCTGAAGTGGCCACTACGGTAGCTATGGCCCCAGAAGAGAATGTGGAAGTTCATTGCCTTCCTGCCTGCCTGACGGATTCCAGTTAACAAGAAGTTCCCTCACCAACGTTCGCCTCCATCAATCCACTGGTGGGACTTGCATCTTGTCATCCCATCGCAACACACGGACAATGCAGACAGACAGCAATCGTACTAAACCCACAGATAGCTTCTTTGCATAACTGCGCTAAGCGAGGCGAACGATGCGATAGCTTGCACAATACTGTATTAAAGTCGAATCTAGGAGAGTATTCTGCTACAAACCTGCAATGATCTTTAATGGTGAGATAGTTCCATTGCAATTACGTACAACTATGCAGATTATTGTTAAAACTCACCGTACACTACCTCTCTTCAGGAGACTCCGCCTGTAAGTTAGCTCTATAATGTTTGACATGTTGATACTTCGGGGAAAAAGGAAAAAATGTCGAAAGATTATACTTGTTGTACCTAGTATGTTTGGTCTTCTCAAAGTTAGCTCATGAAAAGTTGACACGAAGACACAAGGTGCTTTCGCACATTGTGCTTGCAATAGCAATTTAGCAATGCACTGGATATCGCTCGGATATCGAAGATGTGACTACTATCTTTCGATGAAAAGGAACAAAGATAGAACCGTTTACATTTCTCATGAGAAAAATTAGAGACAAGAAGTTGAATCAGCTGTCAGGTGTTTATATTCTAGCCTTGGGTCTGAAATCCTGAAACTCAGTGAAAGTTTATGTATCGCCATTGACATCAGGTTTGTGTAATGGGGACAACACAAGAAATAAATATATCTTTAAAACGTCTCAACGTTTACAATCAGTTTTGATTGTCACTCCCGTTAGTGCTGAGACGGGAAGTGGACAATCGCCTTTACAGAAATCGCTCGCCACCATAGTGTATTCTACCTCCAGGTGTGAGTCACTCACCATGAAATGGCCATTAAATTGCAATTCAAGGTATGTTCAATTCGGAAGCAAAGATTAGATATTGATCATGTAAATTCACGAAAATATAGAGAGATGTGCATTGTATAGTACGCAATTTGTATAGTTTAGATTCGGGAGTGCTGAGACTTGCTTTGTACGTCCCATTGAAAGTCCACTTTTTTAATTCACCACTCCCAAGTCCGAGACGGCAGGGTCTGGACTAACAGCAAACACAGGAAAACAGAATCGTTGTTTCCTACACTGTAGCTCACAATCTGGTAGTTCCCTGATCATTGTGACGCTTCGAGTGAAGTGAGTTGGAATACAGACACCCTCATCCTGGAGTCGACAGCAGGGAGAGCAGGGAGTTTCAATTCGAGTAATTAAGGAATTGCCAGGAGAAAGGAATGACAATGTGAATCTCAACGGGACATCCCAAGAACAAATCTCCAATCTACTGTCTGATTCGATGGACCCGCATATTATAGAATTTAAGAGAGAAAATTGAATTGAATAACAAGAAACGAAAGAATCAAACTTTTTATTTCTTGTGTGACTGAGAAGAATCCATAAACTATATGTGGGCACATTCTCACAAACCCCCTAAATATGTACGAGATCACTCATACACGATTTCACTATTTTATTTCGGTGCCAATTGAAACCCCTAGTGTTTCCAAGAGGGATTGCGCTTTGAGTAATGAAAGTGCAGTATTCGAAGTCGACGATCGGTTTAGTTAATAATATCTATCAAGATGCCCACAGAAGATTTGAGGTTTGCGGCCTAAGCAATGCAGTATGAGAAATCTACAATCCCCTACCCCTACCACGATCTTCACACAGTGGAAAAGTTTGTACTTGTCGTCCATTGACATGAGTTCAGAGAACTTCTCAGAATATGTGAACAGGAGACCCCTTGGCGTTTAAGAGGAAGCACCTGCAGTTGTTTCGATTTTCATCACCCTTCGATGACTATTAGAATGGATCCATCCATTCGGTCGTATCATTGTAAATCGTCAACCTCTCCTGCCGACTTCGTCCACACTTGCGTGCTAAGAGGAACAGGAGATTCGAAGGACTTCCTCCCTTGTTGGAAACGCATCATCGCCTTTGTTTCGACGATGTTGGCAGTGAGATGCTGATCCTCCATAGAAGAGTTCAGAATAGAATCTACACTACATAAACTTTAAGGTCTTAAAAAACAAACAAACTCACAATGAACCTCTCTTCTCTCATATCTTCTGCTCATATATAAACTATTCGAAGCAAGGGCTATCCCAATTAGTTCCTTCCAGTATGCAAAGTCTCTTCTGTCTATGTTTTCCATAGACGAAGAGATTTTTCTGATCCAGTTCCAGTTCATGTTATATACACTGTTGGAGACCTCAAGCGATTTTGGGTAAGGCATTTCATTCGTGATAGTGAAGAGCATATGTATACACCATGGGGGGCATTCAAAAGAAATGTCTGGTGTTGTTCTTATTGGCCATGGGTTCACATATATATGTACAGAAATTGGAGCTCGAGCTCGTCCCAATGGATAGGAAGGGGATGCAAATCATTACATTAATTACCAATCACCAGAAAAGCTCGAGATAAACAATCCTCCATACAAGAATCAAAAAAGATTCCACTTCTGATCATCTATCTTCCTTTTAGAAGATGGCAAAGTTACTCAAATGATGCTCTCCTCAACAACTACTCATAGGAGCTTACCAACTTCCTATTTAAAAATTAGTCAAAAATAGTCATTGATCTCATTAGTTATCTAGTCAAATTAAAAAATTCCTCCGTATTTACATTAGTAGAGTTGTTGATTTTAGAATTTGAAATTACAACACGTTTCACATGCTTAAATACTCTTAGTAAGACTAGTTGAGTCTAGAATTGTCAAAAAATATCTTATTAAAACTATAATACACCTTGTGAAACCAACTCACTTAAATCAACTCTAAGAGACCTCATAGAGGCTTTATTACACTCAAAAAGGACTAGCTAAAGCCAAAAAAATAAGTTAAATGTAAGTTACTGAAGTACTGTAAGTAAAGAAAATATTATACAATTGTTAAAATCTGTATAAAAATGATTGAGCAAGATCAATAACTCTACAAAACTTATATGAACATACTCATGTCATGACAATAATTGACCATTTTATACTAAATTTAGCACTTAAGGAGATATATGACAAATAACAACGACTAAGAGGGGTCTAGAAAATCTAGTTGCATAAGCAAAGCCATACTATGAATATTTGTACTAATATTTCCATAATTAGTACCTATGCTTAACTTGATTTACATGAATATACATAAATACGATCCACTCTACTAGATACTACTTAAAAACAAATTTTTAACCTAAATCTAGTCTTGTTCATCTCAAACAAAGCTTGTTGAATGTAATTTAATCTTAGTTAGTCTTGTTGACACAAAGTAGCTTTATTGATTCTACAAGATCAATAGAGCCAATAACCTTAATTCAGAGAAAAAAACCATTCACTTTGACCAGAAGTTATCAATTTTGTTTATCGTATCTTGTTAACAATTAGATTTCTAGAGCAAATGACCTAAATTGAAAGTAAAACATTGACTTTGAACAAAAGTAGTCAAATTTGTTTACTATACTTGGTTAGTAATGAGTTTTCTAAACCTTACTTAAACAATAGGTATTAATTAACCTTAATTAAACCTTAATTAGATGATATGTATGTTATTACGTGAGTGTTGATATTATAATAAAATTATATATTTATAATTATGAATATAATTTTATAGCTATTGGTTTGCTCTATCCCTTATGAAATACCTTTGAATACCTTAAACCACTCAAAATCTTTTCAAAGGTAAATATTTTACTAAACAATTTTTTCATATAGCTTGAATAAGATTCAAGCCTCTACACATTAACCACACATACTATGTATATATATTTAGATGTGCATACATTAATTTAGTTGAGATAATGGATGGGTATGACTCTTGATGTTTGTAAGTCTTTTATTTAGCAATCTGATTGAATTTTCTATTGATGTGAATACTTTCGACCAAGATATATGGTTTAAGCTCTTTATATGAGAATTGCATTTGTTAGTATTGAATAAACAGTCAGATCTTATAAGATAATTTTTGGTGGTCATTATGCTTCAAGATAAGTAGATACTCCATATATCTTAAACTATGCAATTATAAATACCTAAGCACTAATTATCTACATTAAAATAGCTATCTTGTATTGAGATACATTGTGCTTATACTCTACAATTAGGGAGTATGTACTTATAATTTAAAAAATATAATTTATTTTTTATGATATACATTTCTACAAAGAGGTTAGATGCTAGAAACATGTAGTTCATAATATACATCCATAAAAGAAAGTATGGGATTATGCTATATTTGCATTTGATATTAAGCCACATTAAGATGTGGATTCCAAATTAGTAGAAGAAGTCCAATTCTACATATCAATGGAAATTAATACTTCTATATTTTCAAAAGATATAAGCTTCGTATCCATAAAGACCTTATAATAAAATTCTAGGTAAAAGACCTCCTTACTTTATATACCATTGATTCAAACCATGGATTAAAGTTAAGGTCTAAATTATAAATCTGTACTTTACATCTATTAGGCACTAGATCATTTATTAGGAGTCTAAATTATTATGGACAAACTTGTGATTGGAAGTACAAATCCATGATTGCAATTGACTATCAATTGAAGTCTATGCTCTTATAAAAATAAATGGAACTTGTGTCATAAAATTATATTGTTGAAGTTTACAGGTAAAAACTTTAAACTCTAAACTATTGAATCAAAGCTTGAAATATAATTTTGGCCATTATGATAATTATTGACTCTATAACTACCAAGGCCTAAATGACTTCTTTAAGAACTCAATCCATAATGGCCAAACTTATCATTTAGAATTCAAAATCTATGGTTTATGGTGCTTCTTTTATTGATAGTATGTGAAACTACAATGTTGAATCACTTTGGTCAATTTCATATAAGTGATTCACTCTAGTCAATTTCATCTAAATGAATACTCAAAAGTGCAAACTTATTACTTTAGTGCAGCTATTATCTTATGTAGAAATGAAACCTCTTAGCATAATAACACTCTATACTTTTTGTAACTCTATAGTTTGACTATCACTTGGATATTGAAGAAGTTTGATGGTTATAATTTTTTGCAATGCAATCAACATCTAATCTAAGGTGTTTTTTGTAGGCTTAGCCTCATTTTACACTATGATTTTTCCTAGTATAGCTTGATTGGATCTTACCATCCATCTTGTTATCCTATACGGTTGCCATTTCTTTTTCTTTTGGAGATAAGGAGGAATGTGTAAGTTTTCTCACAAGATTGGAATTTTGCTATGCCTAGTAGATTTATAGAAGATTATTGTGTGGAAAAGAAAATTTACCATATGGTCATTTCTACAATATTAAGCCATTATCTTGGAATTGAGAAATCATTTAGATTCTAACTAAGGACTAGATTGGCCATTAATATATGATCTCCTACCTTAAAACAACATGTACTGTCCATTACAAACTAATTTGATGAGGGTAATTTTTTTTTATCATAAAATTTCAAAATTACAAAGCTTTTACATTCTTTGTTTAGTATTTTTGGCTATAATACATAAGTGCTACAAATTCAAAATATCACATATATGGTAAAATAATTTTAATAAAGACAAAAGAAACATATACAAAGAATATCAATTGGATAAGAGTGTTTTCTTGGGAGTCCATACCACCCTAATTTTCTTTAAGAAGAAGTATGAAATTTAGCCAGATTTGTGTTGTGTCTTTGTTGTAGGATTATACAATCTTTCTCTTGCATAGTCAAATACGAGATTATAAATAATTAGGATATCTCATGATATATCTCACATTTTAGTTGCATTTTTGTTGTAATATGTTGTATTTTGAGTTGTTGCTCAAAGTGTGAAGCCAAAGAGAGATTAGCACTTTAACAAAAAAAATACATATTTATAGCTTAAGATTTATTTACCAATTCTTACCATGTTGTAAATACTCAAAATAGATATTATGACCTTATGAGAATGTTATAGAACATTATTCTAGATCAAAAAAAGGAGTTCAAGAGACAACTCAGCCATCTTAATGACAATAAAAATTTTGATAATCTACTACACTTATTATTTAAAACAAGCAAGACTTGATTTTAAGGAGATACTCTGAAGCAACCAAGACCTAAATAGCTAAATGACCAAATATAAGACACCCTAAATAGCATGATGACCAACCATACCTAAGACATCACAAAATCAAAGAAGCTTGAAACTCCATATCCAAGCAGATTTTTTACCAAGGATTATTAAAATGGATAATTTGGAAGAGCTTATTGTAAGAGGAATTTTAAAATCTCTTGGAGTACGTTATTGCATTTAGTTTAGACATTTGCATTTAAATGACATTTAGAGGTTTGCATTTAAACAAATGAGAAAATTTTGAGTTTGAGAAAAAAAGTTCAACTCTCTAGCCTCCATGGAAACTTTAAAATGAATGGAGTTTATTCCAAATTAGATGAGGTGGTAATACCTTTGATGGTTTTTCTTGTAATGCATTATTATGATGTATTAGTAGGTTCATGTTTGAATGTCATTAAGGATTTTTTTTGAGTATAGTGAATTGATGAGCTAAAAGGAAATAATTTAGAGGAGAGCTTGTGAGTATAAAGGAAAAAAATTTAAAATCTATAAAGGTGTAATTTTGGAGATATATTTTTTACTATAAAAGATCAAGGATAGATATAAGAGAATGGAAGATCAGAGTGGAAGGTTGTGATTGAACTCTCAAGTGAGTGAAACTCCAAATGCTTAGCTTGAGTCTGGACTTTGGTACTTATAGGTAACTTGGGTACAAAGATCCCAAGAAGCTTACAAAGAAAGTTCATTCCTTTACTTGGAGTGCAAACTAAACTAGCAATTTACTCTGCATGCACTATGAGCTAACTATCAACTTGGCATACAAGTTACTCAACCTTTGAAATGTTCCTAGAAGATTCTTTTATGCTTCTAGAACATTCTTAAGTTTCCTAACTATATATTAATTTTATGATCCTATTAGTTATATTTAGCTTCTACTAATTCCATATTATTACAATTACCATATGTCTATCTAGCACTTTGTGATTGATTTGGATTCAAATTCTTATGAATACTTTGAAAAATATCTGGATATCATTTGCAACAAATGAATAAAGAATTCACAACTAAATAAGAAGTAGAAAAATTTGAAGCCAAAGGAAGACAAGTCTATATCTACGGAAGTACTCAAGCATTAAAAGGAATACTTTATATAAAATACATAAAAATAATACTTCATGTTTGATTGAAATTTTGTATTTATAAGAACCTTTTTAAATTCTTCTTTTAAAAATATTATTGAATTATTCCAAGAAAATATTTATTTTTTTGCAAGGGACTTCCTAAAGAAAAACCACTATTTAAATAAAAATACACCAACCATGACATTTATCAAATATGGAGGTTATATCCATCAAGAATAAAACATTATGTAAATTGTATCTGTAAAGACCTAAATAATAAATGGTGTGTCCATCAGATTTAGTAATAATCAAACTCCCTATCCATAAATATAAAATTATTTCTAATAAACTAAAAAGGAAAAGAAATTTCTAGTTAAGTATCCAAACCAAAAAACAAAAAAAAGGTATATTGACAAAATTTTATAATTTTGTACTAATCCCTATCTATGTGATGTTATTGCAAGATTAACAACCACCTTACAACAAAGAAGATGCAAATACCTAATGATCTAAAGGCAATTGCTCCTTGTGGTTACTTAAAATTATAATCCTTCTTATTGAGAATGTTGAAAAGAACATATTTTTCCATCTCATACATTATTTTAAGTGAGATTTATTGATAAAATGTGTCAATTAGGACCTAAAGAATAGTTGCAAGAGCAGTCTATCCATGTATAATAATGATATTCCTATCTTAGAAGTAAAAGAACATGTTTTTGTAAATGTTCCACTTGATTTTTCTTTGTCAAAAGCTTCTTCAAACTCATATTTTTCTACCTCCATGTATCATGCCAATGTGATTAGTCACCTTTATTGTAATTAGTTTAATTCAGAAGTTACTAAAGTAACTCTTAAATTTATGCAAAGCTTCACTTCTTAGGAATGCGTATTTGTTCATTTTTCCTATGCAAGCTTCTGAGTTATCTTATAGTGTTTATCTTATTGAACAAGGACAAATAAATTGTTCAAAATTTAGGATTCTTTACTTTGGAAAATATTCTTAAATTAGAATTTATGCAAGCAAGATCAAAGTAGATTATCAAAGATATTACTCTACTTTTAGAAAAAATTATCTAAGAGAATGACAAAAAATGCCATTTCTATGACTCCATTATATGTTAGTTCTTTTAATGACTTTTTATTTTTTTTGCAATGTTATCTTTGTGCAAATTTCCATAGGTACACCATGTTGTGCTAAATTTTCAATTTGGATATTTCTCAATCTAGAATTCTTGGACTAGAGTGTAATTCTTCTTCCTATTCATTTATTTAATTTATTATTCTTAGTGGCTTTAGTTGTTTGATGTTTGATGAGCTCCCAAGAAAATTCATTAAATAGTTATTGATATATTTCTCACTGCATGAATGTTATGAATGAATCAAGTAGTGGATTATTGGAGAGTAAGATATCAAATTAGGTAAAGCTATTATATCCAAATTTATACGATCTCACGCGTGATTCTTAATAGCTACATATAAAAGACATCTTTCTTAGGATGTGAAACTTGAACTTGATATGGAGTAAGCATTGCATTTATAGCATCTCTTATTAGATAGAATGAGCTTTTCTTATAGTGTGTGTCTTCTAAATTGGCATAAAATAAATTATTTGGAGCCGGGTCCTGATGAAATATTGTTGGTAAAAGTTCAGCAGAGCGGAAAAAATGCCTGAGGTCTCCCTGTATCCAATGCCTGAATAACACACACGCATATATATATATATATATATATATATATATATATATATATATATATATATATATATATATATATATATATATATATATATATATATATATATATAGCCTAGGACGGATGTTGGATTTAGTTATCCTAAGATATTTAGTCATCTATTTAGTTATCTTTCGAGTCGTGCCTGAAGTTCCAGCGCTTCAGGGCATCACTGATCGAAACATCAGAGAGCAATTCACCCGGAGAGGTTGTAATGGCTGAAGAAGATAGTTCTAAATTTCAAGTCAAACAGAAGACACAGCGAGCACAAAGTAGAAAACATTGCCCAAAGACACTTTGTTTTCGTGCTCTTTTGATTTTCCATTCGGTCTACCTTCTTCTGCCGAAATTTCGTTCGACTCGTGCTTATCACTTCATATATCAGTCGTCGTACATCATTTTATTTTGTAATTACTCTTATATGAGAATAGATGCAAGCAAATTCAAAATCTATCCATCACAACCACCTTTGTCTGTAAAAATAATTTCCTATGAAGATAACAATTGCATACTATTTCTATGACTCAATCACCATTGTATTTCATTGATGATTCTCATCTTATTGACCATATTATCTCCATACAAAGTTCTATAGATTTGCACTAATGTATCCATCTAGATGTTTCTCCAACTACACACTCTTGAATTTGGAGTAGCTTCTTCTACTTCTTTTCATTTTTCCTTCATACTTGTTATAGTTGTTTAACTATAACGACCAACATAGTTGCTTAATAATATGTATTGTTGAGCTTCAAAACAGTCCCTCAATACATATTTCATATGTTATGAATATATCTAGCAAAGGACTATTGGAAAGCAAGATGCCAAATTTGGATCAAGATACTAATATTTAAAGTTATGGTATTCTAACACATATGATACATATATATATTAGGCAGATCAAAATTTAGTTGATGTGGAGTAGATCTATATTTGTATTCTTTCTTAGTAGTTAGGGCAAGTCTATATCTATTTATGCACATACTTTCAAACAAAGGACTCTTTACACCTTTACCTTACTTAGTAGAGAAGATTTCTAGGATGCTTAGTCTACATGTTAAATATAAAAAGGAGGTTGAGTATCAAACATAGGTACTTTCTACCATAAAACTTTCCGAGTAAGAAAATTAGACTTTAAAGTATTCACTTTCTAAGACTTCCATTTAGCAATTTAAACATAATCTGAAATTTGAAAACGAAATACTTTATTGAATAAATCTAGTCTATATTAGGTACATTGTTAAGGCTCAGTCTTAGACAATTCTTACTCATATTAATTTGTAGTTGAAAGAAGATACCATGCTGCTTGTTTTGCAACTAAACTAATTGTAAGTGTCTTTGGGCTTATTCTCCTTCAATAGTTCCACAATTGCTTGCTTTTCCTGTCATTTTTATCAACTCAATTGATCAGTGGTAAGATAAAAGTAATAGAAATTTGAAAATAGGAATATATATTTAACGTTATTCAAACGATAACTCAAAGTATAGGAGTATTGCAAGAGCCTTCAAAACAAATTTCCTTCTCTTATCAAGTATCAAGGCATAAGTACTAGGAGCATGATTCTATCGTTTTACTCTATTCTCTTCCTTTTCATCTTGGATGCAAACTTATATTTAAGTCTTGATAATATTATAGCAAATAGTAAGATTTTTTAATATGAACAAATTTCTTTCTAATATTAATAAAATTTTAGCTAAGTATTGTCACTAAGCTAAAACAATTAGCTAGTGTCCTTGAGCTATAGACTTAGCTGACTAGCTCAACAACTTTGCCAATTTTTGTATTGTTTCCAAGAACAAAAATTATTGTTCCTTGTTATCTTAGTTGTCCTTGTTATAATTTTCTTTGGATTTTGGATCTTGCTGATATGATAATTTAAATTGTATTGGTTTGTTCACTTGAAAATCCTGCCTTTGCATTACCTAATCTTGAGTGAGGTGCTTTTGATACCTTCCTTGTCATATGCCCAAGTGACAAAATATCATCAATTTTTTACAAAATGTGAAATTCTTGAAGGAGACTTATCCCTGAATCTTGAAACTCTTAATGACTAAACCCTAAGCACAAAAGGTTTAGGGAATACTTTGTAATTAGATACTAAGTAGCGTGAGGTAGTCTTATAAATTGATTACCAATCCATAAGAATATAATGGTCAGTTTATTCCAATGTACAAGATACTAAAAAAAAAAACCCTCAACTCCTTTATTGACTGATCCTTCCAACCTTACTCCTAAATGTTTAATGGATGCCTTAGTATAAGCTACTTGGTAGGATAAGCTAGTATATTTTATATTTAGTCTTGGTAGGACAATATCTTGTATATTTGGGATTGGTAGGATAATATTCTGGCAGCACTAGATAATGAAGGAGAATTCATATGAGAAACCTTAAACCCTCTTATCATTAAGTGACTTAACCTCAAATTGTAAACCCTAAATTCCTAATAGGTTGACCTTAATCCCAAACTTCTTAATAATCTTGAATTTAAATTCCACATCTTGGATAGTACTACTTATCCTAAATCATGATTTCCTCATATTTGGGCCAACAATTCCTCTTGACTTCCTTCATGTTTTGGAACTCTTAATTCCTACTATATCACTTTTAGATCTAACAATAAATATTGAATTCTTTATTGGTACTTGGTCCATTACCATCTGAATTTGCTTGTACCACTTCATCATATTCTGAGGACTCCATGCATCTTGCCTCCATATTATAGGAGGTCAACAAAAATGAGAAACTAAATTACAATAAACCTAAATTCTAGGACTTTTATATTTGCAAACGCAACTTTGAACTTAGTAAACATTGCTTTCCAACATAAAGTGTGTGAAATTTATACTGGGCAAATAAATCATAGTGACATCTTCTTAACATTGATTGCCTTAAAGCTTAACTTCCCTTTTAGTTCATATATTAATATTTCAAATTTTTTCTCACATCTTTAGTTTTGAATAAATTTCTATATATTATATCTTTTTAACTACCTTTAATTTTTATTCTTTAATATAGATAGATAGATAGATAGATAGATAGATAGATAGATAGATAGATAGATAGATAGATAGATAGATATATATATATATAATTATTTCTACTTATATGTAATTGGGTCTTTCTATGGTAGAGTAGAATACATAGAGATATTTTATGATTTGATAACCTGCCAAATTTTAACTTTAGTTTAATTTTATAGTTTCAAAATTTTCACTACTTTAAGTAAATAAATCAATATGTCATATTTTTTTACACTTAAATTCAAATTTCCTAGAAATTAATTTTAGTAGCCAATGATACAATTGAAGGCAAAATTTTAAATAATAGTATAAATGGTCTATTTGACTTCCGCTTGCTTAAGTTGTGAGAAAACTAGTTATGAAATGTTAATTTACAGATTCTGATCATCAAGTCATTTGTGCATTAAAAAATGTTTAAAAATAACAATCATTAAATTTTAATTCAACACAAACATTATACGTATTTGATGCATATACCGATATTTGACATTGTGATAATACTTTTTGTGTTATTTCAAGACGTTAATTAAGTTTAGGGTTGATGTAAAGTTTGTTTATGTAAGGATTCAATGTTTAACAAACGGATCTAGAACTTGGGTAAGGTTAACGCTCTCCCCTACATAATAATTGTACATTAGTATGTAGATCAAATTGTGGATATGAATTATAAATTTTCTTTTCCTTAATCAACTTTTGAGAATATGTTTTATGATCAAGAATCTATTTATGTGCTAAGTTTAGTTGAAATTATTGATGTTCTTTGAGGAAGTCTCCACTCTTGAGGCACTCACTCCGCGAGAGGTTGCATTTGTCTGCGAAGGAATAAAGTTCGCAGCGGTAGGAAACTTCCCGTTGATTCTCTATAAGCTCCCTCACCAAACAGTACTGTACTCGAACAGGCTGCTGCTGCTGCTGCAGCAGCAGCAGCCGCATTGATAACTACTGCAAGGTACAACACAACATAGCTTGGGATCATATCTGAGGACACTTACGCTCCTCTCATTACAGGACTCTCTGCTGCTCCTGCTTGTTTGTGTGCATTGGAAGGCAGTGACGTCCCGTCTTGCATGGCATGCTTCTTCTTCGTACTACTATGCTACGCAGCAGCAGGAGCAGGAGCTTTCTCTTCTCTTTACCAATGGTCATTTTTAGGGTTTTCCCACCAACAATTCACGTTTTGGAGGCACACTGGCAATCGTTAATGAGATGATAACTACAGTACTACTACTGTGGAGGAAGTCTCCTTGACAGGTCTTGGAATCACTAACCATGGACACCCAGGGAGTGGAGTCAACAGATCATGAGACTCGACGTAATAACATACGAAGAAGTTATCGATGGCTGTATCCGATATGATTTCTTACGGCATGTTTTCGGTTTGAAGAAGTGTTGTTCTATCTATGGTAATAGAGAAGACACCGACGGTTACCTCCTTGTCGTCTGAAGCATTTGTATATATTGAAATCAAAGGACAGTTTTCTCTTGCATCCATACCGTATTCAGCAAACGATGAACTTCACCCAGGACAGTGACTGATTGAAGTGTAGTCTAGATGTACTTTGTACATCTAGACTACACTTCAATCAGTCCTCCTCTATAATACAAGTACGTGTTGATACAAATGTAATACGCGAGAAAGGTAATCTGAACGTTATTAAAATCTATTGAGACCTGCAGGAAACCTCCAAATCATTCATGGACTTGCTCGAACGCTTTAACCTGAAGGCACAGATTTATCTCACCTGACAGAGGTAGCCAAAGTTCCATCCATATGAGTAGAACACTAAATAATCTACGTACACTAGATTGTAACAGGAGTTTTACTTAAAAAGGAAACACTCGATAGAATACTGGATAGTGAGCCGTCTCCAAAAGCAAATTTTGAGCTATCGTTGTTCTTGAAGTCGACAAAAGGTGTGAAACATTACAAATAATGAACGTTCCTGTGGTCATCCACCTTGAATCATAGAATGGCGGGTAGTTCAATTCCAGTGTTACCATGGGATTATAGTCTACTAAAGTAGTATCCACGGTGATATCTTGAGCTTCGATGTCTATGTAAGATAAACGAAGGTGAAGGTCTTCGAAGGCAACTTGATACTCTGATTCACATGTTCACGCTCTCTTCCTAGCTTTCCAGCTCTCCTATTGCTTTCATTTCTCTTTAGTATTACAGCATTAAAAAGTAAGTACCATAACATTCAACTGGTACCTCCGCTTCAAATCTCTTTCGAGTGCGACTAATGTTTCTTTAATTTTCTTTTACGCCATGCTAGTTCCCCGTTTACGGACTTTGTTTCCACATTATTTCGCTGGCAAACCATGTGAACTCGGAAAACTCAGACGACTGTGTGGATCTGCACAAAGTTTCTGTTCAGCTGCTGTTCTGAACTTGACTTGGCTCTGACGCGTTGATTTAATATAGATATTCGACTTCATTCCTCTTTGGTCACAAAAGAGGTTGCTGGAAATTCATTACTGGCATTCATAAAATCTTATTATAAAGGTGTGACATGTCGGTAGAAGCAAGAAAATGGAACTTGGGAACCATGGCAATATGTGACGGCCTGTTGCATATTTGCTAATACGGAATTCTGTCACAAAAGTACTTTGCGGGAAATATTAAACCTGCACATTCAAATTTCGACCAAATTGACCTGCACCCTTTTCGCTACCAATTGCTGATGAGAATAATCGCTTATCAGGATTTTATTCCACGTCGTTGCGGTATACATATACAAGCCAAGGCTGCACTGGACGAATAAGACGTTTCCCTGCTACGAATTACAACTAGTCACTTCACTTCCATGCGACACTTCTGGCGTTAGCACCAAACGCTAACCTCGTATTGACAGAAGACGAACCCTCTCCTTGCCGAAATCAAGCGTTTCTTCCTCTCCATCATCATACCTGAGGGCAAATTGACTTTGCTGCGGGAAGACTTCGATAACAGTACCTTTGTACCTGCAGTCACAACACCAGAACAAGATATGTATGATAGTCTCACCACCACAAGTTCAAGCGATGAACAGTCAGAAAAATGCTCGAAGGAGAGGAAGAACGTTCTCCGTTTGGACTTGAAACTCGATGTTACTAGCAATAATAGTGCAGAACGTCCAAGGAGGCTGTGAGTCCTTTGGACATTGATTTGATGTTCAGTATATGAATACGGAACCCGTTTCTTGGAACATGTTTCTATACCCGCTCAAGACTTGGACAACACATGACATAGTGAACGAAATGTAAGAAGTAAATTCCTCACAATCATCTCTCCCACCTAGTGATGAGCAAGCTCTCCTGTTAGTCCGTACCTGCAAGCGACAATTAGTGCAACGAAAGTATCTTCGATAACTAGTTTAGTCATGGTGTATTAAAGATACCAATATTCATGTCATAGTGCGACTAGAAGAAAAGTAAAAATCGTCCTAAGCTTCCTAAAACCCCAAGAAGCTGTTCATGAGTACTGGATTTGCCCCCTCACTATGATAATATGGGTCCATCAACACACACACAAACAGGAAGTAGCAAGACTTTTATTGTGGGTCTGACCGAAACACACAATTACTTCATCAGTGCCTCCATTCGTGTAGAGATATCCGGGTGTATTTCCCACAACTCCACTTACCGAGTTTTTGTCTGCTCAAAGAGTGCTTCAGGGCAAAATCGCTTGCTCCGTTTCGTTTGCTCAACGAAACGGAGGGGAAAGGAAGGTCAAGCTTGGCTGACCTTCGCTTACTATTTCGCATTCCTACCTTCTTTTCAAATGATTCTCAAACAGCATCGAGTAAGCAGGCAGCAAGAGGTAGTATTGGATATACCTGAGTTTATCTGTAGGGTTAGAAAACATTGCAGCAGAGCAGCAAGTATATGTTGGCAGGGGGAGGAAAGAGAAGAATATAGCTGGATTTTCTCTGTAGGATGAGAATAGAAATTGGAAAAGAAAGCAGTCAAGAATGGAACTCAATACATTAATGAAGAAAATACTCAGATACGGACAATTGTTCGCTCTGATTAAAACATGATTGGTTCAGGAATTGATCTATGTGCTTAATGGAGTGAGAAACATTGAATGAAAGCAAGATAATGAAATACCAGGGAATCATACCTCTTAAGCAGCAGACTTCAGCAGAATTTCACAGCAAACCCAGTTTGTCTTTGTGAGTAGAACAAAGTCCTGAAGTACTTAATCTTTCTAATCCTTCTAGGCATCATTGGGGGGCGAATCTTAAAGACAAATGAGGTCGAGTGGCAGAGGAAGATGGTGAGAAGTAATGAATGAAAGACATTCCATGTGTAACGTGTAGGTTCTCAAAATTATCAAGACGAGTGATGTGGCGTATATGATGAGATAGAGACTAATTATGTGATAGATCCCTATTATCAATTTTACTGGGACCTACTGCCAAAATCTAAGAATCAGCAACAGAGGTGTAGATTTGCATTTGCATGTCTTGCACTTGCTCTTTCTTCCTTCTCGCTATCTATGTGTCAAAGCACGGAGTCGCAAGATCTGACTTACCATTGGTTGTCCATAGGCCAGAAAACCTCCACTCTCTTGGTAATGGCATCCGTACCAAGTCTTTGCAATATCCTATTGTCATTTGCAGACCCTAAATCTTCCTTCTCTCCCCCTTGAACTGCACCTGGACGCCTCCTTTTGGAGCGATGCCCTTTGACCGTACTTGCCTCTTCTTCCTCATTAACATCTTTGACAAGTCCATCTGTCTCACTCTGCTTGTTTCTAAATTTAAGCCTTAGCGCAACTTTTGGTCGCTCAACAGCGTCCTCTAGCTTCCCACGTCCCCCAAAATCAACCACTTTCATCTTCTTCCTTGGAGCCTCGGATGAATCATCATCGGTTGCAGCCACGTGAGCAAAACTTTCTTGCCCTACAGCACTTAACTTGACTTTGTTATATTTTCGGATATCCCCGGACCCTTGTCGATATCCTCCACTTATCTCCTTCGGATCCGATTCTGCTCGCAAGCTCTCGGAGAGTACCTCGCCATCAGGTTGGATGTTCGTGAAACTCCCTTTGGTGGGACGCCACGCGCCCACATCCATATCTCTGTACTTTGAACTTGGCATTCGCCGTCTTCGGATACTTTCTGAATGCCCATGGCCGCCCCACGATTGGAGTGGGAGTAGACCTGCGTGACTTAGGACGTTTGAGCTCAAATTCTTACACAGACATTGAGAGAGAATAACGGTGACACGACTCTGCATTGTGGGCATGCTACGGATCAACAGCCTACTTTGATTGTCTTGCTTCCTCAAAGATACAGCTGATGTTCGACAGTACCTT
Organism: Lunularia cruciata; assembly: GCA_948567375.1. NCBI lineage: Eukaryota > Viridiplantae > Streptophyta > Marchantiopsida > Lunulariales > Lunulariaceae > Lunularia > Lunularia cruciata. Next base: position 73,984,945 of record OX419755.1, on the reverse strand, counting down.
TGGATGACTGTAACAAAATTGCCGGATCATCACTGGCTAGATCCCTTTCATCGGAGTCCTCAGCGGTAACTTCATCCTCTTTAAGAGGGTCCGCTTCTAGCTCTCCATTTTCTATAAAAAGGAAACCATACCTGGCAGGCAGTTAGCATATGCAAATTACAAACGGACAGAACTAGAGCTAAAAACTAGGACTCAGTTAACTCACGAATGAGCTTTTAAACAAGCTATACGCAAGACTCCTTCCGGTGAGATACACCAATGACTAGCGAATCAGGTCATTAGCTCCATGAATGAATCCGCTTGCATTAAGCGAGCACTGATCCCACTATCTGCATATCTCGGAGGACCGCGTCGCATGGGAGAAGTATGAGGCTACATCGGTGTCACCACAAATACAACAAGATGGCATAACAACTTAAATATTTCTCTTCTTCACATGTTCTGAGATCAAAATACTGTGATAAGGACAGGATACGAGATAAGTAGAAGGAGCAAGTTCGTTACCAGCAGAACTTGTGGACAGCTCTACTGTTTCTCGCCCCGAGGTTCCAGTGGTAATATCCAGGATAACTCCTGGATGCCTTGCTCCACCCATCAAGCCCGCTTTCCTGTTCTTGGACCTTCCTGAGCTGCTGGTCCAAACTTCAGGCTGTATGCTCGTATCTTGAGACCCATCAGTGTCAACCAATTTCACCTTCTTGACCTTAGGAACCTTCTGATCGACCTCTCCACCAATCAAGTCTACAGCTACTTCCATGCCAAAGTTGCGTCTCTTCTTATCTTTCTTTCTGTCGCGGTCAGATTGATGGTTAACATCTATAAGCTTCTTCGCTTTGTGGTCCTTCAACGACATATCGTCAGGGACCTTCAACGTCTCATTCAAATCGCTTTCCAAATCTTCGGCTCGTTCAGAGCTATCTTCGTCTTCAGCCTCTCTGGAGCCTTTCCTTCTATGTGACTTGGTCGTCTTGATAATTAACTTGGGCTTCCTTGGGACTTCGCCACCTGAATTCGGATTTGGTAGAATCTTCAGTATAGTCTTCTGCGAATTCGACTTCTTTCGAACCTTATCCTCCTGCATATCACTTGCACTTGCAGATGCAACATCATCCTTGACGTCCTTTCTTGCGGCTTTTTTCTTGAGTTTCGTTGCTCTCTTTGAACCAAGAATTAATTGAGTGCTTGCCGTAGGCTGCTTCTCGTCATCAGATGATGGACACAACTTCAGCATCTCTTCTTCGGAAGGCAACCCGGCAGATGCGCGAAGCTCTGCTCTCAATTGAGCATCACTATCGTCCCTCCTCCTCCATAGCACACCAACTGCATCATCAATATTCTTCACCTATATCCAACAGCCAGAGTATTTCAGGCGATTTTCATTATCAGCTGACATTTTCGGCCGACGTCCTTAAGTAAAACCCATTTTAGCCACGACAGTAGTATCAAGTACTATGACAAAACTAATTTGAAATCATTTAAGATGTGTAAAGGAGAAATTTACAAGAATTACCTTGTGACAGTCACCACGACAAGCGGCACATTTATATCTCAGGTTGTCATCAGTTTGGAATTGATTGAACTTCTCATCACTGCAAGATTGTAGAGACGATATGACGTTACGGAATAAAAGATTTTCCTTTACTTCTAGCATTTACAATCAGTATATGCACGCATGTCCATGTTTGAGAATACAGTGGAAAAGTCACAACAGACAGCCCATCAAAAGATCAGTAAGGACCTGATTCCATCGCAACGACAGTGAACCCAATGCTCGCAGTTGTCGCAACAGACCATAGGTGTGGCCTCCGAGTCTCTGTATACCTGAGCCCAAGAGAGAAGAACTTACTTAAAACTCGTCTCATCACAGATACACAGGCAAAATTGGTCAACAAACCAACACAATTTCCAGCACTCGGCATGGATAGTATGCACTAGGTGTAATCAATATGGAACCCGTTCGTTAAAACACGGTTCTATCACTATGTCAAGTCTTGTAAGACTTGACATAGTGAACCAGGTATGAGAAGTAAATCTCTCATACCCATCATTCCCACATAGTGGTGAGCATGTCTGTTAGTTCGTGCCTGCAACCGAGGATTAGCGTAAAAAAGTATCATCTATAATCACTTAAAGTGTGATTGACTTTATCATTAATTAATTCATAGCGCGGCTATGCGTAAAGCAAAAGGAGTCCTAAGCTTCTGAATTCCAAAAAGCCAGGTATGAGTTTTCGGGATTTACCCCTGCCTGTGCTATGTCAACATGAGTCCAACAACACTTAAAACCAAAAGGCAGTCTACATGTTGACTAATATAGGTGATAGGTGTGGGTAGTATATGCTGAGTAATGGAATACAGAACCCGTTGTAAATAATCAAGTTCAGTATATACAAAAGTGGAATATTATTTGTATTCTATATACGTGCAAGGATATTGGTAATTCTGTTTCACCAACGTCAAGGGACTGGGCAGGACACGACTCTGTCATTATAATCTAGATATAAAGTCTCTAAGTTCCGTATAGCTGTCAGTCACTCTGAGTTCCGCATGGCCGTATCCTGAGTTCCTTATAAGTAACACTTAGTTGGATTGGTGAACTTTGAATGATACATCCGCAATCATCGAATGAGATCCACCTATTCAAACGCATTGATAACCTTCAGTATGCCAAAAGTGCCTATAAAGATAGCACGCACCTTGAGGCAGACAGGGCAATACTTGTCCTTCATAAACAGTCGTCCACAAGCGTCGCATGTAGTGAATGACATAAACCATCTGCATGAAGTGACGTAAGCCCATTACTTGTAGAAATATCACCTGGAAGGGATGTTCCCAACAAATATACACATACATATGCTATCAGGCGTGGTAGAGTATAGACAAACATATTGATAGAAACATCATAAGTCAACTGCCCTCTCTATGAGAGACTTCAATTTGATTAGTGATTGGACCGTGATACACTCATAAATTATAGAACGTCCTTCACCAACTTCTTTCCTTTCCGCACGGGTGCTTCACTGGGTAATGCAGGACTCTAATCCGACATAATGAGGTAGCCGCGAGACGGCAAGTTGGAATACAAGCACTCAATTGCAGCACTGCGCCATGGAATCTCTCGCTTTATTGGTCAACTACTTACACATACAGAATTAGGAGGAGTGTCGAACCTTGAACTGACACCACTGCCGGGAACATTAGAGGCACAGCTGTGGCAGCGAGTGTGCTTTGGACAGAGATACGGGCCTTTCGGCACATGCTGAAATTGCAAGGAAACGACTGATCGTCAATATCTATAGACCTAGTACAAGGACTCAGTAAGAATATTGAACGGAAAAAATGTTTGTTGAACCCAATTTTAAGGCGACACATTCTACCCAATCCTCTAGAACCCAAGAACATTCGCCTCCCACACTCCCAACACATGGATCGTGCAGATAAGACAACCAGGGTGGCACCCTGGTTGCCTGATCTGATTTGGCACCAGATATGGCAATTACTCGACTTCGTTTTTCCATCCATAGAAATGTGTCCATTCCTCGTGTGCCATGAAAACTTGTGGACACACACGTACGCGCATCCACCTTCTTCGGGGGCAGATAAGTTTCTAAAAGAGAAAACCCACCAATCTTTACACCAAAATACGTACAGTTTCCTCACTTCACCTATGCGACATGCGTTTCGGCTTGGCTTCCCAAAACTTCATGCTCGTAGAACTACGATTTCGAATCCATCCATTTAAAGAGACGAAGTACACATGCTAGAACTTGCCTTAAGAGGAGGTTGCTGACAGTAGACATGAAGTGCAGCATCGCACCTCTTACAAAACATCAGTTTGTTGGGTTCGCCACTCCGCTTACATACCTGATCGCAAAGAATACCCCTCGTCAAAGGCAGTTGATTATGTCAGTAAAGAAAGTAGTACCAAAGAAGAACCAAGGAGGGGACAGAGTTGGAACAAATATCGAGAAAGACTTTGGAAGAAACTCTAACTAGGGTCATAAGCTATTTGATACCGACAAACGTATCATCACTCTACCATTGGCCTAGGCACCTCTCAAGTAATACTTCCGCCGTTGCTGGTAAAGCCCAATGCTCTTGATACTTCAAGAGAAAGGGGAAAGGGGAAAGTATAGATCATGGGAATAGAAACCTCAGAGGACGTCCGGATATCTGGATCAGGAGCACTTCTGAGGCAACTCTTCGGCTTCAAGACGATAATGTTCAGTTCCAGTCAACACCTCAAACCAAAGGCTCGTTACTTGGTGACAGACTAAACACTAAAACGATTCGCTGTTCTGGAGATATACGATAACCTAAGTTGTCAGACTTTCTTGCTTGAATCGCTGGACTTGTGCCATCAAATGCAGAGCACAAAGAGAGGGCCTTCAACATTGGTAAGATACCTCGCAAGAACGACAGGATCCACATAACCAAGCCGCCCAATTGAAAAGATCTGCCAACATAAATAAAAGGATTCAGAGCGATAGATTGGAACATTTTAGGATATCACTATCTGCCTGGCACAAAAACCTGCAATGTAGTGAAATTTGAGAACCTAGCACATGATAAGCAGTCTCTAAATCTTCCAGATGGCATCTGCGCAACCTGTCGATTTCTTAATTCAGCAGCCCTAATATTTAAATGAGATAAAAGCACGAAGGTGATCATAATATGATTAGCAACTGATTATGAGGAGACGGTATTGATTTGTGGTGAAGCAAGACTGATCTTAAACACCTGCACATTTACTCTAGCCAAATGTTACCTCGATGTTCGGCCCATTGCTTTACACAATTTCTGTGATACTTCTTCAAACAGCCATGACAAGAGAGCATTCTCTTCTCTCTCCCGCTATCAACTATTTCCACAGAAGAGCAAAGTCCGCAAACAACTTGCGGCAACAAAGGCTGAAGGTAATCGTCCGCAGTCAAAGCATTGTTATTTCCGTCTCTTATTACCCCGAATATTGCTCCCAGTCCTTCTGGTCCGCCTTTCCCATTCTTACCGCGAGATTTCAGTAACGCCTCCGTGTCTGGAAGCTGTCACCCCACAGGGACGTGATTATGCATTGATAATTCGTATGGTAATAGTTACCTGCGATAATATCCATGCACACCGCGTTTTGCTTATATGAGCCAAAAGAAAATCATGATGCCGTCGGTACCCGTCAACCATACCTGGTGAGCTACTCCCAGTTTGAACGCATCAGTGACCTTGTTTGCCTGATCCGATTTCGCAGCTGCTTCAGCAACAGGAATAGATGAAACAGTCGTCACTTTCCTGCGAATGATTCCTCGCTTGAAAGTGTTCAACGACCCAACTTCTACATTTTCCCCGTCCACTGGGCATCCCACAATCTTCTGCTTTTTCTTCTTGGATTCTTTAGACAAGCGTGGAACCAACAGTTCAACAGTTGTTGCTCCTCCATATACCACATGCGGGTTGACGAGCAAATTTTCTAACGCCTCTGCATTTTGAAGGAAAGATTGTTCACCATCCCAGCTTTGCAACGAATTTGGAGTTCCTACCGTGCAGAAACAAATTTTGCGGCTGCAATTCCGAACATTACACATACAAATATCATCAGTATTCTGCCAACATGTCCCTCGAGGACTGTTTTGGACGATCACAAAAGGTGGGGAATGAATGTACCAGGTGAAAGGACAGGCAAGATGAAACGCCATAAGCGATCATGGGAGAGCCTAAGTATGACTGCGTTTGGAAACTTGTGTAATTCTCCTTCCGGACGGTGCTTGAATAGAGAAGCCGTCCCGTCCAGACAGACTTTCCTGTTTCTCCTCTTCCTCACTAAAGAGTTTCGGTTTCGAGTAACTGTTCAATTGATCGACAGAAAATGCTACTTGGTGGATGTGTTGCAGCATTCATTACATAAAAGCCAGGGCCCTCTCTCTCCAATTCCTTCCTTCTTGATTCCTCAATTCAATCTCCTCAATTTTGTCGTGAGCCCGATCATCGGAAGCGTTCTCCCGCTGCGCTTCCCTTCCTTGGCTCTCAACCCCCTTCCCACCCAGCTGCCGCACCACCTCTGGACCCTACCACAGTCGCCTACTACGTGGTTGGCATCCACTGCCTTACAATCAGCGGCGGTTTTACCCTCGTTTTGCCCTCCCACCTCTGGACGCTACCACAATCTGACGACGTGGCTGTCATCCACTGTAACCCAAAGAGCGCTTTTACGGGGAAACTACTCTATAGTATTGCAAGGATAACACTAACAGAAAAAGGGGAGGAAATCAATGTACATAAAAGCATCGATGTAGTAACTAATCAAAGACGGTAATCTAGATTTTATTGTCTTTGAAAGGCTATGGTTCAATTTCCGAATTTCAATATAATTTAACAGTTCAATACATTACCATTTCAGATAAATGTCTAGCTCTATTGACATAGACGCTGACACTAAATCTATATTAATTTGTGATTCATCAAATATCAATGTATCCTTCAACTTATCTATATTGCCCAGTCCAAGCAAGTCAAGTCCATAAAGGTACTTACATGGATAACTTCTTTTGCTCCTTCCAACAAAGCCTTAAATTCTGCTTGTGTGATACTATTTGAGACAGTTGACTGTCTTCTACTGGACCAAGATATGGAAGCGAAGACACCGTTGATCACATAAGCTCAAAGTTATATTCTGATGTCTTGATACCCTAGGTTAGGTTGTTGGTATTTATAAATCCATCCAACACTATACCTTTTCCCTATAGATATGAAATTCCATAGTTCTTGTGTGATTTAACTAGCGCAATATGTATAGAACTGACTTCCAATGTCACTCTTTGTTACTTTTGCATATATCTACTCACAATACTAACCGCATATGCCATGTTTGTACAAGTGTGTTTAAGAAAGATTAGCTCATCCACAACATGGTAATAATCTGTCACATATATCTCTTTTGTGTTTGTCCATGCAAGGAGAACATGTCCTTCTCGTAAAGGTGTAAGCTCAAGTTATGAATACTCGATTCCGAATCCCTTAGCATGTTGGTAACTTTAGGTACCTTTGTGAATAAATATCTCCTTTGAGGTGCAATATAACTCAATGCCTAGGTATCTCTAAACTAGGCTCAGATCCTTCATCTCGTATTTCTCCTTAAGATGAAGCTTCACTTGTCTGATCTGCCCTGGCTCATTACCTATAATAAGAAGGGCATCTACATAGAGCATTATAATTGTCAATTCTTGGTCTCTCTTGAGAAAATACAAATTAGGATCTGCGAAGCTCTTTATCCTTCATCTCATATTTCTCCTTAAGATGCGCTTCACTTGTCTTATCTGCTATGGCTCATTGCATGTAACAAGAAGAGAATCTACATAGAGCATTATGTTTGTCAAATTTTGGTCTCTTTTCAGAAAATACAAATTAGAATACGCAAAGCTCTTGATATATCTTAAGCTCCGTACGTAACCATAGATTTCTCATGACCATGCTATGCTTGATTTTTTCTATACTTAGTAAGCACTTGAGTCCACAAATGAAGGACTCTTTCCTTCTTTTTCTCATATCCAAAGGCATAGCATGTAAATAGATCTTGAAGGGTCCTATTCAATAAAGTAACGACTGCTTCCATGTGATGTAAATACACGCCTAATTATACTGCAGATAGTTCTCAAAGTTGACTATTTCACTACAAGTGCAAAGGTCGGTTAAATCAGTTCCGAGCCTTTCCTCTAGGCTTCTTGCTACTAAACTTACTTTCAAAAGAGAGTGTACAAAACGCATTTATAGGTTTTGACTTGAAGACCCACTTTGCTTATAATGTATGTTATCATTTAGGCTACCCGCATGATTCCCAAGAGTAGTTTCACATCAAGGAGTCCATTTCTTCTTACATAGTCTTTCTCCAACGTGGACGTTTGAGAACATCCATTGTACTAACTTTATCCTTGGTAGGATATGATGTTCCCACATTATACATATCAAGATTATCTAGCATGCTTGGAACACTAGGCATGTCACGCCATTTGTAGTTCCGCATCTAGATGCTCAGACACTGGAGTTCCAGTGATGGTAGTTAGAGTTATTCTAACAGTTTCTCAAGGACTACTTTCCGACGGTTAGATTTTGTATTCGGGGTACTGACTTCACTGTGGGGCCCACCATCACTTTGCACCGTTTGCACCGTCGAGTGTGCCGTCAGCGGGACCGTTAGGGTTTTAGGGCTAGCTCGAGTCCAGGGGGTATAGTTTCGAAGTGAGCTCTAGAGAGCTCACTTCTCTGATGTTGAGCCTTTGAGTTCCTGGCTATGGTGGATAGAGGCCGGTGAGCGTCACCTGGATTCTCTATGCTTGAGTGGGTGTGGCTTGACTGTAATCAGTGCCCAGTTGTTGGCAGTTTATAGAGTGACAGATCAAGTACTGATCTGAGTTGAGTTGAGTTGAAACTGTTAAGCAATCTGATTATTGTGGCACTTTAGAGTCTATGTATGACTTATGTGTGAGTTGTGCTTTTATAGTGTATGATGTTGACAGCGATGTATGTTGTGTAGCAATGTATATACGCACGACAGGCATGTCATACCTTCTTAATTTTTTTTAGAGTTGACAAGAATGCATAATAAACATATAGTAAGATTGGACAATTAGGCATGTTATACCTTCTTAATTTGGTGGAGAGTCAACAAGAACGTTGAGATTTCATTGGCGATATTCAATCTAAATTGGTTGAGGGGTTGTTGCAAAAGAAGCCTAATCTAAGTCCACCTTGGTTGCCTCACAAACAGAGGTCTCAAACTTCAAAGGTTGAGTTTCTTTTGTCACTTTTTGATTTTCTACTCTCTTTGATTTTATCCCCCAAAATTCTCAAACTTAAAATCTTAGTCAATTTTTTCTCTTTGATTTTCTAGCTCTCTTTGATTAGTGTCCTTATAATTTCTTCCTCTTGTTGTAGTAACTTATCATTTATAGAAAAACTAAAACACACCAAAAATAAATAAATAATACTAAAGTTCATAGCTCTTATGACACTCTTAGCTTATACTACATTAGAGGATATAAAGATATTTAACTTTAGATCATATCACTCATATGCTTTTGAGATTTCATCATAGCCTAATAAAGTAGTGATAAATTACTTAGAATTTTTTGAGATGCTATGAGGAAGTGGAAAAAAGCAGTATAACTGAATAACTCTAAGATGAGCACCAAAAGGTTTTTGGCAACAAGTTTTTGAAAAGGTGTGGAAAGCTTCAAAGATTGAGTTCCATATGTTGCAAGTTTAAAAAGACATTCTAATTATTTTTTGGCTAGAGAGGAATGGAAGTATTTAGTGCTCATGAAAATAATATGAATTACTTCTAATAAATTTTAATTTTTTCCTATTCCATATTGATGACGAGAGAGTGTTGTTGTTTGATTTCATGGCACTCACAATGCTCCAAATCAAGCTTGATTTGTGTAATACTCTGAGGACAAGAGAAGAGAGAGAAACACAAATTACACACTCAACATTCGGTGCCCCAAAGGAGCACCTTCTCTTTATTATATAAAAAATGAGGATCTCCTCCACTGAAGCTCCACCATAGGATTAAGCACACAGATAAATGACATGTCAACAAGCTCCACCCTTGGGTTACTTACTTGGATGGGTGACATGTCGGTCTAGGTCCTATCTGGTTGGTCAAACAAGCTTTGACCGGAAGGAATCTTTTAGGGAATCTTCTTGTAGGAGTCTCAAAATCACATAAGGTACCATTGGAAAGCTCTCGATGAGACAAACCAAGGGGAGGGAAGGCCAACCTTTCCTCAATGTAGGGGGGGATGTGCACATTTTTGAGGCCTAATTCATCCATTTAGGCCTCCAAAATTGCCTTCAAAGATTTCAAGCATATTTCGGTTCCTACTCTATTAGTAGAAGTCTCCTTTTGGTGATACCTCTTTCTGATATGTTTAGTCCATCATGTGTAACATCCTTCCAGATGTTACCAAACCAATTCTCACATTTAAATCATATGTCTAGCTATTGGTTCTAAGGTTCTCAAGTCTATTTTGGTTTTTGCTTTATAAGTAGAAGTACTCTTTTGGTGATACTTCTATCTGATCTATTTTGACCATCATGTATAATATCATTCTAGATGTTACCAAACCAAATTTCATATCTAGATCATATGGCTAGCTCTTGGTATTACAATTTGTCAGCATATTGGTTCACTCCCTTTGTAACAATATGAAGTTTAGCGACGAAGTTAGTCGGGATTACAAAGTAGCACATAAGACAAATTAGCCTAGAATATTCTAGAAGTATCTAGAAAGCTTCTTGGAAAGCTTCCCTGCTAGCTTAGCTTGCACCTCAAGTAAGTAGCTTCTAGAAACTTCCAACTAGCTTAGCTTGCATGCCAAGCAGGCGGCTTCTAGAAGGAAGCTTCTTGAGAAGTTTCCTAGTTAACTTGGCTTGCACTCTAAGAAAGCTGCTTGAGGAAGCTTCTTGAGAAGCTTCTCAAGGGCCTTGTATGCTACCTAGAAATACCAAGGCCAAAGCTCATGCTAGGCATTCGGAATTTTCCCTCATTCGAGTGTCCCAATGTGAGTTCCATTCTCCTATTTCTCTCCTCAGATTTGGTCTTTTACATTGGTATCAGAGCAAGAATGGGATGGATAGAATTTATGGACCACCAAATCCACTTCCACCGAACCATTGGGATTTTTGCATCCAAATGCTACCAAAGCATCGTTTTACACAGTTCATCACCTCGCACTTTGGACAAGATTTTTTGCATATGATCCCCATATCTGAGGAACCCTTGGTGCTTCCGGTTGTAACTTATAGAGAATGGTGGATGTGATGTTTCTATATGTTAATAAATTAGATAGATTGGGAATGGTATGATAGAAGAGCAACCATGGCGGCAATACCTGATGTTATCCTTGCTATGCAACAACAAATTGAGCACCTTACTCAATTGTTGGATGAACTAGATCTTAGACGACAAGAGCAGGTGGAGAGAGTACCAATTTGAGAAGGAGGAGATCGGATCAGATTCCCTAAACCCAAGGTATTTGAAGTCAAGAATCTCCTAGGTGTAGTGGAGAATTTTGTGTTTGATTGTGAACATTATTTTGAAGCTACCAATCTACAAGACGAGCAAAAACAAATTCTCTTGGCTTCTAGCCAATTGGATGGAGTAGCAAAGCTATGGTGGAGATTCCGAGTGGAGCAAGCCAAATGACAAATGGTTGCACTAATCTTGACATGGGCAGAATTCAAGAGGGCAATAATTAATCGATTCCAAGCTATAAATGCCACACGAGCTACACGGGATAAGTTGGCAGAGTTGAAACAGATTGGCTCTGTAAGAAGTAACATCACCTAGTTCTAAAACGCTATCATGTAAATTCCAAATGTATTGGAAGGTGAAGCTCTAGATTGATTTGTGAGGGGCTTGAAGGCGAGAACCAAATTAGAAGTAACCATGCTAGAGCCACAACACTTGGAGGAAGCCATGCGGTTGGCCAAACATTTTGATTCCTTGGTGGCAATAACTTGGTCTTGACCTCGACCTCCACAAAGCCTACCAATACACTACACACAAGTGGAGGAGCCAGCACCAATGGAGATTGATGAAATTCAACAAAGACCACTTGCACGGCAGATAGGGAGAAATTGCGACAAAATGGTGGTTGTTTTTATTGTCGCTAGTTGAGGCATCGCATTGCTGAATGTCCACTCAAGAATGGACGGCCTCAACAAGTTGCCCAAGTGGAGGTTGTGGAGCGGAATGATAAGGGAAACAAGGAATCCCAATAGGAAATTTTGAGCCGCCTATTGGGAGCTTGATTAGTTCCAATGGGATTGAAGGCTTGACCTATGCACGTTTGCTTCACTTGCAAGGTATGATATCTAATTGGGGTTGTAGGATTTTGGTTGATTTTGGAAGTTCAAAGAATTGCATGTCTATGCAAGTAGCAAAGGAATTGGGTATTCCTATCAAGCCAGTGATTGGAAGTAGTTTGATGATGGCGGATGGTAGAAGGAGTTCTGCATTCCGCACCTTGCATCCTGTTACCTTCAAGATTGGGAAGGAGTATTGGGAGTGTATGAGGTTTGTAGTGGCAACTCTACACTATGATATCATTCTAGGTCTACCTTGGCTTGAAGGTCATAAGGTTCAATTGGATTGGACCCGATGCCAAATTCAAGTATAACACCAAGGTAGGAATTTCCGATTAGGTTATTTGGCACCTCTGAGTAAGACACCCAAGAATAGTCAGTCCCAAGATAGGAAGGTTGTCGAGAAGGTAGCCATAGAGCAAACCTTGAAGGAAGTGGAGTCCCAAGATGGGAAGTTTGCCAAGAAGGCAACCATGGAGCAAGCTTGGAAGAGAGATGAGTCCCTAGAAGGGAAGTTTGTTAGTAAAGTAGCCATAGAGCAAGCTTTGGAGGAAGATAAGTCTGTATTTGCGGTATGGATCAAGCCGATTGCACAAGACCAGTCTGTGGAAGACCAAGAGCATCACCAAGCAATGGTTGATCGGATAGTTAAGGAGTTTGTGGACGTGTTTCTGGATGATTTTCCAAAGAGATTACCCTCCGATTGAGGTATGCACTTCAAGATCAAGTTATTGCCAAGGAGTACTTTAGTGAGTAGACCAATCTATCAGCTCTCACCAAAGGAGTTGGAGGAGTTGCAAACAACACTTACAAAGTTGTTGGAGAAGGACTTCATACGACATAATACCTCTCCTTGTGGAGCACCGGTACTAATTGTTCCAAAGAAGGATGGAGGAGTTCATTTCTGTATTGATTATCGTGGGCTCAATAAGCAAACCGTGAAGAATGCATATCCCTTGCCTCGGATCGATGACTTGCTTGATCAACTAAGTAGAGCACACTACTTTTCCAAGTTGGATCTTTGCAACAGCTATTGGCAAATTCCTATTGAGAGAGAGGATGTGCAAAAGACTGCCTTTTGTACAAGGTATGGGCATTTTGAGTGGAGAGCTCTACCTTTGGACTCACTAATACTCTTGCAGTCTTCATGGATCAGATGCGTCGAGTATTGGATGGACTATTGGATTGGTCTGTGGTTGTGGTCTTGGATGATATCTTAATTTATAGTAAGACAGAGGCAGAACACGTGAATCATGTGCAAGAAGGCCTAAGACGCCTATGACAATGGAAATTTTACTACAAGAAGTCAAAGTGTGCCTTTTGGCAGAATGAGGTTATCTTCTTGGGTCATAAGATCTCATCAGAGGGGATCAAGATAGAAGAAGAGAAGATCAAGGTCATTACTGATTGGCCTACCCCAAAGGATGCTACAAAAGTACGGGCATTCAATGGATTGGCCAGTTTTTACCGACAATTCTTCCATTATTATGCTCATGTGGTTACACCATTGACTGACCTCTTGGGAAAGAACTTGAGCTTCTAGTGGACCACCAAGCATGAAGAAGCATTCCATAAGTTAAAGCATATGGTGTCTTCAAGACCCATTCTTCAACCATAGGATCCTCAACTACCATGTGTAGTTGATTTTGATGCTTCTAACTTTGCAATTGGAGCCATGCTACAATAAGAATTCCTAGATGGACTCCATCCCATTGCCTTTGTGTCTTGCCGACTCAATATAGCTGAACAAAACTACTCTACTCAAGATCAAGAACAACTTGCAATGGTATACACCACCAAGGTATGGAGGCATTACCTCTTGGGGAAACAAGTGATCATGCAAACTGATCATAAACCATTATTGCAAACCTTACACTTGGAACACATGAAAAGTCAACATCATCGATGGGAGGAACAACTCCAATTGTATGACATCAAACTTGAGTACAAACCAGGTTGGTTCCATGTCATCCTTGATGCTTTATCATGACGACCTGTTGTGAAGTCTCTTCCTCTCATCACCATGGAAATTTCAACGGTGTCAGTTGACTCCAAGGTCCAAAATGAGTTTCAGTCAGCTCTACACCAAGATCCCTTCTTCCAAATGGTATAGGGTTGCCTTACGGCATGCGATAAGGAGTACAACACCTTCTCCATCAAGGAGGGTCTTTTATTCCATGAGGACCGGATTTATGCTCCAGCTAAAGGTGATCTTCAACTTGTGCGCCTTCAAGAAGCCCATAATTTACCCATCACGGGTCACATGGGTGTGGACAAGACCTTGAGTACCCTCCAACTTCAATGGAGGTGGCCCTACATGACACAAGATGTTCAAGAATTTGTCCGATCGTGTGAGAGTTGCTAATGTAACAAGGCCAGCAACCAAAAGCTGAGTGGAATCCTTCAACCACTTGCTGTTCCATCCGCTTGCTGGGAACATGTGAGCTTGGATCTCATCACATCCTTGCCAAAGACAAAACAAGGCACACCGCAATCGTGGTGTTTGTGGATAAGCTTAATAAGCAAATCCACTTGGCACCAACCTGTGATACTGTGGATGCTCCAACCCTAGCGCAAATCTACTTCAACAATGTCTTCAAGCATCATGGGATGCCACGTGTACTCATCTCCGACCATGATCCTTGATTTACCGAGAAGTTTTGGCAAGCACTTTTCCAAATACTTGGCACCAACCTTGCTTTGTCCATGGTCTATCATCCTCAAACTAATGGACAAACCAAATGTGCAAATCGTACATTGGAGGATATGTTGCGTGCCTTTGTCAATGTCCACCATACCAATTGGGACAAATGTCTTGCAGCTGCAAAATTTGCCTACAACAATTCCAAACAAGCAAGCACTAAATTTTCTCCTTTCTTTCTCAATTTTGGCCAAGATCCGCTTGTTCTAGATTCTCTTCTTGCTCCACCTCCATCTCAAGTTCCTCATACTTCTACATTCTTGACCATTATATCCCAATCTCTCGAACAAGCTAAGTCTCACCTCCTTGTTGCTCAGAATCGCCAAAAACAATATGCGGACCACCATCGTCGTGATCTCACCTTTGAAGTTGGTGATAAAGTCATGCTATCCTCTAGTAACCTCCTTCTCCCACTTGATACCCAAGTTTGTAAACTTGCACCTAATTGGATAGGACCCTTTGATATCACCCAAATTGTCTCTCTTGTTGCTTATCTACTTGCCTTGCCTTGTCACATGCGTATCCATCTTGTCTTTCATGCTTCCAAGTTGAAACCCTTTGTTCCTAACCCCTCTTCCTTTTCCTCTTGAGTCCAACCTCCCCCTCTTCCTATCCCTATCAATGATCATGAGGAGTATGAAGTTGATCATATCTTTGCGCGTTGCCATCTTCAACGAGGCCGTCACCAACATACGGAGTACAAGGTCCTTTGGAAAGGGTATCCCCTTCATGATGCCACATGGGAACCTCTTTCTCACCTCCAGAATGCACAGATGGCCATCTAAGAATTTGAAGCTTCATTGGCAACGAGGACGCCACTAACTTGCGAAGGGGGAATATATAACAATATGAAGTTTAGCGACAAAGTTAATCGGGATTAAAAATTAGCACATAAGACAAATTAGCCTAGAATATTCTGGAAGTATCTAGGAAGCTTCTTGGAAAGCTTCCCGGCTAGCTTAGCTTGCACCTCAAGTAAGTAGCTTCTAGAAAGAAGCTTCTAGAAACTTCAAACTAGCTTAGCTTGCACGCCAAGTAGGCGGCTTCTAGAAGGAAAATTCTTGAGAAGCTTCCTAGTTAACTTGGCTTGCACTCTAAGAAAGTGGCTTGAAGAAGCTTCTTGAGAAGCTTCTCAAGGGCCTTGTATGCTACCTATAAATACCAAGGCCAAAGCTCATGCTAGGCATTTGGAGTTTTTCCTCATTCGAGTGTCCCAATGTGAGTTCCATTCTCCTATTTCTCTCCTCGGATTTGGTATTTTACACCCTTAGATCTCTCAAAAATCATGCATCAGGATCAAGTACAATGTATCTCTCTACATTCTAGAAATTGTGATCTTATTGTGAACTTCCTCATTATTACTCAACACAAGCATTTAACAACACTCAAAATGGAAGATACATAATTTGTGAAGAACTGAAAGTCCTCTTTATTGAACTTCAATTGCATAAAAGTGAACCCAAATAACATTTTGTTGTAAGTATATTTTTGCCTCAAAGGGATTCAAAGACTAAGTGAATTATTTGAAAGTCTTATATCTTTACTTGTGTTGCTTGATTAGGATTCTAATCCTATCATATCTTAATCCTATGTAGGTTAATTAGGTATCTAAGATGTGTTAGGAATTACAAAATGACTTTACAACACTTTGGACTTACAATTCCAAAGACTTGCAAAACTGCAAAGTTCTGTGCAACTTTGAATGCCTTCCTCTTGAAGTCTATAAAACTACAAAGTTCTTTGCATAATATCTTACTCCAAATTTCCTACAATTACAAACAACTTCTTTTAATGAAGTGTCTTTGGCTAAGGTTCCTATTGCAAAGAACTACCTTTGAGTTTAAATTCCTAAGGAGTAGTTTGATCTACTCCTTGTATGTTGCTATTTCTAATAGATAGGTATCGTAAACATCATTGAACTTTCTAATTGTGTGTTCTCTAATTCTAATTGCTAATTGGTCCATTTATTCTTATTTTAATGAATTTCACTCCAACTTCTAAACCTACAACTTCAACTCATGTATCTTCATCTTCATTGCCTTCCCTTCATCTACCTCCTTCAACATCCTTATGAAGTGATCTAGGGTTTCCTCTAATTGCTAGATGACCTTCAACTTCTCTTCCTCCAAGTGTTGGTTCAAGATTCTTACTTCTTTCTTCACTTCCTCCAACATTTAGGGTTGATCTCAATCCATCTTTTCTTGCTCCTTCTTCATATCCATAGCTAGTTGGTTCAATTAGAGTGCCACTTCCCTTTGGTACTCATCCATTTACAAGTCCAAGGTCACAATCCAAACCTTGGAATTCTCCAACTCATTGCAAATGCTTACCACTTCTTTGTCCTTAATTGGCAATTGGTCTTTGTACCCAAGCTACATATCCTTCTTCTCTATCCACAAGGTTCCCAATTCCAACTGTAACCTTCCAAGTTCTTCTTCTTTCCTCTTTTGACCTACTATCAAGGAAGAGTTCTACCTCTATACCTCAAAGTTCTCTTGCATCAAAGCATTCATAGTTGCATTCTTTAATGAGAAGCACACTACTGATAATGGTTGGAAAGTAGCTAGTTACAAAGATCTAACCCAAAGAGTGATTGTAAATGTTCTCATGAAGACCAAAGAGAACAACTTACTTGACTATTAGTTAGTGAAATGTTTTGAAGATAGGCAAAGCCCCAAGAGAAACATAAGGTTTCATCCTTCAATACTCAGATGCCTCAAAGGAGCACCTTGTCTTTATTACATAGCAAAGAGGATCCATTCACACGGAGCTGCACCTTGGATCAGATATATAGATTGGTGAATTTCAGCAAGCTCCACCCTTATATTAGTTGTATGCATTGGTGACATGTTGATCTTTTTCCTCTTTGGTTGGTCAAACAAGTCTGATCAGAGGGAATCTTGGGGAATCTCTATATAGGAAGCTCAGAATAGCATGTGTGAGGTATTGTCAAAAAGCTCTCAACAAGACAAAAAAGGTGCAGAATGCAACTGCATTTGCCTTAGAGATGAGAGATTTTTTCATTTTTTGAAGCATAATTCATCATTTTAGGCTTTAGAAATTGGCTTTGAAGGTTTTAGAGTGTTTTGGACCTCTATCTTATTAGTGGAAGTACTCTTTTGGTGACACCTATATTTGATCTACTTAGACCATCATATATAACATCCTTCTAGATATTATCAAGCCAATTTCCCATTTCTAGATAATATGTTTAGCTAATGGTATTACAAACCTTCCCCCTTTGAAGACGCAACATCCTCGTTACAATGGTATTGCTCAAAAGATTGCACTAACACCGAGATACATGTCAAGTTAGCTATTGGCTCCCATGTTGCCTTATACAATGGGTACCATTTCTAATGTATGAAATATTCTACATGCGGATGGTGGGTACCATAGATGCTTTTCAAGAGAATGCATTTGACTTCATATTCCTCCATGCCATCAATGAGTGTACGACAAGATCTAACTTCTTGTATGGAAGGAAAGTGGACGATTAGGATGCATATTTATGTAATAAGGAAATATGAAAAATTGGATGGATTTTCATGAGTAGTGGTAGCTCAAGGTGATAGGTGTAATACTCCAAGGACAAGAGAACTCTTCAAGAAAAAAAACACAAATTTCACATTCAATCCTCTAATGC
Source organism: Lunularia cruciata (assembly GCA_948567375.1). Taxonomy (NCBI): domain Eukaryota; kingdom Viridiplantae; phylum Streptophyta; class Marchantiopsida; order Lunulariales; family Lunulariaceae; genus Lunularia; species Lunularia cruciata. The sequence goes on along the minus strand of OX419755.1, from coordinate 73,966,743 downwards.
CTCAAAGGAGCACTTTCTCTTTATTATATAGCCAAAGAGAATCTCCTCCAATGAAGCTCCACCAAAGGATTAGGTACATGGATAGGTGACATATCAGCAAACTCCACCCTTAGATTACTTGGTTGGATGGATGATATGTCGGTCTTGGTCCCATCTGGTTGGTCAAACAAGCTATGACTTGAGGGAATCTTCTTGTAAGAATCTTAGAATCATGTGGATGAGGTACTGTTGGAAAGCTCTTGGTAAGACAAATTGGGGCAGGGGAAGGCCAGCCTTTCCTCCATTAATTGTGGGAGGTCCATATGTTTTCAAGGGCTAACTTATCCGTTTAGGCCTTTGAAATTGCCTCAAGAAGTTTTCAAGCCTATTTTGGCTTCTACCCTATTAGTACAAGTGTTGTTTTGTTGATACCTTTATCTGAACTACATTCTCTATCATGTGTAACATCCTTCCAGATGTTACCACCCCAAGTTTCACCTTTAGATCATATGCCTAGCTATTGATTCTAAAGTTTCCAAGCATATTTTGTTTTTAGACCTATTAGTAGAAGTACTCTTTTGATGATACCTCTAGCTTATCTACTTAATCCATCATGTATAACATCCTTCCAAATGTTACCAAACCAAATTTCATCTCTGGATCATCTATCTAGCTATTGGTATTACAACATGCCATTACACAAAATTGATGGAGGATGGGAAAAGGCCCAATAGAACAAGTTTTGAGCTTACGTGGACCAACTAATGTGAGGTTGGGTTATGGACAGCCAGACTTGATCCCCAATAATGAATTCCATGTGCCTACAATATGCACTTCTCTTAAGGTCTCCTATCCTTGGAAGATTACATAATGACATTTGATTACATCTAAGGTCTTGTTCACTCCAACATGACCTACAATGGCAAAATCATGACATTTTGTTAGGATGGTGATTCTTAGGTATGGAGCATCCATGATCCATAACTTGCCATCACAAAAGGTGAATCCTTGGGTATTGGTTATATCTTTGGATGATTGAGCTTCTACAATTTGTTGGTTAGTCTTCGTAGCAATAAGAATCCTTGGCTAGAATTTTGGGTTCATCTTGACCTCTACCACAAATTATTTGCCATAGGCATTTAGGTTAATGCATTTACAAGTTGCATCTTGCCTTCTACTTATGTGATTGCCATATTGAACCATTATCTCCACTTTTTCTACCAAATCTATTGACAAGATAGATCCTTTTGTGTCTCCAGGTAGACTAAAAGTTTATGGTCTGTCTCTATTACAAATGCTTCTTGTCAAGATAGTGTTTCCAATGCTTGGACAATAGCCAAATTTTCTTATTTGGTGGTGTGATAGTTATGTTCTACCAATAATAGCATTTGAGAGAAATATACAATTGGGTGTTATCCATCATTCCATCCTTGTTGTAAGATTGTTCTCATTGCAACACCTATGCATCTCTAGCTAGCTTGATTGGACATTTTAGGTCATATTATTTCAAAATTGGTGCATGTAGTAATTCATTTTTTAATTCCTAAAGGGCCAATTGTTGTGCGGTTCTTTGCATCCACTTCTTTCTCTTAACAATAAATGCCATTAGAGGTTTTGAGACCTTGGAAAATTCCTTGATAGAAACTCGTCAATCTCAAGAAACTCTTGAGTTGAGTCTTATCTTATGGAGCACCCCACTTATGAATAACCTCTATTTTATCTATTAACACTTCGATACCTTTTGCACTTACTCTATGCCCCAAGTAGTCTACTTTAGAATTGCCAAGCTCACAATTTGAGATTTTGGTATACAATTGATTACGTCATAGAATTTGGAGGACTTGTTGCAGATGTTGCTTGTACTCCATCATTGTCCTATCGTAGAATAAGATGTCATCAAGGAAAATGATAACAAATTTATCCAAGTATATCATTCATTAAACTCATGAAAGTAGTTGGTGCATTGATGAGACCAAACTACATCACTAGGTATTGAAAGTGATCATACCTTGTTTACAAGGCAATTTTGTGTATGTCTTCCTTAACAATCTTGATTTGTTTTCACCCACTTTGTAGATCAATTTTGGTGAAATGTTTGTCCCATTGAGTTGATTTAACTTGTCATCCATGTGAAGTAATGGTTATTTGTTCTTCAGCATCTGTTGATTTAGGCCTAGAAGTCCATGCACATGCATATTGTATCGTCCTTCTTCTTCACAAACAAGACATGAACATATGGTGATACATTGGGTTGGATAAAATCTTTCTATTGCATATCCTTGATTTGAGCCTTACACTCCTCCAACTCATGAGGTGATAGTCAATATAGGACCTCACAAAGAAGTGTCTTCCTAGGATGTATCTTGATTTTATGATTTACTCCCCTTTTTGGTGACAATACTAAGGGTAAATCACAAGGAGAGATATATTTCAAATTCTCAAGAATTTGTCCATCAAGTTGTGCACTTTGGACTTATTTATTAGACTTATGAAACATCTATTTGTCTTATCAATAAGTGTTGTTCTTATGATATTAGAGAGATAGTTTTTGCCTTTATGATATTTTTCTATCCTTGATGATTATCCATTGGCTAGTTCTCACTACTTTCTTTCTCCAATCTACCATGGGATTAGAGTTTTAGTTTAGACTCCATTCATGACATGCCTAAGATCAAATCATAATGAGCTAACTATATCACTTGCCATTCAATTTCTTCTTGATACTCTCCTACAAAGAGTACTACATTTTTAGGTAATGACTCAATCCTCTTTTTTAGATCATAAGGTAACTCTACTTCTTCATTCTCATCCTTCTCTAGTTCCATCTCCAACTTTATAGCAATAGAGTAAGACAAGAGATTCTTTGTTGCTCTAGGGTCTATCAATACTCTCACTTGATTATCTTCTAGAACTCCATTTACGATAATCAATTATGCATTTGTCTTTGTAAACCTTTGCGCACTTTTCCTCTTCCTTCCACCAGTTTTACTCTTCTACATTGAGCCAATAAGGCTAGAAGGTACAATTATTAGCAATCTTCATTTTCCAATGTGATTTTAACATCCTCTTCTTTGATTTGTCTCTCTAAGTTATTCAAAGGTCACTTGTATGGAGACCAAGTGGATCTAAGAAGACAAGCATGACAATTGATGGCTATGTGCCCAACTTGGCCACAATTGTTACAAAATCACTGTTCTACTTGAGCCTTGTCCTCTCGTGGGACTCCATCTCTCCTTTCTTTGACCCGCTCTCTTTTTCCGTAGAGTGGTTGTACTCTTTGGTCTCAAAACCAAATGTTGCCCAATTCCATAGGAATTGGTCCACCAAAGTGTGATGTTTCAACCCAATAGTGTTTAATCAAGACTACCCCTTTGCCTCCTCCAAGCACACTTTTGCTATTCTTTAAGTGCATGTAATGGTTTAAAAAATAGTTCAAAAATTTGTACCCTTATCTCTTGGCAAATTTGCTCTTTTAACCTCCTATTTACAATTTTCAAGAGCTTGTGCTAGACTATATTGGTTATTGCAACCTATAGATCAATCTATAAAAACTATTAATGTATCCACATACTCTTTTATGTTGTTCATTTTTTTAACCCCCATAGTAGTGTTCAAGCCATATGCACAAAATCCATGGATTGGAAAATCTTCAACAACCCTTCTTGCATTGCAATCCAAGTGATCTCTCTTCCTTCTACCAACATTGATTGTTCCCAAGGATTAGACCATGTGAGAGCTTTATTGGTCAAGTACCCACATGAAAACATGCTTGCGGAATGATTAATGATCTCAATTGTGAATAATTGCAAGTATTGATTCATTCTTGAAATCTAATTTTACACTACTTCCATGGAATGCTATCCCTTGTAAGGTTAAATATTGCATACATTCTTCATCCATACTAACAATATAGCTTCATTGTTGCTCAAAGTCAATGTCATCAACATGAGTGAATCTCCAAGTATTTTGTCTACTAATATTGGGTTTTGGATGATTCTACTTCTTGCATTACTTGTTCATTCTTGAAGGTACGTTGTTGTATTATGGTTTGCATAGCCCATGAAAAGTAAACTAGTGTAGTTTATCTCAATAAAGATGGAGTAGGTTGTATGACAGATCCCACAGTTGAGCTATTGCCATGTTAGCAATCTATGTACATGTTTATGATAGGCCATATGGATTATGGACTTGTCCTCTTTGAAGGCTCTTGTGTATATAATCTATAAAAGATCAAGACTAAGGAGAGAAATAGGAGAATAGAAGCTCATATTGGTACATTTGAATGCGTGAAAACTTTGAATACCTAGCATAAGCTTTGGCTCTTGTATTTATAAGGATAATACAAGGCTCTTGAGAATCTTCCTTCTAGAAGTCTCTTACTTGACATGCAAGCTAAGCTAGTTGGAAGCTTCTCTCTAGAAGCTGCCTACTTGGGATGCAAGCTAAGATAGCCGAGAAGCTTCCCAAGAAACTTTCTAGATACTTCTAGAATATTCTAGGCTAATTTGTCTTATTTGCTACTTTGTTAGCCCTACTAACTTTGTTGTTAAACTCCATATTGTTTTATATTCCCCCACTGCTAGTTGGTGACGTCCTTGTTTCTAGTGAAGCTTCAAACTCTTGGATGGCCAATCATGCATTTTGGAGATGAGAAAGAGGTTTCCATGTGGTATCATGAAGGTGATACCCTCCAAAGGACCTTGTACTCCATATGTTGTTGATGGTCTCATTGAATGTGGCAACGCGTAAGGATATGATGAACTTCGTAATCCTCATGATCATTGATAGGGACAAGAGGAGGAGGAGGTTGGACTCAAAAGGAAAAAGAAGATGGATTAGGAACAAAGGGTTTCAACTTGGAAAAATGAAAGACAAGATGGATGCGCATATAACAAGGCAAGGTAAGTTGGTAAGTTGATAAGCAATAGGAGAGACAATTTGGGTGACATTGAAGTGTCCTATCTAATAAGGTGCAAGTTTAAAAACTTGGGTATCAAGTAGGAGAAGAAGGCTATTGGATGAGAGCATGACCTTATCACCAACTTGAAAGCCAAGATCATGATGATGGTGATCCACGTATTGTTTCTACCAATTTTGAGCAACAAGGAGATGAGATTGGGCTTGTTGGAGGGATTGGGAGATGTTGGTTAAGAAGGTGGAAGTATGAGGGACATGAGATGGAGGAGGAGAAAGAAGAGAATTTGGAACAAGTGGGTCTTGCCAAAATTGAGAAAAAAGGAGAGTATCTAGTGCTTGCATGTTTAGAATTATTGTAAGCAAACTCCGCAACTACAAGACATTCATCTCAATTGGTATGGTGAATGTTGACAAAAGCACAAAGCATATCTTCTAAGGTATGATTTGCACGTTCACTTTGTCCATTAGTTTGAGGATGATAAGTTGTGGACAAAGCAAGCTTGGTGCCAAGTATATAGAAGAGTGCTTGCCAAAACTTTCCAGTGAAGCAAGGATCACAATCAAAGATGAGTACACATGGCATCTCATGATGCTTGAATACATTATCGAAGTAGATTTGTACCAAGGTTGGAGCATCCACAATATCAACTATTGGTGCCAAATGGATTTGCTTACTAAGCTTATCCACAAACACCACAATTATTATGTGACCTTGCTTTGTCTTGGGCAAGGAAGTGATGAAATCTAGGCTCACATGTTCCCAATGAGTAGATGGAATGGGGAGTGGTTGAAGGAGTCCACTCGGTTTTTGGTTATTGGCCTTGTTGCATTGGCAACTCTCACACAATCAAACAAACTCCCAAACATCTTGTGCCATGTTGGGCCACCACCATTGGCGTTGGAGGGTACCCAAGGTCTTGTCTACACCCATGTGACTAGCAACTGGTAAATCATGGACTTCTTGAAGGCATACACATTGAAGATCACCTTTGGCTAGAACATAGATCCGGTCCTCATGGAATAGTAAACCTTCCTTGAAGGAGAAGGTGTTGTACTCCTCGTTGCATGCTATAAGATGACCATGTACCATCTAGAAGAAGAAAATCTTGTTGTAGAGCTGACCAAACTCATTTTGGACCTTGGAGTCAATTGATACCATCATAATTGCCGTCGTGATGAGAGGAAGAGACTTCAAATCAGGTTGTTGTGATAAAGCATCAAGGATAACATGGAACCGACCTAGTTTGTACTCAAGTATGATGTCAAAAAATTGGAGTTGCTCCTCCCATTGATGATGTTGACTCTTCATGTGTTCCAAGTGTAAGGTCTGCAACAATGGTTTATGATTAGTTTGCATGATCACTTGTTTCCCCAAAAGGTAATGTCTCCATACCTTGGTGATATATACCATTGCAAGTTGTTCTCAATCTTAAGCAAAGTACTTTCTTTCAATTGTATTTAGTTGGTGAGACACAAAGGCATTGGGATGTAATCTATCTAGGAATTCTTGTTGCAACATGGCTCCAATTGCAAAGTTAAAAGTATCAAAATCAACCACACAAGGTAGTTGAGGATCATATGGTTGAAGAATGTGTCTTGAAGACACCATATGTTTCAACTTCTGGAATGCTTCTTTGTGCTTGGTGGTCCACTGAAAGCTCAAGTTTTTCCCCAAGAGATCAATCAATGGTGCAACCATATGAACATAATAGTGGATGAACCGTTGGTAAAAATTGGCCAATCCATTAAATGCTCATACTTATGTAGCATCCTTCGGAGTAGACCAATCAAGAATGGCCTTGATTTTCTACTTTTCCATCTTGATCCCCCTTGATAAGATCTTGTGACCCAAGAAGGTACTTCCTTTTGCCAAAAGGTACACTTTGACTTCTTGTAGTAAAATTTCCATTATTGTTGTCTTAGGACTTCTCGCTCGTGATTCACATGTTCTGCTTCTTTCTTGCTATAGTTTAAGATATCATCCAAGAACACCACCACGTATTGACCCAATAGTCCATCCAACACTCAATGCATATGACCCATGATGACCATAGGAGCATTAGTGAGCCCAAAAGGTAGAATGCTCCACTCAAAATGTCCATACCTTGTGCAAAAGGTAGTCTTTGCACATCCTCTCTATTAATTTGGACTTGCCAATAGCCACTGCAAAGATCCAACATGGAGAAGGATTGTGGTCCACTCAATTGATCAAGCAAGTCATTGATCCAAGGCAAGGGATATGCATTCTTCATTTTTTGCTTATTGAGCCCATGATAATCAATACAAAAATGAAGTCCTCAATCCTTCTTTGGAACAAATAGTACCGGTACTCCCCAAGGAGAGGTACTATGTTGTATGAAGTCCTTCTCCAACAACTCTGTAAGTGTTGTTCGCAACTCCTCCAACTCCTTTGATGAGAGCTAATAGATTGGTCTACTCACTAGATTACTCCTTGGCAATAACTCAATCTTGAAGGGCATACCACAATCGGAGGGTAATCCCTTTGGCAAATCATCTAGAAACACCTCCGCAAACTCTTGAACTATCTGATCACCATTGCTTGATGAGGCTCTTGGCTCTCCTAAGATTGTCCTTGTGCAATCGGCTTGATCCACACCGCAAAAATAGACTTATCTTCCTCCAAAGCTTGCTTTATGGCTGCTTCACTAACAAACTTCCCATTTATGGACTCATCTCTCTTCAAAGCTTGGTCCATGGTTGCCTTCCTTGCAAACTTCCAATCTTGGGACTCATCTCCCTTCAAGGCTTGCTCTATGGTTACCTTCTCAACAAACTTCCCATCTTGGGACTAACTATTTTTAGGTGTCTTACTTAGAGGTGCCAAGCAACCTAATCAAACATTCCTACCTTGGTGTTGTACTTGAATTTATTGTCGGGTCCAATCAAATTGAACTTTATGACTTTCAAGCAAAGGTAGTCCTAGAATGATATCATAGTGTAGAGGTCCCACTACAAACCTCATATATTCAAATACTTATTCCCAATCTTGAAGGTAACAAGATACGAGGTACAAAATGCAAAACCATTTCTACCATCCGCTATCATCAATCTACTCCCAATTATTAGCTTGATAGGAATACCAAATTCCTTTGCTACTTGCATAGATATGCAATTCTTTGAACTTTTAGAATCAACCAAAATCCTACAACCATGATTGGATATTGTACCTTGCAAGTGAAATAAACTTGCATAGGTCGAGCTTTCACTCCCATTGGAACTAATCAAGTTCTCAATAGGCGGCTTAGAATCTCCTACTAGGATTCATCGTTTCCTTTATCATTTTTCTCCACAAACTCCATCTGAGCAACTTGTCAAGGTTGCTCATTCTTGAGTGTACATTCAACAATACAATGTCTTAATTGGCAATAATAAAAACAACCACCATTTTGTCATAGTTTTTCTCTATCTGTGGTGCCAAGTGGTCTCAGTTAAATGACATCAATCTCCATTAGTGCCGATTCTTCCACCCATGTGTAGTGTATTGGTAAGTTCTGTGGAGGTAGAGGTTGAGACCAAGTGATTGCAACCAAAGAATCAAAACGTTTGGCCAATTGCATGGCTTCTTCCAAGTGTTGTGGCTCTTGCATGGTTACTTCTAATTTGGTTCTTGACTTCAAGCCCCTCATAAATCAATCTAGAGCTTCACCTTCTAGTTTATCTAGAATTTGCATGATGGTGTTCTAGAATTGCGTGATATAACTTCTTATAGAGCCAATCTATTTCAACTCTGCCAACCTCTCTCGTGTAGCTTGTGTGGTATTTATAGCTTAGAATCGACTAATTATTATACTCTTGAATTTTGCCCATGTCAAGATTGGTGCAACAATTTGTCATTCAGCTTGTTCCACTCGGAATCTCTACCATAGCTTTGCTACTCCATCCAACTGGCTAGAAGCCAAGAGAATCTATTTCTGCTCATCTTGAAGACTGGTAGCTTCAAGATGAGAAGAAAGTTGAGCACCTTACTCAATTGTGCATCCAAGAATTGAGTAAGGTGCTCAATTTGTTGCTACATAGCAATGATAACCTTGGGCATTGCTGCCATGGTTGCTACTCTATCACGCCACCCTAATCTATCTTATTTATTAACACAAAGAAGTATCACATCCACCATTCTCCATAAGTTACAATCGGAAGCACCAAGGGTTCCTCGGATATGGTGATCATATGCAAAAACTCTTGTCCAAAGTGTGAGGTGATGAATTGTGTGAAACAATGCTTGGATAGTACTTGGACACACAAATCCCAAATCCCAATGGTTTGGTAGAAGTGGATTTGGTCCATAAATGCCATCCATCCCATTCCTACTTTGATACCAATGAAAAAGACCAAAACCAAGGAGAGAAATAGGAGAATAGAAGCTGACATTGGTACATATGAATGAGGGAAAACTCCAAATGCCTAGCATGAGCTTCAACTCTTGTATTTATAAGGATCATACAAGGCTCTTGAGAAGCTTCCCAATAAACTTAGGAAGCTTCTCAAGAAGCTTCCTTATAGAAGTTGTTTACTTGGTGTGCAAGCTAAGCTAGTTGGAAGCTTCTAGAAGCTACCTACTTGGAGTGCAAGCTAAGTTAGCCAGGAAGCTTCCCAAGAAGTTTTCTAGATACTTCTAGAATATTCTAGGCTAATTTGTCTTATTTGCAACTTTGTTAGCCCTACTAACTTTGTCATTAAACTCCATATTGTTACATAATTAGTAGAGAGTTGAGAGAGAGTTGTGTGTTTGAGGAGTCTCCAACACAAGGAGGATGTTGGGAGGGAGAGTCATAGCATAGCATGAGTGATAGAGGGAGTGTTTGAGTAGGAAATGTCCCATGCTCATGATCTACCACCCTTGTATCCTTTTCTCATCAAGCTTCAGATTCTACACCATGACGACTTACGAGATTGGATGGTGGTACATTTTGGGGTAGGATTCATGTAGACAATGATGAAAAACCTAGATCTTATCTTCCTTTTGGTGCTCATTTATGAGTAGGTCTAGGATTTGGCAATCTATGTGCTCTTATAGATGGAGAATGACTTAATTTTGCTCATGAGCTTCAAGGTGAAGTTGTGGGGTCTATTTGTCGAAAAGAGAAGAAACTAAATGACAAAAAAGTGCAAGTGATTGCTCCTAAGAGAGGAAATATGGAGTTTTCAACCATTGAAGGAGTTTGTGGAGTGCATTCAAGGAGAGAAGAACATGGTGAGAGAGAGGAGCTAACAAGCTACAATTTGGAGATAGAAAGCAAATGACAAGTATAAATGATGTCACAAATGATAAGTATAACAAAAATTCTAGCATGTCACAAACTTATTACATTGTTGAGGTGATGCCTTTGGGGAAGGGTATAACATTACCATGAATGTTGTAGTACAAAGGGCATAAATAACTTTGGTTAAGCTTTGATCTCCTTCATAGTGGTCTTCACCTTTGAGGTAGTGACTTGCATGGTAGTGACCTTCAAGTTCAAGTGGCTTTTAGTAGACACTAAACCATCACCTTCAAGAGCCAATGTGGACTAGATCCTTTTTGAGAGTGATTTTTGTTTTCCCTTTTACATAGTGCACTACGGTAGGTGACACTATCCTCTTTTGGGAATGATTCTTGCCCAAGAGCTTAAACATGAAACAACAAAGAATTACTATTGGTGACACTTTTTGTTTTCATTTCTAGTCATTTTTTACGTATATCCTCCAAGGAACAACCTATTCTTATCATTTACATTACTAGTATATAGATCCTATGTTGTCACAATGTTCTCAATGGGTAGAGATATTTTGGAAAGTGATACAAATGATTTTTGAGAACTTAATAATTGCTTAGCATAAGGATATCTTACATTATCTCACTATTTGACAGGGAGGTTACAAACCCTTGATTTGTTGGTTTAATGTGGGTGAAAATGTATATCTATAACAAACCAACAAACAACTTTTGATTTGACTACAAGTTACATTATCTTGAGAGTGCATGAAGTTTTGACTTTTAAAGTACTCATGTTGGAAAGACATGATGGTGTGCGCACTTGTGTACCATGCCACCTCTAAACATTGATGGCATAATGAATCCAAGCTTTGCAAGAGTGCGTGGTGAATGTTATGGGTGTCTTCTAATTTCCACCCCACCTCATAAAGAATTTAACCCAAAGCATATAAATGGTAGAATTCATGATTGAATTGAATAAAAGGTGTAGCCCATTTCTTGGTTACTGCACAACTGTTTAACAATTAAATTCTACCACACCTCACAAAGCTTCATAATTATGGCGGATAACGGTAGAATAGTTGGATTGAATTGACTTGACTTGAACTGAAGAGAAATAACTATCAAATTACCGTAGTTATGAATCACTAATTTTTACTTACGGTGGCGTGAACTGGATTACAAGCGTGTTGCGGTCCTAATGGCGGGGTTTCATTTCGTTGTTTCTAGAGCTCGATACGCATCTTCGCCCCTCCACCGGCGTTGGAGGTGGACAGAGAAGGAACGAGAATCGCGATGTGGAGCATGGCAAAGCTGTTCTAACAACTGGAAGGATGAATTAGTGAGAGAAATTTATTCCTTTCTAAGAAATCTGAGGAGGCTAACATAAGACATCTGGTGAGATTGACTTTTAGCAATCGATTAGATTTTCTTGCCTAATTGGTACTTGATATTATGGAGTATTTTAATCCAGTTCCTCGTCACATGTTTCCGCTCGCTAATGCTAGCTAGACGTGGATAGAAGCTCCATAGGTGGCATCACCAAAGGTTTAGGCATATGACGTTGAGCACTCTCCCAATAAAATCACGTGGAAATAACGAATATCTGCTCGCATCAACAAGCATGTCAGGAATAATGCCGAGTAGGTTTTAGTTTTCTTTACCTAGGGGAGTATATGGATGGTCGTCAGGGAGCTAGGATTTGGAGGTTGTGCATCAGGGTTAAGATCTTCCAAACGAGAACAGAACAGGAGGTGGAACGGAAAGGAAAGGGAAAAGCACCTCTCAAGTAATACTGGGAGAAGAAAAAAAGTGGTGGATGTGATCGCTGTTGAGCGTGGAGAAGAGATTGTCGAGGAAGAGGAAGAGGAGGTAGGGGGGCCTCATCGAAACTTAATTGAAGGTGTGACTGATTGGGACAGAATTTGCTAGTTTATTTGGTGTGTGGAGAGAAGTCGGGTGGGAGATCAACGCGGAGCAAATCTGAGCAGTTCGAGCACGAGCTCCACTTTCCTTGACGTGAGGGATTAGTGTAGTGTTGAGAGTATGCAGATGGTGAAGTGATGAGAGACCCTACAATGGCGTCAGGCTCCGGGATGAGTCCTGGTGGTCGGCTTAGGGAGAAAAGAACAGTGGAATTGGATCCCAGCAACTACTTTCTTGAAAAATTTATACTTTACGAGACTCGAGCGGTATGCGCGCTCCTTACCTGTTTGTTACCAGTCGGTCAATTCCATGTGAGGTTTTCTGGAGATTGGGGAACTAGCTCATAGAGAATGTTCTTTGCATTGCTTCAATAAGCATCTTCACTAAACTAGCTCGCTAACCAACAAAATGTTATCGACATATCGATTGGCTTCCACAGTAGACACAGGCTGTTAGTTATCTTATAGAACCCCGGCGCATTTTCAGTCTGCCGTATTGAAATGCTAAGAATTGACAGAGAATTCCCTACTTGTTTCAAACAGAGGTTCTATCTAGTCGGTAGGGACAAGGCGAAGAGACACTTTAGGGTGCTGAAAATAGATAGATCAGAGCGGAATCTTCTCAGCGTCAGTGAAGATCCAGTTGCATACACTCAGCAAGAATGCAACAATCTTCTTCAGAGAGTTGCCCAGGGAAATCTTGCGACTGGGGGCCTCACCAAAGTTACAAAAGCCTACGGAATTGTCGGTATGTCATGTCATGTTCAAAATCCTCTGTCGTTACACTCCTAAATTAATTCGGGAAACAATCTAAATTATGAAACAGTCAAAACTACTGAGCTGCTAAAACATGCTCCAGAATCTACTTTCATTCGGTTGATATGCTCCATGAGCATCTGCAACAAAGATATCTAGTCGAGATTTTATTCTTAAACTTCCCTTTCGATCTTCAACAATCAAGATATAGTAAGATTAGCTGTAAATGTTCAAACTCCTCGTTATGCTCCAATGGGCATCTAAATTGCAGCCCCGGAATTAGCTCTAGACTTGTTGCAGATAAACTGAAGGGATGCATTCATCTTCGATGGTTCTTTGTAGCCTTGCTCCACTCCCGAGAGTTTACAATAAGCGTGAACCTGACCAGACATCCAAGCCAGAATACGTCTTGTGCAGAAATAAATAATAGTTTCTCCGCTGTTACACTCGAACCATATGACGAACAATTCTTTCATTGGACCGGTACTTTTCGTGACAAAGCAGACGTTTGAATTTGATGTGTTTCCGGTGGTTATGTTTTGTCAGGATTCACACAATTTCTGGAATCGTACTACATGATTTTGGTGACAAAACATCGTCAAGTTGGAATGCTGTGTGGTCATGCAATTTACGCTATTGAAGAAAGTCAAATGATAACCGTTCCGCATTCCTCTGTTCAGTCTGATGTGGCAAACTCCAAGACAGAACTCAAGTAAGGCGAAATTTGGTCTGCCTATTCTGCCTCTAGCTTGCGTCTTTCGCAGAATGCGTGTATTTCTTACTTCAAGTCACAATGCTCAATGGAGTAAATGGTGCATAGCATGGCTGTGCAAGGCAGTCTTTAGAGCACCGGGGTCAAATACTGATGTCAAATAAAAAGTAATGAAGATCTTGCTTTCATACTCAGAAATCAATGAATGGAAGCCAAGTTAACTATGGTATTGAAACATACCTCGCCACTCTCGTTTCTGAACTAGTGAGCCGGAATAGTGTAGATAGATACCCCACAGTTATATTTGGCGGGATTGAGATAAAGCCGTCCTGACAGTGCTCGATCTTAGCTTCACTTCGTCATTTCTTATCCCTTGATTTGCTTGGGTGTTGGTTAATCTATAGCAAGACCAGTCATCCTGGGATTGATCCTTTCAAGAGTTCAGAATATCTTCCTTGACTCTCAAACTCTCCCAATCTATAGTGGGTTTCGAAGCCTTGATTATTGTCGAATGAACATCGATGTGCTTGTCTTTTAAAATAAGACACTCGGATTGTATAGGTACAAAAAGCTTATCTCTGGAGTCGACCTCAAGAAGGATTTCTTCTTCAGTTACACTTACCGTATTATGCAAAGTCTACAGCGGAATGTTCTTGTTCAGGAAGGTGAACCACTGCCATATGATAACATGTTTGTGTGGAATGCCTTCCTCACACAAGAAATTCGTGGAAAACTCAACAACACCAACTGGACTGTTGCCCTAGTTCACGGATTCTTTGCCCAGGTATGTACTTGGCAACAGTTCTCAGCGTTTCTTTTCTCTTAGATGCGACCTCTACTGGCTTCGTCCTTTCAGCACATACATTTCATAAGTGCAAACGTGGCACGTTGATATTTCCTCCGATTGATAATATTCAATGTTTGGGTTTCCCGCAGGCCAAGCTTTCCTTATTTGGCCGTATATTTGTGATCACGCTAATCTCCAGGAGGTCAAGGCATTTCGCGGGAACTCGGTAATTTCCTAGTTCTTCAAAGCAAGAATTGCTGCCAGCATATCCCACCTTTTGGCGCATACAACAAGTCAAGCCGGACTCGTAGGGGTAGTTTCCTCCAACATGTGGAGGCACAGGAGGCAGCAATAGAAACTAGTTCAGTCATTCGTGAAAGAAATTCCTGAAAGAAAGAACGGAGCATTTGTGGTTTTAGACACTTGCTGTGTGAGACTTTGGGGTTGTCTGTGTTTACGTAAATTTAGCAGGCTGATGAGAGTGGCCTCAATCATGCTCTGGCGATTTGTCTAGTGTGGAATTGTTGTTCCGTATGCAACAGGTTTTGAAGAACAGCTGATGTGATAAGACGGTAGATCTTGGAGCATGCACTTATCGTCTTCGACGATTGATCAAAATGTGACAGGTACTTGAAGAGAGGTGTCAATGACAAGGGAAAAGTTGCGAACGACGTGGAAACCGAGCAGATTATACTTGATGAAGAATCTGGATTTGGCACTACATTAGGTCAAATGAGCTCTGTGGTCCAGAACCGGGGGTCTATTCCACTGTTTTGGTCTCAAACTGCCTCACGCCTTAGCCCCAAACCAGACATCATACGTGCGTATTGTTCGTTTTATTTCTTTTGGCACATGAGTTTCTCAACAATGGCATTCTCGTCAATTCTTGAAGTTGGAATTGAGTAATCAATCTTTTCGAGATCAATTTCAAGTTAGTACCCCCGGCCTAGTCCAATGTCATTAATGTACATTTAAGCAGACAAGGATACGAACAGAAGCGTTGAAGGAAGTCTTCTACTTTTCGAAGGAAATGCAAGTCTCCTCTGATGAAACGGGTCTTGGCAAATAATTGCAGTGCACAAGATGGATCCTATCTACAAGGCAACAGAGCTGCACTTTGAGGACCTTCAACAGCGGTATGGAAACCCCATTATCATCCTCAATCTAATCAAGGTATCTGCAACACGGGAGTTAAGGAATTCCGTTAACCTGATTCATTCAGTTTCTGTTTGAGTACACAACTTAAGTCTACCCTTTACTGATGAAGCTTAGAAATTTCAGGCGCGGTTGATTCCTGATCGCCTGACAATTGCAGTACATTTATGTATCTGATCCCCAAGAAAATTTTATCTTGCAGACAGTGGAGAAAAGACCCCGTGAGATGATTCTTCGGAGGGAGTTTCGTTATGCGGTTGCGTACTTGAACAACATATTTGCGGAAGACAGTTGTCTGGAATATGTACACTGGGATTTTCAAAAGTTTGCGAAGAGGTGTGTATATGTGTATTGTTTCTTGTGCCATAAGCTTGAACGCTTGTTTAACTTTGCTGGGATTGGTACTAACAAGACTCACTCCACGTTGATGGTGCAGTAATACCAACGTTCTAGCAGTCCTTGGTGAGGTTGCTGACCAAGCTCTAGACATGACAGGTATATACTACAGCGGGAAACCTTCTGTGGCTAGGCGTACCACTCGAATGACGCGGTCGTCTACTTCGTCGTTGTAAGGATCCTTCTCTAAGCAATCTATATCAACTTCAGGACAGATGCAGGGTGTTTACGGAACATATATAGAACTGTTTTACCGACTTTAGCAGTAGTTCGTTAGCATGAAGAGTGAGTCCAGTTGGCAACAGATGCAAGGCTTGTTCGAAGACTTTGTTCTCTTTGACATAATCTGAGGTTTTTTACGCTAAATGGATGACAGTATGATCAAGCACTTACATACTCGTAGCATGGCCTAGGATTTGCAAAACGTCTTAGTTTTATTTTACTTCGGACATTCCAAGTTGTTATCTAGATATGCATGTTTCCACCAATGGACTCATGGCAGATCCCTGAAACTCCAAGTTCTGATGTGCGTTTGCTGTGTAGAATGATATTGGTAAATATCAAAGGCCTTTTCCTACAACGCACTATAGGTAACTCCATCTAATGTAAGACACTATATGTAACTCCATGTACAAACGAGACATGAATCCGGCTGATCACATAAAGTGTTGTTCGTTGTTACTTTGGTTTGCAGGGAGACTATGCTATCAGGGCGGGTATCTCCGTCTCCAGTAAGGGAGCAAGGCAGATATTCTGCTCTGAGCATGAACATTACTAGGGATGAGGAAGATCGGATCAGGGAGAAGAAGTTAAAGTCTAAACAGCCTCAGTTTCAGTGCGGTGTGCTGAGAACAAACTGCATCGATTGCCTTGATCGCACCAATTATGCACAATACGCGTTTGGACTGGCAGCTCTAGGACGCCAGTTCTATGTTTTGGGCCTCATTGATACAATTAGGCTTGATCCAGATTCTGAAGTTGCCAGTGAACTAATGAGCATGTATATGCATATGGGGGATGCTCTTGCATTGCAGTACGGTGGTTCACTGGCACACAACTCTGTGAGTGTTCACGCTTTTGGCAGTTCTTGAAGCATTCTGGAATGGTTTGTTCGTACTACTAAATAGTGACAGTCTAGTCCAGCCAAGTGCAGCTAGTGGGTGGTAACCTTGTTAGGGGATCTGACTCTAGACCGGGTTTCGCATTTAATGCACTATAACAGTGAACAATACTTGGGCCATTACAAGTGTATTATTCTTTTGGCAGTTACAGAAGTTACGGATTGTGAGGTTGGACACGTTCATCTAATTTTGCATATTCACTTTCAATCTACGAGGCAGCAATTTGACATACCAACACTTTCCGGATACACTTGTTATGAATCGTCACAAACGTGGTGGGACTTGTTCATAACTCCCTAAGGGTTAACTCTGATAAAGTAATTAAATGGCTCTTTGCAGGTGTTCTCTGACAGACAAGGGAAGTGGAAGGCCACTACACAGTCGAGAGAGTTTCTGAAGTCAATCAAACGTTATTATAACAATGCGGTTACAGATGGTGAAAAGCAAGATGCCATAAACCTGTAAGAAAAAACTCCTTTTCCCGCTTCTTTGTACTCTATGCTTCTTCCCTTCTTTCTATCATTCATCTCTGGAAGTCCTTCGGAAAACGCATCTTAATTGCTTTAGGCTTAGCGGGCACCTTGAATATGGCCGCTTTGGTATGTCTTATGTAACTTCCCTAGAAGACTGCTGTAAGTTCTTCATTCTTTCTGTTCATGCTGTGAAGATTGTGCTGTTCCATGAAATCTTGGTGAAAGTTCCTAGGGGTCGGATTTTATGACTACTGGTAGCCAGTATCATGACCAAATTCTCCCATTCAGTTCGTAAAGGTGGCAGAAAATAAAAGCGAATGGTACAGTAGTCTATGCATCTTTATGAACGAACCAAGGGGGCTAATAAAGGTGTTTGGTTTCTGGTACAAGTCAGTAACATGTTATGTTAAGGTTGGTACCTCGATTACTGTTGACAGATACTACATGCAAATCGCCGATAATCACAGATAACATTTCTATTTGATCCTGTATGTATTTTATGTACTCTGTTGTTTGGGCTCATTTTTGTGCTGCGCAATTTGAGAGCCTTGATTAAGTCTGAAGCTGGGATCATTACTTTAGTTATTGAGTGACCTTCATATTGTATACTAGTTCTCTGCATGTGGTACTATGATCAGAACCTTTGTTCCTGCTCTGTGAAGTAGAAGGTCTATCAGTCATTCTAATCTCTGATGTATCAGACATCATTAACACAATGCAATACTAGACTTCTCTGTTTGTATCAGAGTTCAAAGGCAACAAACAAGTTCAATCACGCAGCATTACTGACACCCAACTAAGAAACAACATAGAACACACCTGAGGTAATGCACAGCAGCTCAGGATTTCACAAAATGCTATGTGTTGATGTTGGGAATCACCTTTGTAGAAAAACTGATTTAAATTAGCGCAAAAAATATGCATATATACACCTAAGCAAACCCTAGGAGGATGCTTTGCACAACCCTAATTAGGGCTATGTCCCACTTTACTCTAGGCAGATATCAAGCAGAGCTATAGAGGAATTTAACAAAACCCTAAAAACTAAAGAAGTCACTAAACTAGCCATTAACTAAAACTAACACTCTCACTTAAGGAGAGTTTAGGACAATTCTCATTTCTACTACACATTTTATGTGTTTATCTTTAGGGTGTGCTTTTGTAAACACAACTGCCATCATCTCTTGTGTAGGACAGTAAACTAACTTCACAACATTCTCCTTTTCTTTCTCCTCTACAAATCTTCTTCTAATCTCAACGTGCTTAGTCCTTGGGTGATGTACAGGATTTTTGTTGAGTGCTATAGTTCCTGTATTGTCACATTACAATGTAGTAGGACTTTCCTGCTCAAAACACAGCTCCTTAAGAAGTCTCCCGTTCCAGTTGACTTCTTGAGTAGCATTTGAGGCAGCCATAAATTCTGCCTCAGTAGTAGACAGTGCAATAGATGTTTGCTGTTTACTACGCCAGCTGATGCTCCACCACTAAGCATGATTACATATCCACTAGTTAATATGCTGTTATCCGTGTCATCTCCCCAACTAGCATCTGTATGTGCTTCAAGAGTAGAATCAAGTATGTTCCCTTGCTTTCTGTACTCCAAGAATGGATCTTGAGTACTCTGTAAGTACCTGAATATTCTCTTTATACCTTTCCAATGTGCTTGTGCAGGGTTGCTAGTATATCTAGCTAGTGCTCCCACTGCATAGCATATAACTGGTCTTGTACCGACCATGATAAACATTAGAGAACCAAGAGCACTTTGGTACAACGTTTTATCACAGTGATTCACCTCCCCATCTATGATTCTGCTGTGCTTCCACCCCAGATCAAGAGATGTAGAGACAGGATTTGCCTCTGTCATCTGATACTTAGCGAGTATGGATCTCACATATTGTGGTTGACTGATCTGGATCCATCCTGCTTCTCTGTCTCTGCTCACTTTGATTCCCAAAACGAGTTTTACAGGACTAAGGATAGTCATCTTAAAAACAGAGCACAAAAAATCTATCACTCCATTGATAGATTCACTGTTCACCAACAGTAATAGATCATCTACATATACAGCTATGTATACATTATCTCTAGTATACACACATATCAGAATCTGCTCGTATGAAATTCTACTCTCTCAAGTATGAGTCTAGTTTCTCATACCAGGCTCTAGGAGCTTGCTTAAGACCATACAAAGCCTTCTTAAGCAAGCATACTTTTCCTTTGCCTTCAGTATATCCATCTGGAACATCCATGTAGATAGACTCTCTCAAATCTCCATTGAGAAAGGCTGTTTTCACATCTAATTGCTCCACTTCCCGATCTCTCTCTGCTGCAGGAGCTAGAAGCATGCGAATAGATCCATACCTGGCAACAGGTGCAAAAGTTTCTGAATAATCTATTGATGCTTTCTGATTGAAGCCCTTTGCAACAAGTCTTGCCTTGTACTTCAGGATCTCATTCTCAGCTCCACGTTTGACCGTGAAAACCCATTTACAGCCAATTGCCTTCCTACCTGGTGGTACATCAGCTAGTACCTATGTACCATTAGTCTGAAGAGATTTCTTCTCTTCTGCTACAGCCAACTCCCATTGACTCGAATCTGGTCTGAGCATAGCTTGTTGTAAAGTGCTGGATCACAATCTTCATGATAGATGTAAGATTCATCTAACATCTCTTCTGATAGAAAGCCAAGTTTGTCAATAGGTTTTCTATCTCTCAGTGATCTTCTTGGCTCTGTGCCCAGAAGTTTCATGTCATCTCTTGACATCTCTGGAATCTCACTCAGAGATTCTGCATCTGCAGTCTGGTTCTGAGAGTCTTTTTCTGTAGTGTTAGAATCAGAAACCACAGTCTGTTTAGACCTTCTTTTGTACACCTCAGACTCTCCTTTGGTGAACCATCAGCTTCAGGTAGAGATTGCTCTTCTATTGATTGATCTGAAGAACTGACTCTGCAGCTTGGGAAGATAGATTGATCAGGCTGATCAAGCTGATCAGCTTGCTTCTGCAACTCATCACTGTTCTCACTCCAAGTCCTCAATTCATCAAAGAATACATCTCTACTTCTGATGATCTGTCCAGACTTAGGATTGTACAGAAGATATCCTTTCAGTCCCTCTTCATATCCTACAAAAAGCATTCTCTCAGCCTTCTTTGTGAACTTCCTCCTTTGCTCTTTGGGAATATGAACATAGGCAGGACATCCAAAACCTTTCAAAGCTGAAAGATTAGGTGTCTTACCACTCCAGCATTCTTCAGGAGTTCTTCCTTGCAATGCTGTGGTACACTGATATTTCGAAGAAAATTTTCAGTGCTAATTGCAGCACCCCAAAACTTTCTCTCCAGCTTGGCATACTGGAGCATTGCCAATGCTTTGTCCACCAGTGTCCAATTCAACCTTTCTGCAACTCCATTCTGTGCAGGACTGTCTCTGGCAGTACAGTCAAGGAGAATTCCTTTCTCTGGCAGATAATAAAGGAATTCTTCATTCCTGTACTCTTTGCCTCCATCTGTTCTCAATCGCTTGACTTTCTTCCCAGTCTGCAACTCAGCCATGGCTACAAACTTCTGGAATTTTCGCAGCACTTCATCTTTGCTTTTCATGAGATAGATAAAAATTTTTCTACCAAAATCATCCACAAAGGAAATATAGTAGGCTGCTCCACTCGATGACTTCTCAGTCATGTATCCCCATACATCAAAATGTATGACATTTAGAAGACCAGAAGCTCTAGATGAAGATTTTTTGGGGATAGGAGCCTTGTGTGCCTTACCTTCTGCATACCCAATGCAGAATTCGAGTTTTCCTTTGGGATCTAGTTTCAACCCCTCCACTACCTTCTCTAAAGCATATAGGTTTTGCTCTGACAAGTGCCTAACCTCAAATGCCAGAGATGGATATCATTTCTGTTTTCTTCTACCAATGCAGAATCAGAACAATCAGCTTCCATCAACTTGAACAGCTTCCCTTTGGGAGTACCATACCCAAGGACCAGCTCTCCTTTCTTCAAAGTGCATTGATTTCTGTTGCTCTCAAAACAGAACATTCATTCCATGCTCCAGGAGGTGATGTACTGATATCAAGTTCTTGGTGTAATATGGAACATAGAGCACATTTTCCAAATAGCTCTTACAAGAACTTGTATTAGATCTTCCCATGAAGGCAATAGGAACTTTGCCAGTTCCTAACACTGGTCCTAAAATCCCAGGTCCACAACGAACACTCTTGGGAATCTTCAGAGGTTGAAGAGTTGAGAACAGCTCCTTCTTGTAACAGATATGAGAGATGGCTCCAGAATCCAAGAACCATCCAGAACCGTTCGTGGATAACTGCAATTCTGCCAACATTCCACAATCTAGCTCTTCTGCTGAGTACCCCTCCTCATCGCTTTCTATCTCATGGCACTCTTGTGTGTTGTAAGCTGAACTCTCAGATTTTTTGACTCTTTACTGGTTGAGGTCTCTTGCTTGCCTTTTTCAGCTCTAGTTCTCTCCCTTCTCCTCCCTTGGGACATATGGGTGCAATATGACCTTTCTCATGACAAAAATAACAGGTCCTGCATCAACATTACTAACTCCTTTCCCAGATTTACTCACTCTTCTATCTGGAACTTTTCTTGACCGAGAAGAAGCACTGAACAGAGCAACATCTCCCAACTCATTTAACTTCATCTCTTTGTCCTCTCTGTTTCTGTCTCTGTGTCTCTGCTAAACACCAGCAATTTGTTTATCACATAATCCCATGTGACAACTTCAACAAGTAAAACTTTCAGAGCTACTA
Source organism: Lunularia cruciata (assembly GCA_948567375.1). Classification (NCBI taxonomy): domain Eukaryota; kingdom Viridiplantae; phylum Streptophyta; class Marchantiopsida; order Lunulariales; family Lunulariaceae; genus Lunularia; species Lunularia cruciata. The sequence goes on along the minus strand of OX419755.1, from coordinate 73,944,534 downwards.
GGACAGAGTGATAGCTTGAAGGGAGAGTCCTTAAGAGATGGTTGATCTCATATTTCTCTGTATAGAACCCCCTCCTCTTTGACACTCTTAGAGACTTTCTATAGTTTTGACAAATGCAAGATGAAATCATCACTATCTTCTAGTTTTGTGTTTTAAATCCTATTCCAAATTCGACGAGAACTTTCCAACTTCTCTACCAAGTAATAACTTTTGAGTTTTTGCTAAATTTCCCAACTCCAAGCATAAGTGTCTACTAGGTCTCTGATCGGCTCTTGCATAGCCCTTAGCAGAGGCCTCTTAGTAGTAGAGTGCTTGACTCTCTCCTCTTTGTTGGACTCTAGCTCATCTATATCATGAGCTTCTAATGCCAAGTCTAAACAGTCATAACTGTCTAAGATACACTTCACATCCAAAGCCCAGGATTTGTGGTTAGTGTTTCCCGGTTTCTCTATCTCTCTGAGTTCTCCTATCAACCCCACTGGTGATTGGGAGCCATAACCTGATAAGAACCTTTGTTCTTGCTCTTTGAAATAGAAGGTCTATCAGTCATTCTAATCTCTGATGTATCAAACATCACTAACACATTGCAGTACTGGGTTTCTCTTCTTGTATCAGAGTTCAAAGATAACAAACAAGTTCATTCACGCAATATTACTAACACCCAACTAAGAAACATCATAGAACACACCTTAGGTGATGTAGAGCGGGGTCAAGACTTCACAAAATGCTATGTATTGGTGCTGGGAATCACTTTTGTAGAAAAATTGAAATAAACTAGTGCAGAAAACACTCATATATACACATAAGTAAACTTGAGGAGGTTATTTTGCATAACCCTAATTAGAACTACGTCCCACTTACCCCAAGTAGATATCTAGTAGAACTCTAGAAAAATTGAACAAAACTCTAAAACTATAAAGAAATCATTAAACTAGAAATTAACTAAAACTAACATACTATGGTATGGTTCAAATGTCTTTATTTCGGCCTAATGGAAGTAAAGTTTCACCTAATTTCCATTTGCTTGGATGCAATTCATTTGGATTTGCACACACCCATGCTTGCATTTCAAATGCACTTCATATGCACTTAGTGGGGTCTGGATCCCTCGTTCTTCGAACTGCTTCTACTCTCTTTTCCTATATATATATATATTGGTATACGAGAACAGAAGCCGTTCATTTCCTATATATATATATGTGTTTTCATGTGTTTCTGGGAATGGCTTCTGTTCTCGTATACCAATATGTGTTTTCATGTGTTTTCACTCATGAGTTTTCGAGCAGAAACTCGGGACGAGGAGTACTGACAATTGTTCAGCTACTTCGGCACTGCGTGAGGCACTGATGAAGTCGTTGGTGTTATCGTGGAGGTTTACTATGGCCGCCTTCTGCTTCCTTCAGTTGTTTCGCGTATCCAGACTCCAGTGTCCATAGCGCTGGGAGTGATATACTTTATCCTGTCCTCTTACGCTCCGCTAAAGTTACACTCTTACATTTCTACCCGTTTCTGCAGCCATATCCTTCTCAAAATGCCTGCTACATCCACACATTCCTGTACTATTTCACTCCCTAGTCTTTTCCCTTCGCTCTCTGACTGCTTCCTGCCTCACTTTCTACTGTTTCCTGTGTTCCTCCCCCACTCCATCCCAATTCTCCATCCCACGTTCTTCAATCTTCATCTGCGCACTGTATCCTGGTGGGCTCTTATAGCAAGTTTCCTATTCCTCTCGCTTCATCCACGTATTGCATCCTGGCGGGCTCTTACAGCACATAGCACGTTTCCTATGCCTCTCGCTTTTGGTTGCATTGCTGCTCTCTGACTTCATTATTTTTTACTGGTGAACTCTTACATCAAGCTTTCTAACCCACGCTCACGTTGGCCTTGCTGCTCTCGATTTCAAGTTCGTTATTGTCCATTAGCAGTACGGTGTTCTCAATTTCTTGCACTTATGCCTTTGCTACCGGTTACTCTTTTGCACCTATACTTTTGCTGCAGGTTATTTTCGATGCATTTACACTAAAGCTTTCATACTACACTAGCACTGTAATTCAAGTAAATGTTGTTTATCGAATATGTGCACTTGTGCACTTCATGAGTTCTGGATAACCATTTCCCAGAATGGCTTCTGCTCTCATTTACCAATATATATATGTGTATGTATTGATAGTTCAATTTTGACGAATGCACTTCCTGACGTTTGGATGCTGGTTGTCAAAACCATGGTGTACACAGTATAGCTTTACTCTGCGTGGTTAATGATCTTACGTGCCAAGCAACTCAATTGTGTTAAGACGATTTAACTGATGAACACTGATACCCGGGTATGAGTTTGTTGATCCATCTTGGTCTATTAGAAACACGCGGAGCTTCTCTGTGCACACAAATGTTCTGCTCCAACTCATACCCTAACCACCATTCTTGACAAGCTGCATGGTGACAAATTGATAGCCAAGGCTGCTATTTTTAGGTCGGAAGTAGTTGTAACTATAAAGTCGGTTTGCATCGAGTTCCTTATTTCTCGTAGTGTCATCACGCAGATTTTTAGGGCATTTTAAACCTAAAGAAGGTTGCCCTGATCTTTGGGAACATGATTCTGACTACTATCTCCATGTTGGGGGTTACAAGGATGAATCTCCATGCGAAACTAGCAGGTTAGACCTTTCTCAACGTGTCCATTCTTTGAGTTTTATTCTATTGCCATTAGATAGCGACAATTAAATTTGTATTGTGATGATGGTGAAATTCTCTCTTTCTTGCTACAGTTTGAATCCAAAGGTGTCGGAATAATCTCTCGTTTCTCCATTGCTTAATTATATCTTGCTGCTCATGTGCAATCGTCACATACATTCGTAGTTGGTGAGTGCGACATTTAACCGGTGTTGGGTTTTCCAGGCATGCCCAAAAGTCTACTGATCTGGTTCTGCAGCAAAACTTGCACAATGCAATTGCTGCGTTACCTGCTTACCGTGCTGATTATTATCAGCCGAAGCTCACCTCCTTCGACAAGCTGTTACGGATAACTTGTGGTCCACTGAAGAATGTTCGCATGTATATGGAATCTGAGAGAAAAAATGGAGCACTTCGAAACACAGCACCCGATGCCGCGTAAGTTTTGCCGTATTAGTCTTCGTGTTTGCTATGTTTGAGCATATATGACGCAACACGGGTAGATGGATGATAGGATTTTTCCCCTTTCTTCTAATGTTCCGCTGAACAATGAAGACAATGTTTGCTTCAAATGCGGAGTTGTTCGTTGAAATGTCACAGGGTTTTCTGACTCCTTTGTAATCTTTTTTCAGAGAAGTTCAACTCAGGAGTCCCAATTGGTTGTTTGTTCAGCGCAAAATTGAGGAACCAAATCTGACAAACGAAGAAATCTTGGAAATATCTGCAAACAAAGCTCTGGACGATCAGGCTAAACGGGACTTCTCTAACTTTGACTGGTTGACGACATCTAGCCTGAGAGACAGAGACAAGACGTCTGATAGGTGAGAGTGATCATTGATGTCGTATTACTTCCCTTTGCTTAGTGGTAAACGTGCTGATTTGGGAATTATTTCATTTTCTACTCTCTTCTTTGCTTTCTATCAAGAAATTAGTCTGAATCCTAATGTTGTCTAAAACTCAACTAATGCCCGCATGTTTGGGTGGCGAGCACCATGTCTCATGGCGAAGATCCTTTTGGCAAGCTTGACCTTCTGTGTTTGCATGCTCAGGCAATTCTTTCCATCCGAAGAGGATGAAGAGGGCTGGTATGGTACAAATATTCTTCCCGGGAGTGTTGATAAGAGTAAAGCGAATGAGCACTATCGCGCATGTTGCAACGTAAGTCGTTCAAAAGTCTCTCGTAGCTGTCCATGAAATTCACCATTTCTGCGTTTCTGCAAACTAGTCGATTATCGAGTGGAGAACATGAAAATTTAACAAGATTCCAAATTCTGATTGGAGGAAATGAAATAGTTCAGTGCATTTCGTTTACAACCTGTTTATCTGAACCCTCTTGATGCACAACGTGTCGTTTATATGACTGACGTAATTGTATCTACTAATGTATCAGATGGATCTCCCTACTGTAATAGAATTGTTACTTGGCATCTTCTGTAGACCAAAGCTGGAATCATGGAAGTAATGCAAACAACTTAATTGCTTATATGGACTTGTGTAACACTCTGCTGTGCTTGCAGGGCCTCGCCGAGGATGAAGGTCCGGACGCCCAGAGTGAGGATTTTTCAAAGTTCTTACTCGTGAACTACGGTAAAGAAGAGGATGGAGAAGATAAAGATAAGGACATAGAAGCTGCCATGAAGAAGGCCTTGCAAGACTTTGACGACCTTGGTGTTGATGTGGCGAGCATTATGCCTGGTGGAGGGCCTTCCGTGGAGTTCACCAGCAACTTTGCTCGATGGATATTCAGACCCGAGATTGATTGTGAGGATTGTTGAGAACATTCGCTTCGTGAACGAGAAAGTGGCATTGGAGCTCATAGACGAGAAATTCAACGGAAACAAGAGAGTTCTAGCACCCTTTCCTATTGAGCTTTCTCAGTAAGCTCTCTTAACCCTGTATATTATAGAACATGTATACATCCCACCCATCAACAAGAATGACTGTGAGCATGGGGATCACTGTCAATTGAAGTACAAATCTCTGCCCAGTTTTTGAAGTGGCAGATGCAGACCTGGGTTCCCTGGGTGTGGTACACAAGCACCTTAGTACGGAATGTATAAGGTTGCTTAGATTATTTTTCCCACTGCTTCGATAAGAGGTTTTTGGGCTGTATAAACGATTGGCATTGTTATGTAGTACTTTTTGGGAAGTTTTCATAGCACACGTCCAAAGTAGATTGCTTCATAGGTGCACTTGAGGATGCCCGAGCAAACTTGGTAAGGTCCAGCTATCTACAACTAAATATTGGGATACGGACTTCGATTTTTATTTTGACACAGTATTCCAGTCCTGTTCTGTTAGTTACAGAGCTAAAATGAAAGCCTGGCGTAAATAGGATAGTAGGAGTGGAGATCATGTGTAGGTCAGCTACTAGATAAGTGAACTCTCAGCTTGTTTCCTGAACGTTTTTGTACTTCATATTTCTGTTATATCAGGACCAGCGCTTAGAGAGATTCAAGCTTTTCTTCACTTTCAACTGCAGCAAGTTACTTTTTGTTGTGACAAACGATTGGACGGTTGTACAAGATAGTGTCATCAGGCTCGTTGGTCACAACTAAATGTTCAAAACAATAACATGAGTTTACTTATTATTTGGTCGACAAGCACCTCTTTGTTGTCTTCCTGCAGCATTTTATAATTGCAGGCTGAAGTAGATAACTTCGTTGGGTTAAGGCTCATCACTTTTCAAGATAAATGGGGATTGTTTACGTGATTTTGGTGGGAAGTTTAGATTATGAATTTTTCTTGAACATATATATATTTTTTTCTTGTGTTATATATATATAAATAAAATATAAATAACTAACTAGCAGGCTCTTACATCATGTTCCCTATTCTTTCCTATCATTTGCAAAGATTTACTAGTCCTTTGGCCATTGGTTTTTCTCAATTTCTTTCAGCTTGGCTTTTGCTGCAGGTTACATTCGATGCATTTTACCATAGGGCTTTAACACCACTTTAGCATTGTGATTCATGTACATATTGTTTATAGATCATTTGCATTTCATGAATTCTGGATAACACATTCTCGGATCATTTACATTTCACGAGTTCTGGATAACTGGTTTCTGTTTATATATATATATATATATATATATATATATATATATAACACAGCACGTTTCCTATGCCTCTCGCTATTGGTTGCATTGCTGTTCTTGATTTCATTTTTTACTGGCAAACTTTTATATCAAGCTTTCTATCCCACGCTCACGTTGGCATTGCTGCTCTTGATTTCACGTTCTTTACTGTCCATTGACAGTACGGTATTCTCAATTTCTTGCACTTATGCCTTTGCTGCTTGTTACTTTGTTGCACTTATGCCTTTGCTGCAGGTTACTTTGTTGCACTTATGCCTTTGCTGTAGGTTACTTTGTTGCACTTATGCCTTTGCTGTAGGTTACTTTGTTGCACTTATGCCTTTGCTGCAGGTTACTTTGTTGCACTTATGCCTTTGCTGCAGGTTACTTTGTTGCACTTATGCCTTTGCTGCAGGTGACTTTCGATGCATTTTACATTACAGCTTTAATACTACTCTAGCATTGTGCTTCATGTACATGTTGTTTATGGATATGTGCACTTCATGAGTTCTGGATAACCCGTTCCCAGAACGGCTGCTGCTCTCATATACCTATATATATATATATATGGATCGCTGCTTCCCTTAATTGTTTAGCGTCTCAGGACTCAAACGTCCATAGTGCTTGTTGCGATATACTTTGTATCCTGTCCTTTTTTGCTTCACTCTTGTTTCCTTGCTACAGTCTCAGGACTCAAACGTCCAATAGTGCTTGTTGCGATATACTTTGTATCTTGTCCTTTTCTCTTCACTCTTGTTTCCTTGCTACACTTCGACAGGTTTCTGCAGCCACACCATCCTATAGCTCTCGCATTGTTCCACTCCTCCATTCCCCAGCTAATTCCCTCCTTATTATTTTTCCTTCACCCTTTGCCTGATTCATGGGACCTCTGGTGTATATAGTGTTCCCACCCGACTCCAGCTCACCTTTTTATTTTGTATCGTTCACGCACTGCTTACTTGCAGTCTTTTAGGTAGTGTTACCTATTTCTCGCAAGTGTTTGCATAGACAATTGCATAGACAATTGCATAGAGTTCTCGATTTCACTCTGGTTTATTAGTTTGCATAGACAATTGCATAGAGTTCTCGATTTCACTCTGGTTTATTAGTCTGTTAGCCATATGTTATTCTCAATTTGTTCAAATTATGCCTGTGCTTCAAGTTACATTCGATGCATTCTACATTATGGATTTCTCATTATTCAAGCATTGTGAATCATGTACATCTTGCTTCCGATCATTTACAATTCATGAGTTCTGGATAATCCGTTCCCAGACGGGTTCCCAGACGGGCATGACGACTTCTATAGATTTTTTTAAAATACATGCGAAAGCCCCAGGCGGGAAAGGAAATCAGTTCTCATATACCTATATATCTGGATCATTGGGTTATATTACATAACGTCCATCTCATTTACATTCAATGAATTCTGGATCCATTTTCTTGTTGATCCATGAATTCTGGATCCATTCACTGAATGCAAATGAGATGCATGATCTGTAATATAACCCAACGAAGTGTATATATTGCTGTCTAGTATTCGCCATCCTGTCTAAATTCTTCTAATACTTGTCTATCTAAAATTACTCTTGCTTCTTGGATAGAACTAGCTTTCAGAGAGTTCCAACGTGAGCACGAAATCCTTCAAATCGGGGTTGACTAGTGGTGAGTGATTTTCACTTCTTTCTAGTGTTATCCTGGGGAAAAGGTAATCACTCCGGAATCTTCCCAATTCGTTTGCAAGAGTCCTAGTGAACCACGGATTGCTTGCAATGGAGAGACTCGGTATTCAATCCCAATCAGCAACTCACAAGACTCAAGATAGTGATTCAAGCTGGTCATGATTTACAAGTACTGTAAGTACTATTCAAACAATCAAAGCTAAATATATAAAGAGAAACTCGTTTTGATTTTCATGAACCTTGTGAGAAATTTCTAATACATTTCCAAACCAAAGTGTGATAAATAAACTTGGTTATTACAAGAGAAAATGTCAGTCGAAATTTACCTCTTCGCGTCAGATCGTTTTTCTAACATAATGTCGAGCTAAAGTATCACACATGAAATCTGCCACCTTGCACTCATCCATTTTATTACAATAGCTTTTGCAGAAGTGTTTTCGATGAATATGTTCGGCAAGTCTGCAGTCATCAACATAGCAACGGCTTTCTCCAAGGACTTATGGCTAGGTGCGTGAACAAATCAATATGTTATGGTATAATTTCACCTATCCTTTGGGCAAATCTAGTTGTATGCTCGTTTGGTGGCTCGTCTCATTCGCTTTATTCAATAAAACAGTCAATTGATGTATCAGACTATATGTCCTGTACGTTGTGGTTTTGTTGTTTTCTTTCGGTTTAGTTGAACTCTCCTGATTGCTTGGTGACTTCTCTATGTTAAACTACACTAACAAGTTTTCTGTCATTTCGTGCTACCTCCTAATTTGTTGAGCGACTCTTTCGTGGAGTTAAAAAAGCATGTGTCTAGAAGAACATGAGGCAGTGCCATGTTTCTCTTTTGTGCATCTGATCCGTATTCCAACAATTGAATAGGGGAAAAAGGCGACCGCGTAGGAAAAACGAAGGATGGGAAGACCCCATCAAGCCTTACAAGGGAGAGACAAAAAAGGTAACATGGGGCTAAGCCCCAATAGAGTCTATATGAGAAATCTGCCCTACCGCACCTAAGATATCCGAGCTATGCAAGTCGTATGGTCTACATACAATTGGAGCATCCGAAGAAACGTCACCTAATGTGATTGCTCTCTTATGGATTGCATCAGCCACTGCCTCTGTAGAACAATGGACACACGTTGTCTAAAATATGCTACAAGGTATGAGAGTGAGAGTGGTATACCCTGACGCCTAACATGATAAGCTCTCGTGCACTCCCTCACAAATGTGTCAAATGTCGTGTCCATCTCTCCATATAACTCCAAGGCTAGAGGAACAAAGAGGTGACCTCGCTGCATGCCCCTATACTTGGAGACCTTGCGACCTGCTGCTATACTCGCCGCCCATCCAGGGGGATGGGTAATCACTCCTTCCAAAATTGTATCACGCGTAGGGTCCGTAACCACGGCATCCGCTACTATCACCTGATCATCTCAGACCATATATAAGTATGCCCTGACACGTGTTGTCTGCAAAGCATACAAACGCTCCCTCCAAGCCAAGTATCCATTGTCTTGTGCCATAGCAAACACTATGTCTCTAATGGCATCATGGGTAGCTATCCTTTGTCTTCCAAAAGGACAATGTGTCATGTGGACCGCTGCTGCATCTAGTGTAGAACCACACTCATAAGTGAGTAATGAAGATGCAGATGGGTGGACCAAAGCTAGGCAAAACCTCATCGCTATAGAAAAAGTAGCTGGTACGAGTCAAAAAGCCCTAATGCACGGTCGAGCTAGGATCCAAGAGCCTGCACCCTTGCCGGAGCAAGAGCAAAGACATGCTCTAGTAGCCTAAGGAATGGACGAGTCGACTAAGAGGGAATGTAGCATATGCTCACATTGTCGCTCCATCAAGGAAGACTGTAAACCTCTAGTCCAATCTAACAATAGTGAAGCAAAAGGTGGAAAATCCTCTCGTGCTCGTGGGGATAGACTATCTCTCGTCTGCCGCAATAACACATGGGGAGAAAAGGATCCTCCCTCCACCTCTATCACATAAGTCTCCAAAACCGGCCTATCAGCAACCACAAAACGAGAGGAAAGTAGGGATGCCGAGAGAGTCCAACTACCCAAAAACGCTATAGGTGCCGTCTCCTCCATAGAAAGCAATCCAACCCCACCACATGAGATCGGTAGAGCCATCTATCTACGTGCCAAATCCCCTATCACACACTCAAAAGTCCTTGGTCCAATAATATCACCAAAGACTCCTATAATCCTCCTATCAAATGCTCTCAGACTTGATAGGAAGGACGGTGAGGGAGGAATTGTACAAATGAGGTAGGATGGTCAACGAGCAATATTGGAAGAGAGTATACCAAATGCCACCTGCGGATCTCCTAGTAATGGAAGGTCATCCACATGGAGAACATCCTCTGCAAGGGCAGCGTCTAAGAAGCGTGTGACAAAATCCTCCAATCCTATTGGCACTCCAAGAACAAGAAGTCCATCTGTGGATGTGATACAACCCTTTGGAAGCTGAAGGTGGGGAGGGATACCTAAAGGAGACCATGCACTACACTTTGACACCTTGATTCTCAAGCCTACTAGATGTAGCTCGGTAGTCAAAGGCCTGCCTAATCTGATCTACAGGGCCTATGATGTGTGTATCATCTGCCAAGGAGGGAAATACACAACCTAGCATGGCTGGTAGTAAAGAGAAGCCGGAGAGCCATAAAAAGGCCGTACAAAAGGAATGAGACTTGCCAAGGATCCACTAGCCTCCCTAAGCTCTCTAAAGATGGATGCACGTGAGACACTATTAAAAGTGTTCTCAACATCCACCTGTAGGACGACCAACTCCGGATGGATATCTAGGAGTGCTCTAATGCCTAGAAAAACAATCTCACATCCTCCCGGTGTAGCTACTTCAAACTGATGTGGACTAAGGTGCTATCGAAAGTGAGAACGATGCTAAAGGTCAATGGTACGACTGACCAAACGCAAAAAGATCTCTCCAATAGCAATCGGTCTAATGCCTCCCGTGTCCTTCTCCATTGCAAGAAGTCTACTAGCACCTAACACCCGACTAACAGACATAGGAATGTCTCCTCTCGCTACCACTACAGCCACCAAAAACAACTCAGTAAAACCAATAGAAGGATCATCTGCATGGAAGTAATCTCTAAGGTGTTCATAAACCATCCCTAACAAGCCTCCTGAGGAAAGGCGAGGGGCAGTGCACAATGCTTGTGCAAATAATGACCTATCAAGACATAAAGGATGCTCAGGCTGATAATCTAAGACCTCTAGTAGTAGTCTCTCTATTGCTATAGGATGTAGTGAACGTAGGGAAGAGATGGTCTCATCAGTAGGACTCGCTACAGACAAAGGGTGTAACGCTTGTGCTGCTCTACTAAACTCTCCCGCTTGACCCAATGTCCTACATCGTCGTAATCGAGTGGAATCTATGGTATCCTGTGGTGATGCCTATCTCCTAAATCGTGTAGCCCTAATAGACTCCTCCTGAAGTGCTGCCTAATCCTCCGCTTGGAATCAACAAAATCTAGCAGCCACCTTTCTATGCCCCGCACGTCCCCCTCTAGCATAACAAAGACACCATTGAGGGAGTAAGAGGAATAAGAACCATGCTAACTCGTCCAAGGGATCACGTGGCAAACGGTCTAGTGGTAGGCAAAAAGCCTGTCTAGCCTCATCATGGAGTGTGCGGGGTAGCCTATGGAATAGACGTGGGTATTGCAAACTAGTCTCAAATAACCCCAAAATGCAACCCGCCTCAGAAGCTAACCACTCCTACGACTCGATCGGTATCCCTAGAACGATCAACAAAGGTATAAAAGAAGCGTGCGTAATCTCAAGTGTCACGGCTATCGATGTGGTCGCTCGTCTCACATGGGCATCCCAAGTGGTCCAATCATAGTCCTTGTGCATCCTTCCCATATGGGTCTTTACCCCTTGCGAGGTAAAGCGTCGATGATACACCGGGCATGGTGTATCCCGACCCGCTCTAGGCGACCCCACATGGGAAGGTGTACCCATGGCTAGCACAAGAATAATGATAGTAACACATGCTGCTCCTCTCCATATCTCCCCATGTCTGCAAAACCCTAAACCACAACCCCTCACATCCCAACTCACATAAGAAAACAATCTCTCCAAACCCTAAAATCTATAAAATCTAATAACTTTCAATTTCCATCTCCAAAATTTTCAAACTAAATTCCCATTGAACTTAATCATGAAAACCAAGAGATTTGAAATGAAAATCCCCAACCCATCACTCTCAATATATAATGATCACTCTAAACCCTAAAAAATCTAAAATCCTCATTACTTTCTACTCCATTCTCCATAGTCTTCAATCTAGGTGCCAATGGAACCGAAATTGAAAAACAAAGAGAATAGACTATTCACTCGAATGCTACATGCTAGAGAGCCCTCAAAAATTACAGAAATAGTCTCACGGTCTCTCCCTCTCCTCTCCCGTCTCCACACTCTCCCACAGCTCCCCAGCTAAACAATTGAATAAGGGGTTTCAGTTATAGCTTTGACGGATATGTGCAGATATCTTTAGATATATTTACCAAATTTTGTAACTATTTTTAGTGAACTCTATAACAAGTCAGGATGTTAACAAATGAACGCACCGTAATCTATGGTATGGGGAATGCAAGCCAATGTGCATTCATTTATAAAATTTAGGCGTTACAATCCAGATGGTTAGGAAGGTCCGTAATGACATGAATGATTCGTATGAAGAGCTAATGTGGTTTAATACAAGGATATTCATGTGGTGTGGTGGGGTGAGTGGGCTTTAATACAAGATATTTCAAATTGGTTTGCGTATCCAAAATGGCATTCTCAACTATTCAAAATCAAAACTCAAAATCAGCATCTCGGAGAGTGCAAATGCTCTTTTTTTCAATCTACTAAATGGCGGTTTTGTAGTTAGCATTGGTGTGGTTGTTCATTTCCATGGATTAGTGCGGCACTAGATAGTGAGTAATGGAAAATGATATGTGCCACCCTATGGCAACCAAGAAATTGATTGGGGGTTGAGAGATTTTACTCCAAAAGGGCAGTGATAATATAGCAATGGGAGATCAAGTACCTTGTTGTAGTGGAGGAGGCTCACTTCTGGATGTAGATCCAAGATTTATAGATTCAAGTTTTGATTTGCAACCTGAATCATCATTAGGGAAATTTAGAGAATCATTGAAGATGACTTCTTTCGTGCCTTGCAAAGCTAAAGAGGATGAGAGATTCCGCATGACGACGCACCATTATGGCCAAATACTAGATTATATGGAGAACCCTAAGCATTTTTGCACAAATTCATGGTGGGAATTGCAAAAAGTTTATTCAAAAATCCACCGCTTTTAGTTTCATGGCTACATTTTTTTTGTGAGAGATGCAAGGATCTCCTAGCTCTATGATAGGTGATAGGCTTAACAAGAAATCGTTACGGTACATGAAATAGTACAAAGAAACTAGGGAGCTGAAGATGAAGGCTATGGGAGAGGGTCTCACTGAGGAAGAATATGGAAAAGGGCGTAGAACTATAAAAGATAAATTGAATGGAATGTGCACACATTTTCCTAGAATCGAAGCCATGTTCGAGAACAAAGCAAACATTAGTCCACCCGCTATGGTAAGTTTGGGAGATTTAAATCCCAATCTGAGAGAGGCTAGCTTGAAGGAGGTCCATGAAGGTGCACTAGAGTGCTCTCAATTCCTATCTCCCCCGGAGGTAGTGCTCCTTGAGTCATAGCTCCAGTTTGTCCTAAACACCCAAGGGGTGGAAAATTTATGTAATGTTTACACAGATAATAGAATCCAATCACCCAAGGAGGAGTCACCATTTGTGGCACTTGTAGAGGACTCAACTTTTGTTATACCACCTCCACTAACTTCTACAAAGGGGGATTGGTCCAAGTGCACTTTCTTGGATCAAGAAGGAGAACATGACCCCAAGAGGAAAATGGTGGAATTTCAGCAAGTAAGGTAACGAGGATGTCTCCTAGTATGTGATTGTCTCATGATTTAGCAAAAATCACCATGTTGAAAGAAAATACTATAGAATCACAAGAGAGGTTACAACTAGCTGAACTAGAATACACCAACATGAGGAAAAGAGAAAAAAACTCTTCTGAAAATGGAAGGTGAACATGTTAGATTAGAGATAGAGAAGCTGAAAGTTGAAATTGAGAAGGAACTGAGTGCCAAAAAAGGAAAGCTAGGGCAAACAAGCATTGGTTCAAGGAGAAGAGATTAGAGTCAAAGTGCACTCATGAAATCAAAACGAGTCTCCTCTGAGTAGGAAAATATCCTAAGGAAATAAGCATGTATTTTAAAGTGCTTAACTCAATTGCCGCACAAAGATAATCCATGTACTTTGGATGGAAAAAACACTACTCCAAATTCATCATATTCTAAAGATAGTGAGTAGCATGTCACAATGTAACCTATGTAATAAATATAAGTTTTCTCAAAAAATGTTATGGTTCAAAATGTAAACCATGTTTGGGAGAATGAAACATGAATGAGTTTTTCTGAAAAGACTACGCCCGTTGCCGCTCATGGGTGCTTGTCAAAGCTTGATCTAGAGGCCTAGTGCTGCCCAATGCCGCTTGTTGCCACCCAGTACCGCCCAATGGTGCATGTTCCTACCCATAAAAACCCATAGGCGCTCAATGCCGTGGGATGCCGCACGGTGCCGTGTTTGGCCAAGAGCAATGGTGCTTTTGGCTGACTTGGCACTCGGAGCCGCATGATGGTGCTTGAACAGTAGGGGTGGTGCTCATAGGTGCCAGTTGATGCCCAATCAAACAAAGAAAGTGATACATAACACAATAATGATCTACAAGAGTTTGAAAAGGAGATTTAGAGAAAATTTGATAAAAAGGTGTGCGAGAGAATATGATACATAAGATATGTATGAATGTACATAAGATGTGTATAGAAGGGGAGCAACTAAAGCATGTATCTATGCTAGAGGAGAAGGAGGTGAAGAAGAGGAAGGTGAACCATGTTGTAGAAGTCTTGCTAATGCATCCTCAAGTCTACGTCAATATACATGAAGTTGAATCCAAAATAGACTCAATGACCACCAAAGAGGCTACTCTCTCTCATCCAAGGGATCGGTGCCTAATACTGGTAGCAAGAAGTGAAAATAGGTCACTACTATAAGAAGTCAGTCTACTTGATGTCCACTCCTCTTCTGCCCAAATAATAGCAGGTCTATCATTATGGACAAATCTATCCAAAGCACTCATCAAAGGGCTGAATGAGCAAGTGTATGAAGTTCTCTCTACCTTATAAGGATGGAAGTGGGTAGGATGGATAGCACTTTGTGGAAGGGTTCTATAATAAGAGAGTGAAAAACAGTCCAAGATAAGAAGATCACAAAGTGGTAAACCTAATGAAGTGAGATGCTTATATGATCTAACTCTAAGTCCTCTAAACTCATCATCTCGTTGGACATTTGTAGAACACAAACATGCCATGAAGCAAGACCCAATGTGAACTCCCTTTGGGAGTTTTGACCACTACCACATGCTCTGAAGCAACCACTCCACTCCATCTGGAGTAAGATCCATCCACAAGATAACCTCAAAGCGTAGCAAACAAAACTGAATGAAATGGCAACCCCAGGGCATGCAACCCACCCTATAGGCCCTGACTATGTGTGAGAGCACAAAACATGCCTATTATTAACCATCTCCCATGCACGGAAACCGGAGCTTCCACGAACCCAATATGATGCCAAACAAGTAACATCTACAACAATAATCTTCTTCTGCATGAAGCTAGGGAAAGATAATACATGGAATATACTCTTTCAGTAGACAAAGTCTCTCTCTAAACTCAGTATGTGTCCCTTGAGTCTCCACATTGCTTGATGATACAAAAGTCTGGGTCTCTCGAGTCACAATAGTGCGCGGTAACACATGGGTGGCATCAGTTAGGGTCTGCATCTCATGGGGAGTATGGGTCTGGTGAGCAATAGTATGTAGTCTAGGTCCAAGATAAGTCACAATAGCCCTCACTTGAGCTAAACTACTCTCACTCTCCTTTACTTCAACATGTGCACTCTCACACCTCTCCATAGAAATGCTGACTCTTGTGCTTGATTTTGTAATTGGACCCTATAACCCTCAACCATGGCAGTGGCACCTAGTATATCCATGTCCAAGTCAGCTAATCTCTATTCTCTCTCCATCTCTACTAAGAATCTACCATGATCCTCTACGGTCTCCAATCTCCTCTTGTGCTCAAGCACTAATCTCTTGCACTCCTCTATACTCTCCAATTGCCTCTCACTCTCAAGTATCAATCTCTCTTGCTCCTCTACTCTCTCTAATCTATGCTCATGCTCAACCAGAAGTCTCTCTCCCTCCTCATCCGCTCAAACAAAATCATCTAGAACACGAATGATGTCAAAAGAACAAGAAGAGGGTGAAGGTACTATGATAGAAGTGGTAAGAGGTGCCTCTTCCACATGTAGAGAGAGGGGAGAAGTGGAAGAAGAGGGAGATGGAGCTTTCTCAAAGAATGAAGACGGAGACCTCATTACTGGTAAGGCATGTGTCTCAATGCAAATAGGTTGAACACCTATTCACAAGTGGTACATTTAGTCATCCATCAAGTCAAACTCTTGCATAAAGATAGACAAGTTCATTGATTAAGGTATGTTAAAGTAACATATTTATTAAATCCGGTAATGGTATGTACAATAGATATTTTAGATATTTGTATGTTTTTAAACAATGAAAACATACAAAAATCAATGCCAAAACTGAAATCTAATCATTCACTCACCGTCCTCATCCTCTCCCTCATCCTGCCCATCATCAGCACTTGTGCCCTTGTCCTCACTATCATCCTCTGCATCATCATGATCATCATCATGAGAGATTCTAGGAGGCACTGGGGGGCACTCTAGGACAGGAAAAAAACAAGGGATAATGGGGTACGGTGGAGCGCTGTGAGACACTTTGGGATAGAGAAAACAAGAGGCCAAGGGGGGGGGGGGGGGGGGGGGGGGGGGGGAGGGAGGTAAAGCACAAGCGGTTGCTAGAAGGCACCCGAAGACAAGAAAATAGAGGGAGGCACGGGGGTGCAGGAGGCAAGGAGCATTGGAAGGCGCTCTAGGACAGGAAAAACAAGGAGGCACGGGGGCCAAAGGGGAGACAAGAGGTGCAGGGGAGCAATGTGGGGCCGATGTGAGGCACTCCAGGACAAGAAAATTGAGGGAGGCACGTGGGTGTGGGGTGTTAGAGGGCACTCCAGGACAAGAAAAAAGGGAGGTGCAGGGTGTAGGAGGCATGGGGAGCATTGGGAGGAGGGAGAGGATGGTGCACTGAGATAGGAAAAAAATAGGAAGGAGCGGGGAGAGGGGGCGCTGGGAGGCGCTAGGAGATGCTACAGGCAAAAAAAACAAGGAGGCGGTGCCAAGTGATGCTGGTTGATGCTCCGGGACAAGGCAAGGGTTTTGGGTGGAAGCCGCTAGGTGACGCTATACATTGAGTCTACATTATCACAAAAAAAAAACTCAAAACTTCCCTGAACTAAAGCAAACATGTAGAAAAAATGTGAGGAATGAAAGATAAATACCTCTAGACGTGGGTAATGCAGTCCAAGTGTGATTTTGAGGCCCAAAATCACACTGATTATATCAAGATCAACCTCCCTGATTCTAGCCACCGCTGTTTGAATTTGATGTCTGTCCATCCATCACCATTTGATGAAATTGGCAAGGTGTTGAATTGTGTGGAAACCTATTAGCCAATCTCCTTCCTGAGTATTCCTCATATCTTGACCGTCCACAATCTTCTCATAACCCTAGACTTCTGCCATGGAGAATATTGGAAATGTAAATGTAGGACTGAAATAAGATGGAATAATGGCTCTAGAACCTCTCTTGAACCTTTAACTCAGCCTATGTTTGAATCAATCTTGAAACTAGTCTCAAAATTGAACACCACACTCTCAAACACTCTTAAACCTCAAAACTGGTCTCAAAATGGAACACCATACTCTCGAACACCACACTCTCAAACCTGCACTACTCGAGACCTTCAACTCAGCCACCGAATCAATCTTGAAATTGCTGAATTGCTCCCAAACTTCCAGAAATTGCTCTCAAAAATTCCTAAGATGCTCAAATGTGAATTTTAGCTACAAGGAGTGGAGTTTATATAGCCTACCACTTCACAAATTATTCATATAAACTGGTCTCACTAAAACAATATTTCATGAAGAAGAACCAAAGTTCAAAACAAAAATATACAAATCATGAGCAACAACATGCATCATGCCACCTTGCAAACAAGCACACCCAACAGCTCAACTCATGCACCCAATAGCTTGCAGCAATGGCCGGCACCTTCAGGCACCAATGGGATCCCATCTAAATGTACTCGGCGCCTCCATGTGCCTCCCAACCAACATCAATCGGCGCTATCTCCTACCAACCACCATACCAAAATACACCACCAGTGTTCCCAGCGCCACCCTATGACTCTTTGGGCGTCAGCCAATGGCATCCGATGACTTCCAGTGTTTTGGGTGTCATCAATAGGTACCTAACAACTTAGAGTGTGCCTAGGGTAGGGATTCATGTGTTTGTCTTCTTTGCATTCTTATTTCATATCCAAAACAAAAATTATTTTGAAAACTTGCAGTTTGTCAAGGGAGCATCGTATGAAAATGTTTTTAAAATTATAAAAGAAATACAACATATGAAAACCTATGAAGATCTTAAAATTATAAAAGAAATACACCATATGAAGATGTTTTTTAAATTATAGAAAAAATACACCGCTCATTGCTCATTACTTACAAAAATATGCAAAAATATATGATATTTTTATTGTATTGAACCATGATCTCATTTCATTCCAATAAATGATTCACATGATGAGAGCGGCATTGTTGCATCACACGTGACCTACTTTCTTCTCTACCAAGCTCTATTCCATTAAAAGTCATATCTGAATCTATTTGAGTTTCCTTTGTAAATCCGCCATTGTACTCTGACCAAATGTCACAACTATTAATTAAGTAGTTGTCTTAAGTAATACAAACTGAAACCTACTTTAACAAAAATGCATTTCTACTATCATCTTTAAGTTGCACTCTAAGCTCATGAAGAGAATATCATCTAGCTTTCAATACTTCTATACAATGGTCATTTATCACTCTTGCCTTCGCCAAATATTTGTTGAAGTCTTGCTTGTCCTTTTTTCAGGCCTGCTTGAACGTAGGAACAAGGTGATGCATGGGTACATAACCAGAATCACCTAAAAGGTACTCTTTGGCCTCAAAACTACAACACACCCCTCTTTAGTTCAAATCATTCTAGAGTGATGAACTTTTCAAACAAGTCATGTTGTGACATGATCTAGGCATTCTTTCGTATAAACAAACCAACCACAAACCTTTAATACTGTCATGCAATAATACAATCATGCAAATGTACAAAGAAGAGCACCAATGGTTATAAACATACCAAAGAAACAAAACAACATATAGAACATTTACCTACCGTAAAATGTATAATTCTTCTTTAATCATCACAAATCACTTGACCTTTTATTGAATAGGAGCACTTTCTGCTGAAATAAATTTCTCCATCTACGGTAGGTCAAGTTGCAAGAGGAAACAATGTTCCATCTTCCAAACCAACACAACCAGTGAAACCTTTTTGTGCAAAGAAAGTGGATATCCTTCTCCTCTCCTCATGCTCAGGCCATGCAACTTGACTCCTCATCAAATCTAATATGGCGGTCATCACTCGGTCAGTAAAGGAAATATTTGAACTTGCACTAATGCCCCAAATGTTTAATCCTCTCACAACAGATGCTCCACTACCCTTATGCCTAAATCTATCAAGAGCTAGAGCTTCTTGTAGCCACACTGGTGTTTGTTCACTCCGGTAGGTCTTCTCAAAAACAGGGTGTGTTCTAATCAAATCTACCAAGGTTGAAATTGAATTAACATAAATTCTAGTAAGCTATTGAAAGGCCTTTGGATCTAGACTTCTAAAATACTTTATCACAAAGTCTTGACTGCCAGGATAAGTTACTCGAGGTTCCATGTATCTATGCTTATGTACATACTCCCATCCACTAATAAAAAATTCTAGCATATCTAAATCAAGTTCTACATCTTTGTCTTCTAGTCCTTGTGTCAAGATCTCCAAATCTAATTGTATATACCATTGTATGCATTTCCTTATGTTTCAACTTAATTCTCCACGAGTGCTCACTCTCGGGATGTTATACCAGACTCTGTCCTCCTCTATTTTTCTATCACCAAAAATAACTCTACCCTCCTTGATTCTTCAAAGACCAAAAATAACACTTGATCAGGCATGCTCTACTCTTCTCACTTCAAAGATGGTACCTGCACATGAACAAGGTCTGCCATATAAGGATTACATTGCAAACTAGTTTTTTAAATAATGAAACTGAAAATCTTCAAACTCGAGAGATAAGAATTACATTTCAAACTTGGGAGACAAGATTTACAATTACATTTCAAACTCGGGAGATAAGAATTACAATTCTGGAGATTTACATTCCTAATGAGATAGCAAATCTTTGCACCTTCACACAACCCAATGAATAAGGTCTGCCATATAAAAATTATATTCCAAACTAGTTTGTAAGTAATGAAATTGAGAATCTTCAATCGTGTTTTTCATCATCTTGTTCTCTCATCCATCACCTATTGTTGTGCCTCCACCTATCTTCAATTTTGTGTGTCAATTTTCTCCTTCTCGTCCTTTCGTGCGGTTCATTTCGTTCTCTCGCGGTTCATCTCATCTCATTCTCTTGTACATCACCTATCGTTATGACCCCACCTATCTTTGTGCTATCATTGTGACACTAAAACCGGCGGCCACCTATTGTTGTGCCCCCACCTATCTTCAATTTTGTGTGTCAATTTTCTCCTTCTCGTCCTTTTGTGCGGTTCATTTTGTTCTCTCGCGGTTCATCTCATCTCATTCTCTCATACATCACCTATCGTTATGACCCCACCTATCTTTGTGCTATCATTGTGACACTAAAACCGGCTGCCACCCTTTTCACCCTAATCTAATCTACCCATTATATTAACCCTAATGTGTAATTAATGCATTATGGAGTGACAACGGGTTAACTAGGTATCCTTTATTTTCTACAAACCTCCTATTTTATACAAATCACCTATTACTGAGTTCACTAATAATAAGGAACTTGATGGGAACTCCGTTGTCAGACCTTTTCCTCCACCAAACGGAACCCTTATCAATTTAGTCAACGCTTCGAAATAAATTATAAGGAAATCTACAGAACTTTGTAAACTATAACTGAAACCCCCTAATATACTAATCTTTCCGCGTCATCCACAACCTTAGGTCCCTGTGCTATCACGACACTCTCATCATTAGGCTTCAGAAACTCGTCAGTGCTATGGAACGAGTAGTTTCTGGACTTCCGAACCTTTTTTATTTCCTTGTTCGCTTCCATTTCTGCCTTCTCTTCGTCGAAACGACAACTCGTAACTATCCCTCACAACAGAACTCTTGTCCATTGTATTGTTAATGAACTCAGAATTTTCATCTCTCTACCTACACTGTTTGTCCTACGGACTTCGACTCCTTAGAGAAAAGAAACTCAGATGAATGTCAATCCAATTTCCAATGAACCTATCAGCCGCAGAAATTACAGAGTAACTCTGTGATAGAGCCCAAGGGGGAATGGAGGAACTCATTTGTCCATTGTATTGTGTAAAATTTAAATTGACAAGTACTTGGATTCTTAGAATTAAATTTATATCATAAATTCACGAATCTAAATTCGCACAATGGACAGATGAGTTCCATTATCCCACCATGGCCTGAAGTTCCTCAACTTGGCGCTGACGCTATTCGGCCTCGGGTCCATTGTGGACTCCCCCGTCGCTTGGCTTCCTCCTTACTCTTGAAGGCGACATAACGTGATACGGGCGTGTAACGACGGTCAGGCACCAAGCTGCTTCACCTGTGGTGTAATGTGATTACCTAGAGGGAGCGGTTTCTGATTGTACAGAAGAGTTTGATACACGTGGGATTCCGCTTCGTGGGAATGATTTCTATTCCCGTATATCGAGTGCCATGTTCCCATCTGCGTAGTGGGTTGCTGGGAAGAAAGGAACCGTTGCATGTACCATAGGTCTCAATGTCAGGCTAAGACTCTCTGATATGGAGAAACATATACGTAGTCTCTCGTCTAGTATTGAGTGTTGATGGAGAAACATATACGTAGTCTCTCGTCTAGTATTGAGTGCTGATGTGAACGAAACATCATCCTTACAATGAGACTACAGGTACCTGTGCATTATGAGATGCAACCTGGTTTCTTAATCTGGTATAGTTCAATCTTCCGCCTTGAAACGAGAGACTGCTGCGTGAGGACTAATGAACAATGAAATATAAAGTCTGGAAGACCCATAGAGTCAAAAGACTAGAAACACAATATAAAACACAGGTTTATCAAGTTGAGTTGGTGATTTTTCAGGATTCTCATACTGGTATTATTGAGGCTTAGCCACATTTTACCTCTTGTATTTCATCCTTGTATTGCATGCCAAATAAAGACTCTTCAACCTACTGATTGAAATAGACCTTACTGTTCTAATAATTTCTTTTGGGTATTGAATGCAATAAAGTAAAACGCCACGCCACGAAAGGAAAGCAAGTATGGAAACTTTTTTTTTTTTACTTCTGCCGAAAAAAGAACTTTTTTGAAATGTTTTAAAATATTTTAAATTGTTTACAAAACGTTTTCCTTTCTTTTCTTGGTGCATGTGATCTTGGTTTGTGGTTTGCACGATCACTTGTGTAGTCCCATTCATTTGAGCAGTCTCAAATTCCATTTTTATGCTTGAGTGACTACGTTGTCAAGAATGGCACATATGAACTTTTGGTCCCAACATTTGAGCTCCAAGGAAAGATTGCTGTGCTTGGAGATGAACCAATGGATGTGAACGCTGATATCATCAGCCTTCTTGAGTATATAAACGCAATAGAAGTTGCACAAACAAAGAACAACAAAGAGTAGCAAAGGTAAGGAGGGAAAGAGTGGAGAAGTAGCTACCAGAAATTGCATTCAAATTGAGAAAGACTAAAGAATTAGTTCTAAGTAGTGAAGGTCAAATCTGAAGAGTTATGGACGTGGAGATGTGGAGATGAGAACATGAACATTATGGCCTAGCAATGAATTAGATAAGACCATGGGAAATCATGCACAGATATTGGCAAAATTATACATTAGTATGGGTAATAGCCTTTGAGACAGAGCCCTCAAGTGCTTGTTTTCTTGAAGATATTATGAGCAAGATGTGATTATCCACCTCATTCACATCATTATTCATAATGCAAACAACATAGGAGTTATTTTTATGTTCACAATAACAAGAGTGCCAAAGTTGCAAAACGTGGAAGGTTAGAGATAGTAAGTGGAATAATTACACACATAATAAGCTGCCATAAAACTTGAACTTGCTTTGATAGTTCAAACACTGATTTGAGAGAAGAAGGGATCTAGAACTAGTGGAACCTTGGATACTTGCAAGGCTTACACTCTCCAGACCTATCATTCCATCACCATATCAAGGCTCGATAAAAACCATGACTAATTTTGTAAATATTGAATTGTTCAAGGTAGGTTTATAATATCAATACTTTTTGAGTGTATTTTTGGCATTTCACTTTAAAACACTTGCTAACTAGAGGCCCATAGGGCCGCATTCACAGATTCAATTATTAACTATTATAACTATTCTTTCCATTTTTAATTTAAAATCCAGAGCAATCTAAGCAAGAAGTGATGATCAAATTAGGTTGTCCATAGACTTTCTGAATTGGATGAAAGTAGTTCAAATCAAATCAGATTGCCGGCTTTGAAGCTTACAAATTCCATTTTTATGCTCGAGTGACTACGTTGTCAAGAATGGCACAGATGAACTTCTGGTCCCAACAATTGAGCTCCAAGGAAAGATTGCTGTGCTTGGAGATGAACCAATGGATGTGGATGCTGATACCATCAGCCTTCTACTCAAGAGGGGAGAAGTTGAGGAGCAGGAAACTCTCCAACTAGGTCTCCGGATAGATAGACGCAGATGCTATTGAAAACATTTCAGATAGAATTCTTTTTGCCCTCGAGAAAATGTGATATTCTTCATGCAATAAAGATAAGAGATGACATTCTTCATGCGATTAAACAAGATGTTTTATAAAAAATCATACTATTTAAAATTGCATTTTAAAAGGTTTTAAAATGACCTATTTTAAAACGAGAAACGAACAAACGTTTCACTAAAAGCAATTAAAATGAAGGACATTCTTCCCTCATCACCGATGAAGGAAGTAGTAACTGGTAAACCACCTACGAGGACCCGAGATATTTTACTTAACAACCTCCATTGCTTCTTTGACGAACCATTGGATCTTTAATGTGGTTACGAGCTCCCAACCAATTGGTCATGCAAGTTGTCATACTATGGCTGTGGTCGGCAAATATTCTTTTCTCCTCTCACTTCTTACATGCTCTTTTACCTCTTGGTCAGGTGGGTTTGAGACCCCCTCGTCGATTACCGAAAGTCAAGTCATACTCTCGTTTCTTAGGTACCTGTGGGATGATCATGTTAGTGGTTAAAGTCGACACTAATGGACTCATAAACTTAGAACTTATGATCACATCGACCCAAGATATTGGGATATTGTCAAGATAGTAATATCTAATGGACCTGTCTGATTGTTGCTTTTATCGTCTCGTCATAATACCAAGTCCAAGCGATGACGGGGATGTTGTCTACTTTCTGCCCTCTCAGGATTGTATGTTTTGGCAGTGTATTACATTCCTACAGTAGGTAGTTCGTCTTGTATCGATATATATAAAGGTCGTGTTTGTCGTAGCTGTGTCACTGTAGGGCCTTGTTGAACATGACAGCTCCATACTAAACAAGTACAAGAACGGTTTGATGGGGTCTTCTCTTCCTTCTTGTTATTCTACGCGGTCGCTCATTCCAATCTCTCAAAGGGTATGAACAGCACTCTTGCTTCGTAATTCTTTCACTATATTGGTCTGCATCATCCAACAAATAAAGAGGTTTTAACTCTGCCCCATTGGGGGAGAGTGTTTGCGTGTGTTCGCACCTTTTATATATCATGTTTCACATTGATTTTTAGTAGAAACGTGGAAAAACCAAGCACATAGAAGAACAAGAAGGACGGGAAGACCCCATAAGCAGAATAAGTATGAAAAATAAAGGAGAAAATGGAGTTAAATTCTAATAAGAATAAAATCTAAGAGATAAGGTGGGTTCTCCCAGTAGCATCGGTATAGGAATTCTGTATTATTGTATATAGAATACCAAGTTACCTAGTGCATCTAGAATATCAGAGTTACCTAAGTCAAATATTCTTTATATCATTCAAGTATCCAAAGAAGCATAAAAAAAGGGTAATAACTCTTTTATACATTATACCATTCAATGTTTTTTATAAAACATTTTGTGGAGCAATGGATCCGTCGTGTAGACTACATTACAAATAGAAAAGCGGAGATGATACATCGTTTAATATAGTAACATTTTGCACAATCCATAGCAAATATGTCAAACACCATCTCTATAAGTCAATAGACTTCCAAGGCTAAAGCAATAAACAAGTGACTTTGCAAGGTGAAGCTAAATGCAACAGCCGGCACCCTTATCAGAGCAAGCGTAAAGATATGACCTAGTAATATAAAAATTGGATAGGCTAACTAAAAATACAATGTAAAACTTGTTGAAACTGCTGGTCCGTCAAGAAAAAATTCAATTATCTAGTCCAATTGGATGGTAAAGAGGCAAAATATACAAATTAATCTGATGCTTGAGGGTGCAAACCATCTCTCGTTGAAAAGAAAATGATCTTTCTTTCACCTCAATCACATTCATCTTCAAGATAGGACAATCTTTGCAAGATAAGCAAGATAAAATTTTGATAGAATTATCAAAAGCAATCAAAAGAAACAAAAAAATTAATATTATATCTTTGTCTTTGAATAGTAAAAAATATTATCTATATTGAAGACTAGAGCCTTTGAGTTCTAACATGGTAGATTTCAAGCTTCTAAGTCCATTGGAGCTAAGAGAATGTATTTTACATTACAAATCTTGTCATCTTTAGTATTTAAAGTTGCAAATAAAAACACATGATATTGATGCCTTTTTATAACTTGTATCCATATTTGACTATAAACCTTCTCATGTCATAAGTTGACTAATCAGTAAATTCGTTTCATGAATTGAATAACAAATGATAGAAAAACAAATATTTTACAAAAAAGCTCTCAAATTTCCTTTACTTTGACTAACATGAAGAAATAAAATATAATAATAATATAATAAGTCAAAGGAAAATAATAAAAATAATGCAAGGCAGTTTATTGTGACTAATGTGTTGTAATAAAATCCAAGCCAAAAAGGAAAAAGAAAGAAATAATAAGAGGCACTAAAAAGTACATTAAAACAAGAAGTAGTATTATAGAAGAAGAAATATCAAACCCTAAACTAGAAGTATCATACTAAAAACAAAACCTAATAATTAAAACAACTTACTATGAAAATCAATCATCTTAAACAACCTCTTACAAATTGTATGATAAAGATCGTATAAAATATTTAAGGTAAGTACATTTGATAGAAGGTGTAGAAGTATATATCCTAAAAACCTACTATAAAACTATATGAAGTTTGGTAGGAAGTGCAGAGGTGTAGAAGTGTGCAATCATCTTAAGATTATAAGGAGAGTAATCTAGCTTCTATTGGGGAATTTTTGTTCCAAAAATATAGAGAAGATATGATATATAGTATTATCAGTTGTACTCAGGGAAGTAAGAGGAAATTTACACAAAACTATATCTATGGAAGTGTAGGTGCTTTGTCAAATAAGAGACAATAGGAACAATATTCCTAATCAAAATAGAATATGCTACTTGTGCATATTCTCCAAGAGAGGGAGTAAATGAGTAGGAGTAGTGATCTATACCAAGGTGTCATTTGCTCAAAGAGAAGAGCCTTCTATTGGAAAGTGAAACCTTGGGAGAGAAATGGATGAAACAAGGATTGCTTGTGGATTCAAGCTTGTATAAATCTGATTTTGGACTTGTAAATCAAAGCTCTTTATACTAAGTGTAAAAGCCAGCAAAATTCAAACTATATACTCTAGAAGAATTTATTATTTGGGTGTAATCTAAAATTAATGGAGATGATGTGAAAGTACTATTTGCATCTCCCAAAAAATCTATTATTTGTGTGTAATCTAAAAGTAATGGAAATGATGTGAAAGTTTTATTGAGTCTCACAAAGCTATGATATGAACTATGGTAAACAAAGGTCTACTTAAAAGATCTCTTTGGCACATGCTCTTAGTAAATTAAAATTTTCTATAAATCCCTATGATAATATGAGTGCTTCTAGTAGGGGTGTGTTTAGGTGATGAAATGCATGGAAAATGGGATCAAGGAAGAGATTTAATCCTTTGTAGAATGAAGAGTACAAAACGAGGTAGATTGAGAGTTTTTTTAGAGATTTAGATCATCTACTTGTAAACACCTAATCAAGATGCCCAAAGATGCTCAAATACTTGACATTGGACAAATATCCTAAAAAGCATGTTTGAACTATAAATAAATAGCATGTTAGACTAAAAATAAGAAGACAATTTCAATAATATTAGTAATGTGGTTTATCTTTAGGTTCTATTTTGGGACTACAATAGAATGTCAATTAACAAATAAATGTGCAACTTTGTTAGCACTAGACCTAAGGAAATGCACTAAAAAAATATCAAATAAGAGAAGGAAACTTTAAATTTGGGATAATTAGTGAGAAGCAAATTTATAGGTACACAAATATCAACTCTCAAATGCTATATGTAGAAAATCATGTAGAAATGACTAACACATGAGCAAAGAAAGACTATAAGCTAGAATTCTTGTTTTGGGTGGTCATCATGAATAAAAGAAGGAAGGTGGTCAATGGGAGGAGGATATAGACGTTACACTGTATTCAAAGTGTTTGTGGAAAAGGAGGCTAGACTAAAAATGAGAGTGTTTAAGCTGCATAGACTATATGTTTGATATGATATCAAGGAACAATGGAGATAATAATGCTCTAAAGGCAGATGCATAAGATTATGTAGACTTTATAAGCTAGAATGGTGGTTGCTTTAGTCAAAATGATGTAGTCATCATTTAAAGAAGATAAATTTCTCTTATAATCTTATGATTCATGGAGGTGATCTCTTGATATCTTGATGCACTTTTATGTGCTTGAAGTGAGGTACACTTTGAGGAGAGTGCAAGTAAGATGCAAGAGGAAATCTACCATGGTGATCCAAAATGATAGCTTGGGTATATATGGAAAGTATTGAGTGTACTAAGTGGTGTAAAGTGTATAAGGTGATAAAAATAATAGATTGTCTACATATGGAAAGCATTGAGCTTACTAAGTGGTGTAAAGTAAATAAGGATCCTATATTCTATATATATGGTCTAGGTAAGCCTAAAAAGCAATAAATTATATTATGATGAAGAGTCTAAGGAGTACCAAGTGGTACAAGGGTATTTGATCCTTGTATATATATATGTGGTCCAAATATAGTCAAGAGAATATAACCATTAGTAAGAATTTAGTAAAGCTTATATAGAAAGGACTAGAATGTACCAAGGTCCATTGTCATTTCTTGTGGTTAGGATAAAACAATAAAGAGTCTCAAGATGGTATCTTTCCATATAATCTAGTCTTTATATTTTTCATCTTGTGAACTAAAGTATATGGTGAGCTTGTGCCAAAATTTCTCCTCTTAAACTGGATATTACTCTTTGGATTCTATAATATGCTATGGGATCAACAATTATATAGTAAAAACAAGCCATTTATCATTAGACTCTTATAACTAAAGAAATTAAGAGAAGTAAGACATTTTCCAAAATCGATGTTTTAGCTTTCTATACTTGAAAATAGAATATTTAATCAAAAATAGAAGAGTAGAAATGCCTCAACCTAAGCCTAAGCCTCCAAAAGTTATTTCTACTATTTAATCAACCTAAGCCTCCAAAACTTTGGAACTTCAAACCTTTTAAATATTATGGATGAGTCTTCGATTAAAGGTTTGGTTCTAAATGAAAAGTTTCTTCTCAAGGTTAGCTCCTGTTTTTCTTATCAATGACTGCACTTGTCTCCAACTTTCTTCATTGATTTGCTTATCTCACTGCCAATTTTACTGTTTTTGTTTCAATTTTTCTCTTAGCTTTCTTCATATACTTTCAAATCTAATTTTGAATAGACCTAGAAACTAACGTTAAAATTCTGCAATTGAACAATTGGTATAATTCAGCTGCAACCTTTTTGATTAGGTGACGGCAGCTCTCATATACCTTCACTTTAGGAAACAGGATGCTGATGAGTCGTGGAGAGCTAACTTCTCTTCGAGGTTCGTAAGCTCTTTCTCTCACCAACTCAAAAGCTATATTAAGCAAGCAAAACATACTCGACATATATAGATAATCTTAAAGTCAGTTAGTTAAAACATATCCTTTAATTAGTTCGTAATGGTCAAAGTCGATTCACACATGCACTCTGAGACTTGTACGTTTTAAAAATATAGTCACATTCGTTTCGTATATTTATCAACACTATGAAGAATTCCAAAAGAGGTGATATTAGTACTCGTTAGTGTTTCATTATCTATGGTACATTTCAAAATTATCGATTGTCATTGTTAGTTCAGCATACCAGAATTTAATTTCGATCTTCATCGTTGAAAAGTTTTGTTAAATTCATGAGCTAGCTCAAATGAGAAAATTTATAAATTGAAAGAATTGATAAAACCACAATATAATAAAAAAAATTTAAAATTTTGATTAGAACTTTCAATTGGAATTTCTAGTGATGAAAGTTGGTGCATTGAAAAAATCTCAAAATTACATCTACAATCTTCATCCCATGCAATATTAGACTCCAAAAAAGTGAGTATCATGTTGCTTGGAAGACTGTTATACCTCAAACTCTATTTCCAAACACAATTAGGGATATGAAACTTGCTTGATAGATACTTGGTTTTTCATTTTATCTTAAATCTATGCATATCATATAGTTCAATAAAAATATATAAAATTAAATTTCTTTTGTTATTTTCAACAACTGCAAATTTAAAATTTACACTTACAAATTTCAGTCATATACATTATGAATATAATTTTTCCTTAACCAGGATAATTAAATTTAAATCAAAAACATGTGATTGTAATTGAAGTAAGATATCAAGTAAGTTACCAAGTAAGATAATAAACTTCAAATTCACACGTAAAAATATTGCAAATATAATGTAACCGTCTTAAGTAACTAAGATAATCAACTGTAAGGTAAAACCATATCACTCAAAAGAGGTGCGATCAAGTAAGATTAAAAACTTGGGGTGCAAGTATTAATGCAATTTTAAGAGGTATGGTTAAGGATAAACTAAGAACACTGATAGAAGAAGGTGACTGCGTATGAAAACCGAAGGATGGGAAGACCCCATCAAGTCGTACAAGGGAGAGACAAAAAAGATAACATGGGGCTAAGCCCCAATAGAGTCTATATGAGAAATCTGCCCTACCGTACCTAAGATATCCGAGCCATGCAAGTCGTATGGTTTACACACAACTGGAGCATCCGAAGAAACATCACCTAATGTGATTGCTCTCATATGGATTGCACTAGCCACTGCTTTTTGTAGAGCAATGGACACATGCTGTCTAAAATATCTACAAAGTATGAGAGTGAGAGTGGTACCCCCTGACTCCTAACATGATAAGCTCTCGTGCACTCCTTGACAAATATGTCAAATGGCGTGTCCATCGCTCCATATAACTCCAAGGCTAGAGGAACAAAGAGATGACATCGCTGCATGCCCCTATACTTGGAGACCTTGTGACCTGCTGCTGCACTCGTCGCCCATTTAGGAGGATGGGTAATCACTCCCTCCAAAATTGTATCCCTGGTAGGGTTCGCAATCACGACATCCACTATTGTCATCTGATCATCTTGGACCAAGTATAGGTCTACATTGACACATGTCATTTGCAAAGCATACGAATGCTCTTTCCAAGCCAAGTATACATTCTGTTGTCCCATGACAAACACTATGTCCCTAATGACATTATGGGTAGATATCGTTTGTCCTCCAAAATGACACCATGTCATATGGACCCTTATTACATCTAGTGTAAAACAACACTCACAAGTGAGTAATGAAGATGCAGAAGGGTGAACCAAACCTAGACAAAATCTCATTGCTATGGAGAAAGTAACAAGTGCGAACATAGATAAGGGTGTGATTAAGTATATAGTTGCAAAGGGAGTCAAACTTAACCGAGGTGTGGTTAGGATCCACCTAAGCTGTGCGTTTATATTGTCATCTGTCATTCTCGACGGTGTCAACTCACTCCTATACCTTGCGAAGCTACAGTACGCCGAATTCGGTGGTCTTTCTCTATCACTACTGCAACCGCAACTACTGACAATGATTACAAGTCAACCCTGAGGACGGCGGTTGACCTTTATCAATTTTATAGTCCGAGTTTCATTTATGACCACCATCTACCTGTGACATAAAGATCGTTGTATCCAGAAGGCATTGTTGGAACTCTGGTAGTCCTCATTATTGCGATCTCACCTGCTTGCCTCTCCCTGTATTATGTACACAGGGAGACAGGGCATGATAGAGCTGTGCAGGTTAAGCTGATACAGTACTTATGTATTCCAATTTGTGAACTTAACTCGTACGAATTCTATCTGTGAAGCTGTCTACGGTAGTAGTTCTTGCTTGTGTTCATACGGTAGTGAGTGAGTAGGCTTCTTTACGCGTTCTTGAAGATGAAATCCGTTTCCTTTGCGAGGTAAGATGTTGTCATAACAGGCAATAGGGGCACCGGGGGGACTTCGATATCAAACTCGTAGGTGAAAAGCATGGAAAGCAGAGTTTAGGCCTTGTCACACGAAGTCAAAAGATGTCTCCAAATCACTGCAATGCATTGGAGGCTCCGCAGCACTGCAAAGTATCTTCTGAAAATATCGTGGTGAATTCTTCTGATGTATCTTGAGTAGGACTTGAGTCGGTTGTTGCATGATTTGTGACGCCACTTCGAACACATGAAAGATCGTTAACGTCCCAACGTCCAAGCATGCGATTTCTACGTCTCCCGGTTTTCTTTATTTTTTCAGGAAAACATGAAGTTGAATTTTCAAGATGATGTGATCCTACTGTAGCCCAGAACTCGACGAGTTTCACAGTGTAAAACGTCTGACAAATTTATCGGTTCTAGTACCTTTCATAGACTAGAATTTTAAATATTATCTGTTGCGATTAATAGTCTATTCAGTAATTCCTTTTGCAACATCTTAGCATCTTTTCTGGAAAGTATCACAAAACATAAGTACGCGTAAAATTCCGTATCTGGACGTATATGGGTGAACAATAGTTCTATATGGATTGTTTGCTTTAATGTTGAAGAATCCTGCAACTCCATATGATGTCTACAACTACCAAGAGACTTCGTTCACCACTTTCCATGTGGACACATGAATTTCGTAAAATCTTCTCGACTTTGTTACAAAGACGTGAAGGCTATTACTTCAAGTTCCTATCATGTTCCGAATTCTAT
Source organism: Lunularia cruciata (assembly GCA_948567375.1). NCBI lineage: Eukaryota > Viridiplantae > Streptophyta > Marchantiopsida > Lunulariales > Lunulariaceae > Lunularia > Lunularia cruciata. The sequence goes on along the minus strand of OX419755.1, from coordinate 73,912,423 downwards.
TTTATGTGGAACAATCTACCTGAGATGACAGTAGCTTGTATTGTGATTATGGACACACACGCACGCTGTTCAGTTTTGGAAACGTGATTATTCATACTCGTGTATGAGCGGCAAGTAGAGTTGCAGCAAAAAGTCTATAAGTACTAGGGTATATAGCAAAGTCAATTTTTCTTTATTCTTCTAGCTTTGGAGTTGCAAGGAGCCAAAGTCTCCCAGGGTATAGCAAGGTCACATTTTTATTCCTCTAGTCTTAGAGTTATATAAAATTACAAGTATGATATTTGTGGGAAAAAGGCAACCAGGTAGAACACATGAAGGATGGGACAACCCCATCAAACCCTACAAGAGAGAGACAAAAGAGGTAAAATTGGGCTAGGCCCCAATAGTAACAATATGAGAAATCTGCCGTAGAACACGTGAAGGACGGGATGACCCCATCGAACTGTACAAGAGAGAGACAAAAGAGGTAAAATTGGGCTAGGCTCCAATAGTAACAATATGAGAAACCTGCCTTACCGCACCTAAGATATCTGAGCTATGCAAGTTTTAAGGTCTACAAACTACTAGAGCATCCAAAGAAGTATCACCTAAAGTGATTGCTTTCTTATGGATTGCACCAACCAATGCTCTCTATAGAACAATGGACATGCACTGTCTAAAGTATGGTACATAGTATGAGAGTGAGAGTGGTACGCCTTGACGTCTAATATGATAAGCTCTTGCACATTCCCTAACAAATGTGTCTAACGCTGTGTACATTGTTCCATATAACTCCAAGGCTACATGAACAAAGAGGTGATCTCGTTGTATACCCCTATACTTGGAGACCTTGCATGATGCTGCTCTGCTTGCCGCCCATCCAGGAGGATAAGTAATCATTCCCTCCAAAACTGCATCATGCGTAGGATCTATAACCATGACATCCACCAATGTCACCTGATCCTCCCGGACCAAGTATAAGTCTGCTGTAACACATATCATCTGCAAAGCATATGAATGCCCCCTTCAAGCAAGGTATCCACTCTCGTGCCATAGGAATCACTATATTCGTGATTGCATCATGGGTAGTTATCCTTTGTCCTCCAAAATCCAAAAGGACACTGTATCATATGGACAGCTGCTGCATCTAGTGTAGAACCACACTCATAAATGAAGAACAAAGATGCAGATGGGTGGACCAAATCTAGACGGAACCTCATTGCTTTAGAGAAGGTGGCTGGTGCGAAAGCCTACCATAAAAAAGCATCCATAGCTTTGCTAAGAACATTGGCTAGGCTAGTGCATTGTCTAATGAGCAATGATATTAGTTGATATTTTTTTGGAGACTCAAGTAATATATAACCCATATGATTCACATAGCTAAGATATCTTAGATAAACCCCAATTTACCTCTTGTGTTTTATCCTTGTCCGGCTATCCTCTAGTATATTTTTCTTCCCGAGTGTTGGACGTTCGCAGACGTGGGCTGATTAAGAAATTTTTTGATATGTTTTTATAACAGAGTGCAACTTTTTTAATAAAAAGTGTTCTGTTTTACTAAACTTTACTCAGACCTCATCCTTTGCATTAATGTCTTTGGTTTGAAAAATACCGTTACTCTTTTGGTTCATGTAGTTTCATTAAGATAATGTTAAGTGAAGTGACTGAAATTTAACATGAATGAGAAATTACTAATTTCGTGAAAATCTACTATTGAATAGTATCAAATAAGTCAGAAGCCTATTATGAAAATCAGTCTGGTTCAGTGCACCCTTGTAGCAATACGCCTTCCTGTTGCTACAACGGTGCAGTGAACCAGACTGACACTATAGGAAAGCGAAAATAAACCATTAGTGGCCAGAATACGCTCCATGAAAACTGAGGGGTAATTGCGTTGACGTCGTGCTATTCACGAAGTCGATGTTATTACGAGTTGACAAGGTTGTTGGGAGGTCTGGTGGTGGGAATTCCACTCTTGTCTCTTTATGACTTTACACATCTTCACTTCACTGATGAATGTCGTCGAAGGTAAGTGAGCAATGCATGAATTAACTAACCACTTGCTAACAGGTACATTTTGGTATGTGCGTGTGCTCTGTAGCTTCAGTCGTCTAGGACATACGTACCTCTCGTCAGGAGCTTGATAGATTTGAACGATGTTTCCTCTTACGGAGATTGTGTAAGCTTTATCATTACTATCTTCTCAACGCTCTTGCAGCTTTTTCCCCTGCGAGTCCTGGCAAGAAATTTCATGATAATGCAAAAATCTTTTGAGGGCGAACTTACTCACTAGCCAGATTCACCAACAAGCGGCACCGTCACTTGCGAAATGTCAGAATGGAATCCCTTGCTTCGAAACTTTCGTACAAGTTTTATTCGAATGAGCTAGGGTTAAATGTGTTAATTATCTTCACGGAGCCCACATTCGAGGATTTCCACTTCACATACCTATGAAACATCCATCGACTCACAAGTGTACCGCTTTTTGTCGACTTCAACTTTATTGACTTGCTGCAAATCGGAGTACGATACTGTAACGCTGAAATAAGAGTTGAAGATAAATAAATTAGACAGGTGTAGATAAACAGTTTGGATACAGTCGACAGAATACCGTACAGTATTGCAGATCAGTCTCTCATGACGTGACAGAGATCAAGTTCCAGCTGCTCATCTGCAGCAGACTCTGAGCATAGGCTCAGTGACTCTGAAGCATTTATGAAGGCAAAGCTGTAGTGCGTGAAATCCTTTCCTTCGATCAGTCAAGCACACTGTCCTTATCCGCTAGAAATAGTGCCTCGCTAAATTTACCCAGAGTCTACATACACTTCCAAACTACCACCTCCGATCTCCTTGTCTCATCTCGTTATAAGGCTTGACTTGGTTCCCGAAAGATCTCACCAGTCCCTTTCTTCGTCTTCACTCGGGAAGTTTTCGCCCTGCTCGGTCCGAGACTTCTTCGCGCGGTGGAATCAGGTGGTTCGACATTGACCGTTTCCCGGACACATCAGGCATGAGCAATACTTAAGGCTTATTAGCGGGACCCCCCTATATGCGTTGGTAACTCACTGGAACGTATATACTTCGTGTACTTCAGCTTTGCTCTTTCCTCAAGAGAACTGCAGCTTAACGTCTTGTAGGCCTTCTCCTTCACACTCTTTTCGTGCTACAGATCCTCATTTTATTATCGTTATTGGATTTTATACTCACATTGGACTGAAGGTTACAACGTTTTTTAAGTCCATACGTCTGGTGTTGCTAGTCCTCCATCATAACATCCGCACAATCAAGTAACAAGTCGTGTCTATTTTCGTTGTAGGCTCTGTAATTGGTGATCGGCAGCATTGACCTCCTTTCCACCTTCACTTTTCCCAGTTGTTACCTGATCCGATAGTCGATTCTCCAGTTTTATCATCAAAGATTGCGACTAAAGTCGTACGAATTCTGTGCAGGTGGGCGGATTTTGATTGAATTGTCCACAGAACATCCTTAGTTTGAATATGGCAAAAATGGGTCGAGCCCTTGGGTCCACTGAGGAGAACTGGACCAAGGCTACAGCAACAGGAACTGGAATCCAGGTTTTCGGAATTGCTTTGAAAAGAACCGTAGAAACTAAACATATAACTCAGGCTGCGAGGGAGGTCATGGAAGGCCATGTCATGCTCAGGTCCAAAATAGTGGAGAACTCGAAGGGCAAACTCGTTTACGAGACGCCGACCGGTTCACCAACTCCTTCATTGGAGGTGTTCCCATGGCCCTCATCAGTCGGCAGCAGTGGCCCCATCCTGACTCTCCCAGGCGATAGTGGAGACCTGAGCTCGGCCCTCCACCACATTGTCAAGGAAGAACTCAACACTCCCTTCCCGAATGCTTCCCAGAAGTTCACCGGGCCAACCTCTATTTTCCAGGTTCATGTCTACGCAGAGCCGTCTCAGCCTAAAACCATCATTGTACTGAGATTTGTAAGTGGTGCAGTAGACAGACCAGGAGCTGTCGTAGTTGGACAAAGTTTTATCA